>OU975420.1:19156440-19868079 GCA_918857605.2 Philereme vetulata
GATTGCTGCATGTCGTAACATCGCTGAATGTGAAGTTTTTTTATGGCGCGCAGGTTGTTCAGCCACGTTGTCCAGCGCGGTTGCAGCTCTTCAGGGATTGGTTCATCCCAGCCGGTCCCATATCGCCATGTTTCTTGCATCAGTCTCTTGGCAGGTGTTGTCAGGGGTGATACCAGTCCGAGCGGATCGAACAGCGACATTATCACGCTCAGTGCTTCTCTCTTTGTAGGTGGGCGATTGTTGTACAGCACCTCTGGCGGAGTCTTCTTATCGTTCAAGTGGAAACCGATACAATCTTCTTTCACTTCCCACAGCAGTCCGAGGGTTTTCTCGACGTCGGTGCCACCTATGGGTATTGTAGCGGTTTTGCTGTTCGTGTCGAAGCGACGTAATACGGTCTGTTGGTTCGACACCCAACCTCGCAGAACGAAGCCAGCTTGACGATGAATGTGGTCCACTTCTTTCGATACTTCTATTGCTTCTTCTTCACTCGGGAAGCTTGTGATGTAGTCGTCCATGTAGTGATTTTTCTTTATCTCTTTTACTGCTCTGGGGAATGCTTCTGCGAAGTCTTCTGCGTTCCTATTCTTTATATACAACGCTGTGCACGGTGAGGACGTTGCTCCGAAGATCACTGATGTCATCTGAAACTCCTTCGGCTTCGTTTCTCCTCTGCAGTCTCCTCTCCATAGAAACCTCAGCGCGTCTCTGTCTTCTGGTCTGATCTTGATCTGCATGAACATCTCTTGAATGTCGGCAGAGACCGCGAATGGATGCTGCCGGAACCTCATAATGACTCCGGGTAGTGACTGCAGAAGGTCAGGGCCGGAGAGTAGCATGTCATTCAGGCTCCTCCCGCGTGATCTTGCTGCTGCATCATGTACCAGGCGTATCTTCGGTTTTGAAGGATTGCACACTGCAAAATGTGGCAGGTACCATGTTTTGCCTTTAGGTGCAGGTGTGGTGGCTGGAGCCGCGTATCCCGACGTGAGAAGGTTGTTTATCCTTTCTTCGTACTTTGTTTTCAAGTCTGGGTCGCGATCTAGTCTCTTCTCCAGCGTCCGCAATCTTTTGTAGGCGTCTTCATAATTGTTTGGGATCTGGCACTCGTCTTCTTTCCACAGAAGTGCAGTCTCAAAACGGCCATCGGGCATTCTTCTGCTTTTTTCTTGCAGAATCTTCATTGCTCGTTCTTCTGGATCGTTCTTCTGTTTCTTGTGTTCTATTCCAAGCGCTTCCAGGTCGAAGAACCTCTTCATCATATGTTCCATCGAGTCTTCTTTAGCCGCTATGGTGGTATGTCCGCAGAAGGCTACTGGTTTCTGATAAGACGTACGGTATCCGTGTAGCACCCAGCCCAGTCGCGTGTGAGTTGCGACCGGTTGGTCTTGTCTTCCTGTTCTTATGTCGAGTGCCACTAGAAGTTCCCAGTTGTCCTGTCCTATCAGTATCTTGGGTGAGGCGTCCTTGTAGATCAGCTGGTCTTCGATGTCCCGTAGATGAGTGCAGTCTTGAAGATCTCTCCGTTCTATATTCTGCTTGGTGAACATCAGCCGCTGTACTGTGCGTGCATTGCGCATTGTGTATTCTTCTTCGCTGTATCTTCCCCGTATTTTGATGTCGACTCTCTTGCTATTTTCATGCTTCACTGTCTCGTTCAGGCCCTGCACCCACATCTGATCGCGTGGGCCATCCAAGCCCAGTATCTCTGCCAATCCTTCATCAACGAGAGTGATAGTGCTTCCGTCGTCCATCAAGGCGTAGGTGTCCACTCTTGCTTCATTTTGACCGATGAGTGTTACTGGTGCGATCTTCAGGTAGGCTTGACGGCTTCTGATGCAATCGATGTTCTTCACTAGTTCCACTACTGATGTCACTTCTTGTGTTGCTGGTGGTGATGGTGATGATGTCCTTCTTGACCTCTTATGGTGTAAGAGGTGATGGTGAGCCATCGCGCAGCCGTCTTGTCCGCACCTCTTTGCTCTGCAGGTACCGCGGCGATGCGTGCTTCGTAGGCATTGGAAGCAGATGCGATGTCTCTTAGCCATTTCCCATCGCTCGTTGACATCTGTGTCTTGAAACTTCTTGCATTCAGGTAAGTGATGACTCTGCTTGCATGCTGGACATTGTTCTTTCTTGGTATCAGTAGCGAAGGTGTGCTCGAATCTTCTTCTTGGATGTTTCTCCTGCGTGGTATTTGTGACGATGTCTTCGGGTTGCGCGTATGCTCCGCACTTGTCAGCCTCTTCATTCAAAAAGCTGGTGAGTTTCTTCAAGTCGGGTACATCTTCTTTGATCTTCGCGGCATAGTCGTACCATTTGCTTCTCATAATCGGCGTAAGCTTCTCGATGGTGATCTTCACTAACTCTGGATTATACAGGTAGTGAATTTTCTTGAGGGCTTCCATAGTAGACACGATGTTAGCCACCTTGTTTGCGAATATACATAGGTCACGTGGACTATCGCTGAGTTTTCCTAGTGCCTTAATCTTCTGCATCTCGTTCATCGCCAGTGCATCCGGTCGTCCAAATCTTCTTTCCAGAGCTTCCATGATAGCTGCTGGATCCGGTTGGCTGATGAGGAGGCTGCTGATTGCTTCCCATGCTACCCCCCTGACGCTTCTTCTTAGTCTTGCTACATTTTCGGTCTTCGAGAATAAAGCTTCAGTTTCGTAGTAGGCGGCGCGGAACGCAAGCCAGCCGTTACATTGTCCATTGAAAACAGGTAACTCCTGTAGGTACTTCGGTGCATCCCTGGTCATCCGTACTGCTTGAGTGAGGGCTGTTGCCAGTGAGGTGACGTCCACGTTCTGTGGCTGACGCGCAGGCCGGGTCTCTTCATGGTCCCCCCGGTGTTCACATTCCTTTTCCTTGTGAACTCCCTGTCCTCGTCCTTTCTGTTCCCCCTCTTCTGGCCTCTTCTTTTCTTCTGGTGGGTCGTTCTTCGTGTGATCCAACCATTCTTGAACTCGACTTGATCGTTCCTCTTCTTCTTCATCTTCTGACGCAGAAGCTGCTTCATCATCGTCGGCGGCGGCGCGCTGTTTTTGTAACTTCAGCTGGGCGAGTGCGAGCGACGCACGTATTTCTTCTAATTTTAATTCGGCCAATTTTTCTTGCGCTTCTAACTCCGATAATTTTCTTCGACGCGCTTCGGAGCGGTGTGACTTGGCGCGCTTCGACGGCTTCAATGTGTTGGAGTCTTCAGCCCGTTGTGTCGTGACGTTGGTCTCCGTACTTGTTGTTTTCTCTGTTGACGTCGTGTATTCTGTGGCCGTGGTTTCCGTAGTCGCGGTGCCTTCCGACGTTGTCGCAGATTTTTCTTGACGTGCAGAAGCTGGCGGAACTCTCGCGGAGCTCGTAGTACTTCGTGTCGTCATCCCGGTACTTCGCGGAGCGCTAGTAGCGCCCTCTGTGTTGCCGGGTTCTTGATTCGTCGGGCTTGGTCGTTGTTCTGTCAAGTCGGCGACGCTTCCTTTCTTCGATCGCGTAACAGGCATCTTGAATAATTCGTTCGCAAAAATACGTAGATAACCCGCGCTGTTAGTCTTCAAAAATTATCCGGCTTACGAAGGACCATTTGATGTTGTGTATAGATTGCCGAGGGTTAGTGTCTACGTAGTCCCGTATTTGCGAACGAGAAAATAAAAAACACCAGTCTTGATCAAATAGGTAGCGAGGCGGCGAGGCAGATTTTCTTCCTATTTTTCTTCTTTCTTCCTGTTGCTTCCTTTTCCGATGTTGCCCGAGCACTGAATTCTGACGGCCAATAGGTGCCGTTTTTTATACTATTCCTCGCAATTTTCTAGAACATTCACTGCCTCACCCCCTCTAGCCTTTATTTATTACTTTTTCATACTTTACATACGGTTTGTTATATATTACTATATTTATCTTATAGACTATGATTATTACTTATGAATAATACATGCGTCTTCACCCGGCTCCGCTCGGTTTAGAAATGGCGGCGCTTTTTCGGTGCGGCGCTATAAATACTACCCTGTCCCCCGCTTCACTACTATATATACTCGCCCTAAGTGGCGGCCGCGCGTTATTTTCAATTCGAGCGTCGGAACGGGCGTATGCGCACTCATTTCTACTTTTATTACATAAAAATGTGTTACCTCCTACCTACATTTACCCATTTTATAGTAAAACAACAAATATACGTAACTTTATTTGCATCATAACTGAAGAATATTATTCTTATCTAATTATTCCTATTATAATACTTCCAAACGTTTATTCTTATCTTTTAGATATCCATTCTTACTATCTATTTACAAACAAGATTATTCGTAAAGTACATTGATTAATATGTAAACGAGGTAAAATAATACAATTTTCATACTATGGTCATGGGTCGCGACGGTCACTACTTGCACCCCTCTCGCCGCAGGTAATCCTTATGATGCTGTCGTGCACAAATACCTTATTGATAACTGTTTTTATAACTTACAAGAATCTAATATAAAGAATAGAAGGAATGTTACGATTAGGAAATACTAATAAAAACACAAATAATAATGGATAACAAGCTAGGAATAAAAGGGGTTATTCATTAACTCGACACGAGAGACTGCACACACGTGTGTCCAGTTGGTGAAACTCAAAATTAGTATCACTTATTAATGAACTAGGCGATTAATAATCTGATTGTACCCGTTTTTTGCAAACAAACTATGTGTGTCTTGTTGGCGAAAACATAAAAGTGAGTTAATTTAAGTTTCACTGTGTGGACACGCGTAAAAATCTTGGCGTGTCCAGACGACGAAATGATAAGTGATACTAAGTTTGAGTTTCAGCAACTGGACACACGTGTGTCCAGTCTCTTGTGTCGAGTTAGTGAATAACCCAATAAAAGTAGTCAAATATTATATTTGAAGAAGATAATTAGTAGTAACTAAATTATAGTAATGTGTTGAAGTACTTAAAAAGTTACTTAAGTTTTAAGTAACTTAAAAAGTAAGTAATCTTAAAAGTATTAATTATAACTGTCCTACTTGTTTATTTTATATTAATATAGGTACCTACATGGTTATAAGTGAATTATAATATTATTGCCCCAGCGGGGCTCATGTTTAGGACCGTTTTTGTAAAACATCTAATGTAAAACAAACATAAATCAATTAATATCTATGAGTACGAATGACTACGTGACCCAGACATACGACATCGAGCACAGACGCCTCCGCCGGATTGCCAGAATTTAAATTTGAACAAGATTGATTTAAATTAATAAATTAAACACGTTTGCTTTAGGCGCAAGACCTACTTTGATTTGGAATAAGTATTTTTGGAGTTTCTTAGTCAAACTTGACTCTGCGGAATCCTTAAATGGCTCTGTTAGCTATTTCATTGTTGAACTCATAACAAAGCTGTTGGTTTTCCTAGAAAGAAATATCTAATAAATAGTCTACGCAAATATGAACATGAGGTACATTTTGAAGTTTGTTGTTTGTATTTTTGTAGGAGGTATTCTCAGAAACCACTGAACAGATTCTGAATTTTAATTTACTGATAGAAAACAGCACTATCCACTACAGGCTATAATTAACTTCACTAAAAATATTTGCGAAGTGGGAGCGTGTATGTTGTTTTTATATTACATGGAGATGGAACAAGCTTATGACCCACCTGATGTTAAGTGGTAACCATCGCCTATAGCAGAGAACTGCTCGGAGAAATGCACGGTATAAATATGCCCTACGATGCACTGCCCTGCGTCTATTACCTTGAGGCATACATTAAGCCTCATGTGCCTGTGATTTCACCGACAACCATACCCTTCAAATCGAAACACAGCAATGCTGCTTAGCGGTAGAAATAGGTATAGTGGATGTACGATATAAGTTCATGGTAAAATATCTCCCTTCCAGAATCGATCGATCAAAACTAATCAAAGTAGAACCCTAAAACTGTATCTCATTTTACAAGTTCACGCTTCACGGAACCCTTTCCAATCAACTTTGCCACCTGACTCCTGACCCATCTCGTTATTCCCATATGGCCCGATTCCAGTTGTCTTTCTCTCCATCGCATTACGAAGAAACACGACGGAAAATAGCAGGTAGAAATAAGGCACAGAACTTTTCACGTGTATGTCTCATGGTGGCTGTTCCGTGATGTTGCAGACGGACTATAATATGTATACACTTATTCTTACACATAGGGGCACATAGCTCGAAAACTGACGGCCGTTTTCGCAGCAAGGCTCTCGAGTGGAGACCACGCAATGGAAAGCGCAGCGCAGGACGGCATCCCCCTACATCGAAAGACGACCTGACAATGGTTACTGGGAAGCGTTGGGTGCAGGTCAAAGTCAAAGTTAAAATCGTTTTATTATTTTTTTGCAGTTACATATTCTGGATTTCAGACTTTCCCTATATTTGTGTCACTAAAACTACATGCGTACCAAATTTCAGCAATGTGGGGTCACTGGTGTACCCTGTGAATTTTGTCAAATTTCCGTTTTTATTAACTTAAAAACTACAAAGTTTAAACTAAAAATAAAAACGGGGTCAAAATGTACTCACAAAGACTTACCACTTGACCGGATTGTCCCATTTTGTTTTTTTTACCCCCCTTGAACCCCAATATCTCAACAAGCCCCCATTTAGTCACACCAAAATTGTGCCATCACTACACCTACCTATATACCAAATATCACGTTGATCGGATAAACGCTTAGAAAGTTATCCTCGGACAAACAAACATACGTACAACGCCGATTCGCCCAAGTTGATTTAGAGATTAAATAAGGTTAGGTATAACAAAGATCTTAAAATTACTATGGGTCCAACTTTTTTCTACCACAGAGGCATGCTAATTATTAATATAAAAATAAAATAAATTATTACAAATTATGAACATTAATAAAAATAAGTCAAACAAACCAAATAAAATAAATGTCAAAAATCATTAATCAAATTCATATGTCAGGCAATATTAATTATACAGTACGGCAATATCATTATTCATTTATCTAGCAAGTATTCCTGAATGCTATAGTAGGCTTTCACAATTAAAAACCTTTGTAATTTATTTTTAAACTTAAGTACAATAACAGTTCTTGAATTGATTTTGTTAACTTATTAAATAACCTAGGTGCCATACCCATTACGCTTTTGTCAAAAAATCTGTTTTATGTGGAGGCATACGTACTTTATTAAATTTTTGCCTGTAACCCAATGTTACGAATTGACTTTTGTTTTGTCTGACAAATACCTACAACTGTTTCGGTACTCGCTGTTACTGTACTAAAGTCAGGCCATTTTAATAGGTAACATTTGACAGTTCATCAAAATTCAACAACGTAACCTTGTAACGGCGGGCATAAAATAATATAATGTTTCGTTTTGTTAGAACTGCACAATTGCTTAACTTTTTTCAATTACGATTACATATTTATTGTAATAATGACCGATACGAGTACCAGTTCGGTACGAGTTGTACCGAACTGACAGACGCCAACAGACGTCAAATGTTACCTATTAAAATGGCCTGACTTTAGCTTCGCTCGATCAAAAAAGCTTACTTTAGCATAACAGATGATTTAGATGATAGAGAAGCTTGGGATTGAAATTGCTCCAACTCGTTCAAAAATGTTACAATTCAGACGTAATTTATTTTCTTTATTGTTATGAATTTGAAAAGGATTATTAAAAAGAACAACCCGCCTTGTTTCTTGCATTTCCCTCCTGGCTTGGTGGCGAAGGAACAGGCCGTTAAATTGACGTTTCAAAGTTATCCTTGTGATTTTAAAGCATAAAACATTTTTTTATGTTTTTTTCTACAGTGGCTGATATGATGATGATGATAAACTTACTTCCATCTCAAAGAGGAGAAGGTATGGGCACGCTGGCTCTTGGGGCTTGTGACAAATTGAGAGGTTAGGTTCCATTCACATATGGTTGTTCTTACGAGTCAATTTTGCGTAATTTTATTGAATTTTTTCTAGATTCGCGCTAACGGGCAAGTATATTATTTTATAATGCTGTAGAAACTCGTAAAAATGGATCCGAGGAATATAAAAACCATTCATGATTATTTAAAATACACAATGAAAATTGATAGATGTACTCAGTCGTAAAATGAATACAGATTCTTTTACGACCAATTTTTTTAATCTAACCCGAATAATCGCTTAATGTTGATATCTATTTTTAAATTGGTTCAGCGCGTTGAGCGCGCACGACCACGTCAAGGGTTCCTCATTTAAAAGGTTATACCATAGTAATCATCATATCAGCTGTAGGACGTCCACTACTGGACAAAGGCCTCCCTCATTGATCTCCAGGAACTGCGGTTGGAAGCGGCCTGCATCCAACGCCGACCTGCGGTTTTTCAAATCGTCTGCCTATCTTGTAGGTGAACGTCTTACGCTGCGCTTGCCGGTCCGTGGCCTCCATTCGAGAACTTTCCGGCCTCATCGGCCATTTGTTCTGCGCGCTATATGGCCTGCCTATTGCCACTTCAACGTGCTAATCCGTCGGGCTATGTCGGTGACTTGCGTTCTCCTAGGTATCTCCTCATATCTGATTCGATCCCGTAGAGAAACCCCGAGCATAGCCCTCTCCATAGCTCGTTGAGCGACTCTGAGCTTATTCATAAGGCCAATAGTGAAGGACCACGTCTCGGTTCCATATGTCATCACTGGTAACATACACTGATTGAAGACTTTCGTCTTAAGGCACTGAGGTATGTTGGACGAAAAGACGTTGCGAAGTTTCCCAAACGCTGCCCATCCGAGTTGGATTCGACGATACCATAGTCATTTTAGATTAAATAGTTAAGACGATAATGTACAAATTTAAATTCGGTGACGATTGGGCGGAGCATCCGGAAATGCAAAAAAGTGGCAGTGTTATTTACTTGCTTAGGTGACGAACGAGCGAGACAAACATTTATCATAGCCGCGCCGCATCGTCGCAGGAGTGAATGACGTAAGTGACAAAAGATAAAATCTCGAATTGCATGAGAACCAACAAATTAAAAAAAAATATTTTCTATTACGACCTCCGTGGCGCAGTGGACGAATAGCCGGCTGAGACGCAGCAGGTAGCGGGTTCGATTCCCGGCGCGGAACAAATGCTTGCATGATCTACGGATATTTGTTTCGGGTCTGGATGTTTTTCTATGTATTATAAGTATGTATTTACAAAAAAAAATGTGTATAAGTATTCTATCAGTTGTCTGGTTCCCATGGTACAAGCTCTGCTTAGTTTGGGGCTAGATAGCGCTGTGTGAAATGTCCTGCAATATTTATTTATTAATTAAGGTGCCATAATTACCTACATAACTATGTAAAAAAAACTTTAAATGTTTTGTAGAGTCGGAGAATAAACGATACTAGTGTTTTAGAAGAGCCGACAAGTAATTGTATCGAGAAAAGTTTCACCAATTGCGTTTGTGACTTTCATTTATGTAGTTTCTATCGTCAAAAGTAAATATTACTTAAATATTAAATCAGTACCATTTTTCGTTATTGAACACGACAGTTAGCGGCTCAAATTATTTTACATATCGCCCTAATTTGGCAGTTGATTTTGGTAATTTTGTATGATTATTTTATGAACACAACTAAGTACATAAGTTTATTTTTTAAATACAATAAATATTTACAACACTAGAATCAGTTGAATCATCTAAAGACGACAACGATCTCTAGATAGCTCAACTGCTCCAGATCACTACCTGGTGGAAGCGTCCCCAAGACACCGGCTGCATTGCCCCGCTGAATTGCAATGCCAGATAAGCGCCAGCTCTCGAATCACACGTCGCTTCGAGCAGACGTTGTTGGTCGACTACTGCTGTAAACTAGTATCTACTCCTAGTATCGCTTTGATTATTCTATTATATTTAATGTAGGTACGTGCCATGCCACTATTGTAGATATTTTTTAGCTCGGGATCTCAAGTTGCGCAATTAATCATAACAGATATACATACGTGTACATATTTGAGCTATATGGGGTTGGGGTATCAGATGTTATTCTACCGATTGAGATGAAAGGAGTTGACAGCCCAAACATTTTTACTTAAGTAGTTGAACTATTTTGCAACAAAAATTGTGTTTCTAATGTAAAATGTAATTCTTGACATATTTTAATTTAATTTTATATAACTAGCTGTTGCCCGCTACTTCGTACGCGTTATACTGCTAAATGTGTAGTAAACCTAGATATAAAGCTAAACTCGCTGTTACAACTTTACTTGACACCCCATTTTTATCCCATGGGACCTAATCGCTCTTTACTGTTCACCCAAAGGTTGCCTGGAAGAAATCGCTTTCAGCGATAAGTCCGCCCATTGTACTATGTTTAACATAAATTAGATTTTTTAAGAATTCCGGTGTACAATAAAGAATTATTCTATTCTATTCTGATTTAACCCTCGGCATACCTGGTGGAAAAAAGTTACTTGGCATGCCTGGTGGGTCTGTGAGACCCTAAATTTCTTTTTTTTTTGCTTACAAATTGATGTCAATTAGATACATTTATGGTTTAATAATAAAATTAAAGAAGCTTTATAGGGTTTTAAATAAAAAACGTTGTCGAATCAACAATATCTTTTATTATTATTTTTTTTAAATTAAACTAGGTATACGTTTTTCAACGTAAAATAAAACATATTTTGTTTATAAACATGCAAAATCAACTAAAACAAAAGATATCTCAATCAGACTTTGGGAAACATTAGGCACATATATTATCTTATATTCTAAGCTAAAGTAATTAGTCTTCTTCATTTCCAACATCATCTTCACGAGATTTGATTTCAAAGCAATTTACACACTGGAAAATTGCATGATCCAGGCACATGTGGCTCTTGCACATCTCACAGATGTATTGCGTTTTGCGGTCTTTCTTTGACGGACATACGTGACATCTACGTCTTACACCTGGAGCTGTTTTTTTTTACAGGTGGGCCCTCTTGAAGACCAATACGGTTGGCAATACGTTTACGAAGATCTGTAGAAAGACGAGTGTTATTCTGTCTTGAACGTGTGTTTTCGTGTTTTTTTGTTTTTTATGTCAGGGCAGTTGAGCATTTGGATGATTTTTGCATTTATTCCTGCTGAGTTCAGCAGCCAGAAGAAAAGCGTGAGCGGCCATCTTCTGGAGTTTCTTGATACATCATAAAATCTAATAAGCTTGTCAACGTTGTCAACACCACTCTTCGTTTTGTTATAGAATGTTATAACTGCTGGTTTTTGCTTCTCGCCTGACTCTATTTCCATATCATGATGGAGAGATGACAGCATGAACACATTTTTTCTAGGTTTTGGAATGTATGATACCAAAGTCATATTTTTTTGAAATCCAAACAGCCATGGACGCGCTGCGTTCTGATGCTATTACCCTGGAATGGTCCCAGCTCTACTCTGCTTGCAACATCGATAAAAAGATTGATATTTTTAACTCTACTCTGACCAGACTATATGATAGGCATGCCCCCATTAAACCAGTTCGCATGAAAAGGCCACCTGCGCCATGGTTAACAGATGAAATTCGCAAGATGATGGCTAGGCGAAATTGTTTGTATCGTAGGTACAGAAAAAACCGACAGACAAAAATTTTTCACATTTTAAAAGTGCAAGAAACAGATGCAACCAGGCTATCAGGAACGGTAAGCGTCGAAACATATTTGAGGGGATTGAGAGCTGTACTCCTAATAACGTTTGGAAGATACTCCATGGCCTCGGCTTTGGTAAAGGCAAACGTGCTGCCAATCCATCTGCTGATGTAAATGAACTAAACCGGTACTTTTCAACTGTTCCTTTCAAAATAAACAAGCGCGTGAAAGAGGATACATTTGCGTTCTTATCCCGATTGCCAATTATACTTCCTTCTGCTTTGAGGTCGTTAACGAAGCTGAGGTTCGAAAAATCACCACGGGCATCAGTACCAAAGCGGTTGCAATCGATGGCATTGGCCGTAAACTTCTGACCCCGATCCTTGACATAATTTTTAGTTGCATCACCCACATCATAAACTTCTCCCTTACAAATAACTGTTTCCCCTCAACATGGAAGAAAGCTTATATAATCCCCATACCTAAGAAGACAGTAGTAACCGATCTTAAAGACTACAGACCCATCTCTATTTTACCTTTGCTCTCAAAAATTATCGAAAAAGTAGCTCACCGCCAACTCTCCTCCTTTCTTCATAAAAATAATCTTCTCTCCTCTTTTCAGTCTGGTTTTCGTTCCTCGCATAGTAATTCCACTGCACTCATTAAGATAACTGACGACATACGAGCTGCTATTGACGAGCGTAAACTTACTCTGCTTGTCTTACTTGATTTCAGCAGTGCGTTTAACTGTGTCAATCACGACATACTCCTGGCTGTCTTGCGATCATTAAACCTATCACAAACTGCCATCACTTGGTTCAGTTCTTATCTCTGCGGGCGCCAGCAGTGTGTCAGGATTGATGAGATCACCTCGGACTGGTGCTGTGTTGATGCGAGCGTCCCTCAAGGAGGTGTTCTCTCACCCCTCCTTTTCTCCATTTTCATTAACACTCTCGTATCGAACATTGACTTCTCATCATACCATCTGTACGCGGATGACGTCCAACTATACCTGAGTTTTGAACCCGATCTGGTGGTACGTGGTATTGAAGACCTTACCAGTGACCTCAGTGATGTGTATGAGTGGACCCAGAAGTATGGTCTACTTATAAATCCTACTAAGACACAAGTTATGATTGTTCGTAGTAAGTATCACATTTCCAGACTAGACATTAGTTTCCTCCCCCCAGTCAGATACAATAGTTCTCCCTTACAATACTGCACAGAGGTAAAAAACCTTGGTCTGTATATCACTAACGACCTATCATGGGACCGTCACATTGCTCAGGTTAGTAAGAGAATGTATGGAAGCATGCATTCCCTGAACTTGATGAAAAACTTTCTGCCTCAATCTGCAAGGAGGACACTGTTGAACGCACTGCTTTTTCCCATTCTAGACTACGCCGATGTCGCTTATTCCGATGCTACAGAGGATGGGTTGAACAAGCTGGATCGTTTGCAAAACCTCTGCATACATTTCATCCATGGTTTGAGGAAATATGATGACGTGTCTGCTTTCCGCGCTCAATTACAGTGGCTCGAGGTCAGCGAGCGTCGGGATGTAAATATACTATGTCTACTTTATAACATCCTACATGACCCCAAATCACCTAACTACCTCAAAGAGCGGTTTTCTACCCTGTATGCTGCAGACCGTCTTGTACGTTCCACACAACTTCTCCAGTTAACAACTCCTCAACACAACACAACCTGCTATTCTAATTCTTTCACCATTACTGCTATCCAACTATGGAATAGTATTCCGCACGAGATTCGGCATGTTTCATCTATTGAGGTTTTCAGATCCAAAGTGTGCAAGCACTACCTCACTCTCATGAACGAAGCCTACAAAATGAGTGGTGTCCTGTAGATGCTCTGTCATTTGTCCACTCTGTTATCTTTATATCATATGAGTTTATTTAGGTTTATTGTAACTACCTATTTATTAGTTTATCTATTATTTTTCAACTATTGTTTATTGAGATGTAATATTTGAAAGTACGTTTATTGAAAATACTCTATATATATTTGATGTTTCGTTCGTATTCTCAATATATCTTAGTCTTATTTTTTATTATATATTTTTTCCTGCTACATTATGTCATGCACTACCTACAATAATATTTTTTCAACACTACGCAAAGGTTAACTGGAAAAGAATGCTTGCTAGCATTAAGTTCGCCTGTGTACAGCTTTATGTATTTTGTGCAATAAAGAATTTTCAATCAATCATTCAATGAATTCTGTTCTCGGTTACCTGCTTTGAATTTTTCAGGTATATAAGCTTTGTATGATTTAATTATACCGACAGCGGTTAGCTTATGATGGTTTAGCAAGTGTTCGTATGTTGGATAGCTTGTAAACCAGTTGTCCATCGTGATATTCCTTCCTGATTGGGAAACTGGAGCAACCAGGCGATCGACTACATCGTGTGGCTTGTTGCTGACCTTATAAGGCCCCTCTGGTTGCTCGCCTGCATAAATTTCCAAATTCAGTGAGTAGAATGTTCTGGCATCTACGAGTGCAAATATCTTTATTCCATATTTGGCTGGTTTATTTGGCAAAAATTGTCGAAATTTGCAGCGGCCACGGAAAGCAACAAGCTCTTCATCTATTGTCAAATTTTCAAAGGGCGTGTAGTATAGTTGGCATCTGCTAACGAATTCATCGAACAGATTCCTGAATGGGGCTAGTCTATCCTGTGACAATCTTTCTTCACGTGTATCAACATCATCAAATCGCAAATGATTGACAATAAAAACGAATCTTCTCAAGCTCATTGTCATGGCAAAAATAGCAATACCAGTTCCATCATTGGACCACAAGTCTTGTAAATTCTGCCTGGCAGATTTGTATAATCCCGCAAGGTTAATGAGACCAATGACAGCCTTCAGCTCATCCATACTTAATTCTACATAAGCGTAGTCACTTATTCCGATGCTACAGAGGATGGGTTGAACAAGCTGGATCGTTTGCAAAACCTCTGCATACATTTCATCCATGGTTTGAGGAAATATGATCACGTGTCTGCTTTCCGCGCTCAATTACAGTGGCTCGAGGTCAGCGAGCGTCGGGATGTAAATATACTATGTCTACTTTATAACATCCTACATGACCCCAAATCACCTAACTACCTCAAAGAGCGGTTTTCTACCCTGTATGCTGCAGACCGTCTTGTACGTTCCACACAACTTCTCCAGTTAATAACTCCTCAACACAACACAACCTGCTATTCTAATTCTTTCACCATTACTGCTATCCGACTATGGAATAGTATTCCGCACGAGATTCGGCATGTTTCATCTATTGAGGTTTTCAGATCCAAAGTGTGCAAGCACTACCTCACTCTCATGAACGAAGCCTACAAAATGAGTGGTGTCCTGTAGATGCTCTGTCATTTGTCCACTCTGTTATCTTTATATCATATGAGTTTATTTAGGTTTATTGTAACTACCTATTTATTAGTTTATCTATTATTTTTCAACTATTGTTTATTGAGATGTAATATTTGAAAGTACGTTTATTGAAAATACTCTATATATATTTGATGTTTCGTTCGTATTCTCAATATATCTTAGTCTTATTTTTTATTATATATTTTTTCCTGCTACATTATGTCATGCACTACCTACAATAATATTTTTTCAACACTACGCAAAGGTTAACTGGAAAAGAATGCTTGCTAGCATTAAGTTCGCCTGTATAGCTTTATGTATTTTGTGCAATAAAGAATTTTCAATCAATCATTCAATGAATTCTGTTCTCGGTTACCTGCTTTGAATTTTTCAGGTATATAAGCTTTGTTTGATTTAATTATACCGACAGCGGTTAGCTTATGATGGTTTAGCAAGTGTTCGCATGTTGGATAGCTTGTAAACCAGTTGTCCATCGTGATATTCCTTCCTGATTGGGAAACTGGAGCAACCAGGCGATCGACTACATCGTGTGGCTTATTGCTGACCTTATAAGGCCCCTCTGGTTGCTCGCCTGCATAAGTTTGCAAATTCAGTGAGTAGAATGTTCTGGCATCTACGAGTGCAAATATCTTTATTCCATATTTGGCTGGTTTATTTGGCAAATATTGTCGAAATTTGCAGCGGCCACGGAAAGCAACAAGCTCTTCATCTATTGTCAAATTTTCAAAGGGCGTGTAGTATAGTTGGCATCTGCTAACGAATTCATCGAACAGATTCCTGAATGGGGCTAGTCTATCCTGTGACAATCTTTCTTCACGTGTATCAACATCATCAAATCGCAAATGATTGACAATAAAAACGAATCTTCTCAAGCTCATTGTCATGGCAAATATAGCAATACCAGTTCCATCATTGGACCACAAGTCTTGTAAATTCTGCCTGGCAGATTTGTATAATCCCGCAAGGTAAATGAGACCAATGACAGCCTTCAGCTCATCCATACTTAATTCTACATAAGCGTAGTCATTTGAAGTATTCAGACCATGTCTGGTTCTTCGAATCCTCACATTTGTGTACAACAGTATATCCAGCCAGCAACATCGACTCGCTCACAAAGAGATTGAAACACTCTAAAGGTGTGTTTGCATCTCTCGCTAATATTTTAACACCAGGCGTTCCAGATACTATATTTTCACTACGTGTTCGAACGTTTGATCTAGCTGGAATTTTGTGCCACACAGTTCCGTCTTTACCTTTGTAAATTCTTCCAGATGGTTGCGAAGTCAACTCTGACAGTGGCACGTCCATTTCGGAATCTGAAGAGTTCTCATCAGCAACTACTTCCAAGTTATCATCAGCGATTTCTTCCTCCAAAGCAGCCATATCAATTTCACGGGATTCTTCTGTGACCTCATGAGACTCTTCATCGCTGGAGTTGAATACAATATCATCTTCATGATCTTCATACACCTTCGCGAGTAGCAAACTAATGATGTCCCTGTCACGTAGGTGGCTCTCCATATTGAACTATAAAAGAATACGATAGCATACGTTGAATTCGAAGTAAAATAAAAACTATCATAAATAAATCTTTCATTAAATTCGTAAAATCTTTAGTACACCAAACTAAAACAATCAAAATCTAGCGTTTCATAAAAAACGTGTTCCCAGTAAAAATTTAATATTAACAAATAAGTAACAAAATCACAGAAAGAAACTAATTAATACTTACATAAAAATGTTACGCCGTATGCCTGGTGGGGTCAGTGAGACCCGAGAGCACTTTACACACGCCCTATCACTACTGGAGCGCGCCCCGGACTGAGGTAGCGGGCGGAGAGCGTAACTAAGTTTACTTCAGTCAGCTACTGAGCAGTTACGCGCGGTGTTCAAATTTGAATGATTGTAACGATTTAACTGCAACGGTGGGTTTCTCAGACCCTACCAGGCATGTCGAGGGTTAAGGGATAAAAGGTAGCCTATGTGGTAATCCAGGTTATAATATACGTACATGCTAAATTTCATCGTAATCTGTTCGGCCGTTACGACGTGACTGAGTAACAAACAAACATTTAAATAAACAAACATCCAAACTTTCGCATTTATCTCTGGTTTAGGACAAGGTTGAAAACGACTCGTAACGCAGTAATGGAAAGTACAGATAAATCTGTGCCGCGTCTACATTCTACGCTAAACTGTTTTTTTACTCGATTCTTTTTAGAGAAAAGCTTTTATACTGCCCGGCTGTTATTTCAAGAACGTTTTCGTTTTTTTATCTATGTTACTTTGTATGGTATGTATTGGATAGACAGATAGCTCTATGGATTTTTTACTATTTCCTTCAAGTTGTTCATCTTTTTACAATTGTCGCAATTAAAACTTGACTGACGGGATCGGACGGACGCGGACGGTATAATTAGCGCCGGGAGAGCAAACTTGTAATTTTATTTCGTTGATAAGTAGTTAAAATTTAATTTTATAGTTGCATTTTATTTTCTTTATATTCAGTACCAGTTTTTTGTTTATAGCCATTATACCCAATTAGTGGATTATTAAATTGTGTTGTTATTATATACTTTATATGGGTTGGTTTACGACCTCCGTGGCGCTGTGAGCGAATAGCCGGCTGAGACGCAGGAGGTAGCGGATTCGATTCTCGCCGCGGAACATATGTTTGCATTATCTACAGATATTTGTTCTGGGTCTGGACGTTTGTTTATATAATATGTACATACAAAATAAAGTATATAAATATCCATAGTACAAGCTCGGCTTAGTTTGGGGCTAGATATCGCTGTGTAATGTCCAGCAATATTGATTTATTTATTTTGCAATAGTTGTTTTACTATGGCTGCCCTTGATCAAGCAAGATTTACGTGCGGTAAACTAAACACTGAAATAAAGCCGTTGTTGTCTAGCACTCGAGGGCTCTGCTTGTATTCCCGACGCTTGGCAAAAACAATTCCTCCGGTTTGTAAAAGCATCGGGAATATAAACAGAGTCCTCGAGTGTTAGACAACAACTACTTTATTAGTACCCACATTATACCCACAACAGGGACTCAGCGGAAGGCCAGCGCTGTGGCATAATAACATACCGTAATGTCATCTCTCATCTCTCATAATTCCGCGCAAAACTCAAGTGGCTCCCCATCCGTCTTCGCCGGAATGCACATATTCTATCACTTCTATAAAACATTCTCCTTAATCCCACTTCACCTTATCTAAAGGAGAGTTTCGAGTTTCTGTATCAGGCACACTCTCGAAACCTTCCGAAGCTCCGAGTCCATAGTTCACAATTTTATGGTGACTCGTTCACAGTACAAGCTGTGCGACTATGGAACGTCTTACCAACGTACATAAGATCGTCCCAATCTCTTCCTATTTTCAAAGTCAAGGTATACAACCATTTCCTTTTGTTGTCTCGTAACTGCTAGTTAGTGTTTATGTTATTTATCATCCTTAGGGAGTGTAGTTTATTAGATATTATTTGTATGTATTTAAGTTTATGTTTATTAGGTATAATCAATACGTATACTTTATTTTATGGGTTCTGTTTATGTATGATAAAGATATTCTTACACCGCTGTCTTTTGATTTTTGTTTGTTCTGTCCATACAAAGGTTGCCTGGAAGAGATAGCTTTTAGCGATAAGACCGCCTATTGTACCGTTATTTACTGTTTATTTCCTTTGTTACTGTATTTTTGTTCGGTGTGCAATAAAGAGTATTTGATTCATGCATGCTGAGCTGAGTACCAACTCATCCCCACACAGAGCTTTTAAAAGTTAGTTAGACCTTAAGTGAGATGTATACATCGGGATATATCGGGCAAACCAAACCAAACGTAACATAACCGAGCGTGTCAAAGAGCATATCGCAGCTGTCAAAATCGCCAGGTAAACAACTCGGCGATAGCAGAGCATCTAGTAGACTCGGGACCGAATCATTGGATTGAACTTCATGGTCCTAAGGTTCTCTTTAGTGAACGCCATTATTACAAGAGGGTTCGTGAAGCGATTGAAATAAAAAAAAATCCAAATTTCAATCGGGACGCTAGCTATAGACTCTGAGCATCCTGGAGCCCGGTTATTATTAGGCGTGCGTGTCGTGATCGGTTGTATCAGTGTGTAGATACGGTTAGTGTAGTGTGTCGTAATATGAACAAGGAGATTTCTAATTCTGAACACCAAGTGAGGGGTAGTTGCTTCAGCTGCCATCACTTCTCGACGGTAGTTCCAAGTACTCCCGTCCGCCTGTGAGCACGGTTATTGCAACACAGCCGAAACGTCGGAGTAACAAATAAAAAAAAGCGGCCAAGTGCGAGTCGGACTCGCCCATGAAGGGTTCCGTAGCAGCAAGTAACATAATATAAAAGTTCTTGTAGTTCGTTGTAACTTTTTTTTATATTTGAGTTGATTGAATGAAAGGTAAATTGCGGTTAACGATTTATGACGTATTAAAAAAAACTACGGACTAGATCTCGTTCAAACCAATTTTCGGTGGAAGTTTGCATGGTAATGTACATCATATATTTTTTTTTAGTTTTATTATTCTCTTATTTTAGAAGTTACCTTGGAGACACATTTTACCTCTTTGGAAGTGGCTCTCGCGCAAACTATTCGGTTTAAAAAAATGATATTAGAAACCTCAATATCATTTTTGAAGACCTATCCATAGATATACACACATACATATACACGTACTGGTTGGATGGATTTTTTTTTTGAGATTCATTTCTAAGTATGGGGAACCCCAAAAGATTATTGTTTTATTTCTATTTTTGTGTGAAAATCTTAATGCGGTTCAGAGAATACATCTACTTACCAAGTTTCAACAGTTCTTATATTTTCGGAAAAAAGTGGCTGTGACATACGGACGGACAGACAGACAGACATGACGAATCCATAAGGGTTCCGTTTTTTGTCATTTGGGCTACGGAACCCTAAAAAGGTGCATACGCGATGAATACCCGTTTTAATCAGTAATTATGTACAGTGATCGCGAAAATTTGAGATACTGTTTTGAATTTTGTTTTTTTGGTGTGTGGTTTTAAATAAAATATTACCTTTTTTTCTTTTTGGGTGAAGCAGCTTATGTACAATGCAATAATTACAGTTCGGGTGGTTGGATCTAGTCAAACTAGGTCTGATATTGCTTTGGAAACTACAAAAGCAAGTACTAAACGAAGTGTACAAGCGCACGACATTTATAGGGTTCCCGGAAGCGATAATTATCCGCCCTTGACCTGCAAGCGTGGACCTACCCTCCACGCTCAAGGTTAACTGAATCCATCCTTTTTTAATCGACTATATTGGGGCTCAAGTGGGGTTGGGCAGGACACTTGGCCAGACGTATTGACGACAGGTGGACTTAGGCACTAACAGAGTGTAGGCTCGAAATGCCATCGAAATAGCGGACGTCCACCAGCGAGAAGGGTTGACGACATCCATAAGACTGTGGGTCGTACGTGGTTCAGACTGGCACAGGATTGGAAGAATGGCAGAAACAAAGAGAGGCCTATGCCCAACAGTGGATCGACACGGGCTGAGAATGATGATGATGAGTATGGATATGGATTTAGCTTTGGTTTTTACGATGTAGGCTCTTTTAACGATAGCATTATCTCCACAAACCTTAGTATTTTTATACATACAACAGTTTTTAAACAAAAGTGACAAATAAACCACTAATAAAAAAACCGACTCCCGATTGAGTGGTTTGTGGGATAAAATCCTGGCCATGCACCAATTTATTTTTCTATACGAAGAAATTATGTAGGCATGAACACGTGCACAGAACGGTGAAGAAAAACATGGTGAGGAAATCGGCATATCCTAGAACCAACAATTCGAATGTAAGTGCTTTTGGTTTGGTATTCTAAGCGTGGATGCGCTTGGAAACTGTCACGTAATGCAAAAAGTGTGCACATATCAAATGTCATGTTTGGACTTGCCTTTGATATCTTAATCTTATCTTTAATGGGTCTGCAAACTGAGTAAAACATTTTAGGATATACATACATCATAGAGACGTGATCTATATTATAATCAAGGTTGCATGGAAGAAATCGCTCTCAGCGATAAGGTCATCCATTGTATTGCCCTTTTAGTTTTAGTCTAGTGTTATACATTTTCTGTGTGGTAATTACAATAACGAGTTATTTTATTTTATCATCATCGTTAATCGTGAGAAGCGAGATCTCCAAATCAACTTGGGCAAATCGGCGTTATATGTATGTATGTCTGTTTGTCCGTGGATAACTTTCGAAGCGTTGAATCATCATGATACATGGGTTGGTAGTGATGGCACAGTTTTGGTGTGACTAAATGAGCTAAAAATGTTGGGGGGTTGTTGAGGTATTGGGGTTCAAGAGGGGTAAAAAAAATTAAAATGAGACTGGAACGTTACATGAAAGGTCTTCATTAGTACATTTCGACTTTGTTTTTATTTTTAGTAAAGTGCTTGTAGTTTTTCCGTTATTAGCCATAATACAAACTGAACTTTGACGAAATTCACAGGTTACACCAGTGACCCCACAGTGATGAAATTTGGTATGCGTCTAGCTTAAGTATTACAAATATTGGCAAAAGTCTGAAATCCAGAATGACTGCAATTTGTACCCCAAAAATAGTAACAAATTAACATTTCTTTTTTATTTATTTGAGACAACAAACAATTGAACATGAACTTCAGTTACCTGTAATTTGAATGAAACTGTAGGTCAAGTACTTTGATTATTTATCCGCCCCAACGACCTTCGATTCTTCGAGGCATTTACCTACAATTTAATATAATTGAAAGTAAATGTTAGAACTTTGATCAAATCAGTGCAATGGCGAGGTAAATTAAATAAAACCTCTCTTTACGAGGTCGGGTAAGACGCCGTTATCAGCCAAGGTCACGCAATCCCCCCTAGCACAGAATAAAGAATTCAGTAAGTAAAATAAATTCTTGCTCCTTGTGATAGCGCTCGACTGGGGAAGTACCTACAACTACCTATTTCTATCGCCTAGCAGGAATGCTGTGTTCAACCAGCATTGCTGTGTTCCGATTAGAAATCCTATCAAATTACAGGAACATAAATAAATAAGGCTTCACCTGCATGTCGGGCACGTTTATGGCGATGCATTGGGATCCTGGGTATCGACATCTCCAATGACGTGCAGTTTCGGAGGCACTTAGAAGACAAGTCAAAGTTGCCATCCAAGAAGCTCGGTGTGCTCAACAGGGCAAAGCAGTACTTCAGTGCGGGGCAAAGACTGCTTCTTTATAAGACGCAAATCCGGCCCCACATGGAGTATTGCTGTCATTTATGGGCAGGAGCAGCTGGATATCAACTAGGATCATTTGACTCTGTTCAAAGACGAGCTGTGAGAATTGTTGACGATCCCATTCTCACAAGCGGTATTGAGCCCTTAAGTCTCAGGAGAGATTTTGCCTCCCTGCGTGTGTTCTACCGCTTGTATAATGGGTTGTGATCTGAGGAGTTGTTTGATATGGTGCCTGCAGGTTCATTTTATTACCGCACTGCTCGCCATCGGCAGGGAATCCATCCACACACCTTGGAGACGATCTGGTCGCGTACCGTGAGGTTCCAGAGGAACTTCCTCCCTAGGTTTCCTCCCGAGGTTTTCCCTAGGGACTACAGTATGGGGTCGGCAACGCGCGAGTAATACCTTTGGTGTTACAAACGTCCATAGGCTACGGTAACCGCTTACCATCAGGTGGGCCGTATGCTTGTTTGCTAACATAATGGTATTAAAAAAAGAAGCGGAAAGTAGCGCGTCGAATGTTGCATCGCATTGCGTTGTCAACTCGAATATATTGCCATATGCGAGCATTTATGCAGAAGCGTTTGCTGAGTACGTAGCATTAGCGGTGGGCGTCGCTGTAACGCGCGCAGAGCATGTCACGGTTGCGGACTCCGGCGCCGCTTAGGGGCACGGGAAGGACAATCTCCTATACAACACGTACTACCAAGATCATTTCTAATTGGAGCATATTTCTACCCTAATAAGGTATTATTTTAATTTGATTAGTATTTATCTAGGTTCCCAGCCATATATTAGATCAAAATACTTACCTAAAATGAAATAGAAGCGTATCGAATTCTGCATGTTTTTACGTCATTAAAGACCTGTTTTCAACCTAATTGTTTCGTATTAAAAACAACAACATCTTGCGTATCCTAGTCATGGGAACATAGATTATATCGTCTAGTTACAGAATAACAACACAATGAGAAAAATACAACAAGTTTTCAGTCATCATTTTTGGTATTACGGAACACGGTCAAAATTTAATCAAATTTAGAATCGTTCTATTGCTATCACTGTCGCTCTGCGTGTCTAAACTTCGTCACTAAACAGGGATAGCGATATTCAGGCCGAAGTTTTTGACGTGGCCGAATTGAAGTTGCGCTCAGTGTTCGCCGGCGCGTTAACGCCCCGCGTCTTCATAATGACGAAACATATCGCCGTATCATTATATAAATACGGGATTTATCACGTACTGTTTTATCGGTTTGCGAGGCGAGACGCAGTGCGGAGCGGATCGCGCTGATTGAAGGAATTGATTCATAAATTGAACCGAAACAATAACGGTCGAAACACCGATAAAACGGTACGTGATAAATCCCGTATCTATAATAATAATTGAAATAATTTCACGAAAATTTTCTAAATAAAACATGTTTGTTGTTGCGAACATCGCTGTGGGCACCGACGCGGGTCCGTTGTAAGTATCGCCACGTTTCAGACGTTTTCCATGACAGAAGAATCGTGCGAAATAACGCATCACGCAACGTGTCTCCATAAACATGGCCTCAGGGTAACGTGCGCATGGGCGCAAGGGTCTTGTGAAAGGGCTCGCCCGGGGAAGTACCACCGTACCTATCTCTGCCGCCAAGCAGCATTGCTGTGTTCCGGTTTGAGAGTACTTATGGTTGCGGTTAAAATTACAGGCACATGATGCTTTACTGTATGCCTCAAGTTGGTGGACGCAGGGCAGTGCATCGTAAAGCATGTTTCTATGCTGCGTGATTTACGAGGCAATACTTTGTTATAGGCGATGGTTACCACTTAACATCAGGTGGGCCATAAGCTTGTTCCATCTCCAGGTCGTATAAAACAGGCAGTCTTGGTAATAACCTGTGAGATAATGCAGTTTTTAGCGGTGCTGATAACGCTTGTCAGGTCTCATCTAACCAGGCATACTACACCCGCATTTGCAAACCGATTACCTAATTAAAAAGGCTCTGTGCGCAACAGTTTAGATTAGAATGACATAATTTCACGTGAGAATCCATCCTTACACATCGAAAATGATTGATTGATTGAAAATATTCTTTATTGCACAAAATACATAAATCTGTACATAGGCGAACTTAATGCTAGCAAGCATTATCTTCCAGTTAACCTTTGCGTAGTGTTGGAAAGATATTTTTGTAGGTAGTGCATGACATAATGTAGCAGGAAAAATTTTAAAATATAAAAATAAGACTAAGATATATTGAGAATACGAACGAAACATCAAATATATATAGTATTTTCCATAAACGTACTTTCAAATATTACACATCAATAAACACTAGTTTAAAAATAATAGATAAACTAATAAATAAGCAGTTACAAAAAACTAAATAAACTCATATGATATAGAGATAACAGAGTGGATAAATGACAGAGCATCTACAGGACACCACTCATTTTGTAGGTGTAATGATGTGGTTATGCACTGTCAGATTCCAGAGGAGTTGCCTTATAAAAAAACACTTCGCTTGTAGAATAATTTTCCCCAGAGCCCGTTATGTAGGTATATGTTGTCGTATGTTTTCCTAAAAGGGCGTTTTCAAATTTGTCATGATTCTGCGATTGTGATGGTTTACAAACGTCCATAGACTGTGTGATACTATTACTATCAAGTGGACTGACATGTATGCTGCCTTAGTGGTATAAAAATAAACATGTACGTTATGACAACTTAATACCGCTAAGCTGAGCATTTCACAGTCAAAATATTTTCGTTCTACCCCTATTTCAGCAGCCTTGAAAGTACTCGTAGGTTATGAGTAATGGTTTCTGCAGTGCAGTTTCTCTGTGATTTATATTTTGAACCAAGTTATTGCTACCAACATTTTATTTGGCAAAGAACAGATTTTTTTCTTAATTTATTGTGTCTCACGGCTAGGCAAAGTTCCCCCATCACACTAATATTAGAAATGCGAAAATTTGGATGTTTGTTCATTTATTTGATTGTTTGTCACTCAATCAGTGCTGAACGAATTTCGATGTACGTATGTATGTATGTATAAAATGTACGTAGTTTATAACCTGGATTAACAGATAGGCTACTTTTTATTGACACACCACGCGTGCGAAGCCGCGGGTGGAAGCTAGTTGCTCAATAATTGTTACTTATAGATACCTGAAAACGGAAATAAACGCTGCGGTAGGTCCAATAAAGATTGCAAGACGATCTGGATGTATTTGAGTATGGCTATTGACTATTAACCGCAATGGCCGGCTCTGGCAGTGGAGCGAGAGATGTGGAAGGAATGAACGTTCATATTTCGTGTGAGTTGTTCTATTTTTAGAATAGAATAAAGAATCATTTAATTCAGACAACGTCCATAGGATATACAAAACATAACTGTTATAATTAGATATATAAATTAAATATACAAATTAGATCCATGTCATATCAAAAATATAGAAATTCAGTAAAATAATAACAATTCAGTAAAATCAAAGCTAGCTGTCATAATAAAAAAATAAAATGGAATGGAAAATTTAAAGTAAAATAAAATTCATGAATAATTAAGAGAGATTAAATTATATTAAATATAAGTAAATTAATAAATTAATTACCTACGGGCTTTGAATTCCCTATGTATTTTAAACCGACTTCTAAAAAAGGAGGAGCTTCTCAATTTGTCGAGTTTTTTAACTTTATAGAGTTTAACGAACTTTGATGATTATTTTTTTTAATTGGCTCAAGGGTGGTCCCATTTAAGTTTCATTGAGGTAATATAATGTTGAAGTGAAATCAAGTTAACACGTTGAAGTGGCAATGGGCAGGCCATATAGCGCGCAGAACAGATGGCCGATGGGACCGGAAAGTTCTCGAATGGAGGCCACGGACCGGAAAGCGCAGCGTAGGACGTCCACCTACAAGATGGGAAGACGACTTGATAAGAACCGCAGGTCGGCGTTGGATGCAGGCCGCTTCCAACCGCAGTTCCTGGAGATCAATGCGGGAGGCCTTTGTCCAGCAGTGGACGTCCTAAGGCGGATGTGATGATGATGATTATAATGTTAAAGGTACTTTTCATTAAAGAAAAGAGGGAATGATAAGAAAAATATACTAGCAACAGTTTATGTATCGTTTACAGAGCAGGTTGTACGATTATTGAACGCGCTGCCGGTAGCTATCAGATGTGCCAACTCACTTGCCATTTTTAACAGTATGCTCAGAGAACACTATCAGATTGTTTGTCGCTTCATATCTGTGTATTTATTATTAATTAATATGTTTCTTAAATTAGTTTATGTATGTATATGTGAATTATTATTAATAATTAATAATTACGTGCATTCGGATTACGTTCATGGGGGAGAAAGGTTCTCGAGTGGAGACCACGGACTGGAAGACGCAGCGTAAGCCGGCCCCTCACAAAGTGGACCGACGATCTAGTAAGAATCGCGGGGAGCCGTTGGGCGCAAACGGCTACCGACCGCTCGTTGTGGCGATCTAAGGGGGAGGCCTATGTTCAGCAATAGACGTCTCCTAGCTGATGATGATGATGATGACGTTCATTCATTTTATGATTTATTATTATCAGCCCGTAGAGTCCCACTGCAGTGCAAAGGCCTCCCTTCCCTCTTTCCACGAATCCCGGTTATTGGCTAATTGGGGCCACTCTTTCTGGAATGCATCCAGTTCATCTCCGCCTGGGTCTACCATGAGGCCGCCGCTCGTTTCGAACCCATTCTGTAGTGGTGTTCCTCTGGCATACGACACACATCAGTCCCACTCCACTTCATGAATTATGTAGATAGATAACTCTTTACTGTTACACCAAGTTACAATAACTTAACATAGAAAACTTAGGCTAATACATGGTGGTACAATGGGCGGCCTTATCGCCCTTGTTATGTAATGTTTATTTTATATTTGTATATCGTTAGTATTAGTTATACATATAGTAGGTTAGTTAAACCATTACACCCTAGGTAATGTTCACATAGACTATTCCATCCAAAGGTTGCCTGGTAGTGATCGCTATTTAGCGATAAGACCGCCAATTGTATCCATAGATTTAAGTTGTTATTTTTTATTTGTATTGCTTCATGCTGTGCATTAACGAATTATCTAATCTAACCGTATGTAGTATTGTTGTGATTGTGATAAGCTTGTGTTAAACTAGGCAGGTATACTTATGGCATAGCAACATTAATAGGTAGATATATACTACGAAATACAAGAGCACAAGCTTTATATTCACCACCTGGGACCTTTGACATGGAAGATATTGACCTTGGAACGGTGATCCCAGGATCATGGCAAGCTGATGGAGAGCGTTTAACAGATTTAAGAGTATTGGGAAGGAACTCAACAATGAGAGCAAAAGCGATTAGAGATGAATTTATGCATTATTTTATGACAGAGCGGGGATGAGTGGCATGGCAGGACAAATATTTAGCAAATCCATAATCTATTAATAAATATAGGTACATACATTTTCTGTTGCATTTTCACTATCCAGTCCTGTATTTGGAGTATCTTTCTTGACTAAGAATAAACGACATCGCATCGTAAGCAAACCATTTTGTTTGTTTGCCGCCAGCACTACCACTTTTATTCTTTTTTCTTTCCTCATTCTTCACATAAGTTCGCAGGCTTCGGAATTTCTTGTAAGCGTCATCACTTGATATATCAAACTTAGTAGCAACAATAGACCATGCATCTTTTTTTGCATTTCTGTCTTTATACATTCCTGTTTCCACATTCCATATTTCAGGATGTAATTGCACTTCATTAATAAAGTCAAGAGTCTTCTCATTAGACCAAGTATTAGTCATTTTAATTTATTTTCTAAACAACACAAGAATGACAGCTGCTGACAGCACAGAATATCGCCACACCACAGATTTATACACGATGGACGTCGCAGCACTCGCAGCACACTTCACGTCGCGCAGAAAGTGAAACGCAAAGTACTTCACGTCGCAGGGAGAAAGGGACGCGCATATACAGTTAAACAGAACAACAATATAGATGGCCCAGATATATTGCAGTATTTTCGATTGCGAGGCGATCGTTCGGCCACACGCCGGCTACACATAAAAACATTTTGACATACCAAAAAATATGTGGCTATAATGCCGGGCCATCCTTAAAATATTGCATAGTGTGGCTGGTATTGCTAGCAATGTTGCCGGCCACAGTATTGCAGCCACAAATTGTCGTAAAATATAGCCCGTTTAGACGCCCCATTAACAGTGTACATGTGCTCTTTATATATTATCTTGTACACACGGCTACACATCAAGCTATACATTTCCAGTAGAAGCTGACCTTTCATTCTACGAAAAGCCTACACAATGCGAGGTCAGCTTATACTGGAAATGTATAGCTTGATGTGTAGCCGTTTGTACATTGTAAACATATATCCAGAAAATTATGTAAATGTTGCAAATAAATGATTACGACATTGATGATTTCCGTGTATTTCAACATGTCTAACTGCCTTTGTGGGATTTTTACTAGTTATAAAAATGTTGTACTTGTCAATAGTTACTTGCACATAGACACATATTTGCCGCACCTACTGACTGCCACCACACTGTGCCTCTCTTTCCACCCTTGTTTGCCATTCACTACATCAACCGATGGGGAATTGCTACACCCTATGCCTAACCCACAGAGGTATCGAACACAGGTTATCCCTACAAAGCATATTCTTTCCAATATCATCATCGTCATCATCTCAGTCCGTCTGCACCCACTGTTAGGTATAGGCCTCTTTGTTATGCCATTATTTCCGATCCCTTGCGAGTCTCATATTTTTTTTCTATTCCGAAAAGAGACTTTATTTTATATACTACTACTGTCTACCTGACTCGCCCCGGCTTTACAAATACAAAAGTACTCCCTAAGTACTTAGCCTAAAGTCATCATCATCATATCAGCCGTAGGACGTCCACTGCTGGACAAAGGCCTCCCTCATTGATCTCCAGGAACTGCGGTTGGAAGCGGTCTGCATCCAACGCCGACCTGCGGTTCTTACCAAGTCGTCTGCCCATCTTGTGGGTGGACGTCCTACGCTGCGCTTGCCGGTCCGTGGCCTCCACTCGAGAACCTTTCGGCCCCATCGGCCATCTGTTCTGCGCGATATATGGCCTGCCCATTGCCACTTCAACGTGCTAATCCGTCGGGCTATGTCGGTGACTTGGGTTCTCCTACGTATCTCCTCATTTCTGATTCGATCCCATAGAGAAACCCCGAGCATAGCCCTCTCCATAGCTCGTTGAGCGACTCTGAGCTTATTCATAAGGCCAATAGTGAAGGACCACGTCTCGGTTCCATATGTCATCACTGGTAACACACACTGATTGAAGACTTTCGTCTTAAGGCACTGAGGTATGTTGGACGAAAAGACGTTGCGAAGTTTCCCAAACGCTGCCCATCCGAGTTGGATTCGACGATTGACCTCTTTCTCGAAGTTGGACCTACCTAATTGGACTGTTTGTCCTAGGTATACATGCGCGTCGACAACTTCAAGAGCCGAGTTCTCAACCATAACTGGGGCAGGGACGACATGGACATTCGACATGATTTTCGTCTTGTCCATGTTCATTTTAAGTCCTACCCGTTGCGAGACTCGATTGAGGCCTTCAAGCATCGTGCTGAGCTCTTCCATCGACTTTGCCATGACCACAATATCGTCGGCAAACCGAAGGTGAGTGATGTATTCGCCGTTAATATTGATGCCCAGTCCTTTCCATTCCAGAAGCTTGAAGGCATCTTCCAATGCGGTCGTAAACAGTTTCGGAGAGATGACATCTCCCTGTCTTACGCCTCTTTTTAAGGGAATCGCCTTCGAGCTCTGTTCATGTACTCGGACTGACATAGTGGCGTTTTTATACAAACACTTCAACACTTCGATGTACCGATAGTCAATACGGCATCGTTGGAGAGACTCAAGCACTGCCCATGTTTCGATCGAATCGAAGGCTTTCTCATAGTCCACAAACGCGAGACATAGCGGCAAGTTATACTCTTCGGTCTTCTGTATGACTTGCCGCAGCGTATGTATGTGGTCTATGGTACAGTAGCCTTTACGGAACCCGGTTTGTTCGGGAGGCTGGAAGTCATCAAACCTGCGTTCGAGACGGTTCGCGATGACCCTCGAAAACAGCTTATAAACATGGCTCAAAAGCGAGATGGGTCTGTAATTCTTAAGCAAGGTGTTGTCACCTTTCTTGAAGAACACAGAACCACCACGCCCCCGTTCCATGCTTTTGGCGTCGTACCTTCAAGCAAGGCGGAATTAAAAAGCTTCTGAAGGACTTTAAGTACCGGTGATCCACCCGCTTTCAGAAGCTCTGAAGTGATTCCGTCCTCACCTGGCGCCTTGTCGTTCTTAAGCTGCTTCAAGGCCATCCTGATCTCATACAGGCTGATGTCCGGAATATCTTCGGTATAATGTCGGGTCAGTTTGGCTCTTGGGTCGTTGGCCGCACTGCAAACAGGTTTAGTGACCGAATCGTAGAGCCGTCCATAGAACCTTTCGACTTCCCTTAACACTTCCGCTTTACTTGACGTTATGCTGCCATCTTCCCTCTTTAGCTTCGTCATGCGGCTCTGCCCAATAGAATTATCTCTCGCGAACACTTTGGAGCCTTTATTCCGCTCTATCGTATCTTTAATACGAGAGGTATTAAAGGTACGAATATCGTGCCGCAAGGATTTCCAAATCTTTCTATTGAGCTGCCTATGTGACTGAGCATCATCGGGAGACTGCAGTTGTAAAGAACGTCGTTCAGCCATGAGGTTAAGGGTGTCATCAGAGAGTTTCTGAGGTCTATTGGTACGGGGGTCTTAAAGAACTGGGACCCCACCGTATGGACGGTTTCTACGAACCTGTTATTGATCTCGTCCACTGATGCATCTACTTCTAGACAGTCAAAGCGATTTGAAAGTTCGAGTTGAAAGCTCTCGAGGTTTTGGATATGTGCGCGAGTAGGTCGGAGCGTAGATTTCATCAAACGGGACCTTTCAAGTTTAACGTTCATATTTAATGTGGCTCTAACAATTCGGTGATCACTGCCGGTTTTCACCCTGTGAATCACAGAGACATCATTGAATATCCGTTTCTTGTTGGTCAAGATGAAATCAATCTCATTTCTCGTGGAACCGTTGGGACTCATCCAGGTCCATTTCCTGTGAGGCGGCTTCTGGAAAAAAGAATTCATCATAAAGAGTCCTTCTTTCTCCAGAAAATCGGCCAGCCTCTGTCCCCTGGGGTTCCGTTGCCCATATCCAAATTGCCCCACTCTCAACTCATCATCGCTTCTCATGCCTAGCTTTGCATTGAAGTCCCCCATAACAACAATAAAGTGAGTTTTGTTCGTATGTATGGCTCTACTGATGTCCTCATACATAGACTCTACTTCTTCATCTGGGTGTGAAGAGGTCGGCGCATATACCTGAACGACCTTCAGCGAATATCGCTTAGATATTCTGAGTGTCACGTACGCGACCCTGCTCGACACACTGTCGATGGTGATAATGTTGTTGATGAGTGACTTGTGAACGAGAAACCCAACACCACCTTGGGACTGTTGGTCGCCCTCCCGGTAGTACAGTAGGTTACCAGACTTAAGGGATATCGTGTCCTCGCCCTCTCTACGGACTTCTGATAACCCCAAAATGTCCCAGTGTAATCTACTAATTTCTTCTTCCAGCTCAACAATCTTTTCGTCTGTCCTCAAAGTGCGGATGTTGTGTGTTACCAGGGCCAGTGGTCGTCGTAGGGTTTGGTAGCCGATCATCTCCCGGGGATTCTTAGCACCCCTGGCACCGCCGTTACCGTGACTGCTACCGTAGCCAGGATTAGCGGGGCCGCCGGGGACTCGGGGCTTGGTTTTATGTTGCAATATCATGAGGGGGTTGTTGCCATACTCGCCACGCTTGGCAGGCGGGTTGGCGAGCGCAGTATAGGTATTGAAAACACGAAAAGACGCTGCTGCCCATCTTTCGGAAGTATCCCTTAGCAGACTCCTACTGCATCCACGGGCAAGAGCGGAGGGGCAACATTCTATTGCCGGCGCCCCACGGCACCGGTAGCCTAAAGTACTCCGGGATAATGTAGCTTTCTATTAGTGAAAAAATTAGCATAATTGGTTTTGTAGTTCCCAGCGTTACCCATTACATCCTAACATCTAAACTCAATATTACTAGTGGTTCGCCCCGAACTGAGATCTCGCGAGTCTCCCAAAACACAAATAATAGAAAATATCCAAAGGGCGGCTCCCGCAACGATGCCTAAACGTATTTAGTGGCTAAATATAATTTAAGAAGTTGTCAAATCAAACATATACGTAAAATTTAAACATGTTTAGTCGCTAAATACGTTTAGGGATCGTTGTGCAAGCTGGCCTTAATCTTTGACTAAACTAAAATAGTTCCAAACCAAATAACTTGACCTACAGTTTCTTTCAAATTTCAGGTAACGGGAGTTCATGTAAATTGTTTTTTTTGGGGTACAAATTGCAGGTATTTTGGATTTCAGACTTTTGCCTTTATTTGTGTTACTAAAGCTACACGCATACCAAATTTCAGCACTGTGGGGTCACTGGTGTACCTACCCTGTGAATTTTGTCAAAGTTCAGTTTTTATTATGACTAATAACTCAAAAACTATAAAAAGTTTACAAAAAATAAAAACGGAATCTAAGTATACTAATGAATACTTTTCATTTGACGTCCCATTTGACCAATTAGCCTCATTTTCATTTTTTTATCTCTCTTGAACCCCAATATCTCAACAACTCCTCAACATTGTTAGCTCATTTAGTCATACCAAAATTGTGCCATCACTACCTACCTATGTATTGAATTTCATGATGATCGGATCAACGCTTCGAAAGTTATCCTTGGACAAATATACATACATACATACAACGCCGATTGGCCCAAGTTGATTTAGAGATCTCGCTTCGCTCGATCAATTATAAACGAGACAGCTAACAAATAACTTGCCATTCATATAAATATCAAACTGCGCAAAGTTTTACGATCTCATTTATAGCACCTATTCTATGAATACTGTTTTTGGGTTTATTGTACGAGTAAGTTTTGTACGCGAGTTAAAATTATTTTCTATCGGGAAAATTTTAATGAATCGTCATTTCGCTTTACGTAGTTCTAACTTATACCCTCAACTATTATATAATACAAACATCGACCCATTCCGTAGCCAGTGCCACTGCGGGGCCACCTTACAAACAGAGTCCCACCTGCTCTCATGTCCTCTCTGCCCAACCACACTGCATACAAGAAGACCAGGCAACAGAGAGGGGTGTGGAAGTTGCTCTCTATTGGGCTAATACACTTTATAAGTCAAACAGCCATGAACACGAAAGATAAAGTGCATAATACAAAGTTATAAATAAATATAAATATTGCTGGACATTTCACACAGCGCTATCTAGCTCCAAACTAAGCAGAGCTTGTAATAAGGGAATCAGATACAATTCTTATATAATTTTTTTGTAAATACTCACTTATATTATATAAAGAAACAATCAGACCCGGAACAAATAACTGTAGATCTTGCAAACATCTGTTCCACGGCGGTAATCGAACCCGCTACCTCCAGAGTCTCAACCGGCTATTCGCCCACTGCGCCACGGAGGTCGTCAAGTTATTGATGTAGTTTTTTTATTATATTTATATCTGAGCGGTGAGCATAATACATGTGGAAGTTGTGTGTTAGTGATACCTCTTCTCTTTTATTAAACTTGTATCTTGAAAACTTGTGATAATAAAATAGTCTCTAGCTTCCTAGGTGACTCTATATCATGCGACGTTGCCAATCAGCTACAAAATAATGATATATAATAGAGCTAGTGTTAGTATTGATCCCCAATAGCCTTTGAGCCATAACCGGCTGTTCCCCATGCATACAAATCCTCAACAAACTTCAGTGAATCAATTTCAGCCAACAATACTCAATTATGAAGTTCTGTGCATTGACGTGACAATAGAATTACCTATCAGCTGTATAGTATTGGAGCAGAGATCCTATACAGGATGAATATTTGAGGAAATTAACATCTGAATGGCCGTATTGCCCTAGCTAGATAGATAGAAAATACATTATTGCACATTATACATCAAAGCAATTACATAAGAACAACGTTAATCTATGATGTACAATTGGCGGTCTTATCGCGTAATATCGATCTCTACCAGACAACCTTTGGACCATGGAATGGACTGTATGGTGGATATGCAGTATTGAACGTAAATGTTTTATTTTAATAAACTGCTTGTATTTGAGCACGAACCTGATGGCGCGCGATGATGCGGTCTACGATGGAACACGCTTGCCTAGAAGAAACCTGTACACTCGCAACTTGAAGACCCATATGTTGTAGCTATCAGGAAACACAGACTCAGGCAAGGCGTTCCACTCTTTGGCGGTGCGCATAATATATGGAGAAGTTGTGTGTTAGTGAGACCTCTCTTCTCTTCTATAAAACTTTTATGGTGACTCCATATCATGCGACGTTGCCAAGCTGCAACGAAATAATGAATTCCGAGGAGGCGCCAGCGCGCGGTGCTATCGTCAGCAATGTTTATACAATACTTAGATAAGTGTGTCAGCATTGGACATGGTTGATATGATATTTATGATGAAACCCAAACCAGGTTACGCATTTTACAAAAAACCTATAGTTTTACTCCTTTCAACTTTCCTCCCTGTATAACCTAGTAGTAGGTATAACTTTCAGTGGGAGTTCGCGTTAGGAAGTTTGAATATTGTTAGGAGACTTCGTTTTGAGATAATAGGGATCTTAGCAAGATATCTAGCTAGGGCCAAAGTTATGTAGAAAACCTCTAAGGAACATCCATAACTCAGAAAAAGTAACTTTATTAAGAAAACTAATAGAGTAAACGTATAGGGTAGGTACTTCCCGTTGGCCTAGAATCATGAAAGAAGCAAGCTCTCACAGCATCAGTTGAAGAAAAAATCTAAAAGAGGTATATTTGTAGTTATTTCACACTAGCTTCCGCAAACGGCTTCGCACGCGTTGTTTGTCAACAAAAGGTAGCCTGTGTTTGGATCCAGGTCATAATATATCAACACACCAGATTTAACGAATTTGGTTTGGCCGTTACGACGCGATTGAATAACAAACATAAAAACTTTAACATTTATTGACGACCTCCGTGGTGCAGTGGGCGAATAGCCGGCTGAGACACAGGAGGTAGCGGGTTCGATCCCCGCCGCGGAACAAATGTTTGCATGACCTACAGATATTGGTTCCGGGTCTGGATGTTTTTCTACATATATATTATAAGTAATAGTATTTTTCAAACTTTCGCGATCACTGTACATAATTATTGATTAAAACGGGTATTTATCGCGTATGTACCTTTTTTATTTGTTATCCCGACGTTTCGGATGTGTTGCAACAGTCATTCTCGTCATTGAGTCAGCCCGAGACCATGACTGTTGCAACACAGCCGAAACGTCGGGATAACAAATAAAAGAGGTACATGCGCGTTAAATACCCGTTTTAATCAATAATTATTATAAGTAAGTATTTACAAAATATATATATATAAGTATTCTATCAGTTATCTGGTTCCCATAGTACAAGCTCTGCTTAGTTTGGGGCTAGATAGCGCTGTGTGAAATATCAGTGTGATAAAAAAAATTCGGAATCCTCGAAAGTCAGACTCGCCTTGTCCGGTTTTTTTGACCGGTATACAAAGACCCTAGAAATATTATAAAACTCGTTTCAGAATCCTTTTGTAAAGTTTCCGCGAGAATTGTTTTAGCCGAGTTGTAACGAGATGGATGCTAACTCGAACGAAACTCGAGGTTGAAACGAGTTCGTAACTTCTCGCCGTTTTCTTATGTAATGAGTCAGTGTTGATTTGTAGAAGGGAAGATAAGAAAATTGATCGATTTACTTTCAGCCGAAGCGCTTACGTATTTCAGCCACTTGGCAGGGCAGTGCATCGATCATGTTTCTAAGGTGCGTGAACTACGAGCCAATACTTTGTTATAGGCGATGGTTACCACTTAACATCAGGTGGATCATACATAATATCTCCAAGTCATATAAAGAAATAATTATAATTTGGGGTCGAAACCCTGCGTTCATGGGGTACCGGGGCGTTTTCAAAATTCTTTCTGTGCGTCTGGTCGAAGCGACGTGTGATCCGAGAGCTGGCGCTTATCTGACTTAAGCATTGCAATTCAGCGTGGCAAAGCAGCCAGTGTCTTAGGGACACTTCCGCTTGGTAGTGATCTGAGCAGTTGAGCTATCTATAGATCGTTTGCAACGGTCTATAGATGATACAACTGTTTCTTATGTATTTTATAATCATGTATATAATTGATTATCATTTCTGATAGTAAAACCTTAGAGAAATTTGACTGTAAAAGAAATTGAGGTGGGCGAACAGTCGACTGAGACGCCTCTGCGTCGTTGCTGGTTCGATTCCCGCCTCGGAACAAAATGTTTGCATGATCTACAGATAAGTAATAAAAGTATGTATGTAAACTTTCCTACGTCCAATAACCAATATTTTATGTAAAGTTCCGCTTATCTTACTTTTTAGTTTTATTCTTAGACATTCCAAAGTTATTACAAGTAGGTACTTATTTGTTTGGCGACACAGATTAAGTTATTTCAGTGTAATAAAAAGGAATCATATTGTTTTGTTATGTTATGGAAATTGAGGGCAGTTTTATGGCAGGATTTGTTTTGTTTGAGATATTCAGGGCAAATGAAATCGCTTTGTTATTATCAGAGCAAAAGTTTTTGATTGGGCTTATTCCCAGGCAATGCGACGGAGTAATAAAATAAAGATAAGGAACCCAAGTTAGTCCCATCCAATGCGGTGACGAGCAAGTACAGTCAACGACATCGTACTAAGATCGTTGTTTCATTTTCATTTCATTTTTCATTTATTTATTCATAAACAATTATATAATTGTGTTTGAAATCACATCCTAAATACAAGTTACAATATTTTAAAATTATCACATACATGTCAAAAATAATAAAATAGAACAAAACAAATGTCTACTTACCTATATATAAAGATGTCAAAAAAGTCAAGAAAAGTCAAATGGAAAATAGACATCAAAGAATATAAAATAAAAATGATTTAGAATAATATTACTAAGGAATTAATAATACAAACATGTCACAAATTAATTAAATTGACCATTAACTCAAAATCTATATATAAAAAAGAAAACGACTATTAAATATTATTACAGGTCATAAAATCATTAACTGAATAGAAACACCCTTTCAGCAAAATCTCCTTTAGTTTTGATTTGAATTTAAAAGGACTGTCGATAATTTTCATGTCAGTAGGCAGTGCGTTAAAAAGTCTTACAGCTTGATACCGCGAGCCATGTTTGGCAACATTCAGCATTGGACAATGAGGTGTTATTACTATCTCACATATTTCATTGGTTAAACATCGATCCCTTCCAACAAAATGCTTTGCTTAGCAGTAGGATTAATGCACATTCTCGCCTAGTTCTCCCCAATCGTCTAAATGTTTGTTCATTTACTTATTATAACTTAATATCCTGAGCCACTTTTTTATACATTTTATTTATTTATTTTTTCTTAGTGTGGCAACTTATATGTATCTATATATGTATTCTTATTTATTGTAATTGTGGTACTGTGCGGTAAGTCATCCGTGACATCCTACTTTTAAATGGTTCCAACGGAAGATCAGCGTTGTGCCAAAAGCACAACAAATGCTGAGTTGGACGCCTTTTTGTGACGTCGGTCATTTATATATAGGTAATTGTGAGACACACATTTGTTGGGTATTGCTGTTCTTGTGTGTATTATATTGTTATATTGTGTGTATCTTACTTGTGTGCTGTTTATGTTTTGAACCGTCACAAATAAATACTTTTTCTTTCTTTCTTCTTTCAAAATGACCCTGCCATTCAAAGTTTTCCTACAGCGAAAAATGTAGTTATAGGCATTTGTGTTTACTGTAGCTGCCTTAAACTCTGACTAAGATGCTGCCAGTAGGTATTTAACTATTTACCACTAAAAGGGAAAAATGTCATTACAAAAATTTTGATCACTGTTCTTTGCCCTCTTATTATACTCGAGAATGAGGTCAACGCTTCCTCAGCCGAGCACGACGGTCCATCTCAAGAGGGTGTGAAGGTATATTTGCACTCGATTTGTAAAGCTACTTTTGACAGCGATTGGACTAAACGTCTGTTTACAAACATACGTTGTATTTATTTGCTGAGCCAAGTTAAATTCAAACAGTTTATTGAGGCCCGACGGAGTTGGAGTCAGGGTTACCAGACGTCAGGATTTGTAGGCACTTGTCATGATTCAGGGGGTCAGGGTCAGGGTTTTTGAAAATGAAGTATTACTTTTTTATTTGTAGGTTAATTTTAATGCAAATTAATAAAACTTAAATATAATCTACACAATTAACCTAAAAACCTTAGAGCCTTCTTTGATATTCCACGTATAATTCAAACTAGCTGTTGCTTCGACTTCGTACGCATTACACTACTAAATGTGTAGGTAACCTAGAAATAAAGCTAAACTCGCTGTTGCAACTTGAATTGACACCCCATTTTTATCCCACGGGAACTGATGGGATAAAAAGTAGCCTATGTGGTAATCCAGGTTATAATCTACGTGCATACTAAATTTCATCGAAATCGGTTCTGCCTTTACGACGTGGTTGAGTAACAAACAAACAAATAAATAAACAACGTCCAAACTTTCACATTTTATAATATTAGTGTGATTGGCGGCCGGCACACAAAATATATAATAGTAATAATTAATTTATTCATTAAAACAACAATAGAACCATTTTCAGGCCTTTTCAGTTGTATATCTGGCAGCCCTAGTCGGAGTAGGTAAGCCTTAGTAAATGGCCCTGTCTTATTGGTTCTGTTATTGGTTCTTTTCTGGTCATCTGTCGGGCTACCAGTCGCATACTAGTAGTGACTCCACATTTGGGTTCGTGCCACACCAAGACCCTGAACAAATATTTGCAAACAAATATTTTAACCGCCTCTTATAAACGAACGCAATTTAAAAATAAAACTTTGACAAAACTCACAGGGTACACCAGTGATCCCACAGTGCTGTAATTTGGTATGCGTGTAGCTTAAATATTACAAATTGAAGTATTAGTCTGAAATCCAGAAAAACTGTAACTTGTACCCGAATAAAGAGTAACTAATTAACATGAACTCCCGTTACCTGTAATTTGAATGAAACTGTAGGTTAACTTTTTGCTTATTTATTTCGTGGCACTATTTGGATAGTAAAAGATTTATTTATTTTTATTTATTGAGGAACAACAAACAACTACCTTTTTTTTCCTAACCTCGTCCCACTGCTGGGCAAAGGTCTCCCCCAAGTCCCTCCAAGCATCCCTATCTGTCGCTATTTCCCACCATCCTCATTGGAAGGTGTCGAAATCGTCCCGCCAACGCTTTCTCAAAATAAAAAAAAACAAAAAAACTTTCTCAAAAAAACCACTACATTATACTATTTAAATACAAATCGTGTAGGTACATTCTGGGAATGTAAAAGTTATTGATAATGTAGCCCACAACGTTATCCACATATTAAAACAAATACTTGTTACAAATAAGGAGCTGTTAAAGAGTCTACATATAAGAGTACAACGACAAGTGTCGACGTCTCACATATTGACATGATTAAGTACAAATAAAGATCTACTTAGGTACTAGAACATAGGGATACATTGTGAAATTATACAACTTAAGTAGGTAACTAATATGAATACAGGACAGAATCAGCACTAAAAAGGATAACATTAACTAGATTTTAAATTTAGAGATATTACAAGCAAAACTATGTATATATACAAAGTTTAAATTATACGACTCAACCATACAACGAATGGGGACACGAAGCCCTGAGTTAGTGTTGAGATTACGTATAATAGACTCGCGAGATCTCAGCTCGGGGCGAACCACTAGTATAGATTAAGATAGATTCAGTAGCTCACTAACATTGTAAATATTTTATAATTATTTCCACGTTTTCACAGTTTTCCCATGCATACCAAATGCATGCTTTTATTTTTTTTTTGCTTGGAGCCCGTGAATATATTGCAAACAGGGTTCGTATCATCACGTAGCGACTTGTTACGTGAATGCTGAAACGTAGTCACGTAGGAGCCATCTTTTATCGTCATCTACGGCCGTTATGGCAGAAGAAAAAAGATTATTGAAGAAAAATTGTATTTATCGTGTTAGTTGTTTGAACTTTGGACATTTTTTGAGCATATTATTTTAATATACCTATATATAGATATACTTACTAGTTGACTTGGTTTGTCAATAAAAACATTACCTTCCTTTTGCGCTGTTGGGTAAAATACAAATACAAATCTATGTATTGTATAATATGGATATGTACAAAGTGTTTAGTATTACATAGTATAAGTGCAGCCATATTCAACGTTTTACGCATGCAATGTCCAGTTTTATTAGTAGGTCCTATTTTGATTGTAATAACAATGTCAAAATTATTGAGTTAGTTATAATTATTATTAAACAGATAGACAGATAGATTTAGGTACTTTCCAATTTCTTAAGGATAATTACACAGTTTTTTTTTATTTTGTAAAACTTTATTTGTTCTAAAGTCGAAATGATGTCAAATGCTACCAAATTCGCTATGTAGGTTAAATACATTCACAATCTCTTAGACTAAAACTTTATAGGTACATCGTGTAAGACAAATTATCCAAGTGAATGCTTCTTAACAAGCCCGAGTTTACCAATTTTCAGACTCCACATGAAAATAACCTTCCTTTTGGTTCGCAGTTGGGTAATGAAGTCTGTCTGTGGGATAAGGTTTGTTTAGAACGTACCAGTTGGCGAGCTAGTAGTGTGGTAGTAAGTGGTACAAATTCAGAACGATAATACAAAATCTTAAATCAAGTCAAGTCTGTTAGTAAATCATCATATGTTTTACGCATTCCATGGGGAATGACATCATTTGGTACGAAATCGAGACAAGTGGAGGGATGAGGGAGAGGCCTTTGCCCAGCAGTGGGATAGTATAGGCTAGTACATCTTATTAATAACATTAATAAGAAAGGTTTATATTATAAGTGAGTATTTATACCTAGGCCAAATAGCATCCTTACAGAGTAGGCAAGATGTCAAGTGACAAGACGCACAGAAAATGCCTGGAAGGGCTAGTGGGCCACGAAAAATATGATGAAGGATAACTTTCCACTCACACTCAAATGTGCACTCAAACATGGACGCGTGCATTCTCCCCATCCTTACCTATGGCGCTCAAACCTGGTCTTTGACAGATCAACAAAAGTCCAACCTCGGGGTTTGTCAGCTAGCCATGGAGCGCAGTATCCTAGGAGTCAAATTAACAGTCCGCATTAGAAACAGTGAACTGGGGTTCCAAACACAAATCACGGATGTTGTGCACCAAGTAGGCAAGTTAAAGTGGGACTGGGCGGGCCATCTCTGCCGCATGTCGAAAGAGTTATGGGCGAAGATATGAAAGAGTATAATATATCCTGATAATAAACCCGTTTCTTTATAATAAAGTAAAAAGTAATCGGTTCAAAATTAATTTCGGCTGTTTTTCTAAGTAAACATTATAACCGATTGGTTTATTTAGTGTACTTAAGAATTTTCAGTCTTACAAACTTTACTAGTGTCTACCCCAAGCAAATATTTCCTAACATGTCATCAAATCTATACCTTAAAGTTGTTTTAAGTTTGCCACTCCATTTTTCCATAAACAACAAAATTAGCCTGGTGGTAGAGCTTTTGTGAACGAGCTCGAGGAAGTGGGCACCACCGGCTTACTTTTATCTGCCGCCAAATAGCAGTACTTGTGCTGCTGTGTTCCGGTTAGATGGTAATGGTATGTTCACGTAATTACTGGTACATAGGCATAACAGCATAGTCCTATAGTATGGCAACGTATCCACATAGAGATCAAGACAACATAATACCTTGTTTTGAATTCTATGTGGATATCCATGGGCTGCAGTAGCCACTTAACATCTGGTGGACTGCACGCTCGTTTGCCATATAAGTTGTAAAAAAAAATCCGCTTAAGAATCAAAACATTACATATCAGTGTTCAATAAATAACTGCTTCTTCTGTATTTTGTAGTCTTGTAAATAATTGTATAATCTTTATCATAATAAATACATTTAATATTATAAAATATAATAAGTACTTAGACAAGGAACGAGAAGATTAATGCGAAACTCGGTTATATCTCTTCAGTGAGCTATTTGTATCGTAGACTAGCAGGGTCTGCCCGGATTCGCACGGATTTTTATGTTAATAAAATATAGCCTGCACTCAGAGATAGTGCAGCTTTCAACATGAAAATAATTTTTATAATCGGTTCAGTAGGTAGTTTCTGAGATTGCACACACAAACTTACAAACAAATATACCACTCTAATAAGTATTGATATAGTCGCTAATAATATCCCGCTAATTGCTCGCCCAATCTAAACAAACCATCTTAAAATCCGTCAGCAATTCGCGACGAGTGAGGAATAACAATTTAATTTGCGCCTTTCATCTCCAACAACCTACCCACCGTGCTGCAAAGCTAGTCGCTAAATAACTCGCCCAGTCTAAACGAGACCTTACAAAATCCGTCAGAAAATTGATGAGTAAAGGGAGATTTATACGAGGGTATTTTTGCCGTTAGGCCAAATCGCTTTATAAAGTTTCACGGTCACTTGATTTGCGCAGTTGATTAACATTGCAAGCGACTGTTAGTTGCACAAAGGCTCGCTGCCGATGTTAGAACCAGAAAACCTCGGTTTGGTGGTGTTAGCCACGTATTAATTTTGTGTGAATTGTGTATGTTTCACTGTTATGAATTTTTGTATATTAATTTAGAAATTAATAAACACATTATATTTTGCAATTAATTAACAAATCACCTAATTATTTCCAAAATTCAATAGTAACTCCGTCATAATCAAATAAGACAAAGAAATCGAACTGATTGTGATACTCGTTATGCAATTTAGTACCTATGCTATACATAATAACGAAATAAATAATTTTGAATTCTACCTGATGACCCCACTAGATGAGAAGACAGCTTAATAAAGGTTGCTGGTAGCCGTTGGGTGCAGGCTGCACAAGATTGCTCGCTCTGGATATCTATAGGGTAGGACTATTTTACGACCGATTGATTTGTTGATTGATTTTAGATTGCATTGTTGACATCGTCAAAATCGGTTTGTCGTCGCTTTAATTTAAATAAAAGTGACGTGTCATCTGCAAACAATACAACCTCTTGGTCGTCCCTTACAAGATAGGAAGATCATTAATATATACTAAAAACAAGAATGGTCTCATAATTGATCCCTGTGTTACACCCATTTTAACCAGAGACCCCTGAGAACGCTTTCCATTCACGTCAACTATTTGCACTCTGCCACTTAAAATAAGAAGTGAGAAAGTCTAGAGCAACGCTCTTAATGCCACAATGGTGTAGTTTCCTGATCAATGTATCATGGTCTACATTCTACACAAGTCTACAGTCAAGTGCCTATGATAAATCACAAAAAACACCTAAAGCGTCATGAGACTTCTCTCAGGCATCAAATACGTGCGATATTAACTCAATACCAGCATCAGTGGTTCAGCATCAAAACATTTGTGTACCTATATTCCGGCAAATAAACGTTCTGATTTTTGAATATGTTTAGCAATGGACGTCCTACGGCTGATCTAATGATGATGTTCCAACATTTATTCGTAGCCGATTTTTATCCGTGCGGACAAGCCGTGCGGCGGATACCGACCCGTGTGAGTCCCTCATTAGGAGATGACAGCTCAATTTGTCCGTCTCCGGAAAATTAGAACAAAAGCGCTTAGTGCGCTGCACGTCGCTGATAGATTAATCTGAAGCGCTGGAATTGCTGGCGTTGCATTGTGACGGTTACGAGTGAGATGTGCTCCAGCTGTAGAGTTTTCTTATACTTTGTAATTAGTTGGTTTAATGTCAGCGGGTTTTTATAAAGAAAGTCGGATTTACATTGAGTTGGTTACTGACGCTGAGAACAGACTCACGCTGTTTACCACAGTCGTGGTTATTTCTTCAGGGTTTGGGCACGTTATTAAAGTCAGTGTGGTTTGTTGTTTACACAAGCTATGCACAATGGTATCGTCGCAAAATGGCCACTACCTTTTGGTATTTTACTATCTTTGTCAAAATAATGATAAATAATCATTGATTTGTTCCTGTCATAAGCTGCTAAATTTTCAATGGTATTTTCATAACTACGGGCGGCGATTTTTGACAAAGATGTGCTGGATTGTGTTAGTAGAATACCAAAAGGTATCTATAGTGGCCATTTTGCGACGATACCATTGTCATAGTGAAGCGATTGGTTTAGTAGAATTGGGCCCCAGCACCAATTCAGTGTAGCTGCCGCGGATGGCGGGGGAAGCGGGCTGACTTCAAAATATCCGCACTGAGGTGGCAGAACTGTACTGACTTGCAAAAATGTTTACACGATGGTAGGATCAGGTCAGCGCTGATTTCTCTCAAATTATCCCATGCTCCTGTACTAAAGAGAGTCGTAGAACATAGATTGGAGTGATTCTGGTCGGCCATGGGGTCCATGGGTTCTTTTGCACCATGGTGGTTGGATCACCCGGCTTAAACAAAAGGCTACATATATTAATTAGTAATTTATTTATTTGTAAGTAGGTATATTATATTAAACAGGCGGCTACTTTGCCGCGTCAGATTATAAACGTTTAGCAATTACATAATTAATTTAAATTCATTTATTAAGTCAGACAAAAGTCGTAAACAAATCCATTTTTGTTTGTGTTATTAGGTATTATTTTTGTAAATATGTATTGTTTTGTAGGTATAGGTGTTATTTTGTTAAAACTTATTCGCATCCCGACGCAATAGTCACAAGGCTAATTTGATCAGGATTCGAATGAAAGATTGAATGACAGGCAGGCCATATCTATCTGGTATGACCTGCAGAATGCTGGTGGAGCTGGCCCGTACTCTGCTTAGCAATGGATTATGGCATGGAAGCCATCGACCCGCGCCTCAGCTAACTTGGTAGATGCACTGCAGCGTCTATAAATATTTGGTAGTTGTACTGGACGCGTAGGGCACTTATTGATTTTTGATAATGTAGATCAGTTCAGTGGTACGTGCATTAGTCTTCTGGTGGCAACGTGTAATCCGAGAGCTGGCTCTGGATCAACGCATAAGCATTGCAATTCAGCGGGGCAATGCATCCAGTTGGGGACACTTCCGCCTGATCTGGAGTAATTGAGCTATCTATAGATCGTTCACAACGGTCTTTAGATGATTCTACTGTTCTAGAGTCTTGTAAATAATTGTATATTATTTCTATTAATAAAATGTAGTAAAATAAATATTGTGCTCGTATTAAAACAAACTTAGATGGAACAGCTAAACTTGTAAAGGTCACCGTGTCGGAGTTCTACTTCTATCGTGTCTTTGAATCCAACCGCGGTACACTACCGTATTACATAGTTAACGTCACATCTTTGGCCTTAGCTATGTAATACGGTAATAATAATAATAAATAATGTATGCAACATTAACATATTTACGGTAAATAACGTATGCTCCGGCGCATAAAGACTTTAGCCTAAATATATTCTATTAAAAACTTATATTTAATCAAATAAATGTATTATAGTAATGAAACGCACAACCAATATAACATCATCATCATTATCATTTATTTAATAAGTTACCAAAATCAATTTTAGAAACGGATAATGTACATATGTTTAAAAATAAATTAAAAATTTTCTTAATTGAGAAAGCCTACTATAGCATTCAGGAATATTTACTAGATAAATGAATATTAATATTGACGTAATGTATAATTAATATTGCCTGACATCTGAATTTGATCAATTGATTTTATTTGACATTTATTTTATTTGGGTTTGTTTGTGTTCCTGGCTTAGCTTTATTAATTTTTATATTTTGTAATTTGTAATAATTTATTTCATTTATGTTTTAATAATTTGCATGCCTCTGTGGTAGAAATAAGTTGGATCTATAATAATTTAAGAACTTTGTTTAAAACCTTATTTGATGCAAATAAATGATTTGATTTCATACCGGCAGGACGTCCACTGGGCTAGGTGTAGCTTTATAACAAACTCCCAAGTTATATACAAAAACAAAACAATTTAAATTTAAAAATATAATTTAACAAAATCGTCAAACAAAATCAACAAAAAGCCTATAGGTAGTTCTTCTATCTTTAGGAGATGTCCTACACTGCGCTTCGACGTCCTGTTGTTGGTATGATACTAATGATGACGACTCTGTCAGGTAGAGCAGCCTGCTATCGACCGAACTATACTAGTAACAAAAAACTTTATATTTTATCAATTGAATATGATTTATGATATAAATAGCTCCTGGTGGCAAGTTGCAGCATAATGCTGCTATTCCAAGCTACGCTGACTGCAACTGCAGAAATTCATACCAAGTTGCCAACTCTTTTTCACTGATTGATTAATATTTACGATGTTTTCTGCAGTTGCATTCGGCAGTAGCTCGTACAACGTAGCTCGGAATAGCAGCATTATGCTGCAACTTGCCACCAGGAACTATTTATATCATAAATCATATTCAATTGATAAAATATAAGTTTTTTGTTACTAGTATAGTTCGGTTGATAGTAGGCTGCTCTACCTGACAGAGTGCTGTAGTGCCTGGGATAAGAGTTTAGATTACAAGCCTGCAAGTAAGGCACACAAGCCTACCTTTAAAAAGCAAAGAATTGATTATAATATCAGTTATGAACACATTGACCCCAAAAGGCTAGTAAAGTGGGGCCCCACCTTACCTAGTTCCGGGTCCTATAATAGCCGCCCGCCCTCCGCCCGCTATCCGCCCGCCCAGCCCGAATATAGCCTTAATCAGCTACCATGCATCTTTCATGTTTGCTTAACTTTGAAATTGGTATTGTTTGAAGAAGTAGAAAGTAGAGTTCGCTCTAATATGCTCGGGTTTGAAGGGTTGGCGGTCGTACCTTAGAACGTTTGTCCTAAGTGTAACACAAAGTATTCCTCTTTAGTAAACTATTTGTACAGTGACGGAATGAAAAGGTTCGTCACCTTAGAGTTGGTTTTCGCTTGCACCAGTAATGCAAGAATCAATTAATTATTTTTGACAAGATAAATAGTCGAACAACCTTGAACTGAATAATTTTGAACTTTATTTAATACTTTCATACAAAACAGAATAGTGTTAGGAGGACTTAATGCTAATAGCATTATCTACCAGTCATCCTGGTCGTGCTAAAAGAAGGTAAGGCGTGACAGAGGAAAAAAGGTATTTCAAAGCTACAAAAAATACAGAGATACATAATGTATAAATACCTATATAGACCCTAAATGACTAAACTTTATTAACGAACAGTTAAACATTATTTTCTCTAACTTAGTCTATTCTGTAACAAAGTTTCAAAAAGTGTAACAAAGCAACAAAGTTTCAAAAGGTGTGTACTCCCGATACGTTGAACGAATCAATTTGAAAATTGATGAATATTTTCATTCCGTCGCTGTACGTAATAAGAAGTTATCGTAAACATTCCACTGTTTCTTTTTCATGTTCATTACGTACCAACTTATAACTGTCGTCTGACTTCCACATAACAACACCATCTAATAGAAACATTAGGTTATGTGAACTATAAATTAATAATGTACTATTTGTTAAACAACCTGCATATAATTTGTGAAATTAAATTAATTATAAATATGCATATGTGGTTAAATTACAAGTTGTCCATTTTAATTTAGGTTCCAGTATGCAATTTATATAATATTTTGCAATAAACGTCGTATTTACAAAGCGGAATTCATAAAAAACTTCGCTGAAATTTTATCAAAGAACTTCAGTAAATTTGTACACTCGTAATGAACCCACTCACGTCAGTAGCAGTGTTTCCCAAATGAATTGAGTGCTATTTCAACTGAGAGATATTTGATTATACCGGGTGTCGAAATACTACCAGCAATAAGGTCACCCGATTTCCGATAGAAGAGCGGAAGATAACCAACACTGCTAAAAATGAAACGCGAGGACTTGCGGATGATGATAGAGATCATCATAGTACACTGCGAACTAAATTACCATCTCCTGATGACAGAGGCCACGGATAGTGGCCTGTGTCGGCGATGCCTACAGAATGAAGAGACAGTGGAGCAGTTGCCGCTGAACTGTGTGGTCACACACGAAGCCAGACTGAAGACGGGACTGCATGAACTCATCGAGTCATCTTCGGCGTTGACAACGACATCGGGGACTCCGGAAAACTACTTCCACCAATCCAAAGTCCTACTCCGCTATTTCAAGGAGTTGGTATGGCTGGGGTCAGGTTAGAAGGGGGGGTAATACACCCCTATGCGGGACGTCAGTGCAGATCGTATTCCCCCCACCCTAAAATTAGAATAAGGTCACCCATTGGCACCACGGAAGACCAGTGCTATAGACTTTAGCACAATGCTGAGTGGCGACCGTTTTTGCTCACAAAATTGGCCATTTATACTCATTTGTCTAAACTGTAATAGATAGATAGATAACTCTTTATTGAATTACCACACAAATAAAAATAATACAAAAATAAGTACTAGGCTAAAATAAATAAGGTAATACAATGGGCGGCCTTATCGCTAAAGCGATCTCTTCCAGGCAACCTTTGGGTGGAGCGTTACAAAAATACAGAGTGCGGTGTACTTTAGAGGATACAATATTTACACATATATTCTAAGTACTTGTAATGTACACTTGTGACGCAAAATAAACGTTCTTCTATTCTATTCAATTGTAATCATGGTTCTGGTGGGCCAATGCTTGTACCATATTCAAATCGTATAAAAATGTATCTTTGTTGCCAATTGTATTGGGCATGATTATAAGGGTGCCTAATTCGAATATGGAATCATAAAAGCATAAAAAGCTATCTGAGCTAGATACTCTTAAGGTGCTTGGATTCTTAAAAATTCAGTGGCGATTCTCTAACTGAACAACAGTAATGTCTAAAAATATGCATATCGAATTACTTTCGTCGTATTATTGTAGAAAAATCAATAAAATTACACACTTTCATTCGTAAAAGACATAATAATTGGAATGGCTTGTTTAATGATATTTCTACTGGTGATTTATGAATGAATGTGTGCAGTTTTATCAATTTTGCGTCAATATTATGACGTAAGTAATTTGATACACATAATACGTTCTTTAGACATTTCTGCTGTCCAGTTATCTAGTAAATCGCTGCTGAACGTTTGTATACAAATCGAACCACCTTAAAAGAATACTCTGTAATTGTATGTGAGTTTTGTCTGTCTACCGTAATATTTTATCATCATCATCATCCACAGCCCGACTTCACCCACTGCTGGGTATAAGCCTCCCCAAGTTTGTGCCATCCGCCACGATCCTGCGCTAGTCTCACCCATTGACGGCCCGCGACTCTAACGATGTCGTCCACCCATCTCGCTGCCGGACGTCCAATCCTTCTACAGCCATTCCTCGGCCACCATTCAGTTGCTACCCTGCTCCACCTGTCATCACCACGTCTTGCCAAGTGTCCCGCCCAAAACCATTTGAGCTCCATAACTCGATTCCCAACATCATGAACCTTCGTTCTTCTACGGATCTCGACGTTTGGAACTCGATCTAAGAGTTTGATGCCGAGCATGGTACTCTCCATGGCTCTCTGTGCAACTCTTAACCTGTACACAGCCTCCTGCGTGAGCGTCCATGTCTCGGCACCGTAAGTCATGGTGGGCAGAACACATTGCATAAATAAGCGGGTCTTCAGACTCTGTGGAGTTTTAGGCGCTTAAGGATGTCGTCCAGCTTGCCGAACGCGGCCCATCCCAATTGGATCCTTTTAGATATCTCCTTTTGTTGATGCTCTTTACCGAAGGATAGAATATGTCCAAGATACTGGTCAACCATCTCCAGCTTCTCATTTCCCACTGTTACCGCAGGATTTGTGATGCCAAATAAATAACCCTCTTTAGAGTCTAATAACAACCCTTTGATAGCTAGCAGGGTTTGTTGCCTGAAGCTTCCCGGTGGTCGGTCGCGCGCGATGAACACGACTAAATTGACGACTCATATTGAACTAAAGTTTAATTGAAAAATAAATATTTTTTTAGTTTGTCGTAAGCTTTTAGCGATAAGACCGCCCATTGTACTAAATCAATTTGTAAAAATTATCTTCTGTATTTTATTTTGGTCTTGAATAAAGAGTTATCTTATCGCACGTCGTGCGAGGCGAGACGTTGTTCGGAGCGGATCGCACTCACCCTGATGAGGGTTCACGTGTTGCACCGAAACATTGTCGGTCGAAACACCGATGAGACGGTACGTGATAAATCCCGTATTTATAATAATGATTGAAATCAATCACGAAAGTTTTCTAAGTTATCTTATCTCATTGAGCCGTCGTAATTTTTTTTCATCTAATTTTTGGATGCCTTTGTATCATCCGTACTAATATTATAAATTCAAAAGTAGCTCTGTCTCTCTCTCTCTCTCTGTGTGTGTGTTTGTTACATTTTCACGACTAAACGGCTGAATCGATATCGGTATAATTTGGTAAATAGATAGATTATAACCACACTTGAGAAGCCGCGGGCGGGAGCTTATACATTATTTACTGGTCATTATTATAAATACGGGATTTACCTTACCAGTGTCTCACCGAAAATGTTTCGATTCAATTCGTGAACCTTTATCAGGGTGAGTAATAATAAATGTTTCATTCCTAACCATACAAACGATATCTAGTACTATATTGAACTAATATCATCAAATAAGTATCCATTTGACCGTGAAAGCGATTCGACGCCACTCCGATAGCTCCCACAAATTGGGGTAGAAGGATTTATCGATTAGGAAATTGTGTAGTCGCAGCCCGTTTATATCCGTTTACCTGAATAGGTTGGGTTACTGATACATTGATTGCTAGGGTTTAGAGGCTTTGAAGGTGTTCGGTGATAAGTTGAATACGGTATTAGATCTCCTGCAAAAGAATTCATCCGGAAAAGTGTTATATTTATTTTTACGACCGACAATGTTTTGGTTTAATTTGAAAACCCTCATCAGAGTGAGTACGATTATGAATGAACAAATAATGCGAAGTGAGTGAGTTTTACCTTTAGTTAAGTATGGTAATCTTCTTAGGTGGCTTAATTTAGTAGCTAACAAAAATACTATTAAATATGTCTAAATATTTTTTCATAATATCCGCTCACTCGACAAGTAGAAGCACCTCTAAAAGTCTTTTGGCATGATTATTATTTACTAGCTTCCGCCAGCGGCTTCGCACGCGTAGTGCGTTAAAAAAGTAGCCTATGTGTTAATCCAGGATATAATCTACGTTCATACTAAATTTCACCGAATTCGCTTCAGACTTTACGACGTGATTGAGTAACAAACAAACATCCAAACTTTCGCATTTATAATATTAGTGTGAGTATAATCCTCGTATTAATTCTAATGGGTTACGCACTCAAGCTTGTTAACATATTCCAGTGCACTTTGTATTTTGCACACATTTTTAATAGTGACATATGTTTTATGAACGATTAGACGTACGAGTACTTTGTTGACGGGGAAAATTGAATTGGCTATATATGTTATAATGTTCATAAGATTTGTGTTTTGTTGTCTAAAATTGTTATTTCTTACTCCTTAAAAGGTGCAATTAAAAATATTTATATCGAAATGATTAGTTGAACAAAGTGAGCAACCCTTAGGTATAATGTAATAGGGAGCTGTTACAGCAATCATCTAATCGGAGGGTTTAATCGAACTGTGGCTGGCTGAACTAAAGTGATAGTTTCTTTGAAGTTGACCTAGCAGGTATTTACGGCATTATTTAAGCGACAAAAACATTAATTTGGCAACAGAAAGAAATAAGAATAGGTATATCAAGTCAGGTAAATCTTTTATTCATTAAAATCACAAGTATCACTTTGAAACGTCAATTTTACTGTCTGTTCCTTCGCGACCAAGTCAGGAAAGAAAGGCAATATCTATAGATCATCGCAGATGTTGGTGACAAGACTGCCAGGCTGAAGTGGGTCTGGGCGGGTCACGTCAGTCGTATTGTTACAGACAAATGGGCAACAGTCGTCACAATGGGTGCCTGCAGATGGGCATCGAAGCCGGGGTACCTAGTCCGTGGAAGTGTTGGCGTGACGACCACGATGCATACCAAGATGGCTGATGAGACGTGGCGAGTGATCGTGAGACATGGAGGAACATGGGGCAGACATTTGCCCAGTAGTAGGAAAGTATAGGTTAAGAAAAAAATATATCTATAGATAGCTCAACTGCTCCAGATCACTATTAGGCAGAATTGTCACATAATTACAAAAATAACCCTTGTTATTTGAGTGGGTTAAACAATTTAATTAAGATTCTTTAATATTATGATAAAGCGTTCCACGCAAAACCGAGCTTGGTAATTAAAAATAAAGCCACGTATTTTGCTTACAAATTTAATTAAAATTACAGACTTTTTCCTCTTTACATATCTATGATGGTACAACTTCATTCGTTCGCTGCGAAGCTTTTGCCGACGACGCTTACTACACATTGTGTCAGACGCGACTTTCATCATCATAACTACCAGCCATAGGACGTCCAATATAGATTTCGCCCATAGAGACGCAGGAGGTTGCGGGTACGATTGCCGCCGCGGAATAAATGTTTGCATGATCTACAAATATCGGTTGAGGGTCCGAGTTAAAAATGTATATATATATAGTCTTTGTATTATATATAGGTATATATATATTTACAAAAAAATTAAGTTTCGATTAGTTTGGGACTGGATAGCGCTGTGTTAAATATCCAGCATTATTTATTTATATTTTATTTTCAGACGTAGAGTATTGGTAGCCGGGCAGGAAATACCACTATGTCAATGAGTCCATCTACTTAGGCCAGTTAACTTCCTTCGACAACAGGCAGGACAAAGAAGTCGACCGTCGTATCGACAACACCTGGAAAAACTACTGGTCCATGAAGGAACTTATGAAGGGTGACCTTCCCTTATCGCTAAAACGCCTACTCATTGACATGTGTTTTCTACCTGTCCTAACCTATGGTGCCCAGTCTTGGTCACTGACCGAGTCTCAGAACTTCAAACTAGGAGTTTTCCAAAGAGCGATGGAGCGCAGCATTTTGGGTGTAAAGCGGATCGACCGGATTCCAAACTCCTGGCTGAGCTCGAAGACCGGCATCGCTGACGCGGGCATCAAGGCTGCAAAGCTGAAATGGGACTGGGTGGGTCATGTCTCCCGTATGCAACCCGATAGGTAGGCCAAGAAGACAAGCATATGGACTCCTAAAGACGGAAAGCGACGCCGTGGAAGGCCTAAAAAGCGCTAGAGCGATGACTTGGCGTCTTCCAAAGAGACTGGCGGGGTATGACTCTAGACCATGAGAAGTGGAAGGAAAAGGGGGAGGCCTTTGCCCAGCAGTGGGACAGTATGGGCTTGTAAAAAAATATATTCTTTTACAACAACAGGTTTCTACAAGTTGCTGCGACTACGCTGCGACCAAAAATCGCACACCCAAGTCGCGTTCGAAGTTTTATTCCCACCTTCAAGGCAGAGTAATTTAGGGCAAAAGTTCTGAACAAAATTATTTAATTATCTGTTGACATTCTGGACCCAGAACACAAAAGCGGACAAATAATATCTGTGACATTTTAACTATAACAATAAGACTGACCGCCCTAGGCTCAAGCCTACTCAGCCTACTGGTAAATCCGCCGCTAGCTGAGACGATTGAGGTTGTTGATTCCCGCCTCAAAACAAATATTTTCATGATCTACAGGTATTTGTTACGAGTCTGGATGTTTCTATAAAAGTTAAAAGAATGTATTTACACTTAACATATGACATAAGACTTTACTGAATAAATACTTTTTTATTTACAAAAAAGAAATGTTTCTTAGCATTCTATCTGGTTATTTGGTTCTCATAGTACAAAATTTTCTTAGTTACGCTGTGTGAAATGTCCAGCATTATTATTGGTTTGAAAATGTCCGGTGGCGAGAATCGAACGGCTCTCGGCCGTCAGTCGGTTTCATGCTAACCACAAACGTCTAAATTAAATGGAGACAGAGTCTGTAATTTAATAGTAGTATTCAGAGTTTACAACGCATGGCATGCTCCTTTGTGCGATCTCCTTTGTACTGCTTTGTTTGTAGATGTAGGGAGGGGATGGGCTTCGAACAGGGGGATCAAGACTGGGTCCTTAAAACAGAATTCAAAAAAGAAGAAGGTATTCAATTCGTTGGTTTTTTTATATGACGTTCATTGTTTAGTGATAACTCTTGACCATGTTTTCCCATTTCAATTATTTTTTTTGGAAATATTGAAATTTCAATTTTATTTGTTTTATTTAAAATTTGTATGTGAATCGTCGACCTGCTTCGGCCTTGAACGGATTTCGGAATTCAAAACTAGCCTCGGCATAGGTATTGTGACTTCATACAAACATCTTAGAAACTTTCAGTTTTTCCAGAATTTTAAAATTTCCTTGACAACTTCTCAATTGTGTGTTCTCAACATAAACTTTATTTATTTCTTGCATAATAAACCATTTCAAGAAAATTACGAACTAAGCAAATAATAAAATATTCAAATCGGTCAAGCTATTTTCGAGTTTTTGCCAGACTAACACACTTGCATTGATTTTAATAGATCAATTGCCGTTCGGAGGGCAGGGGCGGAGGTCTTACATACAATAATCCGTTTGTCTATACTAATATCATAAAGAGGAAAGATTTGTTTGTTTCTTTGTATTGAATAGGCTCCGAAACCACTGGACTGATTTAAAAAAATCTATCACTGTTGGGAAGCTACACTATCCCCGGGTGACATAGGCTAATTTTTACCCAACTGCCCAGAAGGAGTGTAATGTTTTTATTGAAAAACGACGCGTGCGAAGCTGCGGATTGGTCAGCTAGTGAAATATAAAGTGTCTATGGGACCACTATTCCAAGGACAACAAGGACAAGGTTCGAAAGACTGAAAGAGCATCCCTATTCCACCCACCCACAGACCATGTTATCTCAAATGTCGCACGAGACTGCGTTAAACGCTTTCACAGTCATTTACACTTCCTTTGTTATCTTTCCATCACCACTCGTTCTTTTATGGTCATTGTCTCACTGTCAGCTACATTTATACTTCATCATCATCGTCATATTGATCATATCCCACTAATATTATAAACGCGAAAGTTTGTATGGATGTATCTTTGGATGTTTGTTACTCTTTCACGTCGTTACGGCTGAACCGATTTCGATGAAATATGGTAAATAACTTCGTAGATTATTACCTGGATTAACACATAGGCTAATTTTTGTTGACAAACCACGCGTGCAAAGCCGCTGGCGGAAGCTAGTGATAAATAAATGATAAATTTATTTATTCGTATTTTGATTTAGGGCATCCACTGCTGAACATATCGAGTAGGCCTCCCCCATAGATTTCCAGGGTGACCCATCTTGTGCGACATACGCCCAACGGCTCCCAGCTACCGGGGTGACAGATCTACGTTGCGTTTACTAGCGCGTGTTCTCCCCTCGTAGACCGTTCTGTCCCAACGGCCGCCTGTATTTCGAGCTATGTGTCGCGCCCACCGTCACTTGGTAATCCTCTGGGCTAAGTAGTCCTACAAACATACAAACTTTGCTTCTTAATATTATTAGTATAGACTATTACAGGATGTCTTTATTACAAAGAAACTTTACGACATGATTGTACCCCAGTTCGGGGAGGGGGAGTTACTATTAATTGGGAAGGGGTAGTGCTAAACGAGTATTTATTGCAGGCGTAATTGGGTCAAGATATAGGTACTATCAATCTAATGACTTGTTTACTAGTAAAATAATGACATTGCTTTTTCTTTTGTTTGCTTGCTTGCGTTGTTTATCGCTTTTTAGGGTTCCGGTTAGCGGTTTTAGGTTTTACGGTTGGTTTTTAGGGTTGGTCTACGCGCTAGCAGGCCTTCCGTAGGACGGGATGTCGCCTGTACAATTGAAAAGCTGAAACAAGAAACTGATAACCGACACGCCCGCTACGGTTATCAACTCTCACGGGCCCGGCTTAAAAGTAGTAATAACTTTTACGTAAAACACACGCTGCCGGTAACCACCCGGCCACCACAAAGCTTACCTATGGAAGGAATAATACCTAGCACCACATGCCTTTATCGAGCCACAGGAACATCTTCCCCCAGGACATGACCTTCCGTAGCCAGTTTAGTAGTACATGAACCGACTCCGAACCCAAGTCGGCCGGTGCAGGAAGAATCTGGATCTGTAGACGGGGAATGCGGGACCCTACATTAGCTAGCTGCGACTGCGGGGAGCCCATCCAAAGCAAGGCCCACAATCTCACATGCTTAGCTGTGCTCTGTGCCCTGATGACGGTGATGATGATGTCATTCAGGCCGATTTCAGCTATGGGGACATTATCTCTGCTATGTTACGTTACGTTGGTGCGCTCTAAGATGACTTGAGTAGCCAATCTTAGTTCTAAATGTGCGTGCACATAAGTGCAAGTCAGAGCGCCGTTAACATAATGGTACGTTATGTTTGCAGGCGGCTTATTTTTAAGTTGGTCACGTCTTTTATCCAGTTCGCGCCTGCGTTCATCTTCAAAAGTATAGACATTTTGCTACATAAGTCTCCTCCATTTTGGCCTATTCTCTGCCAGTAATTCCCAACGAGAGGACTCAATCAAGCTCTTCTTCAAGCTTCTTTTTTGAGCGTCTTTGTACCGGAGGAGTTGTCCACCACTTTTCCGCTTTCCATTTAGAAGCTCCGAGTAGAAAATGCGCTTTGCCACTCTCTCGTTATACATACGCGATACATGCCTGCACCACCGCAGCTGACGGTGCATCAGGTACGCTTCCATTCCGCAAACATTAGCACGTCGAAGAACATCAGTATTTCTAACACGATCCGACCAATGAATGTTCATATATGCCACGGAGACACTTGAGATGAAACCTGTCAAGGGTTTTTATGTGTCTGCGGTACAGGCACCACGTTTCTGCAGAGTATAGAATATTCGGTAAGATCAAACGGTGCTATTCGGTTAAGGATCTTGGCGTAGTATTCGACAGTGAACTAAATTTTCACGACCATATCCGTACACTTACTGTCTCTTGTTTTAAAAAACTAGGTTTCGTATCCCGTAATTGTAAAAACTTTACCAATGCTAATGCCATTAAACTTCTCTACACTTCTTTAATCCGATCCAAAGTTGAATCTAGTGCATGCGTTTGGAACCCGTATGAAGTCACATACTCATTTATGTTAGAAAAGGTTCAAAAAAGATTTTTGCGTTTTATATATAAAAAGCTTTACGGATACTATCCGTTTATGTACCGTACAAGGTGTTTGCAAGGTACCTTGGGATATAACTCCCTAGAAGACTATATATACCCTAGATATAACTCCTGCGTTTGTTAGAACCACTGCGAGCACGTACGTTGCACTGCCAACAGTCACCCATCTCCCGTGCGCAGCGCAGCCTTAATGAGCTTATTAAAATCCATCCTCATTTTGACGTGTTTGCGGATGACTGGAAGACGATCGAGCGAGTTTGTCTCAGTTATTGTGAGAGTATTTAATTAGTTAAGTATACCGATTTTATGTTAATTATGTTTAGCCCCCTATTGTATTTGTTTTTGTTGTGTTTTTGTGTACCTTTTTGAACTTAAATATGTAAGTTTTAAAATGAATTCAGTATTCACATTTATTCAGTAAAAACATTTTTTTTCATTTTGTCTTCCAAAAGGGCCAAAATGGTGGGGGTTTATAAAGGTAGCCGGGTGGATTAGCTAGACAATAAACAAGATAAGAAAAGATAAATGAATTCAGACGTTGCCCGTACAGAGGTTGAAATTTAACCGTAATTCTTATTTGTTTTTTTTATCGCCCAGTTTGAGCTTTCTCCTTAAAACTTTGACTATGCTAAATGTCACTCTCACAAAACATAAAAAACTATAGAACTAGCATGAAGACTTTTTACTATGAAAACCAGTGTAGCTAAACTCACACATGTAAAAACTAGCACACTTAGAAATAAAAGTTATAATTGGTTGAAAGAGAACGGCCAATAAGACATAAAACCATAAAACTAATTTTACGGATATAAAACCTTAGCCACTAAGGGAACATGGTTTAAAATTCAATAAAATAAATAGTAATAAAAAAATAAATTCTACTCAGCAAAAGATGGCGCTTTAGAAAATATTTTATTTTAGTGTCTATTAAATAGATATTAAGACTGATAATGCAATGGTTGTTACTTGATTACCCACAAAACAAAGCCACTCAACAACAGATGGCGCTGTCGCTAACGATTTTTGTTATAGTCTCTAACAGCAAAGAATAAGATTGATAATGCAATGGCTGTTACTCGCTTATCCAAAATACATCGCTACTCTCTTAGTGATGTACCTATGAGGATACAAGACTAATGTATGGATATCGATTATCACATACCTACTACGGATAACGAAATAGGTACGTTAGGTTATAATATAGGTGGTCGTAATAAACAGCTTTCTTTTCTTTCTTTCTTAACATAATCACAGGTTTCCAACTCGTAAATACTTCTCCTCCGGTGGTGACGTCAGATACTTGTTTTTCATACTCTTCGACAGCCTCTTCTGGTGATGAAAACCGTTGATCGGCTAATTGGTTCTTAATTTTTGGGAATAGAAAAAACTCACACGGTGCCAGGTCATGACCCTGTATGCTGGATGACTCATAAATTGTACGTTTTTTTATTTATTTTTTATGTCTTGCGCCTTGGGGAAACTGAAAACAGAAGTTATTATATTATTTCACACCATAGGTCTAAAATACATTCAGAAAATCATCAATAAAACAACAAAATAAATTAACGCCCTAAAAGTTATACACCTTTTCATAGGGGTAACTAATTAATGCTATCGATAACACATTCATCAGTATATTGGGGTCACATCCCTAATTGAGTAGTTTAAGTTGAGGTTTAAGTGAAACGCGACCTTAAACAGTATGAATCACAGTCTATTTTGTTTGACGATTTTGCATTTTAAACAAAACTAACAAAAAACAATAAAATAATACTTACCGGTGATAGGATATGCCCCCTTTTGTTAAATATTTGGTTCGGCTATAATATTTACACTGCAAAACGGCACAATATGGCATTTTTATATTTTTTTGAAGTACGTTTACCCCACAGTAATTGAAACGCGACTGAAGTGAGCGAAGCTTGTAGTGCGCGGAACTCCGCGTACTTGGTGTCACGTGAGCTCCGCCTACTTACGCCTTCTATTGTTTTTTGTGTTCTGTGGTCACTCTCCTCCGTGTGCGAATTATGGTTAAAAAACAAAGTTTTTTTTCACGTATTGACATAATGGTGTAGACACAAACACAGAGAAATAATAGGTACATATCATTATTATAAATACGGGACTTATCACGTACCGTCTTATCGGTGTTTCGACCGACAATGTTTCGGTTCAATTCGTGAACCTTCATCAGGGTGAGTGCGATCCGCTCCGAATAACGTCTCGCCTCGCACTAAAATAGGTACATACTACATACGACAGCACATACGATGAGTACATTTTCATAATATTGTATGAGAAAATTGTATGTGTGTGAGGATTGTTATTGTTTGAGATTTACTAAGATGTTAACGTAAAGACTTTTACTGTAACGTGCATAGATTATCCGTTACAAGTGGGCTCTCAGTCCTCTATGTGAGGAATATCTGGCTATTCGCCTATAACTCACTTACTAGACTTTTACAAAATCTAATTCCAACTTTCACAATTATTTGAGAATGTTCACTAAATCCTAAGAACATTTTCAAAGATTTTTAACACGTGACTCACAGCACACGCACTCGTTAAAACGGCCCACCGCCATATTTGCCAAAGATCGTGTAGCTGACCCCATAAGGGGGAGATTTATTAGGTTAATTAATAAAACGTCACTCGTTCAGTATTATACAACCCACTCCGAGCCTTACAGGAAAAGAGGCCGTAGCTTACATTTATGCTAGCTACCATCCCTACACCAGGGATGGTAGAGTACGCGTTTGTGGATTTTTGTTTTTTTTATTTTGACGATATTTTATTTCGTTATTCTTTATTGTATAGTTTAAATTCTTTATCCATTGGATAGCGTCGTTTTCGAGGGTGAACGAGTCTGCTGGGTTTCTGTTGTATTTGATGAGCGGACAGTATTTGATAATGTGCGACATGTAATGAATGACTAATTCATTACAATGTTTATAATTTTTACCTATTGACATACAGACGTGGTGATGACAGGTGGAGCAGGGTAGCAACTAAATGGTGGCCGAGGAATGGCTGTAGAAGGGTAGGACGTCCGGCAGCGAGATGGACGACATCGTTAGAGTCGCGGGCCGTCAATGGGTGAGACTAGCGCAGGATCGTGGCGGATGGCACAAATTTGGGGAGGCCTATACCCAGCAGTGGGTGAAGTCGGGCTGTGGATTACGATGATGATGATTGACATACATAGCAATTTAGAATTTAAATTAGTTATATATTAAATTCGTTGGCAATGCCCATCTACATATGTACATCATCTTAAGTACTTATTAATCAGTGTTTAGATGCTTAAATGTAAATATATGAAATGCCTGTATGTTTCTAGCACCTACAAAATTAGTGTGCAATGAGCTACTAGGTAGATAAGGCGTATGTAATACGCACGTCGCGCCACGCCGCGCCGTGCCGTCGGTGACGTTCACCAACCACATTTATGCATGAATGCCAGAATGCTCGTTTTTTCGATATAGAGACATGTATTGGAACTTAGTTTAGCTACTGTACAGTGATAACAAGCTTAATAACATGCAATTACAAGTTCTTTAAAGATTCTCTTCATCTTCTACGTAATTAAGATTTCTCTATGAGATCAAAAATGAGAAGATTCTGACATAGTGAAAGGCATGGCAGCGGCCAGCGCCAAGGCACACAGCTCTAGGTACTGACGGCTTTCCATTTTACATATAACATTTTATTTCAGCTAAGATCCTCAGATCGGCTGACCTGACCTTCATCGCAACAAAGCACACCATAACTTTCTCTAAAAAAATCCGCGTCGGATAGGGGTCAAACTTATAACGGCCCTCTTTTCACACAAAAATGTATGGAGAAATTATAGTGCGTTCATGTTCTTTCTCATAGATGAAATATTAATTAATTTGGGTACCAAATAACAAGCTAGACGTGTAGAGACTTTACAAGCCACAATTTCTTATTCATTTTACGCTAAAATATGCAGCGGATTTAGCTGTAATGGTACCTATTCAGACCCCATTTTTGATTTTATCTGCGATTCTTGCGATAATAAAATCGTGTTTTTTGAGAAAATCCTGTAATATAATTTTATTCGCTATCTTAAGAAATCAATATATGACCTTTATACCGTTGATGTCAGCACAGTTATGATTCCTGATTAAAATGGTACTATAAAAACAATGCTATTTGTAATAGTCTCCTTAATGCAAACGATTTTTCCCCCAGCACCAACATTGCTTGAATTCACTTACAAGAAAAGCTTAGAGGTACGTGATGAAGTAGGTTACCACATTTTCTAAATCCATTCCGTCTCGGGCACAGACACGTATTGATCATGTCTGTTCCTGAGGCATAATATTGAGTTGTCACGTACGCTACAAGATGTTGGTATGCCGGGCTCGAGGGGATCGAGACATCCGGGATAATCTGTGGCAGGACAAGCTTTCTCTATAAAACAATTCTCGTGAGGGTTATGTCAAAGATAGATCTATGAGCTGACCCGCCCGCGGCTTCGCATGCGTGCTATGTCTAAAATACCGGTCACAATCCATCTGTACCTACATAGGGAGTGCATCTAAAGAATACCTCATAATTTTAACCCCTTACTTTACCTCGCCCCCCTCCTCCGCCTTCCCTTTAGGGATGATTTTACGATAAAGTTGAAACACGAATTTCTTTATTTCTTACCAAAAGCCTAAATATGCAAATGAGATCCCTAACTTGAAAAATTGTGGATTGCCGATACAAGCATTCAACCCCTATTTCACCTCCTTCAAGATTATGTTTTGAGACAAAAGATCCTTCATAAATTTCTTGCCAAATTTTATTACGATCTATTCAGCCGTTTAGTCGTAAAAATGTAACAAACAAACAAACAACAACTTTCGCATTTATTATTAGTATGGATACTGCCTCTATAATCCTATTTTTAAAACACGACGCAAAAAGAGGGGTGTAATACGAATGATGCATACGTCTGTCTGTTTGTCTGTCTGATGCGCGTAGTTCCCAAACGAATGGATCGATTCAGATGCGGTTTTTTTTATAAAAGCTAGGGTCAGAGGGTACTTTTTACCCGACTGCGCAAAAGGACGTTCTCGTTTGTATTAACAAAGTTATGTAGTTATGGCCCCTTTCGGGTATAGGCCTCCTCCAAAATGTTCTAAAGCTTCCTATCTCCATTCCATTTTCCATCCCGCTTGTACATGGCTTTCTGAAATTCGTGAACCGTTTTCTTGCGCTAATAATAATAATAGTACCAATCTTAAAATAGACAAAGTATTTTTAAAGTAATACATAGGTATTAGGTACTTACGTAAGTCTCAGCTAGTTTTTAATGTAGGACGTAAAATCTTTATTAAATTCTTAGCCGGGAGGTGCTAACAGTTTTCACCCCTAAGAATATCCTACAGTTTCTAACAGTTGTAAAGCTTAGTGATGAACTATGAGCTCCTCCATAAACTAGAGGCGATAGGCATCGCGGCCGCACTGATATTAAAGCCGCAAAAGCTAAAAATAAAATATCTTTATTACAATAACCATTATTAATTTAACTTTGGTGTAAGTAGGGTGTAGTGTAGCGGTATACTCTGCTTAAACACCTGTGTACAGTGAATGCTGTAATATTTATTATGGGCCCCAGATAATCATTACGCCATAAGTTTAAAAAAATAAATATTATGACATTCCCTTGTCAATACATCTATGATTTTTTTTATTATACTACTTATATGGCAAATGAGCATGCAGTCCACCAGATGTTAAGTGGCTACAGCAGCCCATGGATATCCACATAGAATTCAAAACAAGCTATTATGTTGTCTTGATCTCTATGTGGATACGTTGCCATACTATAGGACTAAGCTGTTATGCCTATGTTCCAGTAATTACAGGAATATACCATTACCATCTAACCGGAGCACAGCAGCACAAGTACTGCTACTTGGCGGCAGATAAAGGTAAGGCGGTGGTGCCCACTTCCACCAAATCTGATGTATGTTCACAAAAATATTAATTTGTTTAAGAAAAATAGCGATAATCATAATTTTAATACTAGAAATAAAGATAAACTCGCTGTTGCCACTTGTAGACTCCATACATTTAGTAAATCGTTTAAAAGGCAAGGTGTACGCTTCTATAGCAAACTCCCAAGTGATATACAAAAATAGACAATTATCAAATTTAAAAACGTAATTAGACAACATCTTTATAAGAAAGCCTACTATAACATATCGGATTCTTTAGATGATAGAGAAGCTTGAGATTAAAATTGCTCCAACTCGGTCAAAAACGTAATTTATTTTATTTATTGTTATGTATACTAAAAGCATCAATAAAAAGAACAACCAGCCTTGTTTCCATTTTGATTTACGACTCCCCGATTTAAGTGAGAACTTGTATTTAGACGGTAGAGGTACTAGAAGACTGTATTTTATTTTAAAATACATGCGAAATCGGGATGGCTTAGCGAGTATTTATATATATTATAGTGGTTGGTATATTGAATGTGTACACGTATCACACCGGGTAATGCTAGGTTTGAGAGACAGGCGAAGATAATCCGCGGGAACTTACCCGGAGACGAGGGTTTAATACTGTTCCCAAAAGAAACTGCAAGCTTCTATTTTCACGTTTTTTTTATACTTGTTAGAGATTAGAGATAAACTCATGGCCCACCTGATGTTAAGTGGTAACCATCGCCTATAACAAAGTATTGGCTCGTAGGTGACGCCTCTACGCAGCGCTGCTCGTCCACAACTTGAGGCATACATATGTAAAGCCTTATGTACCTGTAATTTCACCGGCAACTATACCCTTTAAACCCTATCACAGCCATGCTGCTTGGGGGCAGAAAAGGTATGATGGTTGTAGTTGGCGCCGGGCGAGCGATGACTTCAAGGGCAGATTGACTGATATTTTTGTGAAAAACGCATATTATACCGATAAAAAAAAATTGTGTGATACATTATCGAACATTAATTTTGATAAATACCTATATTGTTCCAATTCCTGAAAAAAACTATTGAAATCTATCTCTAATTTGACAATATTATTATTTTATTAATAGGCATATCTAAATTCTTTGACATTTTCAATTAAGTATGTGCTTTTTATTTTTATTGTATTCAATTTAAGTATTTTTTGTGTATAACTATGTATTATTGTGATTATGACTTCTGACACTTATCTTAAAACTTTGACATTTATAAATTAATTGTGTATTTGATTTAATTTTACGTAGTAGTTCTAATTATAATGTTTGTACGCTAAATAGGCGACACCTAGTAGTTCTATGTTAAGCTCAACCATCTTATGTCTGTCATGAATTATAAATTGAAGACCCCTAGGTTGCAGTTATCAGGAAACTCAGTTCCACTCTTTGACTGTGCGCATAATAATGGTGGAAGAGGACCGCTTTGTGCTTTATTTTATCTGCGAGATAGGTATATATTAATATTATAAACTCCAAAGTATTTTTTTCTGTCTACGACGGTTAAACGAATTCGATCTAATTTGGTACGTACTAGTATACTTATAGAATGTACCTAGTCAGGTCATAAGTATTGTCACACAGTAAAAACTTTTCTTTTAGAATGCTGGCCACAAAAAAATTTATAGAATTCGAATTTCGAATTGTTCATTGAAAATAAAAATGTATACTTTTCACAATTTTACTCATTTTTAAATATGGAGTGGACGCTTAAAGAAGACCGTGTTGCAGTTATTGCGTTGCATCGTTGCGGTTACGCGCCAAATTCAAATTTTTGACATACTGAAAAATTTGAATATAACCAAAAGATTCGTTTATCGCACCATCAAACGATACAATGAAGACTCTAGTGTAGATGACAGGTCAAGAAGTGGTCGCCCTCGGTCTGTTAGGACTCCAGCAGTGATAAAAGCTGCGAAGGCGCGAATTCAAAGAAATCCCAAACGTAAGCAAAAACTGTTGGCCCTTCAGATGGGGTTAAGCAGAACCACGGTGAAAAGGGTGTTAAATGAAGACTTAGGGCTTCGGGCATATCGATGAAAAACAGGACATCGTTTGAATGCTCGTCTAATGGACCTGAGACTGATTCTTTTTTCGGATCAAAAAAATTTTACCGTAGAAGAGAGCTACAACAAACAAAATGATAAGGTGTACGCACACAGTAGTGAAGAAGCGAGCAACCGTATTCCGCGTGTCCAACGAGGTCATTTTCCATCCTCGTTCATGGTATGGTTGGGAGTTTCTTATTGGGGCTTAACAGAGGTACATTTTTGTGAGAAAGGTGTAAAAACGAATGCAGTTGTGTATCAAAATACAGTCTTGACGAACCTTGTGGAACCTGTTTCTCACACCATGTTCAATAACAGGCACTGGGTATTCCAACAAGATTCGGCGCCAGCTCATAGAGCGAAGAGCACACAAGACTGGCTGGCGGCGTGTGAATTCGACTTCATCCGGCACGAAGACTGGCTCTCCTCCAGTCCAGATTTGAATCCGTTAGATTACAAGATATGGCAACACTTGGAGGAAAAGGCGTGCTCAAAGTCTTATCCTAATTTGGAGTCACTCAAGACATCCTTGATTAAGGCAGCCGCCGATATTGACATGGACCTCGTTCGTGCTGCGATAGACGACTGGCCGCGCAGATTGAAGGCCTGTATTCAAAATAACGGAGGTCATTTTGAATAAACTTTAGTGTCATAAGAATCTATGTTTTGTTAAGTTCATTTTGGTAAATAAATGGTTACATAATGAATAAACTTGTTTCAATTATTTTATATTAAACATGTGACAGAATTTATGACCTGACTAGGTATATGACCTGAATTGAGACCTAGACTACAACAACATGTAAACAATCTACTTCTAAATGAAAAGATAACAAAGTGTATTAGATTTATACTACCGACTAGGAGGTGGCTCTTGTGGAAAACACCTTATTTTAAGTATAACCCCATATAATAAGATTCAATGGGGTCCTCGCAGTGATAAGTTGTCGAAGAGACTTAGTTCTGCGGCATACGCAGTCAAATAGATCCGTCTTTTTACAGACGTAGACACAGCTAGACTAGTTTACTTCAGCTACTTCCACAACATTTGGTCATACGGTATACTGCTGTGGGGGAATGCTGCAGATATAAACACCGTTTTTGTGCTGCAGAAGAGGGCTGTTCGTGCAATTTATAATATGGGCCCCAGAGAATCATTACACAATAAGTTTAAAGAAATAAATATTATGACATTCCCTTCTCAATACATCTATGAAAATCTGATGCATGTTCACAAAAATATTAATTTGTTTAAGAAAAATAGCGATAATCATAATTTTAATACTAGAAATAAAGATAAACTCGCTGTTGCCCCTTGTAGACTCCATAAAGTTAGTAAATCGTTTAAAAAGCAAGGTGTTCGCTTTATAACAAACTCCCAAGTGATGTACAAAAATTAACAATTTTCAAATTTAAAAACGCAATTAAACAAAATCTTTATAAAAAAGCCTACTATAAAATATCGGATTATTTAGATGATAGAGAAGCTTGGGATTGAAATTGTTCCAACTCGTTCAAAATGTTACAATTTAGACTTAATTTATTTCCTGTATTGTTATGTATTCTAAAAGAATCATAAAAAAACAACCAGCCTTTTTTCTTGCCTTTCTTTCCTGACTTGGTCGCGAAGGAACAGGCAGTAAAATTGACGTTTCAAATTGATCCTTGTGATTTTAATGAACAAAATATTTTGACTTTGACATTTTCATCAAAATCGGCTAAAACGTTTAGGAGGAGGAGACTTACGAACACGTACACCGGAATTTTATATATACAGACAATTATAGTGTTGTTTGTCTGTTTGCTTCAGGTGGGCGTGTTGCGAGTGGACACCGTCCGTCGGCCGCGAGCCCCGCGCCTTGCAGACATATCCAGGTAAATACACTAGTATTACTTATATATGGAAAACTTCAAAAGAATAGCAAGCTAAAACGGGCAGTGGGCACATAGCTCGAAAAATAGCCGTTGGGGCAGAAATGTTCTCAATTGGACACCACGCACTGGAAAGACGACCTGATAAAGGGTGCTGAGAGTCGTTGGGTACAGGCGTTTAAAATATTGGTCCCAGATAATCATTACGCCATAAGTTTAAAGAAATAAATATTATGATATTCCATTGCCAATTCATCTATGAAAATCTGATGTATGTTCACAAAAATATTGATTTGTTTGAGAAAAATAGCGATAATCATAATTTTAATACTAGAAATAAAGATAAACTCGCTGTTGCCACTTGTAGACTCCATAAAGTTAGTAAATCGTTTAATGGGTGTACGCTTTTATAACAAACTTCCAAATGATGGACAAAAATTGACGATTAACAAATTTAAATTAAATCTTTCTAACTAGCGGATCGCCCGGAACTGAGATCTTTTGCAAGTCTCCCATAAAAAAACAAAATAAAACCTGCCAAGTGCGAGTCGGACTCGCGCACGAAGGGTTCCGTACCATTATCTATAAAAACAGCAAAAAAATCACGTGTGTTGTATGGGTGACCCCATAAATATTTGTTTTATTTTAATTAAACTCTTTATTTTTAAAGTGAATATATAACTAAATATTATGTGAATATTTCAAGCGTCTACCTGTTGCCGTTATCAATATCGTGCTAAAACGAGCAAAAAAATCATGTTTGTTGCATGGGAGCCCCTAAATATTTATTTTATCCTATTTTTAGTATTTGTTGTTATAGCGGCAACAGAAATACATCATCTGTGAAAATTTCAACTGTCTAACTATCACGGTTCATGAGATACAACCTGATGACAGACAGACAGATAGACAAACAGCGGAGCCTCAGTAATAGGGTGCCGTTTTACCCTTTGGGTACGGAACCCTAAAAATATTATTTGTAATCTTTGACTATCAAAATAGTGCCACGAAATGAATAACCAGATACTTGACCTACAGTTTCATTTAAATTACAGGTAATGGGAGTTCATATAAATAGTTTTTTTTTTGGGGTAGAATTTGCAGTTATTCTGGATTTCAGACCAAATTTTAGCACTGTGGAGTGACTGGCCTGTGAATTTTGTCACTGTTCAGTTTTTATTATGGCTAATAACACAAAAACTACAATGACTTGACTATAATTGAAAACGGAGTCAAAATTTACTAATAAACACCTTTTTAGCCTATGTATCAAACATACATACCTAGATACATGCATACTTACATACAACGCCGATTTGCCCAAGTCGATTTGGAGATTTCGCTTCGCTCGATCAAAAAAGCCTACTATAACATATTATATTGGATTATTTAGATGATAGAGAAACTTGGGATTGAAATTGCTGTATCAAAAATGTTACAATTTAGACATAATTTATTTACTTTAATGTTCTTCATTAAAAAGAACAAACACCCTTGTTTCTTTCCTGGCTTGGTCGCGAAGGAACAGACAGTAAAATTGACGTTTCAAAGTAATCCTTGTGATTTTAATGAATAAATATTTATAATTTTGAACTATATAAAGTACTCGTATAGTTTTTGACCGGGTACAATAAGGTACGTCGTACTTCGATCCGTAAGCTCGTATAAGCCAGCACTTGCCCACAAGAGTTACAAGTGCCGCATTGCATTCTGATTATACGAGGTTTCTCCGGAATACGGAAACAATAGACATAGACTAGAAATACTAGAATCATTTATTCACTACATTAGCACATAACACACAATACATACACATTTAAAACAGACAAAACACAAAAAATAAACAAGGAAACAAACAAAAACAAAAGAGAACTAGGTAAATAGTGTACAATAGGCAATGTACACACACACGAGAATTGTATTATCCGATAGTTTCGGGAACCGCTCAATATGTACTCGCCCGGGGCGACGCAGAATATTTTTATTAAAATAAATGGAGGACTCTTAGTATATTAGGATTTTTAGAGTAACGTAGATCAAAAGGAAAAAAGGATCACTTCGTTGTCCGTCTGTCTGTCTTTCAATACTTTTATTTCGCTTAGATGTAGCGATTTAAATTATTTTTAAAAACGTCTACGGTTCCTTTGAACTGTAACAAAATTAATCTTCTAAGTCAACACAATCAAAAAATACGGATATTTAATGCCGAATAGTTTGACACTCCCAAATAAATCAAAAGCTCTAAGATGATTTCGGATAGCGCTGTATGAAATATCCAGCATTCTTTATTACAAATGACAGTATTTAGGCTAATTTTCAACAGTTTCATACCAAATTATTTTTCATACTTTCATTACATTACATTATTAAACTAACGCTGTACTTAAATCGGTTATTTCAGTGCGTAGAAACGGTTAGTGTAGTGTGTCGTATATGAACGAGGACATTTCTAATTTTGAACAGCAAGTGAGGGTAGTTGCTGCAGCTACCCACACTTCTCGACGGTAGCTCCAAGTACTCCAGTCCGCCCGCGACCACGGCAACAGCAACACACCCGAAACGTCGGGATAACAAATATAAAATATAATATTTAGTTATAATAGGTATATTAAAGTTAACTGGCGGTTACAGTTACTTTGCCGCGTCAAATTTATAAAAGTTTAGTATTACATAATGTTGATTCAATTTGGTACGATATACGGTATATGGTAATGTAACTGTGAATCTAAGTATTATTAAATAAAATAAATAAAAGGTTCTTACGCGATAAATACCCGTTTAAATGAGTAATTACGTTTCAACCCATTACAACATTTTCATACAACCCCCCTGAATTTCGTTATACAAACGAATTTTCTCTGAATAAATGAGATTCCCTTCAGCAACCGCATGACTGGATATCGAAAGACTTCGTTACTCGTAAATAGATTAAGCTTTCAAACTCAACTTCAGTTTCATTTATCTCTTCAAAATCCTTAATATTACATTCAAAGAAATGAATAAAAAATCAAGGTATTTTTTATTATATTACCTTTCAATACGTCAAAGTTTAAAATTAAATTTTACACAGGCAGGTCCCTTTCACAAGGAGTTGTACTAGTTTTCTATTCTATTAGATATATTTCGCATCATTTGTTACTCTTGATACAGTAATGGCATTGTCACTTAACGGTCTCAATTACAAGCTAAACAGTAAAGCGCTGATCGCGAAATCGTGCTTGTATTATGAATCGCAAATTTGTTAGTCAGGCGCTTGCTAATGTGGGGACAAGGGCTAAGGGCGGATCTGCTTGGAGACGAACCGGGAAAGTCAAGGTGCTCGAAAATCACACGATAACGGTGACCACATTTTATTCTCACATTTTACACTTCGGAAGTTACCTTCGTTTATATGGCCCTGTAAGTGAGCTGGGTGTGTTTTAATAAAGCTCTCAATCGTGTGGGTATCGTTGAATAGGTTTTCCAAGACTATTATAAGGTTCCCTGAACATTTTGGTTACAAAAGAGTAATATAAAGCTTCAAAGTGGCCATTTTCGTGGTCCGACACGCGCTTGGCCAATCATTTACACCTTGAAGGCTTGAAGTTCATGTTGAAGCCTACCAGGAAAACGTCCGGGAAGCTTCCTCAAGACCTTACACGTTCCCTTACACAATTTGACATCTACATATTAATACGTGAAGAGAAAACTTTGTACCCCTTTTTGAGCTTCTTACGCAATTACATGAAGAAAGAGGGGCGAAAGTTAAGTTAGAACATTTTAATAACGTCTAATTTCGTCCACTGTTCAGGCATCTTGTACTTATCTTCTAATATACTAATGGTTCGCCCCGAACTGAGATCTCGCGAGTCTACCATAAAAACAAAAAAAAATATTATTGGTAATTTTTGACGATCAAAAAAGTGCCACATAATAAATAACCGATACTTGACCTACAATTTCATTAAAATTACAGGTAACGGGAGTTCATGTTGAATGGTAATCTTTTTTGGGGTACAAGTTGCAGTTATTCTGGATATGAGACTTTTGCCTATATTTGTAATACTTAAGCTACACGCATACCAAATACAAGCACTGTGGGGTTACTGATGTGCCCTGTAAATTTTGTGGAAGTTTAGTTTTTATTACGGCTAGTAACTCAAAAACTACAAAAACTTTACTCAAAATAAAAACGGGGTGGAAATATTTGACCTTTGACCTTTGATTTGACGTCTCACTTGACATAATAGTCTCATTTTCATTTTTCTTTAACCCTCTTGAACCTAAATATCTCAACACCCCCATTTTTAGCTCATTTAGTCACACCAAAATTGTTCCATCACAGCCTACTTATGTATCAAATTTCACGATGATCGATTTCGTTAAACAAACATATGTACATACATACAACGCCAAAGTTGATTTGGAGATCTTGCTTAGCTCGATCAATAAAAATCTCGTGTCACGGTGTTTGTAGTCGCACTCCTCCGAAACGGGTTGGCTGATTTTAATGAATTGTTTTTGTATATTTGGTAAGCATGAGAATAAGAAGTATTATTCACCTCCTACCCCCACTCCCATTTTTCAATCGTGATTTTAGTATTTTTGTTTGTACAATATCCATCTAATTTAAACGTCGTTCATTGACATGAAGTCATTTACATGAAGTGTCGCGTCACTTTGACAAGAGTGTTTTATATAGTTTTTATCCCGAAGTTCCCACGGGAACGGGACATTTCAAGCATGCGAAGCCGCGGGCGGGTTTGCTAGTGACTTATTTATAACACTTACATTCGCTACACGTTAGACAAACAGCACCTTAACCGTAGACTAGTAAAAAATAATGTAACATTGAATTGACACTCTTTATTGAATGTTGTCAGCTCAAAAGACGTGGCTAATGTTGTAATAACAAGTATACTATGCTTTGGTTATTAAGTTATTTGTTATATGTTTTGTTTTAGGTGTCTTCGTACATCATTACCGTGATCATATCAGCCATAGGAAATCAATGGAGAGGGGAAGGGGGGGGGGGCAGTATTCGAATTACTTGTAATTAAAATACGTAATTGTAATACAAATACATATTTTGTATTTGTTATTGAATTACTTCGTAAAAACGTAATTTGTAATCGGTATTTCAAATACCAGACGCTGAGGTATTTTGTAGTTAGTATTTTAAATACTTCTTCAAAATACATCTGAACATAAATACATTTAGCGATCTTAATATTGGTGCGTTCTACAGGAAATAGCGCTCGATAGTTTTCGTAACTATTCGTAAGCAAAATGGCGACCGCTAAATATGACAATCTTTAAAATTGGCAACACACCTGACTGTATTTTGTATTTTAAAACAAATAGTTAAAATACTGTATTTTGTATTTTATATTTCAAATACACGACTTAAAATATTTTGTATTTCGTATATTGTATACGTGCGAGATAGTATTTTGTAATTTGTATTGTAGTTAACGCAAAGCATGTATTTTGCCCAGCTCTGGGGAGGGGCCACACATTACAGTTGCCTATGTACTCGTATGGCATTCACTGTTATTATGGTTACTAAAGAAATTAAAATTGAAATGTAACAATAGAATTTTCTTACATTAATTTTGAAACATTTTGTATATGTTGTGGAACGCCATCTCAATATTACACTTTTGGTAAAACATGTTACCACCACTACATTCCACTCCATAGCTCGCTGAGCGACCTCGAGCCTTCTTATGAGGTTCATAGTGACACATTTGTCATCAGACACTGAGGTATTTTGGGAAGGCGTCTCGTAGTTTCACGAACGCTGACTACCTTCTCCGTCGACTCATAACTACCAAATGGGGTGCAGCTCCAAACGTACTCCGCACTACAGGCCTGGCACTGTGCATTTCAGCCGGCGAATATGCTTGCCCAGTCTGGAACCGGTCCGCACATGCAAAGGTCGTCGATGTCGCGTTAAATGATACATGCCGGATAATAACAGGATGTCTGAAGCCAACTGTCTGGACAAACAACCACCCCCTGGAGTGCGACGAGATGTGGCTTGCTCTATTGAAAAGCACAAACAAGAGTATGATTGTCGACATCCCTTATATGACCATCACATCCCGCAAGGCCGCCTTAAAAGTCGTAAGAGCTTTCAACGCTTCACAAGGGCCACGAGCGATGACCCGGCTGCCGCTAGACGCACATTGTGTATAAAAACTAACTACCCGTCGCCTGAGTCCTTAAACAGACAAAAGTCCTTAAACAGGCCCCGCACCCAGGTTGGCCGCTGCAGACTTAACATGCGCAAATCGTGAGAGTGCGGTGATCCCACGCAGTCAATGCAGCACTTGTTACTGTGCCCTTTGTGCCCGAACACCTGCACGATGGAGGACCACCTCACCTAATGCTATTGTTGTGGCCAAACACCTGTCCAACATACTATAAATTAAAACGTAGAACTCTTGACACGCTAAGAAGAAGAAGACGAACGCTGCCCAGCCGAATTGGATTCGTCTACTGACCTCTTTCTCGAAGCTGAACCTACCTAACTGTACTTCATTTTAATGTTTCATTCCAAATATAGACCAAATCTGACTAAAATTCCATATTTACTTTATCTTATATTTACCTACTATATACATATTTATTATGTACAGAGACTATGTAAACCATTCGCTCTTGCAGCTTCAATACACACCAATTATGTGGCATACGTGATTTATAGAACCATTAACTATTAATGGTACCTACTTACTTAGTTCTAGACAATGGTTTTAACGTTATTATACCAACATAAATAGATAGATATAACTAAAAGAGTGTTACATATGAGTGTGGATGGATCTAGAAGTAGAGGAAGGCCGAAGAAGAGATGGATGGACTGTGTGAAGAATGATATGGGTAGGAAGGAAGTGACAACGAAGATGACGGATGATAGAGAGATGTGGAGGAGGAATACATGTTGTGCCGACCCCGCGTAATGAGGGAAAAGGGCAGGAAAGAAGAAGAAATAGTTAGAAAGATAAACTAGAGCCCATCCTAGCGGCGATACGCAAAATATTTAATGCAATTCAAATATAATACACGTGTTTCGCTAACGAAACGAAATCTTTGCTAGAACTCATTAAAATATGAACTATTCTCGCAGTAACTGGGAGATAAAATATTTAATAAAACTTTACTCCTGGTTTTATGCAATTAGTAACGGAACGAGATTCACAGAATCTTAGATAAAAAGAACTTGCAAGAACTCTCGAAATTAAAATTAGTTAGAAGCGAAAATGTAATGAGTTTTCTTTTATTTTTTTAATTTGCTGACCTCCGTGGCGCTGCTGGGCGAATAGCCGGCTCAGACGCAGGAGTTTGTTCTTCTGACAGTTCTTATTCGGATTATACCTGATCTGTCGAGCCGTTCTCAAGTGATGCGCTTACCAACGAACACTTTCATTTTGATGTATATGCATTTATGTTGTTTGAAACTGCGTCGTATCATCTCGCAAAGCTTTTATCACAATTTGTAATTACAATTTCTTTCCATTTTTCATAAAAATCTATCCTGTCTGTATTTAAGAGAGAATGCATCATGGAATTTCAATATCCATACTATGTATGCATATCCATCCATCCTAACATTATCTATGAAAAATAACTCTGCCTGTCTGTCTGTTTGCTACGATTAATGCAGATGCTGATATTTTATGCCAAAATATGCCTACGCATAAAACTTAAGGTTGAGCAATCGAACCAGTCGAACCATGTTTTATATTGTGATTGATTGATTGAAAATAATTTGGTAATTTGGTAATTACTGGCACATAGGCATAACAGCTAAGTCCTATAGTATGGCAACGTATCCACATAGAGATCAAGACAACATAATACCTTGTTTTGAATTCTATGTGGATATCCATGGGCTGCAGTAGCCACTTAACATCTGGTGGACTGCATGCTCGTTTGCATAAGTACTATAAAAAAATATTACACTTAAAAAACTAATACAAAGGCGAACTTAAAGCTAAAGAGTATTTACTTCCATATAACCTTTGTGTATTTTTATTACATAGTATAAAATGAAGTCGCTTCCGCTGTCTGTTCCCTTAGATCTTTTAAACTAGTCAACGGATTTTAATGCAGTTTTCAGCAATAGATAGAGTGATTCAAGAGAAAGGTTTATATAATATAGTACATACATAGTAACTGCAAAAGTAACTGTTTGTTTGTTACCTTTTCATAACTAAACGGCTGAACGGATCGTAATGAAATTTGGCAAGGAGATAGGCTACTTTTTACCCGAGTGCGAAAAATACCATGCGTGCGAAGCCGCGGGTGGGTCAGTTGTAGATAAAATGTGTAGGTAGTACACAGAAAAGGAAACTAATAAAAATTTGTACAGGACTAATAAAAATAGCAAAGTAGGATTAATGTGTAGATTACAAGAGCATGATATCATCAACGGAGCAATCTTAATTACAAGCGCGTCTGGCTTCCAGTTATTAAATTGTCTCTGATTTATATATCATATAATTTCCTTAGCTTACCTTGAAGGTGTTTTGGATGTTCATTTGGGAATGATTCGAATAACTTCTCATTAAATCATCCATAATAATATATTTTTTTAGTGAACTTTTTTACATGTGACTAAAACAATGTGAACACTGGAAAATGCATTAGTAAAAACTGTGTCGCAGTTTCCAGTTTCCGTACAAACAATTAAATAAGTTTGACGTTCCTGATTATAGGTAGGTAAATTATTGTATATTCGAAAGTTATTCTGTCTGTCTGTCCGTTACGTTTTCACGATTTAACGACTTAGCAGATTTCGATGAAATTTGGTATACAGAAACCAAATTTTCTCAAAGGGTAAAACGGCAACTTAGGCTCAGATATCTGTCTGTCCGTCTGTCACCAGGCTGTATCCCATGAACCGTGATAGTTAGACAGTTGAAGTTTTCACAGATGATATATTTCTGTTGCCGCTATAACAACAAATGCCAAAAACAGAATACAATAAATATTTAAGAGGAGCTCCCATACAAAAAACGTGATTTTTTTGCCGTTTTTATAGATAACAGTACGGAATCCTTCGTGCGCGAGTCCGACTCGCACTTGGCCGGTTTTTATTTATTTGTTATCACGACGTTTCGACTGTGTGGCAATGTTGCAACAAACCCGTACCCGTTAAAGTTAGTATTTAAATAAAGCTTCCGCCCGTGGCTTCGCACGCGTGGATTATCAATAAAAAGTAGCCTATGTGTTAATCCAGGTTATAATCTATGTACATACTAAATTTCATTAAAATCCATTCAGTAGTTTTTGCATGAAAGAGTAACAAACATCCCCATATTATTAGTGGGATAGTGGGATGTACAGCGATCGCGAAAGTTTGAAAAATATAATATAATTATCACTTTATTCTCGGAATCGTCAAGTCCAGAGCGACAGGTTCTTTCTAGGTAAGTGTGCTCTAATATTTTTTCTTTTTAAAGTGTTATCCGACACTAAGGGGATATCTTAAGATCTTTAAATCTCAGAAAAAACTGTAATGGTTACCCTGGCTCAACGCGCCGCAAGCGCCATCTAGGTAAGATGGCGCTTGCGGCGCTTTGAGCCGTAAAATAAAATGTAATCACGCCTGACAAGAACTAAGTATGTTTTTTAGTTTGATTAGTGCATATTCGTATCGAGAGAAGGTTGCGGGTTTGAGTCCCGTCCGGCTTGAAATTTTTTTAAAATCTTAAGTGTGTTCCACCATCGACCACACCACCTTTTTTGCGTCGGGGTTAAAAATGATAAAACGCACATGTTGTCATGGGAACGCAGACATGCGGCTTGGCTTTCCCAATGAATGAACTCTCTTACTTGAGCAACTGGTTTCACATAGAGTAGATTGTACGTCAAATAACAGAGAAGATAGTATATGGTTAGTTAACCTAAGATAAATAAATAAATATTGCTGGATATTTCACACAGCGCTATCTGGCCACAAACTAAGCAGAGCTTGTACTATGGGAACCAGATAAATGATAGCACTTATATACTTTTTTGTGCAAATACATACTTACCTAAAATATATAGAATAACATCCAGACCCAGACCAACTGTTGATTATGCAAACATTTGTTCCGCGGCAGAAATCGAATCCGCTACCTCCTGCGTCTCTGGCCGGGTATTGCGCCACGGAGGTCGTCATCGATTGTATAGATGAATGGTTGATGATGTGATATGAGCGCCCATTGCCCCTCACTATTTACTATTACTAATAGTTATTTAATTTTTAAAAGCCTTTCGATGATTCAAATGTTTCTTTTGTATTTTAGAAGCGTATTCGTATTATCGTACTTCTTGTACGATTTTAGGAGAAACAGATCAGAGTGTATTTTCTGCAGTTATACGGAAGTATAACATGAAGTTGTCTCTATGAACATGGTCGCTATGAAGTTAGTTTTTCCGGTCTAAAGTTATCCAAGGGCGCAAATGACGCGAAGAGGTTTTTTGGAGAGACTTTTAAATAGTTGAGTATCTTTTAATAAAATATGTAGCTAGAGTATTTCTTTACTATTTATCATCCGTTTTATAGGGTACAGAAATAATCAAGATATTTCTAAGTGTTCTCGAAAACAATCGATTTAAGTGTAAAAATAACGAATATAATAATTTGCAAGTTAAAACTAGAATCCAGTATAAACATAGATTGTATTTTAAACTGTGACTTAAAAAATGTATTAGGAAATGTAGAGACTAGACTAGCCTTTATGTTACCTTTGGATTTTATATTGATTTTGTATTATAAACGTCACGTTACAAAATAAACCAATGTAAGAAAAATAACAATATGAACAGTCTTTAATGTACAATAAATTAAGTTCCAACACCTAAGTCAATAAAACCAGCGTATGTTGACTCGCTTTGTTAAATCAAAGCAATGAGATCATCTCTACATCTTGCCTCTACCAATATGTGTCGTATCTACAAACATTTATCTTTGACCGCGCGGCCTAGAGGCAGCGAACGGCTGCTGTATTCCACCACAAACGCATGGCGTCCTGACCGGAACGGACGTGTTTTATTTTTATTTCCTTTATTTTACTCGCGCAAACTTTTTCCGAGCTTTTCTTTTGGCTGAATGAAAGCGCCGGTTCTAGCCACAGATAAAACTATTCGGTTGTGACGAGTGTTCCAATTTTAAATTAGACAACTATTTGACGTTTCATTTTTTTTAAAGCTTTTTAAGGTGTTGTTTTGTTTTATTCTACCAGCGTTTTATGAGTATTTTATTGTGAAATTAAAGTGCAAAATGAATGGAGTTGCTGTAGAGACTGAGAAGGCGGGAAATATCGAAAGGTAAGGAAATTGATCGAAATAGATTTGTAAACAAATAATCTAAACAATTTTCCTTGAAATGTGTTTTAGGTATTTACAAACCATAAACAATGTTTGTGTAATTGTGACACATGAGTTATGATGTGGCATTAGTTTAATCAAGGACTCAGCCCGACTTATTACTACTAGCCGTATTTAGCGGCTAAACATGTTTAAGCTTTAGGCATTGTTATGTTTTGACAACCTTATAAATCATATTTACCCACTAGATACGTTTAGGCATCGTTGCGCAAGTTAGATCTGTTTATGATGAAATTGATGAAGTCAAATTACAAAATTTAAATTTGTTATTTCCTAACTATATAGTAGATTCCTTCAAATGATATAAACATAGGTACATAGCATATAATTTAATATGTGATTGGATTTGCAAAATGATTTTTTTATCTAACATAATTTGCTAAGTTTTTTGTGTATTAGGTATTTATTTCTTGATTATGTAAATGAATCAAAAAACTAATGTTATATTTATAAACGGTATAAATAAATATCGCTAGACTTTTCACACCGCGCTATTTAGCCCCAAACTAAGTCAACCTTGTATTATGGGAACCAAATGACTGATATACGTTAAACTTATATACTTTTTTTGTAAATACCTACACTCTTATAATATATAGAAAAATATACAGACCCGGCACAAATAAATGTAGATGGTACAAACATTTGTGCAGCGACGGGAATCGAACCCGCAACCTCCTGTGTTTCAGCCGGCTCTTCGCCCACTGTAATTACCTAAGCATTTTTTTCCTATTTTTTGTTTCTTATTACTAATCGTCCGCTGGATAATAAAAGTCCATTATAATCAACTACCTTCCGTTTTCCGCTAAAAATATCCGAACAATATTGACGGTATTATCAGGAATCTGCGAAAAATAGAATGCTCTGAGAAGTTAAATAATAAAGCCGATCTTATAATAACATAGTCACGTTTATTATAATCATTCAATTTGATCTTAGGCAATTATATATAACTAGCAACCCGGACAGACTCGCTGGGATTTCAGAATAAAAATATGGCCTCCAATATTATCAAATTTTTAAAGCAATTTTTATTTTTTTCTTCCCTAAAAAACTTTATTACAAAGCCGTTCTCAAATGATGCGCTTACCAACTAACACCATAACATCATAATTTAAAATGTATAAAGACTTGATTACCGGCCCGCGACTTCGGCGTAGATTAAATAATTTCTAAGTATTGGTTGGTTTTGACTACTTGTTGCATAAACATAATGCATATCGAAAGTTAGATAACCCGTGACCGCTACGAGCATTCTGTAAATAAGCGGTGTTAGGATATAATATAAATAGCAATAGACTTACAACTTAATTTAAGCCCGTACTGGACTTTAGATCTCGGGCTCAGTGCGATATTATACATTATATATTATGTAAAAAATAATCAATAAATAAAGAATATTCCTTCGGTAATGTTTTAAGTATTTACACACTACCTACTACTACTACTATCATGTCATGTATACCTCACCGAAAGCAGGTGATTAATTCCTTGCGGCTGAGCCGGGAGTAAAGTTGTACTGAATTTAATTAGTGATTAGAATTTGGAACATCATCTGTATTAAAATTTGAACCAAATAGACCCACAGAATAAGAACTTATTCGTAAATCGAACTATAACCTCTGCACAGAATGCATCTACCTAGATTTGGTTTTTATTGTCTCCTCGTGGATAAAGCTGACTGCATCTTGGGCTTGCATAAATCCCTCTTTGCTCTCAGGATTCTTTTAACTCTAGAATCCTTCGTTACGTTCGGGATTCAATGTAGCGCCCGTGACGCAAGACACTGCTTTATCCCCTCGTTTAATAATCTGCTATTACTGTTGACTTAAAACATAATGTAACCAATTTTACTTAGAAAACTTTCGTGATTAATTTTAATCATTATTGTAAATACGGGATTTATCACGTAAGTGCGAGGCGAGAAATTATTCAGAGCGGATCGCACTCGCCCTGATGAAGGTCTACGAATTGAACCGAAACATTGTCGGTCGGAACACCGATAAGACGGTACGTGATAAATCCCGTATTTATAATAATGATTAATGTAATCAATCTTGTAAACATTGCATTATTAATACCGACATCTCTGCAATAAATAATAGATATTTGAATCAATTCCTTTAGGGCACAAAAAGACATTGTGCAGAAAGTGCTTTCACTTAAATGAAAATGGGTGAGGCTCATCAAAAGCATGAATAACGAGGTGGTTCAAAAATTCGCAAAAAAAGGAGAAAAAGAAGGCCTGCCACACCATGGGTCGATGACATCGTGAAAGTAGCAGGCATAACATGGAGCAGAGTCGCTAGGGATCGCGAGAAATGAAAAGAGCTGTAGGAGGCTTTTACCGCCAAAAGTGGTCTTTGCATACAAAACAAGTAATTTTAAGTCTCTAAAAATGTAAATTCAAATATCGTGTAAAGAAAATAAAAGCTTTTTTAAGGCACAGAAAATATATATAGATAGATAGGCGTAGATAGGGTATTTATTTTAAACGACCTACATTTGGAAAAACGTACATAACGTACCGTACGCACCTGATGTTAAGTGATAACCATCGCCTATAACAAAGTATTGCCTCGTAGATCACACACCTTAGAAACATGCTCTACAATGCACTGCCCTGCGTCCACCAACTTGAGGCATAACGGTGAAAAGCCTTATGTGTCTGTAATTTTACCGGCCTATACCCTTCAAATCAAAATACAGCAATGCTGCTTGGCGGCAGAAATAGGCAGAGAGAAACACGACCTTACAAATTATGTCTACTCTTTTTTTAATACTACTTATATGGCAAACGAGCATGCAGTCCACCAGATGTTAAGTGGCTACTGCAGCCTATGGATATCCACATAGAATTCAAAACAAGCTGTTATGTTGTCTTGATCTCTATGTGGATACGTTGCCATACTATAGGACTTAGCTGGTATGCCTATGTGCCAGTAATTACAGGAACATACCATTACCATCTAACCGGAACACAGCAGCACAAGTACTGCTATTTGGCGGCAGATAAAGGTAAGGCGGTGGTGCCCACTTCCTCGAGCCCGTTCACAAAAGTTCTACCACCAGTAAAACTTAAACCAGTAAACCACACCACACACAAACTTACACCAGTAAACTCTCTACGGTCTACGCTTTTTTTTTACAAGCTTTTATCTAACTTACAATGTATGTTATGTTTGTCCGGGTGGAATCTTGCAACTGAATTTTGAATCAGTTATCTTTAACCGATTGAGCTGAAATACTGGTATACACGCTTATTTTTGATGACAATGCATGCTTAACTACGTGACGTCATTCTAATTCCAATATGGCGGATCATCCAAGATGGCGTACTAGTTATTTTTACTGCACTACCACAGTATTAGTATCAAATGAAAGTGCTTGCTGAGGAGAACACGAAAACTAATACAACGTCATATTAAATCTAAAATTTGGGAACCATCCAAGATGTATATTATAAATCCAATATGGCGGGACCTCCAAGATGGCGGAGGACGTTATTTGGTTTGTATAAATTGTCTAAAAACTTGTTTTAAAAAAGTAATTTTTCAACAAAAATCTTATTGTTCTTCAGTAGAGATTAAATGTTTCTAGGTAATGGTAGCCTAGCTGATCATTATAGAGAAGCCATATCTGAACATCCTTACTTCCTTACTAATATTAGAATTTCTAAAGTAACTGTTTCTCTCTGTCTATCTCTTTATATGTCTGTTTAACGAACGCATGTTTTTTATTATGATTAATGTGTAGATTACAAGAGCATGATATCATCAGCAACAGAGCAATCTTAATTACAAGCGCGTCTGGCTTCCAGTTAATTAATTGTCTCTGATTTATATATCATATAAGTTCGTAAACTTACCTCGACGGTCTTTTGAATGTGTATTTGAGACAGATTCGAAGAACGACTTCCTATAAAATCATTCATCCCACTCCCACTAATATTATAAACGCGAAAGTTTCTATGAATGTGTTTGTTGTTCTTGTTATTCTTTCACGTCGTAACGGCTGAACCGATTTTGGTGAAATTTGCTATGTACGTAGATTATAGCGTGGATTAACACATAGGCTACTTTGTCATCAAACCACGCGTATGAAGCCGCTGGCGGAAGCTAGTACTAATATAAATTCGAAAGTAACTCTGTCTGTTGACTCACTGTCTGTTTGATAAGTTCTCATGACTAAACGACTTTACCGATTTCGATAAAACTTGGTGTACATATAGATTATAACCGAGATTGGACAATTTTTATAAGACTCCGCAGAAGGAAGGTTACGTTTTCTTTATTGGCAACCACGCGTGCGAAGCTGCGGGTGGGTAAGCTAGTGGGATTATTACCTACTATAGACCTGTTGGACGAACGTATACTGAAAGAAAGGCCGGGAAATGTTTAAAAAATTAAATATCGTAAATAGAAACATAAGTTAACGTGAAGCGAAGTCTGTGAGTTGTAGAAATCTTACGTAAGATCGGTAATACCAACATCATACCGGTGAATAATTAACTAGTGCTTTACCTGTCATAATCTTAATGCTTAGTAGTTAATAACTCATCAGACATTATCTTCAAAACCAGTTACAATCCAAATAACTTGTCAAGGTAACTATGTTGCAGTTGTTTAACCTTTAAAGTAATTACTTGTGATGGGATAAATTAGGGCATGGAATTATACAGATATTATGATTATCTATGGCTGACTAGACGGACTATTCTAGTTGAAGAAGGCCGCTGCACTTTACAGTTTACGATGAAGATTGAAGATGGTCCTTAAAGACAATAATATTGTGAATGAGATTATATTCCCAGATTGTACCCACAATAAGTCTAAGTCGTCATTCGCAAGATCACCGCGGGGTTATCTCCAAACCGCTGAGAATATCTTTGTGACTTTGTAGTAACAAATTGTTATTCAAGCTAGTATTTAGCATAGTAATGTGAGTCTAAGACATTCTGTTTTATAAACTAGATTGAAGAATGATGCAAGTTGAAACATGTATGGCTGGAAAATAGTTTAAATTGCACTGAAATTACAGGCTTATGAGACTTTTTAGGATGATGTTCCAAGATGGGCGTAATGCCAATGAAATTCTCCAACTGCCAACGAAATGCAAAAATGTAATGTGTTTTCATTTAGACTTCTTCTTCAGGTCTTTTCCCATTTTTTGGGGTCGGCTCTCCTGATCACTTGACTCCAAAATTGGTTTTTCTGGTCATTGGGTCTACGTTGTCGCTCTCCAGGTCTTACTATATCACAGACATCCGTGTTAGTCGGGGTCTTTCGCGCTTTCTCGGTCCGATCTTAAACCCCAGTACTTATCGAGTCGTATGGTCTACCGGCCTCCTCATGGCATGGCCGTACCATCGTAGTCGTGTCTCTACTAATTTGTCTAGTAACTGTAAAATCTGTTTGTGTTTTTAATTTAGACGTAGGTGCGTAAGTATTGGTCAAACGCGTCGGACCACGTCGTCGCTGCTCAGACAGACAGACAGAAGGGCATGGCGAAACTATATGGGTTACTTGTTCAACCATGCAACCCTAAATAGGTAATAACGATTCAAAATTATTTGTATGATTTTATCAAAATAATGGTGCCTCGGACTTTTTTAACTAGAATTTACATTCTTTATATGACATTTGCTCGCCAATATGGCTGAATATGGTAAAACTAATTATTTTTGTAACATCTGTATAATTGTACCCGTGTTCTGGCAAATAAAACTATTATTTAACCTCTAGTTGATTCAAGAAAAGCAAATGTTGTCAGATGAAAGATTCAATAAATTGCAAGGAAAATTATACACATTCGTTTCCCAGACAGTACATACGTTGAATATTGCGGAGTGATCGATTACCATGATATTGGCCTGTCAATGTGATACCACATCGTGGATGTAAGGAATTCACTTTTCGAGAGGAATTGAGAATGTACCTTATAATAAGACCCCATATAACACGATCTGCCGAACTGCTGACGTCCCACATTAGGGTGTGTATATACATGATACGAAACCCTAAAGCGGATATATCAAACCCCATAAAACTCCCTTTCAAAGTCCTATTCTAGACAACGTAAAGGATGTTCCATAAAACTAATATCTCGTTCCTCAGCCACACATCAGTCGTAAAGTGTTGGGTGATTAATGCCCCGACCTGACCTTGCTAATCCCCGAACGCTATGCGACCCTTGCAGGGTTTCGCCCGGGGCGAGTACTGACTGAAAACTTATTTATTTAATATTTTCACACAAAACAGAATAGTGTTAGGAGGACTTAATGCTAATAGCATTATCTACCAATCATCCTGGTCGTGCTAAAAGAAGATGAAGCGTGCCACAGGAAAAAAGGTATTTCCAAGTTAATAATAACAGACTCTAAATAACTAAGTAAATAAGAACATCATAAATAATACCTAATTTAATATTTATAACATATATATATATATATATATATATATATACACATAAATAAATCAAAGAAATTATAGAAATTATATTTAATACCTAAGGTCAACGCAATGATGGTATCAGTGGTAGGTATTTGTACTGATTTCTCCAAGTTATTTGCCCAAACAAATTAAAGACCGTTGCGATGAAGGTATAAGAAATAATTTCATTCATTCATTTATCAATGCTAAGAGCAATATATTATTGTGGACGACCTCAGTCGCACAGTAGGCGAATAGCCGGCTGAAATGCTCGAGATTGCCGATTCAATTCCCGCCGCCGAACATATGTTTGCATGATCAACAGATATTTGTTCCGGATCCGGATAGGAATTTTCTATATATTACTAGCTGACCTGCCCGTGGCATCGCACGCTTTAAATTTCCCGTTCCCGTGGGAGCTTCGGGATAAAAACTATATAAAACACTCTTGTCAAAGTGACGCGACACTTCATGTAAATGACTTCACGTCAATGAACGACGGTTAAATTAGGTATATGAATATTGTTCTTACAAACATACTAAAATTGCGATTAAAAAACCTATTCTCATACCTCGTCTCGGAGGTAAATCGGTATACCCAGTTCGGAGGAGTGCGACCACAAACACCGTGACACGAGGTTTTTATATATTAAATTAGTATGTATTTAAAAAAAAATAATTGCTGAATATAGCCCTCCTCTATAGATTTGTAAAGCGACTGACTTGCACCCAATGGCTCCCAGAAACCTTTACCAGGTCGTTTTTCCAACTAGTGGGGGCCGTCCTACACAGCGCTTTCCAGTGCGCGGTCTCCACATGAGCATCTTTCTGCCCGGCCGTCAGTGCTTGCTAATCCTGTGGGCTTTTGGTTCTTACACCGTTTATGCAACAAACATTATTTCTATAACTATTTTGAGAGGTGGTTTTGCGAACGGTACTTTAAATCAACAGACGCCAAACTGGGATTTGAGGAGATTATCGAAATTAGCCAATCCCTATCGTTAGCCTCAGGCTTCAATCACGTGCCTCTAACAAACCACACCGAAGACATAATTATAAACCAACACGACTCAGATAATACACGTATTATTATATCGCCCGTATTTATATAGGCTGTGGGTCCGTCAGACACAGAAGGATATCTGCCGCATGATTTTGAAGAACTGACGGCTGTTGGGGCAGAATGGTTCTCGAGTAGAAACCATGCACTGGAAAACGCTAGAAGATGAAAAGATGATCTTATACACGTTGGTGGGGACGGTTAGGCCGCACAAGATCGTACTGGAAATCTATGGGAGAAGCCTATGTTCAGCATTGGAGGTCTTATATCCTGATATTGTGACTGCCCCGAGACTGTAGTGCATCAGAGATGTCTGCGTCTCTAATGAGTAGAGTACAACATAGTTGCAAGCATCCTGAGAACCATGGCTGAGTGGTGCATCTCCGCTCAGGAAGAGCTACGCGCGAAGGGATGAAGCAAAGTATTTCCTCAGTTAGTCAGACACGGCAGAAATGGTGGCATTCTATACCACATATTTTGCACCCCTATTCAATATTTAGCTTTTATTTTGCTTGAGTACAAAACAAAAATGATATTTTCGAAGTTTGAGCGTGATTAACTGACAGTTTATCTATTATATTCTTCGAAAGCGTTTCGATGCTTCATACCTATCTATACTAATATAAAATATAAAGAGGAAAGATTTGTATTAGAATGCTACATTATCCCTGAGTAACATAGGCTACTTTTTATCGAATTGCGCAGAAGATTAATGTTTTTATTTGAAAAACTACGCGTGCGAAGCTGCGGATTGGTAGTTAGATAATATTTTGATAATGGGTGGCCATCTGAATCGCAGTGGGTGGCACTGTCTGGTGTTTAGATCTTCCTTCGTACAGGTGTTTGGGCACAAGGGCCAATAGAATGACATGGACTGTGTTGAAGCACCACAATCACATTGAGTTAGACTCGGATACCCGAAACCCCATTTACACATGTCTGCACGACCAATCTGCATGCGGAGACGATTAAGCGTCTTCCATGCTGACTACTACAGATCCTTTCCTGGTGGTAACCTTTTTTTTGGGAAGTTGTAATCAGGAGGTGGAGAGTTTTTCGATTATTAAAATCTGTTGAGTACTCGCACTGCAGTTTCAAACTAATTCTGGAATGCGCATCGAATACGTCTTCGTACCCGTACAGTGAGTTAGAAAGAATAAGAAAATTATCAGAGGTAGTAATAAAATACTCGTAGACCAAAAGGCAGACCACCCGCCCGACGGTCGAATGACGTTGTGAGCGTAGCTGCGGGTGTCAATGGATGAGACTCGCAAGGGACCGGAAAAATGGTGTAATAAAGAGTAGGCCTATACCCAACAGCGGGTGCAGACGGGCTGAGAGAGCTTTATATAAAACATATAGGTTTTTACATAGAAACCCTTGGAAGTCATAGGTCGGGATGTCGATCAGGTATCGAAGCGGATATCGGGTAGAAACAGGAAATATATTCCGAGATCGACAGTTCCATAAGAATGGCGTTGTTTTAAGTCTTAGAAAGACTTAAGTTTAACGAAATACTGCAGCTGCTATCATTATTAACGTTGATAGATCTTCATCACCATGCTCATCATATCAGCCAGAAAACGTTTATTAGCGAACAAAGTTTCTTCATAGATTTACAGAGATCTTGTGCGATGCCCAACGTCGCCCAGCAACCATATGTATTTTTAGAAATTTTACCCCTTAATTTCTTTTTTTAATTGTTTCACTCTCGAAAGTGCGGTAACCCAACAGACCACAAACAATAGCCCATACCTTTGACACAAACGATTTATCACACACAACATGATATACACGTTAAGTACCTTTGTCGTATTGTTAACATAACATTTGTCATACAGTTTTGTTATGCCCGTCTTTTGTGCTGGCAACCAATGAATTTAACAATACAATTTCCACTGTAGCATAAATTTATCATAACATAACACAAAAGTCTTATCGTGTTTGGAGTACTGCTCTCACCTCAGCGATGTACCAGCTTGATTCAATTGAGAGAAGAGCCAAGAAGCTCATTTGCAACGACGAGCCAGTAGATGCAAGGCTCCATAGCCTAGATCATCGATTAAAGGGTACAAGCCTCTAGGTTTTTTATTAATTTTTTCCTACCATCTTCAATCCCATTTTATCGTCGGAAAACAAGACGCTCTGCGGTGTCCCACCGCTAGAATACGTCCGATACGCACAAAGCTCTTCCACTTTTATTATGCGCACCGCCAAATAATGGAACGCCTAGCCTGATTCCTAATAACTAACCTGGTTGTCTTTAAGTCGCGACTAGTCGCGAGTGAACAGGTTTCTTCTAAGCATGCGTGGGCCACTGCTGACTGCGTCATCGCTTACCGTCAGGCGTGATCGTGGTCAAAAGCGAGCCTATAATGTATCATAGGATTTAAGGTTTATGACACTAAGATATAGAGAGAGAGAGAGAGAGATAATTCTTTATTGTTACACCAAATTAAAATAACTTAACCTAGAAAACTTAAAGACTAATGCATGGCAATAGATAGGCCTATAAAGTAGTCAGTCTAAAGAAGTTAGTATGCGGGTGATGATGGCTACCTTCTAAACTATAAGGGCGACAGCGATTTGAAGGAAATAATGATATGTTCACGGTTGCAATGCGCTGTTGTAATCAAACGTAAGGCATGAGATCGTAAACTGTTATCGGTATGTTGCATGGACATTAATATTTGATGGAGAATGCTGTGTGATGGTTGCGCCAAGGTTATGCTAATGTAGATAAAATGTATATAACTAACAATCCACACTAATACTTAAATTCAGAAGTAACTATTTGACTGAACCCATTTTTATGAAATTTGGTAAATAGACCACGCGTGCGATTCGCGAACGGAATTTTAGACAAAATATACGAAGTAAATTTTCATTGGTATTCTCGTAATAATCGTGTATCCCCTATACACTATTCCTAATTAGGTACAAGCGTTTTATGCATACAACTGTGTAGCTGTAACTAATATCTAAAATCATAAAAGCAAGAAATAAGGTTCTATTTCACGTAACTATAATTATTCTCGCAATTAAACAAAGCCCAATTCATCGAATTTGTAGCGCGCCAAGGTCAACCACTAACTAGTCGCCACACAAAAACTATGAACTAGTTTATGAGAAAAGTTTGCTTTGACATCATACTTTGAAACGCGTCAGAACGGTGAAGGAACACATCGCGGGACATGCGCTAACAAAACTTTAAACATTATAGGGATTCCTGAACACTTTCTTAATACAAAATGACCCCCTACCTCTAATTACCCAAATCGCTTTTTATGCCTAAATAATGTAAGAAAAATTATCAAAGCAGAGTGGCGACTAACATAATATCTTTTTTAAGTTTGTAAACAGTATATTTAATGTTCATACAAAAGAACCAAAAACAACAGCAAAATAAACTTTGAATTTAAAATGACTAAAACAGCCGCTGTAGGTAGGTATGTAGGTACTGTACGGACTACGGAATTATTCATTGTGCGTTGTCCAACAAGCGCATAACCTATTTTTTTAACAAAAGTCTAAGTTATTTCACTATAATGGGGTATCAGTCTGTTAATTGGCGTTTAACTATTTTCAATTATCCTTTAACTTACGAGTAATTAATATCCGACCGATTATTTAAGCGTACTTCAGGGAGATAAGACAAACATTTGCATAGACAAACGTAAGATTCTGTAAGGTTAAAATGTTTGTGTCGGGTTTAATTCGAGTCATTCTGTTATTCTAGAACAATAGATAATTGACATTTATCTCTGCGTTGGGAACTAGAATTAGGTATGAACTCTTAAAAACAAAAAAGTATTTTTTAGTACAGTTTGTTCCATAAAAGAAAATTTGCGTTCCCAGGTGTTTTTTGTTCATTACGTAACCTCTCTATTTTCTATGGCCTGTTTTATTCAATAGAAATAAGGATTTGTCATCAATTTCAGTATTCATGAATGTAACCTCTTTTATTTTAAATATAAATAAGGATTTGTCATGGAGGTTGTATTTCATTTTTATATAATGAGAATGCAATGTGCCTCACTCTATTTTAAAATTTACCTAGTTGCCTAGGAGCGTAAATCGTATTTACGCATCAAGACCACTCTTCAGAGCATTAGTGATGAAAAATATATTTTTTCATCTACCAGTCATCCTTGTCGACAATGTCAAATTATATATCATGTAAACCTCACCGAAAGCAGGTGATTAAATCCCTATGGCTGAACCGGGAGTAAAGTTATACTGAATTTGATTATGCCTTCGCGAACATAATGTGATTTAAACTTGGAAGCTCATAGGTATTAAAATTTGAACCAAAGAGACCCACACAATAAGAACTTATTCGTATATCGAACTAACCTCTGTACAGAATGCACCAACCCTGATTCGGTTTTTATTGTCTCGCAGAAAGTATGAAAAGTAGAGTATTCTCCTCTTGTATAAATCTGACTGCATCTTGGGCGTGCTTATATCTCTCTTTGCACTCAGGATTCTAGTAAACTGCCTCGCTCCGCTGGCTGGTGAGTTAACTCTAGAATCCTTCGTTACGTTCAGGATTCAATATAGCGCCTGTGACGCAAGACACTGCTTTAACCCCTCGTTTGATAATCTTCTATTAATTTCCTCGCATTCGTGATAAATGTTATGTGTTATACTCGGGTGTAAGCGATCAATAGCTTACGCCCCTTGTTTAAAAATGTACTATTGTTACATTTTAGTTAGGGAGTAGGTACCAAAACTTTAGTGGGTTTATACACTCATTCACTCAGATTGTTTTAGTGTTTTTATTTTATTTATGACGCATTATTTGTATACGAGGAGGATGTGGTCACTGTGTGACTAAACTCCTGAATAAAAGTTATGAAAAATAAACAGTTCTACTGCGCAGTCGGATAAAATATACAAAGGTACACTTACTATGAAATCTTAGCGAAATTGTAAACGTTATTCTTGTCTTGTGCTTGGTTCAAAAGTTTTCAACATCCAGCGAACTCTGCTCCTCATTTCCTAAGGGAGCCACGACTTGCAACATTATTATCTAAGCTTAGCACACAGTGCAGGTCTGTGTTCAGGTTCATGTTCATTTGATATTCATACCATATTCATTTATTTGCTACACATACAACCCCTCGTTTATAACAAAATTAAGCAAATTAAATACTAAAAAGATATAAAATTAAGGATTAAGTGTAGAGAGTTCCTTATGAAAGGGCTCGCCAGGGGAAGTAATACCACCATACAAATATCTCCCGCCAAGCAATGGTTGCTGGTGAAATTAAAATATTCATAGGTAATTCACGAGATGTGCTCTTTTTGTTTTATTACGAATAGATGTTCCTTTGACCACAATCTCACCTGGTGGTAAGCGATGATGTGGTCCAAGATGAAGCACGAAGATCTAGAAGACACCTATTCACTGTTGCCTGTGCTGTAGTCTCTTCCGACCCTCTGGCTACAGCCCTGGGCATAGTTGGCACAACATGCATTATTCAATGCACATCGGATGCAGTCGAATAAACGTTTGTAAGGTCAGGTCGCGCGAGGTTCCCAGCAATTCAAACTCGTACAGATTTCTGAAAATTCCATTTGAATCGCAAGACGATGGTCAATGGTTATCGTAGGTTTGAAACCCAGGCTAGAAGCCCCGACAATACGATAACGATATTTCGTTAGATAAATTAATTTAAAAAAAAATTATTAATTGCTACATAAATAATAAGTTGTCTATGTTTTGTATTTATCTGTGGCGGAGTATTGATTTTTGAGGTTAACCAACTGTACGGCGATAGTTAAAATAATTGCATTTATAATCAAACCGCATTCACCTCTGAGGTAAATAGTAGAATTCTTTCTGAAAGGACACTCGCCTGGATTAGTAGATAAAACCCAAGTAGGGAATCCAATCCCGCAGCTGAGATCCCGCATGAATCTGCTCAATTTGCGGGATTATTGAAAAAAATATCCAAATCTGAGAAAAAGACGTACGATACGCGTATATAAGGCCGTGGACACATGACCACAGTGCGGCACCGGCCAGCGTATAACGGCACGGCGCCGCTACCGGGAGACGGTGCGGCGTCGTGCTGCAGCACGGTGACGTGTACGGTGCACCGCTCGGCAGTTGCTGTTGCTTAGATTCAACCAATATTTACTTTGTATTCTGTTTATTCTTCATTCGTTGTCTTAGCAACAGGAACAGAATAATACGTCTTTCGTGGTCCATATCAAGACCATAACTGCATGTTTGAAACGATGGTTGCTGCCGTGTACACGGCACCGAGTCGCAGCACGACGCCGCGCCGCAGCGCCGTATCCCGGTAGCGGCGTCGTGCCGTTATACGGTGTCGCACCGTAGACATGTGTCCGCGGCCTAAACGTAGGCAATGCCAAAACTACTACCGGGGATTCACCATAAAGCTTCAGGCCTGGGAGATAATTCCTAACACCAGGTATAGCCCTCTCCATAGCACGCTGAGCGATCTTGAGCCTTCTTATGAGGCCCATACTGACTCTAGCTTACGGTTTAGACAAGTATTATTGAGGTAACTAGTGGTTTGCCCCGAACTGAAATCTCGCGAGTCTCCCAAAAAACAATAAAAAATATTATTAATTTAATCTTTGACTAATAAAATATTGCCACGAAATGCACAACCACCTAACCTATAGTTTCATTCAAATTACAAGTAACGGAAGTTCATGTATAATGGTTACCTTTTTAAGGGTAGAAATTGCAGTTATTCCGAATTTCAGACTTTTCCTTATATTTGTGTCACTAAACCTACACGAATACCAAATTTCAGCACTGTGGGGTCACTGGTGTACCCTGCGAATTTCGTCAAAGTGCAGTTTATAATAACTCAAAAACTAAAAGAATTGATTTAAAAATAAAAACGGGATCGAAATGTACTAATAAAGACCTTTTTTTAGACGTCCCATTTGTTCGAATAGACTCATTTTTTTTACCTCTTTTGAACCCCAATATCTCAACAACCAGTTATCCTCGGACAAACATACGTACATATAATATACGCCAATTCTCCCAAGTTGATTTGGAGATCTCGCTTAGCTCGATCAATACGGATATTTCCACGTTACATAAGCTATCAGCGACTCTGGCTCGCTTCCTTACCTAATATTATTGTAGCTGAGTATTATGAGTAAGTAATGTTATGAATATTTGTCTGCGTAGTAATGACGTGTGCTCTCCGTCGGGGCGTGCGTGACCCAACCTTGTCGCGACGTAAACAACCATCTATGGAGCTCTTTATCCGTTTGTCTCCTAAACAAGATTCCTTAATCCTATACGTACAGACACAGTCGCTGGTAACCCCTACATGTATTAAAACTTGAAGAAGGAAATAAAACTTGAAAAGGAAACTTGAAAAGGAAAGGAATCTAAAAAGTTTTCATCTCACGTCGTGTGTTTAAATGAAATCTCATTTCATAATTAACTCATTTCTCACTCTATTCTTCGGTAGAGAGACATTTTCTTGGAGAAAATCAGAAGAGCAACGACAACGTCCGAAGCCAACGAAAATGTAACCAAACGTTTAGTTTTTCTTAATGACTATACTCCGAACACAAAAACCATTAACACCATATGTATAGTTTCCAACATTTAAATGTCTACTACACATAATCATTCTAATTAGAATACCCTTTAACATAAATACATTTATTAACAGAAAAAACATACAGTTATTAACAAAACTAAAATACAGAAGAAACTGATGAATCATCTAAGAACCATTGCAAACGATATATACATAGCTCAACTGATCCAGATCTAAAAGAGGAGAGACTAAAAGGCTGCTGAATTGCAATGCTTATGCGTTGACCCAGATAAGTGCCAGCTATCGGATCACACGTCGCTTCGACCAGACGCCCACAAAGAAATTTGAAAACGCGATGGGCCCCGGTACCCCATGGACCCTGGGTCTCGATCCCAAGTGGATCAGATACGTAAGCTCTGACGAGACTTCCATATTTGCGCCGCTTGAGATCTTAAAATGTCTAAAAATAAATCAATATCATATCTTATATCTTACACATAAAATGAGTAATTATTAGGTTTACCTATTTGGTTAATACTTAGGCAGCTTCGTTAAAACGTAATCAAGTTAAAGGGCTGAGTTGGTTTTGAAAGAACGGAAGTCGAAATGACCGAATGAACAATTCCATACTAAATCCGACAAAAAATATAATCGGAAAGTAATACCAGTATTTTGAAAATGGAATAAATAAATAAATATTGCTGGACATTTCACACAATTAACTTTTACTTGAAAAAACATAGCTTGATCTCTGCGACATTTGTTAAACTGACATTCCTAGGGTTGTTATGATACAGAAAAAAATATCGATAGTAATTATCGATAGAAGCTTTGCAGTAAGACCAATTGTTGGACTTTTGAGGGCTCCAACAACCCGTAACGACTGCCATTAGATATTCTTATGGCAGCCGGAACCGAAGGGTTAACGTGCTTTCCGAGGCACGACCAGACCAGTGCAAAAACCCATATTCATCCATACAAATATTTGCACTGAGCGAGGATCGAACCCGCGACCTCCTGCGCAGCAGTCGTATTCCCTACCGCTCGTTCCCTACTCCGTTCCATCATCGCTTACCATCAGGCGAGATCGTGCTCAAACGCGGGCTGATAATTAAAAAAATATGTATATAAGCTTCATGTGCCTGTAATTTCACCGTCAACCATACACCTCAAACCGAAACACAGCAATGCTGCATGGCGGCAGAAATTGGTACAGTGGTATTACTTGCCCGGTCGAGCACTTTCACAAGAAACTGTCCTATTAAAAAGCTTACTAACTCTCTGGGCTGTCAGTGACATTGGTTTGTCTTCCGATCTCCTCATTTCAGATTCGATCTCGAACTTACCTATTCCGAATATGCAAAAGCAATTTAATGGACGTTAATAACAAAACAACCTCGGAACAGGAAAACGTTTCTCGAGGACAACTCCAAATGCATTAACGAATATTATTATCCGTATTAAAAGGTAGGTATTAAGAAACTAGCTGCTGTTCGCAACCTGTTTGTTTACGAAAAATAAAGATAATCATACATTTTAATACCTGAAATAAAGATAAACTCGCACTTGTAGACTCCATAAAGTTAGTAAATCGTTTAAAGGGCAAGGTGTACGCTTCTATAGCAAACTCCCAAGTGATTAACAAAAATTGACAATTAACAAATGTAATAACGTAATTAAACAAAATCTTTATAAAAATGCCTTTTATAACATATCGGATTATTTAGATGATAGAGAAGCCTGGGATTGAAATTGTTCCAACTCGTTCAAAAATGTTGCAGTTTACATTTATTTTCTTTGTTGTTATTTTCTAAAAGGATCATAAAAAGAAAAAAACAGCCTTGTTTCTTGCCTTTCTTTTCTGGCTTGGTCGCAAAGGAGCAGGCAGTAAAATTGACGTTTCAAAGTGATCCTTGTGATTTTAATGAATAAAAATATTTTTATTTTTATTTAACACGCGTAGTTTGTCTCCGCAGTGGTGTAAAAGTAGCATATGTCCCAATCCCGGTCATAATCCATCTGTATAGTTACCAAATTTCATCGAAATGGGTCAAGCTGTTCAGTCGTAAAAATGTAACAAACAGACAGCCAGAGGAACAAAGTTACTTTCCAGTTTATAGCATTAGTATGAATAAAACTCGAATACTAAAGGGTTTATTTATAAACTTCAGACAATCATCCATCTCAGAATTGTTAAAGTACTCGATCCTAAAACAGCTGAACGAAACTTTCGTCTGACTTCCGATGAAAATAGATTTTTCACCAAGAATTTCTTCAATAAAAAACATGCCGCCGCTATATGGTTAAAATACCTCCCATACGCATAATTCACAAAGCGGTTCTCTTCCACCTTTATTATGCGCACCGCCAAAGAGTGGAACGCCTTGCCTGAGTCTGTGTTTCCTGATAGCTACAACCTGGGTGTCTTCAGGATTCTTCTAGGCAAGCGTGGTCCATATTAGACTGCATCATCGCTTATCATCAGGCGAGATCTTGGTCAAACGTGAGCCTATAATTTAGAAAAAAATACCTTAAGTCGTACAGGGAATAACGTGTGGATAAACATAATGTAGGTATACGACTTTTTGTTGGTAATCACACTAAATGTTTGGAAAATCGAATACTATAATGTTATACCCGTTCCGACAATAATTGCCAATTAGAATACAGTCGAAACTGAAGGTCAACTAGGTACAAGGTGAACTTAGCTCTGAGATAAACAACCATTTTACATAATAACTACCTACCTACGATACCTATCACTTCACCGACACCACATCAAGCACAGGCCTATGGATCCCAGCAACCATGGGGAGCGGGGGGGGGGGGGGCTGTCCTACGCTTTCCGGTGTGTGGCTGTCAGTTCTTCGAGGTATGTGGCGTGCCCACTGCCACTTCTGAGATAGTTACCGTGGTAGTACGGTACACGGATACTTTCCCTTACGAACTCGTTGCCAAGAAGCTTTGTCTCTCTATTTGTCATTTTAAGAAGAAAAGAGACAAAAAGCTTAAACAAATTAACAGTTATACCATTATTATAAATACGGGATTTATCACGTACCGTTTTAACGTTGTTTCAACCGGCAATGTTTAGGTTCAATTCGTGAACCTTTATCAGGGTGAGTGCGATCCGCTCCGACCCACGTCTCGCCTCTCGCTACGCGCCGCAGCACTCTGTGCGTGAGTAGACGGGAGCGGTGTCTCCAGCATTGTCGGTCGAAACACCGATAAGACGTGATAAATTCCGTATTTATAATAATGATTGAAATAAATCACGAAGTTTTCTAAGTAAAACAGTTAAACCGTCTATTTGAACGGGGATCTATTTCGCTGCAACACTCTAACTAACCTCCTGATTCCCGTCTCTATTTATAGACCGACGTGAAAATAGCATCGATCATGCCAATTAGTTCTCATTTACTGGCGAGCAGAATAATTGCTAACTACCTTCCTTTTAACCGTCATTGGTGCAAAACGAGGAGTTATAAGATGGAAGCCTTCGTCAGCTGCCTGCTTGTCCGTTGCATCTTAGTTCCAAAAAGTTGTGTTGTGAGATATATGAATGAATGAATAAAAACCAATGAATGAAACATAAATAAAAAAACCGTCAAGTGCAAGTCTGACTCGCGCACCGAGGTCTACGTAAACATATTATTTATAGTATGTAACACAAATTACGATTTTCGGATTTATTCTTTTAATTGTACACACGGCTACACATCAAGCTATACAATTTCCAGTATAAGCTGACCTCGCATTGTGTAGGCTTTTCGTAGAATGAGAGGTCAGCTTATACTGGAAATTATAGCCGTGTGTACCTACTGTGCGAACCTTGCTTGTTGTCAAATTTCATTATTCGTCAACAGGAAGTACCGTATAGGTTTTGATTTAGGGTGCATTCCGAAACACGACATAATCGCTGCTAGCGTTTACGTAGCTATTTTGCGTAGCGATTCAGTTATCGCGCTGATGATAGTTGAGTGATATCAAGGATTCGGAACGCTCAAGAACGCGCTTGCAGTCAGTGTTCTTACATAATTTCATAAAAATCAATAAAACTAACCAACAAATCAGCTGTCATGTCACTTTTGACAAGGATGCTCACGATATTACGGAGCATGGACGTCGTTAGCGCAAAATGGCGGATGTAATGACGTCATCTATGACGATTCATAGGACATCGTTGTCGCTCTCACGGTGACATGGAACGCTTGTTAGCGCAATGATATCGATTTTAGCGTGTTTCAGAATGCACTACACTCTTATTTGAGAGTGTCAAAAGATGCGCCATACACGGTCGTACATTTTGATTGCGTTGACTTAGAAGCTAGTATTGTTTACAGCTCCCAAGGGACCGTAGACCTAACTTTTCAACTTTATAACTCCAGGCGTTCCTGTAAAAAAGGGTCTTGACTTGACAGCGAGCGAAAAGTATCACTTTATTGTCCCAAAGTGATCCTATAAAGGTTTTTTTTTCTTTTGAGGTACGCAACCCTAAAAACCAGTGACACGATAAATCCTTACTCTAAAACTTAATCTATGTTTCACTAAAATGGCCTCAATAGCAAAGTTAATCAATAATTGTGCAACCACCTGTAATCCATCAGAACCTGTACCTACTGTAATAAATATTCCGGCAGGAAGCCGGATACTCCGATTAACGCTTTTTTACATTCGGTTTGAAGAAGAATCGTGTTACTAAATGAGCTAAATATGTTTTGGGTTGAGATATTGGGGTTCAAGAGGGGTAAAAAAATCAAAATGAGATTATTCGGTGAAAGGTCTTTATTAGTATATTTGGACTCCGTTTTTATTTTCAGTTTGATCCTTGTAGTGTTTAAGCTATTATCCATATTAAAAACAGAACTTTGACGAAATTCACAGAGTACACTAGCGATCCCACAGTAATGAAATGTTGTATGCGTGTAGCTTTAGTGATACTTATACATATAGGGAAAAGTGTGAAATCCAGAATACCTACAATTTCTATCTCTGAAAAGTAAACCATATTACATGAACTCTCGTTACTTGTAATTTAAATGAAACTGTGGGTCAAGTAATTTGGTAGTCACTTTCGTGGCACTATTTTATTAATCAAAGATTATGAATTATATTTTTTTTTTGTTTTTTGGGAGACTCCGTTCGAGATCTTCGAGACTTCAGTTCGGGGTGAACCACCAGTTTAGACAATTTTATTGTCATTTTTTATTCTAAAAAAGCTGCCAATTGCGAGTCGGACTCGCCTATAAAGGGTTCCGTAGCAGCAAGTAACATAATATAAAAGTTCTTGTAGTTAGTTCTAACTATTTTATATTTGATTTGATTGAATGAAAGGTAAATTGCGGTTTACGATTTATGACGTATTAAAAAAACTACTTACTAGAACTCGTTCAAACCAATTTTCGGTGAAAGTTTGCATGGTAATGTACATCATATATTTTTTAGTTTTATCATTCTCTTATTTTAGAAGTTGCAGGGGGGGGGGGACACATTTTACCACTTTGGAAGTGTCTCTCGCTCAAACTATTCGGTTTAGAAAAAAATGATATTGGAAACCTCAATATCATTTTTGAAGACCTATCCATAGATATTCCACACCTATGGGTTGATGAAAAAAAAATTTTGAGTTTCAGTTCTTAGTATGGGGAACCCGCAAAATTTTTTATTTTTTTCTATTTTGTGTGAAAATCTTAATGCGGTTCACAGAATACCTCTACATACCAAGTTTCAACAATATAGTTCTTATAGTTTCGGAAAAAGTGGCTGTGACATACGGACGGACAGACAGACAGACATGACGAATCCATAAGGGTTCCGTTTATTGCCATTTGGCTACGGAACCCTAAAAAGCGCCCTCAGTAATGAGTAGTTTGCGATGCTCGTAAAGGACAAACAACTATAAAGTGGCATTAGCTAGTATTTAAGACCTTATTGTACACTTGTTTAGGCAAATACATATTATAATATATCTTGATTAGGTGCGCACGCAGCTTAGGTTTGTCCGTAAAAGTAGCCTATATTTTAATCCAGGTCATAATCTATATGTACACCAAAATACTTTGCCTTAACGATGTGATTAAATAACAAAAAAACAAACATACAAACTTTCGCATTTATAATATTAGTGGGATGCTTGTAAGTCACAACTGTGCATTTCACTCGCTCGTTTCTTCCACTCACCTGCAATATGTGGAATGACCTTCCCCCGGAGGTTTTCCCGCTGGGCTTCCACATGAACGCCTTCAAGAGAGTTGCAAATATGGCATTAATTAATAAAAAAACTATAAATTAAATTATTTTATTGCAGGCACAATAAGTAAGTATCTAGATAAGTATCACACAAAGCATAAACAAAAAATATTAAATATAAAATATAAATGAGTGTTAGGCAACGCGTCTGCAGTTCCACGACTCCAAGAGTGCTTCACCGACTAGATCGAATCAGATGATTAGCAAGCTGCCTGGCTACGGCTGCCGAAACCATTATTTTTACGTAAGAATAGATATATTTCAGCGTAGATAGTGGAAACATTTGTATGGTCGTGTAAAATGACATTTTTATCTATTCTTCCGTAGAGAGAAATGTTTCTATATCGTTCATGGTTCTCGGACTTTAGTGGCAGTGAGTGCACATAGCTTGAAGAACTGAGTGCTGTTCGAGATTCTCGAGATTTTTTGTATGTCACAAGTTAGTTTTAGCAAAATAGATGCTTTAATATCATCCGCTAATATTTGTAATGTATCGCCTCCCTCGTGGATTATTCACGTCAGACCCTCGCACCATGAGACCTCGTAATTCCAAACTTGGCACAGTTATAATCTTCTTGTTCAATCCTTGTTCAAAGAATCCCTTTCAAAGTCATTTAAGTCGTAATTTGTTAAAATATTCTGAAAAGGGAAGCCGTTTATTTTAATTAGCCGTCTTCAAACTACTGGCTCAGGATTGTTTGGGCGAGGGTAGTTTGCGATTGAAACTCTAACTACAACCCTATTATTCATGGCAAACACAAATGGGTACTTGGATAGTAATTGTTTTGAATCCTTAATTTCAGTAACGCCGTTGCAAATGGCGTGTTAACCCAGGGGATAACCGAATTCCACATTCGGGATCTTTCTACACGGTGTCAAACTAAACATTTTAAGGCTTAAGCCAAAAAAAAGGCTTAGGCCATATCAGTTTAGTTCTCTAATAAGCGGTAGTAAGTTTGCAAACTGTCACTTGAATGATAATGTCTATGCAAAAAGTGGGCATGACGTACCAAACATAATAATAGGACTTGTCTCTGGTTTGCAAAATAAATGTGAAAGTCGAAGCACATAGCCACTTCTAATCTAACCTAAGAAGCCTGTGTGATCCCACTGCAGGGTAAAGGCCTAGAAACTAAGGCCCCTTCTTCCCCTAGTCCTCACATAGCATTTGCGTCATCACCACCATCTCCTTTCTATCAACGGACAACCAGACGCTCTGCGGTGCGCCACCGCTATATGGTAGAAATACCTCCCATTCGCACAACGCGGTTCTCTTCGACCTTTATTATGCGCACCGTCAAAGAGTGGAACGCCTTGCCAGAGTCTGTGTTTCCTGATAGCTACAACCTGGGTATCTTTAAGTCGCCAGTGAATAGGTTTCTTCTAGGCAAGCGTGTAGCATCGTAGACTGCATCATCGCGCGCCATCAGGCGAGATCGTGCTCAAACGCAAGCCTGTAATATATAAAAAGAAAAAAAAGAAAAAAGCGTCACATAAAATATGAAGAATAATGCGAAGTTCCGCGATCTCGTTTACGGGTATATTGCAGGTTTTCGACGTGAATTCGAAACTGTTTTCTACCAAGAAAATTTTAAGGAATCGCTTCATATAGTACTTACTTTATATAATCAACTTTTACATATGTTTATTGATTTATTGGAAAGTAAATGAAGCCATTTTACAGATAAAATATATGATATTATGGAGCAATCGAGGTATATGGACCATCGCCGAATCTTTGGTAGAGAAAAAAGGAACTCTTACCTACTGTTTTTCAATTGAACTTTCCTTTGCAGATAACGCCCTCAGCTTAAAGGTAGCTCAACTAATTAATTTGTGTATGCGTTTACAAAGAGACGCTTGTATAGGACTCAGGGCAATTAGCTTCTTGTAATAGTGACTGGTATCTTTATCTCATCATCATCATTGTTATTTCAGCTATAGGATGTCCAATGCTGAACATTGTGTCTCGTCATATATTTCTAGAGCGACTGATCTTTTGCGGCCGGCAACGGCTCCCTTTGCATCTTTTATCGTGTTTTTACATCTAGTGGGGGTGCATCCTACTCTGCGCTTTTCACTAAGTGAGTTCACTTTAATTTGCCTACAAATTTCCTCTTTTTCGATTCAATCACGAAAACGAATGGATCAACTAGTCCCCTTTATTCGTTGTTTGAAGAGGATAGTTCCGAAACTCAATATCAGCTTTTAGCTTGTGGATTGTTTGATTGGAGTTGACCACTGCATCAATATTCCTGAGTATTTACCACTGGTACTGTTCCTTGATCTTTGGTTTTAATATCTGTTTTAATAATAATAATAAATCATTTAAGTCAGGCAACAATAAAATAGTTACAGGTTAGTAATGAACTTATAGGGCCCATAAACATATACATAATTATATACCCGCCCGCGACTTCGCACGCTTTAAATATACGTTTAGGCATCGTTGCGCAAGTCGCCGCAAGATTTTTTTTTGTATTGTGTGAGACTCGCGAGATCTCAGTTCGGGTGAATCACTAGTTATTTAAATACAAATACAAAACTGATTTAATTCAACAAAATTACATCGTGTACAATATTTTAGGTTTAATATACAGTATGGACGTCCACCCACAAGATGGGCAGACGACTTGGTAAGAACCGCAGGTCGGCGTTGGATGCAGGCCGCTTCCAACCGCAGTTCCTGGAGATCAATGAGGGAGGCCTTTGTCCAGCAGTGGACGTCCTACGGCTGATATGATGATGATGATGATACAGTACAAGTACTTAGCGAGCATGATAAAATGGTTTCTACATAGGTATAATAGGTACCTAGTTTATATATAAAATAATACTAGCCCTCACACTAGGATACCCTGCCTTGTGACTAAGTGGTAAATAATTAACGCTGAACATTAAAAAAACCTCTAAACTTCCTCCTTTTTTGAGTTGGTTAAAAATCATCTACGTCTCTCATCTCAAATCATCTCGAAAAATCATCTAAATGTTGTCTGGAAGAGATCGCTTTTAGCGATAAGACCGCCACTTGTATTTCTGCGTGTATTGTTATTTGTTTGTTATATTGTTTTTTTTTAAATTTAAGTGTGATTTACAATAAAGCGTTTTCTATCTAAAAGTTGTCTGGAAGACTTTGTGTTTTTTGTATTAGTTTGTTTCTTGAGTGGTGTATCACACTAATACTATAAATGTGAAATTTTGGATGTTTTTTGTTACTCAATCGCGTCGTAACGGCTGAACCGATTTCGATTAAATTTAGTATACGCAGTGTCCTTTAAATCACTGTTTTCCCAGAACAAACGTTGTTCACACCATGGTCTACTAACAGTTTATAACATCAAATTAAAAAACAAAACGAAATCAGTCTTTGAAAAATATAAAAGGTTGCGAACTTAAAACGTCTATTTTAACGTTACGCTCTACAACATAGTCAGCGCTCTGATCGGTAGCTACTAGGTACTAAGAAGTAGATAATACGCTACGGCTAGCGTACCCATGAACTTTTTATGTCACGGCTAGTTTTTGGACAAAGTTAGACTTATTTGAGAAGGTCTAGATTTTTTTTATTCTCTTATTTGATGCTTTAAACAGTTATTAGACCATGGTCTGGCAACATTTGTTCTGGGAAAACAGTGATTTAAAGAACACCGTGTATAGATAGACTATAGTCTGCATTAAAACATAGGCTACTTAATATTGATAAAACACTCGTGCGAAGCCACTGGTGGAAGCTAGTAAGTAATAAATATTTTCATTAATTCATACGACACTCGGTTGATTTTGATCTATGTAAGAAGCGCCACACTTTGCGCAACGTTTGAACAAACTGCCACTTTGCCAATCATCCAGCTATCCAACTTTGTTTACTTTGAAAACGTACAGCTTAAAATCATTGCTGAAATCTCGTTCAACCCATTTTAAGTAAACAAGTCTATTCAGTTTATTTTTGGCCCTCCACCACACTATGACCTTTGTACCACTTTGATAAACTGTCAGATAATGGGTACAAGGTACAACTTACTGTAAACATACTTCAATGATTGTGTTAACTTGTAGAGTAGAGTGTTGAAATCACAGGCCTATGAGAACGCTGAAAGTAAACAGAAGTACTAGGCAAACATAACTTCTCACGTTATCGAGTATCCAGAGCAGCGAATATTCGCATCCGCATCCGCAAATGCGGAGCCTCCGCATCCATTTTTACATCTCCATCCGCATCTATTACTTAGAAAACTATCGTAATTGATTGCAATCATTATTATAAATACGGGATTTAGCACGCACCGTCTTATCGGTGTTTCGACCGACAATATTTCGGTTCAATTCGTGAACCTTCATCGGGGTGAGTGCGATCCGTTCCGGATAACGTCTCGTCTCGCCTCGCCTCGCCTCGCCTCGCCTCGCCTCGCCTCGCCTCGCACTGATCCTAGATACATAATTATTGTTTATTTTATACAAGCCCTTCAATATGATTAGTACCTATAGATTGCGACAAGTTATAGTGTAAGTTGCCCTGAACACTTTTTTGATTCAAGTATACATACGTTTACGGAAAAATAAGTTTTTAATGTGGATATTTTCGTAAAGTCCTGTGTGTATGTGTGTTGTGTTTTTTTATGTTATTTGTGGGGGAACAGGCTTACGGCCCACCTGATGGTAAGCGGTCACCGTCGCCTATTGACACCGGCAACACCTGGGGTATTGTCGATGCGTTCCCTACACTGTAGAAACCTCTTTACATTTCTCTTGAAGTGTGCCATGTCGTAGCCTAATGGGAAAACCTCAGATGGTACCAGCCAAACCGTGTTAGTAGTGTGTACATATGCCTACTGTACCTACTGGTAAGAAGCATTATCATCACCATCATTCACATGCCAGCTTCACCCACTGCCGGGTACAGGCCTCCCATTGCATGTGCCGTTCTCCCACGGTCCTGTGCTAGCCACATCCAGATCCGACCCGCGATGCTTCCTACATCATCAGAAGAATAAAAGCTGATTTTTAAAGTGAAAACTTCTTTAGGCGCGTTGGGCATTTTTTTGAGATCGAAAAAAATTTAACTCGTGACACTGTTATTGTTACCGACACCTCTGTATATAAGTATCTCATAATTGTTCAAGTTTTCATTTCTGTCGGCACTCCCGGAGTGCCACTTTTTTTGAAGTAAAACTTATTTACGCACGCTGACTTGGTGAGTAAGCTGGTGAATGCGTTACGAAAAGTGCGAACGGAAGTTGAGAGGGAGATATAAGTTAGTGAAGATAGAAAGAGAGAGAGAGTTACGCTTCGTATATTACTGTAGGGGCAAGAGAGAGAGGTGCGAGCACACATTTTCTTTCTCTCTTTCTCTCATAGCCAGTTGATTTGTCGCATATCTCCTATCCCAAATTAGCCTAAATTATACAAACTCCAAAAACAAAACACTCTTCATGCTGTATAATGGAGTTCATTTTGCTATATGTAAAAAAGTATTTACGACGTTTCGTATTTTGAATCGACCAGCTTCGATTTATGAAAAAGTTCAACTATTCCACAACAGATGGCAGACAGCAGCAGAAGTTTTACTTCAGTCATGTGGTTAAAGCACACTCGTTTTTAACTAGTTTTCGAGCAGTAAGTGGCCAACTTATGTATGTAGTTGGGTTTATAATAGTTCATAGATTGTGCATACAAAAAAGTACCTATGTTCTAAAGAGTTCATACCTAGTACCTATGTGCATACAAAATGACCAAAATCAAAATGGCAAAATTAACTTTGTATTAATGGCCAAGATACACCGTCCTGACGAGGGAACCCTTCACTTTCCCTGGTCCGACATGCGCTTGGCCAATTATTTAATAGCTATTCTGATCTACTATCTTCTTAATTCCTTGACTTTTTAAACTTTTTCTTATAAGTGTTGAGTGGTTTTCTTTCAATATATTCTGTGTAAGATATTGGACATTTACGACGACCGACCGCACTACCAAATCGATAACGTAGAAACGTATGCTAACCCCAGTTTATCTAAGTGTAGCTCAAAATGTACATTCCTCACACCGCTTGCTATTCTCATCTCATACATTCAGTACAGTCAGCGTCAACAAAATCAACAGTTTGTCATTTTATAATCGAAATTTCATAGTTTTTATTAGGAAAAGGTGGTTGGGCATTTTTGGCCCAAAAAAGCGGGCAATACTGGAACCACTTTTAATAAAAGCTATGTATGCGCACTTCATTCATTATTAAGAAAAAAGGTATGGCTTCCGGTTAGCTTAGGAGATAATGCTGTCTGTAAATAATGCAAACATTTGTTAGGCGGCGGGACCTCCTTCCGTAGACCAACCGCTTTTGAACGAAATGAAATGAAATATTTATTATATGTAACTAGGTAACATTTTGGTGATTTATAAACTACAATGGATACCGTCACTAGCGTCCGCTAGTTCCTAACAAAATAGGCGTAGGTACATACATAATATATACATATTTAAAAATCAATTGCTGTTCGTTAGTCTCGCTAAAACTCAAACCAGCTTGACTGCTTTTGATTAAATTCTACCCCATACTTGCAAGATGTGGAATGAGCTACCATCTGAGGTTTTCCCATTAGGCTACGACATGGCACACTTCAAGAGAAATGTAAAGAGGTTTGTACAGTGTAGGGAAAGCATCGACAATACCCCGGGTGTGGCCGGTGTCAATAGGCGACGGTGACCGCTTACCATCAGGTGGGCCGTAAGCCTGTTCCCCACAATAACATAAAAAAAAATTGCATGTGTTTGAATGTCTCTCTGGATGGTTTAGAATGATAATTGGACCTGGTGACGCTGTTTTAGAGACCCAGAAAATTGCGGACGAAATCACGGGCATAAATCTAGTTACGTATATAATATTTGATCGAACGAAGCGAGATCTCTAAATCAACTTGGACAAATGGGCGTTGTATGTATGTATGTATGTTTGTTTGTCCGAGGATAACTTTCGAAGCGTTTATTCGATCATTGTGAAATTTGATATATAGGTAGGTAGTGATGGCACAATATTTTTGTGACTAAATGAGCTAAAAATGTAAAGGGGTTGTTGGGATATTGGAGTTCAAAAGGGGTAAACAAAACAAAATGGGACTACCCGCTCAAATGGCGTGTCTAATAAAAGGTCTTTATGAGTACATTTCGATTCCGTTTTTAGTTTTAGTTTAAACCTTGTAGTTTTTAAGTTATTAGCCATAATAGAAACTGAACTTTGACAAAATTCACAGGACACCCAATCCCTGTGAATTTTCAGTCACTACACTTCTGTTACACCAAATTTCAGTACTGTGGGGTAGTAACCCCACAGTACTGAAATTTGGTATGCGTGTAGCTTTAATGACACAAATATAGGGCAAAGTCTGAAAAACCAGAATAACTGCAATTTCTACCCCAAAAAAGTGTAACCAATTAACATGTACTCCCGTTACCTGTAATTTGAATGAAATTGTGGGTCAAGTATGTTTGATATTCATTTCGTGGCATTATTTTGATAGTCAAATATTAGATACAAATAATATTTTGTTGTTTTAAGGCAGACTCGCGAGATCTCAGCTCGGGGCGAACCACTAGTATCATCAAATTTAAAGAACTTTTATAGCGAACAGCGAAATATCATAACCGTCAATATGGTGGTCCTCAGAGGAAACTGTAGTGACTAGCGAGATGGAATTATGTCAATAGAAGCAGTGATCTAAACTTGTTTATACAAGTGTTACTGCTTACGTATGGGAGGCGTGTCAACAACGTACCGTAGGTATGCCATTTACCTGTTCTGACACAGTATTTACTCTCTTCTCCTTTGTTTATGTTTTTCGTCTCATATTTCATTTGTAAGGGGCGCTAAGAGCTAGGGGATGCAGTTAATCTAGTCAGGCTCTTAGCACACCCCTATCCTACTTCTTCCTGCCCTTTTCCCAAATTACGCGGGGTCGGCACAAGATGTATTCCTCCTCCACATCTCTCTATCAGCCGTCATCTCTGTTGTCACTTCCCTCCTACCCATATCCCCTCTTCACAGAATCCATCCATCTCTTCTTCTTCTACTTCTATTTCCATCCACACTCACATCTCTCTTTTAGTAACATGATTTCCTTCCTTACGCATGACATGTCCATACCACGCTAGCCTATTAATTTCTCCTCCTCAATTTTTCTATCACTCTACTTCAAACTTCCTCTAATATACTCATTCCTTATCTTATCAATGCGCGTTACCCCACACATCCATCTCAAAATTCAAATTCATTTCTTTTAGAACTATGTAGTAGTACAAACAGATTACTGATTGCACGATGAAACTGCAAAAATTATAAAAACTGTGGAGCAGCTTCTACGCCCACCTCCTGAGACAACAAAGCAAGATACATCGTTCATTCTAAACAATAATCATAATTTAGGCTTAAAACTAAGTAAAATTAGTAAATAAAAGCAAAAAAAAATTAGAGTTAAAGGAACAATTATATATTATGTATCTAAATAATTGTTACTTTAACTTTATTTTTTTAGATACAGATATAAAGATACTTATAATTTTGATGAATGGGTGAGAGTGTGTGTGTGTGTATGTGAGTGTGGGTGGGTGAGTGCGTGCGAGGGTGTGTGTGTTTAAGTGTGTTAAAGTGTGTGTGTGTGTGTGTGTATGTGTGCGCGGGGGGTGTGTAGCATGCGTGAGCTATTATGAATTTATTATTTATGATAATTTATAATTGTTTAGGAAGTTTCAGGAAGATAACAAAAAGTCTTCCGTTTCTTCGTAGGAGAGGAATAGGAGCCATTTCTTACATATAATTTTGCAGTGATAATGTGTTAGGGGGTAGATATCAAGATGTGTGTTAACTTTATTATATAGCGAAGGATTTAAAAAGTGAAAGTGCCGTCGGCCACAGCGCTCCTACTAGTTTCAATTTTGCAAACTTTGACGTAGCGACGTTTTGTGGTTTTAAGATTAGAGTCAAAAATAAGCTGTAAGCATTTCTTAAGTTCTTCAATACAAATATGAAGGTACTTGATGGTCAATGTACGCTCCAGAGACTGGCAAGTATAAGTGCTAGATTTGGGGACTGGACAAGTATAGGCACGGATAGAAAAGGTTGGTGGAGATTCGGATCGAGAGGTCGGGGAGAAAGTGATGCACTTTGTCTTATTGACATTGAGGGTCAAAAGATTTAGCGAAAGCCAATTTAGGATAACTTTCAGTGCTGACTCTGCCAGTAATTGCGTCTCTCAACATTCGTATTTCCGCCGCGTGCACTCTGCTTTCATCTGTCCCTTTTGTGGCCCAACTCACTCCTACCCTATTGTGTAACCTAGCCAGGAACGTGCTAAATACTTAGAAACTATGTAACTGGCCAACACAAATATGTACGCTTAATGCATACATATTTGTGGAAACTAAGTTTAACTTATCATAATTAAGTTTTGGTTTAAGCTTACTATGTACCTACGTACTTACATGTATTTTTACATAAAAAAAATATTTCAATCATTATTATAAATGCGAGGCGAGACGCAGTGCGGAGCGGATCGCACTCACCCTGATGAAGGTTCACGAGTTGAACCGAAACATTGTCGGTCGAAAAACCGATAAAACGTTACATGTATTTACTGATGTATAACTAAATAAATAATGATTTGATTTCATCTTTTTAGAGTTCCGTAGTGGAATTAGGAATATAATTTCCCGTTTAATAATTATAAAAATGATTGCATGACCTGGAACAAATATTATTTTAAATACCTACTGTTACGAGCTGAAATTCGGGATGAAAGAAGTAGTCGGTCAGGCATCATGGTTTAAAACCACTAAAAAGTCTCTTGTAATCCTCTTATAAATCCTGTCCATCCAAAGGTTGCCTGGAAGAGATCGCGTTTAGCTATATGGTCGCCATTTTACATATGATTTACACATTTTGTTCTGTTTGTTTATTTATTGATCGAGCGAAGAGAGATCTCCAAATCAACTAGGGCTAATCGGCTTTGTATGTATGTATGTATGCTTGTTTGTCCGAGGATAACTTTCGAAGCGTTTATCCTATCATCGTGCAATTTGATACATAAGTAAATAGTGATAACACAATTTTGGTGTGACTAAATGAGCTAAAACTGTTGGGGGATTGTTGAAATATTGGGGTTCAAGAGGGTTAAAAAAAATGAGATTATTAGGTCAAGTGGGATGTCAAAGGAAAGGTTTATTTTGTAAAGTTTTTGTTGTTTTTGAGTTACTAGCCATAATAAAAACTGAACTTTGACCAAATGCACAGGATATACCAGTGACCCCACAGTGCTGTAATTTGGTATGAGTATAGCTTAAGTGACACAAATATAGGTAAAAGCCTGAAATCCAGAATAACTGCAATTTGTACCCCAAAAAACCAGAAGACATGAACTCCCGTTACCTGTAATTTGAATGGACTGTAGGTCAAGTTATTTGGTTATGTATTTCGTGGCACTCTTTTGATAGTCAAAGATTACGTATAATATTATATTTGTTTTTACGGAAGACTCGCGAGATCTCAGTTCAGGCGAACCACTACCTACCTTGATTATATCGCATTCATAGCTAAGATAAGACTGTCCGCCCGACCTCCATTAACTGGCATAAAAAGTTGAACCCCGTCGGGTAGCCCGTCGGCCACCTCTGAATTTCTGATTGAAACTATGTTTTGGGACACCCTGTATCCAGTTTATCTAATATAGATATGCCATTTTCTAATAATTAATATCCTCAATTAGTCATCCTTGGCAAAAATGGTAGCATCTATTTATCACCCAGTCCAGTTCACTTATGTATCATTGTTCTTTATTCTATGTTCTGTATGTGTCTGTTAGTTTTAGATATGGGCTGTTTTATCGTCTGAAATAATATATATATATATATATATATATATATATTTATTTGTTTTTAATAGAATCTCGGCCACTAAATTTTAAAATATAGTGCCGTTTACAGTTATATATGAAACGGCGCAGCTAACAGAATAAACTAACTAAAGGTAGCATTCGGTTATTAGCGACCGCGACGCGCGACTACAACCATTGAACGACGCGACCATGGACGGCTGTCGCGGAGCGACCGCGACGGCGACATCGCCACTCTTCCCGCTGTTTTTATGGGTGACGGTTGTGTTCTATTGCTGTACAATATGTCGGACAATTTATCCGCAGCTAGGAAAAAACTTATTCTGCAGATATTGGAGGATGAAAATATTATGATTATGTTATCATCTATGCCTCCGGAATAATTTCTTGCCTTGCCAATTATTTCCCAAAAATTGTCCCTCACAATGTTGTCTTTATTAGATCTGAGCCTTACATCATATAAAGGTGGGTTTTTATTTACTAATTTTATCAACTTCTCATCCTCGTTCGATGAAAACGCCGCCATTTCGATGTATTTCTCGCCTGTGACTGCACTGCCTCCGATGCGACCGGGTCGCGGTCGCCTCGCCGCTCTCTAGCCACGCCCACCGGTCGCGCGACGCGGTCGTCGGGTTTGTTTAGTGTTCTGTATAAATCCATACTAAGCAGTGGGTCGCGCGACCCGGACGAGGTCGCGGGTAGCGGTCGCTATGAACCGAATGCTACCTTAACTTGATTACTGACCAAACGAAGTTTGTGAACCGCGCATGCGTGTAACACGTCGCTTTTCGCAATAAAAATTCAATTTATTCAATCAATTACCTTCTTCTTTGATCCGATCCACAAATAAGGGACTGAATTAGGTCAGCGTTTTCACAGTTTCGTAGACGAACTAGGCACCCATAGTTACGCTATAATATCTGTCTGTCTGTTCGATCAGACATTATTGTTTCTTGCCTGGTTCTTTCCTGGCCTGGTCGGAGACACAGCCGGTAACATTGATGTTACAAAACAATCCTTCTTATTTCATTGAATAAATGAATATTAATTTTTGATTTTTTCCTGGCTTGGTGTTGGAGGATCAGGCGGTATAGTCACAAAATATATAGGATAAATAAAATAAACAGGCGTGCGCCTGGTTTCGCTCGTTGTACTAAATTTAACTTCTGTACATATCTATATTGTTGTAAAACTGACGTTACAAAACAATTGTGAGTTTAATCACACTTCACATCACACTAATATTATAAATGCGAAAGTTTGGATGTTTGTTTCTTTATTTGTTTGTTTGTTACGCAATAACGTCGTAACGGCTTAACCGATTTCGATTAAATTTATTATTTACGTAGAAATTTATTATAACCTGGAGTAACAAATATGCTAATTTTTATCCTATAAATCAGGGTGTCAAGCTTTCTATAGAAAAATGATTATGGTGTTTGCGCGTGCGAAGCCGCGGGCGGTTCAGCTAGTAAATAATGTTACGAGCTGAGGGTTCGGGATAAAATAATTAAAATGAATCTAACCAAAATAACACTTTTATTCAACACTAAAATCCAATATACACGATCTTAATCACAACACACTAATTCACAACACTATCGCACAATAAACCACTTAAAGTCACCGAAATGTTCGCACGTATCGCCAAATCCAGACTGACTGCGGACGTCTCTATGCACTATTTATACCGAGCATTATTTCCAGAACATTCCACTAGTATCTAGAAAAGTATAGGTATTTCAAATGTCTACTATTTCTTAATCTGTGCAACAGTAGGTAAAAACGTGGTAAGTAGGTCATTCCATACCAAGTATTACCTATTCTGTGACACAGTAGGTATAACTTCGAGAAAGCCGACTATTACTTATTCTGTAACAGCCTCGGCGTAACAATAATATATGAATACCTTGTACTACAAAAACGTTAAACAACTGTTTATCTCCTGTTTACAAAATTCCTTACCAATTTTTGTATACGAACTAAGACGCGCTTAAAAAAACAGTGTTAATTTTGTTATTGTAAAACTCCTAATGTTTGTGGACACTTCAGCCTGGTAGTGATCTAGAGCAGTTGCGCAATCTATAGATCGTTTGCAACAATCTTTACATGATTCAACCGTTTCTTATTGATATAGCAAAGCGAAATCTCAAAATCAACTTCGGCAAATCGGCTTTGTATGTATGTATGTTTGTTTGTCCGAGAATAACATTCGAAGCGTTGATCTGATCGTTGTGAAATTTGATACATAGGTACTGATAGCACAATTTTGGTGTGACTAAATGAGATAAAATTTGAGATATTGGGGTTCAAGTGCTGTAAAAAAAACAAAATGGGTCTATCCGGTCAAGTGGTTTAATAGTAATTATTAGATATAGTATAACTATTATAGTATAACTATTATAGTATAATTTCTGTTAATTAATGTAAGTATGTGCATGAGGCAAGGGAAGGACAGGATCGTAGCAAGTGGAGCTCCGTGGTCTCTGCCGCCTATGCCTCCGGGATGAAGGCGTGACGGTATGTGTGTATGTATCTAAGTATGCTGGCTCTTATCTATTCATATAAACTTTAGATTATCATCATTTTAATAATATAAATTAACTGATATAATATTTCACAAAACAAATTAACATTGTAGAGACTTGAAAAAAATTACTGTAGGTATGTTTCTGTCATTTTGAATGAATAACTGTAAAAGTCACTTACCTACCAATTTATTTTCGTGTGAACTAAAACACTATTTTATTTTATTATCCAAGTGTGTAAGCAAAATACAAATAGGTACAAAATATATTCCTCGGCATCAAGTTCTGCAGACGCACTCCAAAGTTGAAAGAAATCCAATGCACTCGCTCAAAGGAGGGTAGTTTGTCTTTTAGTTTCCGATGTGAAAGGGAGCCTCGACTCGCAGTGTTGCCTCACAGACAGATCACACTGAAATAAAAGAATACTAGGTACCTTACTACATTATTATATGTATATATAATCTAGCTGATGCGCCTCAGTTTCCCACACGAGGTTTCTCAATAGAAACATTACCCACCTGCGCAGTCGGCTAAAATGTACAGTCAGCAAAAATTCCGCTCTGCCAGTTTTGAAACAGTTTCGCTTGCAAGTAGTTAGCTAGCTGACACCGCCTTTTTCTTTTGTCCTTTTATTTTGGCCAATCGGAGAGATGAACAATATTGAACATCTGTTTATTTTTGTGAAGGCCCTTTGTTTTTAAGACTTTTAGAGTTTTATTAAAGTTCAAGGCGGGGTAACTGCTAGTCGCTTCATAGAAAATGCACCCTTAAGGTAGCAGAGCGGACTTTTTGCTGATAGTATACCTCTATAGAATAGAAAACGCTTTACCACACTTAAATTAACAAATCATATTTAAAACACTTAAAACTAGACACGCGATCGGCACAATTAGATACAATTGGCAGTCTTATCGCTAAAAGCGATCTCTTCCCTACAACCTTTGGATGGACTGGATTTTACGAGAACCTTAAAGGACGGTAGCTTTATAAGTTAAGCTTTTTATTTCACTGTAGGTATACTTACATAAACATAATAAAATACTTAAAATAAAATAAATAGAGACCAGGGTAGGTTAAGTAAATACATAAACATTCTGTAATATTAAAATACTAATATAAATAAAGTACTATTATGAAACAGCTGTTATACAAACAATAACAACGACAGATATAGGTAATATCAAAATAAGATGACTCAGCTCTCTGATGCAGATAAATAATGCTTATACAAAAGCGTTTCAAAAATAGGAGATAAGAAGGGAAGAGAGTTCCATAAACGGATAGCTTGTACAGTAAAGGAGTTGTCATAAAAGTTAGAAGAGTGAATAGGAGTTTTAAGATTCAAGGACTTAGAAGAGCGCAACAGACGAGGATTAGATAGATGGAGATATTCAAAGCGTTCTCTGAGATAAGAAGGACTAGAAGAGTTAAACAAAAAACTGTACAAGAGAGAGAGAGGATATGAGTATTCCTGCGGTAGCGGATGGGTAGCCATCCCAGTCATAATCTATTCATATACCAATTTTCATCGAAATCGGTTAAGCCAATCGTGAAAACGTAACTAACAGACAGATAGATAGACAGAGAGAAAAAAAAGGGACAGTCATTTCGAATCTATGGAATAGTATACTATGAATATGTTCTTCAGTTCATTTAAGAATCCCATAGAAAAAAGCACTTTATGATTTTTCAGAATTTTCCAATGTTCCGGGCAACTTTTCTAATTTTAAACCTCTAAAACCTTTTTCGGACAATTACGAAAATTTAAAAAATAATAGCCAAATCTGTCCAGCCGTTCTCAATTAATGCCAGTATGTAGTAACCAGTGAACACTATTTAATTTTTACTAGCTTTTATTTACCTTGATATTATTAGTTTGTTTAGGTAAAAGCTTTGAGTGATTTTTAAACCAGTTCCTCGAACCGATTGAGCTAAAATTTGTAATACATATGTAACTTCGGTGACAATGCAATAATACGGTACCATGGAGGGGGTCTCATGCTGGAGCCGGATGCTAGACAATGGAATTTCTGAATGGATAGTACTAGTGTTTGGGCTCATTTGAATCAGTTTGCTGTTCCGCTTATGAATTTTATGAAATCTGCTTTTGAAAAAGTAATTATTATAATTTGAGATCGTTTAATTAATTATATTAATATTTAATTAATATCTGGCCAACTTGATATGCATCAGCCGCCCGAACAAGCTGGTTTTCGACGCGGCCTTTCTACCACTGATCATCTCCACTCTCTGAACCAACTAATGGAAATACATTCCGAATATAATCTACCTATCTATTTGGCTTTTATTGACTTTTCTAAAGCCTTTGATAGTATTAAACACCATTCCCTTTTCGAATCCCTCACTAATCAGAATATAGAACCAACGTATATAAAACTACTCCGAAACATTTATAGTCATAGTACAGCAGCGATCAAACTTTCTTCCACTGGTCCTTCCTTCTCTATTGAAAAGGGGGTTAAGCAAGGAGATCCGCTTTCCACGAAACTTTTTACAGCAACTTTAGAGGAAGTCTTTAAGACCTTGACACCGAGCTGGGCTGACAAGGGGATCGTCTTAGGAGAACGGCGGTTAACAAATCTCCGCTTCGCCGACGACATCGTTCTGTTCTCCTCCTCAGTCACAGAATTAGGCAGTATGCTGAATGATCTGAACCAAGCCAGCCTCGAGGTTGGACTTGCAATGAATATGTCAAAGACTAAGCTAATGACCAACAGCACACGGCACCGGCTGCACATCGAGGGGGTCGAGATCGAGTATGTTCATGAGAATATGTATCTCGGCCAGATTGTCTCCTTCCAGGCGCGACAAGAAAAAGAAGTTGCTCGACGCACTGAAAACGCCTGGAGGAGATACTGGTCGATGAAACAACTAATGAAAGGCGAACTACCACTCTGCCTTAAACGCAAACTCATGGACATGTGCGTTCTCCCCATCCTCACCTATACGGTGCACAGACTTGGTCTTTGACTGTTCAACAAAGGTCCAAACTCGAGGTATGTCAGCGGGCTATGGAGCGCAGTATTTTAGGTGTCCGGTTATCAGACCGAATATGGAACTCCGTACTGCGCTCGCAAACAAAGATTCTGGATGTCACAAAAAAATCAGCACAGCTCAAGTGGGATTGGGCTGGCCGAAGATCTATGGGCAAAGATTGATTGGGTCCCTAACGCAACTCGCCCACGCGGCAGACCACCACGGAGATGGCGTGACGACTTGGATGTGCATTTACCAGACTGGCCCACTAAAGCAGGGGACAGAAAAAACCGGAAAGAGGAAAGGAGGCCTTTGCCCTGCAGTGGGACAACACAGGTTAAAAATAATAAATGAAAATTATAATTAATTAATTATCATTTATTGATCGCTTTCGTGTAACGCCTTTCTAAACTTTATTTCATATTTTCAGGTAATATCCAGTACAAGTCTTATCTACGGTCGTAAGTTCAACATTGCCTGTATTATGCTTAACAAGTTAAACATAATACAAAGTCCTCAAAGGACTAAAGGTTAATCCCTCATTTTAGGACAAAGACAACAGGATCAAAATATAAGTACCCTTTTTACGAAAATTATATACTAACTGCTGCTTCTACTGTGACTTTATAGAGTCACAGACGATATAATAGTATCTATAGAAGCCTTAATACTAACTGTTGCTTAAACTGTGGTTTATTAGAGTCACAGACAATGTAATTTAATTTTGAATTTAAAGTTGAGTTAATTTTTATTTATTTATTACTAGTTGTTACCCGCGACTTCGTACGCGATACACTACTACGTAAATATGTAGGTAACCTAGAAATAAAGCTAAACTCGCTGCTGCCATTTTTATCCCATGGACCTGATTTACAGGAAAAAAGGTGGTAATCCAGGTTATAATTTACATTCTATCTAAATCTACATTTCTGAATTTATAAAATCAAAATTTCTTGAATTTCTAATCTAACTTCCATCGAAATCGGTTCAGTCGTTACGATGTGTTTAAGTTATAAACAAACAAATAAATCATTATTATAAATACGGGATTTCTCACGACAAGACGGTACGTGATAAATCCCGTATTAATGATAATAATTGAAATCAATCACGAAAGTTTTCTAAGTAAAACAAATAAATAAACAAACATCCAAACTTTCACTTTTATAATATTATTGTTACGAGCTGAGGGTTCGGGATAAAATAATTAAAATTAATCTAACGAAAATAACACTATTATTCGACACTTAAATGATAAATACACGAACTTAATCACAACACACTAATTCACAACACTATCGCTTATTAAACCACTTAAAAGTCACCGAAATGTTCGCACGCATCGCCAAATTAAGACTGACTCCGCGGACGTCTCTGCGCATTATTTATACCGCGCATTATTTCTAGAACCTTCTTGATGTTTCTACCAGTAACTAGAAAAGTGTAGGTATTTCGATTGACGACTATTTCTTATTCTGTGCCACTGTAGGTATAAAACGTCGTATGTAGGTATATTCAACACTAAGTATTACCTATTCTGTGATACAGTAGGTATATCTTCGAGAAGTTGACTAATTACTTATTCTGTAACAGCCTCGGCGTAACATTATTATTTTGATTTACGCCGCCCGCCGTCCTTATTTTTTCACATAGATCTTGTCTATCCAAATGTTGTCTGGAAGAGATCGCATTTAGCGATAAGGCCGCGCAGTTAAGTGTTTGTTTTTGTTATATGTTTATATTTAATGGTCTGCAATAAAGGAATTATCTAATCTAATATTAGTGTAATAGGTGGCACACAAAATGGTACCGAGAGAGTCTTCAATTAGTACACCTATGTATTGAAATTCTGAAAACTGATAATGGCACAAAGAACTGCGATAGCAATATTGAAACCTATAGTTATATTCTCTACAGCTCAATTCATTTTAACAAAGCATCATACTAATATTATAGCTTTGAAAGTAACACTGTCCCTCTGTCTGTCAGTTTGTTATTTTTTCACAACTAAACGGCTCGAACGATTTCGATGAAATTTGGTATACAGGTAGATTATGCCGGAATTGGGAGTTTGGACATAGACTTAGTTTTTTTTTATGATACTAAAAACGTTAACATCCAACGGCATTTTCAATCTTATCCAAACCAAAATATAACTTATTTTGCTTTGTAAGACACGCAAAGCTAGTCTTGAGTGTGTAAACATTGAATGCGAGCGAAGGTTGTATAGCTTTTTCGTGAGAGGTGTTTTTGAACGTAACAAAGAGGTTTACTTAGTAATATGATAATTCAGGCTTATAGCACAGTATCAAGAGACATACTTCTATACTCGTTGTAAACATTTTTGCGAATATTGAAGGAAAAGTCTTCACATATAATCCGTTTATTCTCCGTGACACAACTGCTTGGCTCAACCAATAATGTTATAGGCAGTTTATTCTCCGTGACACAACTGCTTGGCTCAACCAGTAATGTTATAGGCAGTTTATTCTCCGTGACACAACTGCTTGGCTCAACCAGTAATGTTATAGGCAGTTTATTCTCCGTGACACAACTGCTTGGCTCAACCAGTAATGTTATAGGCAGTTTATTCTCCGTGACACAACTGCTTTGCTCAACCAGTAATGTTATAGGCAGTTTTCTTTCCCGATAGCTGACAGACTCTAACATTCTCGATAGCTGCTTGTATATACATAACAATGACCCGCGAACTCGCTAAATTCCCGCGACTCTATTGTGATTTAAAATTAAAAAACAACCAAATATCATCCCAGTTAAACTATTTTTCTATTAAACACAGTCGAAACGTCGTCAGTATAATAAATAATAAGGTGAATTCGAGACAAATATCCCTTTAATATCAGTAATTATGTATAGTGTGAGCGAAAGTGTAATACGCTTTGTGCAAAATTTAAATAAACAAATTTGTGTAGGTATCTATTACCAGCCTCGGATCTAGGGCGGGGTTGGGGGGAGAAGGGGGAGGGGGAGGGGGGGAGGGGGAGGGGAACCGGGGTACTGGCGCCGTGCGGCAATATCAGGGCCGCCGAGTTCTTCAATTAGAAAAAGTTTGAATAAAAACTTATTTCAAACAGCGCTTGGCATCCAGCGCACGTCGAACTATCGATTGCTATCGATACTTAACTCACCTGGCTGTTCATTTGATTTGGAACGCTTCAAACTTTAATACCCCCCTTCTCCGCCCCTTCTTCTATCAAACGCTAGCAGGAGAGGGGGGTGCCCAATAAAGTTTCTGCCCGGGTTGGAAAAAAATGAGTGTGCTTTAGACCACACGACTGAAGAAAAACTTCTGTTTCAAAATATTAATTCATAAAATTGTTCAATTACAAAATTGTCCACGCGTCTGTAGGTCAATCAGTCTATGTTCATTCTGGTCAGACGCAACTCGCACTCGCACATTAACGTTTAAAAATATACGAAACGTAACTCTCTCTCTCTCTCTTTTATCTTCACTAACTTATATCTCCCTTTCAACTTCCGTTCGCACGTTTCGTAACGCATTCACCAGCTTACTCCCCAAGTCAAGCTTGCGTAAAAAAGATTTACTTCAAAAATTCTAGATCCGAGACTGTCTATTACACGCCCGAGGGATACACATGGGGAGCGAGGCCTAAGCTTTATAACCGTGTGTATTTAGGCATTTAAATTGCAAAGGCCATGTACTTCCCCTGGGTCTTTATCCAGCTGCTGTTATCCTCTGGGTTTCACGACCGCAGGTTATAGAGAACAGCTGGTAAAGTCGCTTTACGCCGTTGTAAGCTCGTTACAGAGACTGATATTCAAAAGAAACTAAAATATTGTAAGTACTTAATAAGTTTCACTCAAAATATTATTAAAACCATCTCAAAAATTTCCAGACTTGAACCTGCAACCTTTCTTTTGATAGGAGGATGCCACGTCTGGGGCCCAATTCTACCACACCAATCGCTTCACTATGACTATGGTATCGTCGCAGAACGTTTAAAGTTGCCTACACTTATTACTTATGCTTGTGTAAGTATATAGTGTTCGTCCATTTTTTTTATAAGTAATACCCCTGTCACACCACTGTGTTCACAGTAAGTACATTATAATTGCGCCCTGCGCTTTCCACTCGAAAGCCTCTCTATCGTTGGGTAAAGGTAGCTGTTAGTTCTCAGATCTTATATCTACAGGCCTTATATTATCTACTGTATAAGGCCTGAATGCACGCTCGAGTCGAGCGTACGGCGGAGCTTGCATATGCGTTTTGGAGTGAACACTGAAGCGTCTCATCTCGCACGCCCAAAGAACGCGCCACGCACTCGTATGCGACAATTAACGCTCGTCAATCATAGCACAGTTGGCCTCGCCCATCGCGTGCTCGGGCACAGGATTGAAAATTATTATAATGAAGTAAAGTATGTTGTTTCTAGGTTTGTAACTGTATGCTTCTAGGGTTTAATCTCAGAAACTTCACCAATTCTGAAAATTCTTTCACCGATAGCAAGCAACATTGTCCTTAAATGCTTAATAAATTAAACTATATTTTATTTTTAAAAAAAATCCGTGCAAACCCGGGGCTGGTCAGCAGGTCATGAGCAGCATTAGCGAGTAACTGAATGCTAGGCAAATGTGTAAGCGGACACTTGCATTGGCTCATGTATACGAGATATTCGACAAACGCTTCGACGAGCGGCAACCGCGAGTCACAAAGTCAATGAATAACAGCTGATATAACGATAAGCTGTGTAATTCACCGCACTGTACGCTTCCGCAGCCGTTCTAAATTTTTTCATTTCAGTTTCCTCTAAATTATTTGAGTTCATTGTCTGCCGTAAATATTGCCTTTGGCATATAAAAATAGTTTCTACACGAAAAGGCATCGTTTTTTGCGTGTGCTGTCCCGCCTACACTAATCTGCATAAAGAAGGAACGGTAGTCGGCAGGTTTTTGTTCATTTTATCATATTTTGCTATGATAAACTTCTAATTTTGTACACCAATATTGTAGGCAACGGCTCATCGATTTGCTGGATTGGAAGGCGCTTGAGGCTTCTTCGGTTCTTGATTGAAACACCCACCGGGTTGATATTTCTTCCTTTATTGAGGGGAACGTTTCCTTAGAACTGGTACTGCCGAACTGAATACCGTTTTTTTGTTAGCGGAGGTGATTTCGTCATCCGGGTCTTCGAGAACGTGTCTCGGTCGACGAAGGGTACTGAATATCGTATTTTTTTCGAATGGACTATTCTCGCTGTTGGCCTCTGAGGCCGTTGCAGCTTAACCGAACTTTTGGCGAGTGCAGAAGGCGTTCAACCCTGTAAGTTTTTGATGAGTCAACTAGCGCAAGGGCACCACTTAGGTACGAACCTCGGCTTGGGTTGTTGCCAGGGCAGGGATGGGAGAGAAACGCCCGGGTACATGCTTGTACCTCGTATAGGCGGCGACTGAAGGGACTCGTTGACCTCGCCGGCGAGGGCGGTGTATCTGTGAAGTGTTTGTTGGAGGGAAAACTCCCCGGGATAAACCACCCCTGCCTGAATAGTATACCAAATCTTTCTCACGCTTATTTCTAGAAAGCGGTCCTAATATCTTTTATTACTCGGACCGCTGGAATATTCAAAACCCAAGACGGCCAAAACATTGTTTCATAGTCATAATCATAAAACAGACTATTCTATTGTCGGTTTATGACGACTGGGTAATTGTAAACCAATTGCCAAATAAATGCAATGGATCAACTAAGACTATAATCAATTCGTGCGCGAAAAAGCGGCTTTTATCTACTTATCACTTACAGTTCCGTCATATTGTTTGGGAGAGCGGCTCACTAACAATTTTACCATTGTTGATCGAGCGAAGCGAGATCTCTAAATCTACTTGGGCAAATCAGCATTGTATGTATGTAAGTATGTATGTATGTTTGTTTGTTTGTCCGAGGATAACTTTCGAAACGTTGATCCGATCATCGTGTTTGATACATAGGTAGGTAGGTAGTGATGCCACAATTTTGGTGTGACTAAATGAGCTAAAACTGTTGGGAGGTTGTTGAGATATTGGGGTTCAAGAGGGGTAAAAAAAATGAAATCAAAATGCGCTACTTACGTATGAAATGTGATCCCGTCTTGTTGTTTTTTGAGCCCAGCTGAATTTTTACACGTTGAGACGACAGGAGAAGGCGTAATTCAATTAATTTGAACCGTCGCGACGGTCACAGACTGACTAATGGCGGCGTACCTACTCTACTTGTAGTAGACGTTTCAGTATTAGGCGCGTGCACTTTTTCTGGGGTTTTATTATTTCTGTAATTTTTGGTATGTGTATTTTTGTATTTATGTTTGTTTCTTTTGTGGTTTCAGTAAAATTAAGTCTTTTCAGTCGGTCATTCTAAAATATAAAAGGTTCAAAATGTTTTTTTAGCCCTTGAAGCAATAAGGGTTATAAATTTGACGCCTACGTGTGCCTGTAAGTAGCATAATTTTTGAAATTTTGTAAAAATTAACTTATTATATTGTATTTCTAGTAGGGTCGAGGCCCGCTGTAGGTATTCACGAACTAAACTCTCCCTCTCTCTGGAAAAGATCGCTCTCGAAATTTGACATAATTTGCTACAAAATACGGTCGGATAAAAACATAAGCAGAACTAAGACTATAGTTGTCAGTATTTATTATTTTCTCGCGTCGTTGTGGCCTGGTGTTTCCGTTCCAACGCCTCCGCTAACAACTGGTTACCTAACTTGCATTACATATTGTTACCTAACTGGAATATAGTCATGTATTATTTACTACTATTTAGCATCTTTTTTTGTGTTTTTTGTGGGGAAACAGTCTTACGGCCCGCCTGATGGTAAGCATTCACTGTCGCCTATTAACACCGGCAACACCCGGGGTATTGTCGATGCGTTCCCTACACTGTACAAACCTCTTTACATTTCTCTTGAAGCGTGCCATGTCGTAGCCTAACGCATTTAAATTCATATTCATATTATTTATTTGCGACACGAAATCAGTTACATACAAACATCTTAAGATTAAGTATTGTGTTGTAATCTAAATGACATGTACCCTGTTAGGGCGTGCCAAAATCTATAATTGCATTTTAAAAATGCGCACTAAAACTTAAACTTATATAGGTAGACTTTTTAATATTATGTATTATATAATAGTTAATATTCTAATATTAATATTGTACTTATATAAACTTAACGGGTACCTATCTACCTAGGTATACCTGTACGTCATACGTACCTTATTAGGTAAAGTTAGATTAAATTTCTGAAATTAAATACACATTTTTATTTTTTTATTAATTACAATAAGATGTAACACATCTTTTGCAAGACGACACTTTTACTTTCTGGGAGCTTATATTTACAACAAATTGAATAAGATATTACATTATTACCCGATGAACACCCATAAGTGTAAATTTACCCTGAAAATTTGGCTACTCGAACAAAACTATGTGGAAACCGAAAACTTGCTTGTTGTTTTAACGTAAAGCTTCACACACCTTACGCACAAACATAATTATTTATCCTATGTGAATATGTGAATATATATATATTTACTCGTTTATAAATATAAAAATATTATAATTATTACTGATTATAAATTATAACTTATTTTAATTTTTTGTACAAGTTTGTAACTGTAACAAGAGTTAATCTTCTTCAGTACAAGTGTTATTCCGGCGGGAGGCATAGGCATGCCATATCACAGGTCTTCCTAGTTTGGGTGCCTGTGTTTCTTTTGCAACTAGGTTTTAATATTTAACTAAAATACTGAATCTGATGTACCTACCCTAGTGTTGTGAAGTTCGTTACTGAAAATAAATTATCTTTATCTTTACATTAAGTATTTACCTAAGCATATTTCTTTGTTACATTATAATACCACATTAACTGAATGTACCTAAGCGTATTTTTATATTTTCATTTAAGTACATAACTAGTATATAAGTTTAATGTATTTAATGTTGTGCGGATTTAACTATTAATTTATTGTCATCAAAAAAATCAGTTAGTGAATAATAACATTTTTGTACTAGTAAATCTTTGAATTTGTTTATAAACGTTTTGTCTTTTTTTATTTAAAATAGTAGGTATTCAGTTTAGCACAATATTTCTGTACTTATAAGTTTTAGTCTTAAATAGACTGTAGGTATATTGTTATATAAGGGCCGTAAACACCTGAGATATTTTATATGGAGCGAATGCGAGCGAGGACGCTATTAATAAGTTGAGTGTGTAATTGATCGTGTACACGCGAGAGTAACACAAGAACCCTCTTCCAAAAAATCATAAAAAGATGTAAACTTTCTTCAACAGGTATGTTTTCCGAACTTTGCTTCCACCAGCCAAAAGTAATACTCTTCCCGCTTCTGCGAAATGTCAACGTCATTTCTGCCGGGTATTTCGTTCGGAAACACTACATTAAATTCGGATAGCCTCAACTAATATTGTGCTGTTTTATATGTTGTGTTGTCTCTTTTGTATTAGAATTATCAAAGGCTTTTTTCCAAATTTAGAATACCGGTCATATTCTTGACCTACATTAGCTCCTATTAAGTTTATGAAAATATCGCGACATCGACTTTGGCTGAATTGTGACACTCCCTAGTCACAGATGCCACAATCAAGAACTGAACTGAACTGAATTCGGATAGTTCATGAACTTTGGAATAACGGAACGAGATGCTCCTCATTTGTCGACGTCTTACAAATTCAGCTATGAGTTTATTTCAAATTACCAACCAACTCAAAAGCTAATATAATAACACCAAAGAGCTCTGAAAATAGAATAATTTGTATTACAATTTTAGTGCTGTTTCTTAACCCCAATTAAAATTAATACAGCAATCAAAATGGTCTAAATTCATTAGGTTTCGTGTAGCCGCCATTACCCACTGAATTATTTCAAGAAATCACGATAGCATTTGGGGTTCTTTTTTGACTAGTGGTTGCACGTGGCTCGGTTTATGTTTCTTAACCTTTACATTATTATGTATGAAGGTAAGTAAAATTATTCACTGTTGACATTACTGTGAATGTTTAATGTTACCTTTAATTTCTAGTATAAGTATTTTCATCACTCACGCTCTGAAAGTAGGTCATTCCTAACTCGAAAACTGCTCCGATTTACAGCCGTATGTAAATTTTAAAACGAATGAGGCTCATTTTGCATTCATTAATTATGCTAAAATGAAGCACTATAGTTCTAGTAGTATATCCATGACAAATCCTTATTTCTATTTAAAAAAGAAACGGGCCACAGTCCGGTTAGGAAAAATAAATAATACAATAGACACCGGGAACACAAATTTTCATTTGCAACAAGCTGTTATGAAAAATACTTTTTTAATTTCCTCTCATTCATGATGAAAAGTTATGTGTGCTCGGATGTAAGCGATCAATAACTCCTCGACTCATCATAGCGTCTATGTCGAGTGTATTTTAATAAATCACTTACGGCCCTTTAAACAATATACCATTGGTACCTTTTGCATGCTGTAAGGTCTTGTAACCCATGTTTCGCAAAATAAAATAATGTTACGAGCTGAGGGTTCGGGATAAAATAATTAAAATGAATCTAGCCGAAATAACACTTTTATTCAACACTATAATGCAAAATACACGATCTTAATCACAACACACTAATTCACAACACTATCGCGCAATAAACCACTAAAAGTCACCGAAATGTTCGCACGTATCGCCAAATCAAGACTGACTCTACGCACTATTTATACCGAGCATTATTTCCAGAACCATCCACTAATATCTAGAAAAGTATAGGTATTTCGATTGTCTACTATTTCTTAATCTGTGCAACAGTAGGCAAAAACGTGGTATGTAGGTCATCTCATACCAAGTATTACCAATTCTGTGACACAGTAGGTATAACTTCGAGAAAAGCCGACTATTACTTATTCTGTAACAGCCTCGGCGTAACAATATTATGCATTAAGAAAAATTGTTTGGTGATATATTTGACTTATTCCAGAAATCCCCTGCGCAGGGGATTTTGGGGCTTATGGGACAAATCCCCTTAGTGTTTTCTCTTCGAGTGCCGGAAGAAGATTTGTGGACGAAAAATACCGAAGGTCTCTTAACCAATTCAATGATTATTTTACATTACCTTTTTTCGTTGTTTATTTTGAAACGAATACAAACAACTACTTAGGTAGGTTCGTAATCAGATAGTTTTTATTTATTTAGACGGATGTAATCAATCTGTACCTACTTATTACAATTTTCATCAGTGTATAGATATAAAATCTCTCATATATTTACAATAATAAAATAAATCTCGTAATAATTAAAATATCATAGAAAATCAACTTTTTACAGTAATCCTCCTACAAATAAATTTTATAACCACAGATATTTCATCATGTTATGACGAAAACTGGAAGTATAGTGCAAAATTAAACATTTTTCATAAAACTCCCAAAAAGTTTCATCGCGCGCTCCGGAAAAAGCTCTCATGCAAAATTAATGCAGTTTATTTTTCAGTATTATTTTTAGAGGGAAAATCATCCAAAGTCTGCCTGGAAGAAACCGGTTTCATTGCTTAAGCCAGTCCGTTGTAATGGTTTTAGATAGAAAATATCGTACGCCATAAACAACTTAAAAATATAGTAATGGCAAGGGTGACCACTAGACGACTGCTATCTAAATAATTTTCTACAATAAGGAGTTTTCTAATCAATCCAAAACGTAAAACCGCCCATCAATATGAAGCATACAGGTGTAAAGCCTCATGTGCCTGTAATTTTACCGGGAACCCTTCAAACCGAAACAGCAATGATGCTTGGCGGCAGAAATAGGTATGGTGGTAGTACTTCCCCGGGCGAGCCTTTTCACAAAGAACTTTACTACACTTTTAATATTTATTTACCGAGTTTGGTTTCTTCTGGAGTGCATATTTTGATGTGCAACTATTCTATTCCACTGAAAAAACATAAATATTTTGGTGTGCGGTTAAATACCAAATGATTTATCCAATATTTATAGTTTATAGACGGACAGACAGACATGGCTAAACTAAACAGGTAGAGCGGTTTCTAGTTTAGCCACGGAACTCTAATACTGAAGGTTTATGGTATATAGCCACGGAACCCAAACACGCGAGCCACAAATAACTGCCTAAAGCTTAAGTTCATAATTACTTTACAAGTTTGTCGGGCTCGTGCTGCTTTCTAGAATAAATTAATTAGGTATTTAGGCCACTACTAGATTATCTGAAATGCCCTAGCTAGGGGATATTTCAAACGAATATAATAACATTCGTAAAACATATCTGATCTACAGATATTTGTTCCGGATCTGGACTTTTTTTCTATACGTTATAAGTAGTACCGTCACGTCAGTCGTATGGTCACAGACACATGGGCAACAGTCGTCACATGCCTGCAGATGGGCGTCGGAAGCCGGGGCAGGCCGAGGAAGCGTTGGCGTGACGACCTAAATGCATTCCAAGATGGCTGGTGGGACAGTGATCGTGAGATGTGGAGGAACAGGGGGGAGACCTTTGCCCAGCAGTGGGAAAATATAGGTTAAAAAAATAAGTAGTACCTATGTATTTACAAACAAAGTACCTATAATATGTATATTCTATCAGTTATCTGGTTCCCATAGTACAAGCTCTGCTTAGTTTGGGGATAGCGCTGTGTGAAATGTCCAGCAATATTTATTTATTTATATCCCTTTTACATTCGATTAAATTGTTTTTCCAGTTACAAAGGATAGCTGAAACAAAATGCTTTCTAGCATAAACTAGGTAAAAACTAAAATGTCTATGCAATAACTTCAACAAGTTTACTAGGTATTAGGTTCTTCCGATTCGAAAAACAAGATAGCTGAACCCCCCCCCCCCCCCTCTTTAAGAATTCCTTCCTTTCCAACACACCAGCAGACATAGTCTCTCCAGCGACTGGAATACAGTAGGACTACTAACGTCTCTCCAGATTCTGGCGAAGTATATGAGACACGGATGCCATTATAGTCCTAGTCTTCATTGTTGCCTGAAATAAACGTTACATTATTAGAGGCGGCAAACTAATAATACTCTTATGTTTGCGTTGGGGTTAAAAATTATAGCATGCAGACACTTTTCGTTTCCATCTACACAGAAATCAATGTGTAGTCAATAATTGCATCATCATATCAGCTACCTATATGACGTGCACTGCTGAACATAGCCCTCCCCAATAAGCATTAACATGAAAATTCTTGATTCTTCGCTGATAATCTGTACTAATATTATTCGAAAGCATTTTGCAATTCGAAAGTAAGTCTGTCCCTCTTTCTGTCTGTTTGCTACGTTTTCAGTTCTAAACGGCTTGACTGATTTCGATGATTTTTGGAATACATATAGATTATTATCGGGATTGGGATATAAGCTACTTTTTAGCTGACTGTTCAGGAGGATAATGTTTTATTAACAAACATTACGTGCGAAGCCGCGGGCGGGTATCTAGTATGTTATAAAATAAGGCCTTAAATTATAGTTAAATACTTATTGATATTATCTGTCTGTAAAGCTTTCAAAGTGTATCCAACGTTCCGTTATTAAAATGCCTAGTATGGAAATGCGTACCCTCTTCTCAAAGCCTAAACTAAGTGAATCGAATATTACAAATGCTCTACCCTAAATTGGATCAGCTCCAGATCTCAACCACAAAAAAAGATAGGTATACAGAAGATAATATAAAATATTGTCAATTTTAAATTAAATATTGACTCATATAGATATATAACAAGACATTGAAATAATATATCCTTTCATCCACATAGACTTGCCAAAATAATATATCTATTCCTCCACATAGACTTGCCAAAATATATCCATTCCCCCACATAGACTTGCCAAAATAATATATCTATTCTTCCACATAAACTTGCCAAAATATATCCATTCCTCCACATAGACTTGCCAAAATAATATATCTATTCCTCCACCAAGACCTGCCAAAATAATATATCTATTCCTCCACATAGACTTGCCAAAATATATCTATTCCTCCACATAGACTTGCCAAAATATATCCATTCCTCCACATAGACTTGCCAAAATATATCCATTCCTCCACATAGACTTGCCAAAATAGGCAACAGTAAATTGTTCAACAAACTTACACATGATGTACGAAACGCGGACACTGCACACATCAGCAATAAACTGAGAAGGTTGTAGATGGAAAAGTCCTGCTATACCTTTGACGAACCTCTTGCTGATGACTTTACTAGTATTTAATTATGACTGTACTAATCAACCCTGAATTATTTTGGTATGACATGTGTTTCTGATTGTACTTATGTACTTGCCAACTTTTCCTTAAATGTTTAAATATGAATTTGTGTATACCTATTGTATTTATGATTATTGTACGTAACCATGTGAAGCAGGGCGGGCGATGGTTGTTACGAGTGGACTGTATGGTGATACGATGTTGCCCTTATAGGTAGGTACCCTGGTCCGTCCCGGCGTCGTACGCGCTCGGTGCGCTGGAATTCTGTGGTCCGGAACTTCAGCCTAGTGTGATGATGGTGATGAGGGCTTGAAATGAAACTCCAGGAGAGGCTTGACTGCTTAAGGCTTGGCACTGTTGCTAGGAGACGACTGAGTGGCTTGATGCTTAGTACACGATTTTTGCAGAAAACTGCGATCAATGTAAGCCAAAATGTCTCCCCGCATTAGCGTGGCCACCCCATGTCAACGTAGTGTCTCAACTTATTCATACTGCTTATATCTTGGTGACTTTGATTTGCATTCTATTTCTTCCCTGTCATATGACATTTTTCTACATATTTCAATTTTTTCCTACTCTCGAGGCGTAGGTACTCAGACAAACCTATATATACCACTTTTTCAGGATTCATATAAGCCGTATACCTACGTACATTGAGCCAATATCAAACTACTACCTAAATCACAGGATTCTAGTTGGAATTTACATTATTACCTAATTTACAGGATTCTAGCTCACGTAGTCTATATTCCTATGTACCTAAGGTCATCAATAATTCCTATGTGCCTACGTATAAGTACTGATAATTTTATTTCGTTACTGTGTCTAAGTTACCGTTCTCATTCCTATAGTCTTTAGTTTACTTACAGCCGTTTATATAATGTCAACTATACATATACATAAATCTATACCTAAGCTGTGAAGACTTTATTTCCTGAAAACTAGCTATACAGAGTAAATGACCTATATTAGCCTAATCTACCTTTAAATTCTAACATAATTATGAATTAAACTCTACTTTACTTTAATTCATTCATACCTCAAAAAATACCTACAATTCAATTTTATGTCCGGTCGTTATATTCGGAACAATCATATGCTGTAAAACTTATTAACTTTCCAAGTGTACAAACAATGTATGTTTATGGAATACAAATAATTTTATTAAAATAAGTTTAGTACAACGAACGAAAACAGGCTCACGCAAGCATAGGGGCGCGCGAAGGATGATCTCGGATCAAGTTGGTCGAGCGTTAGAGCGTCTGTGTGAGATGTGCATACGCCTATTTCGTTGTACTAAACTTAACTTCTCTGTCTATCTGTTTTGTGTCTCAGCCACTCTGTAATTACGACGAGTGTGGGTACTCTGTAAATAATTGTGTTTGCTCTCTATTATCCGGCATTAGCAGGATTAGTTGGTAATTCCAGGATTGGTGGCTCCGTCGGTCGCCTTTGTTTAATTATGCTGATCGCGAGATTATCTGCTTTTGTTTTGGAAAAACAAATGTAGAGGCTCATGTTCAGTAACGGCTATGAATGATCGGGACATCACAGAATTAGTTTCATTTATTTCATTAACAATTATAAAATCGTGTCTGAAAAGTTAATTAAATAATAATAATATTGGGAACTAAACATAAGTACAATAAAATTTGAATTAAACACACAACACAGAAATAAAAGAAAAAATAACCAAATAATCAATAAAGAATATAAAATTATTTACAAGACGTAAATACAGAAGAAACAATTGAATCATCTAAAGACCGTTGCAAACGATCTATAGTGTTTTTTTTTTAAATGTAACAGTACGGCAGCACCCATAACCAGAAGAGATACAGGTGCAGTTTCTTTTAAAACATCAGCTCGTTTTCGAAGAAATACATTTTGGCATTAAATTTTTTTTGCCCAAGTGTGAGTAGCGCCTTAAAATGAATGAAGTTGGTAATTTTTTTTTGATGCCGATCGTTGCAGTCCTTTATAAGGATCATTTTATTGTAACGGACGAAAAAAATCTGAACAGCGGAAGTTAGTAAAATTTGATAAAAATTATTCTCATACAACAGGACAAACAAAATTCCTTCTACAAACATTTTATTAGATTCTAATTGCACATTAAAGAAGTATTAATACTGTAGCGATTATGAAATTTAGGAACTCCAAACTCTCATGAGCAATTCAAAAACATTTCATATTTCAGAACAATTTTGAATTTCGATCATGGTTCTTGCATCTGTCGTATTTTTATATCAGTCATTGCATCATCTTATTTTTCCTATCATGGAATTGTCAAATGCGCAAAAAGTAGACTTAATTGAAGCATACTTCCTTAACCGACGAACCCCAACGAGCTGATAAATATTTTTTTTTTATTTGGGAAACAGACAGTACAATAGAGAATACAAATAGGTATACATAAAGTTATTACAAAAACCAGTGAAGTTTCCACCATAACATATTTCACAAGAAACGTGTGAACAGACTAACATGAAAAATATAAACTAAAAATATACTCATATAACACATATTGAAACCAAAATTTAAATAAAACATATACAAGACTAAACAACAACTCATAATAATAAGTATATAATAAATCATTCATTGGCTATTGCTGACAAAACTTGTCTTCGGAACCCAGCCGCAGTCGAGTGGAAAATATCAATACGAACAAATCTATGGTTATAAGTTTCACACACTCTAATAAGAAACATATTTTTATTATAATTCGTTTTAGAAATTGGCGTCCAAAAAGTTTTCTTTTTTCTAGAAGAAAGTCTAGGGCAGCACAGATAAATGTTTTCAAGTAACAGTTCAGAATCAATTTTTTTTGGACAATATCTTGAATAAAAACATTAAATGTTTTTAAAACCGTCGTGTTGTAAGGGATCAAATTTTGATCCCTTACAACACGACGGTTTTGAAGGCTCATGATATGAAAGTTAATAGAATCTGATGGAAAACGATATTTATAATGTTTCAAGAACTTATTTTGTATTTTTTCCAATTCCTGGATATGCACACCATATTGCGGATTCCAAACAGTTTCAATCTAGAAGCAGATTCTAGAATGGACCTAACAAAGCTGATGCTTTAAAAGAAACTGCACCTGTATCTCCTCTGGTTATGGGTGCTGCCGTACTGTTACAGTTAAAAAAACACTGTTTAGCTCAACAGCATTAAATTAAATTAAACAATACCAATATCATTTTCCTTAGAGCCAGTAAAAAATTGTTTTAAAATTAGATTTAGTAATAATATCGTCATGTTACATAAAACCGTCTATTGAAGAGTAACACCCTTAGATTAGATTAGATAATGTCTTTAATGCACACCATACGATTATGAATGAAAATACACTTTTAAATCATAGGTACAATCGGCGATCTCTTCCAGGCAACCTTTGAATGGACAGGTCCTTAGGACATTATTACCACAATCATTATTCACACAACCGTGCATTGTTCAGTTGAGTGGTCAGAACGGCCTGAGATCAGGCCGTACAAACATAAATAGCCCTAACGTTTGAACAGTGGAATTACAAATTCAAGTAAAAGGATTTTTGGCCTCACAAAATCATAGCTAAAAGTTGACATAGCAACCTTGGAGCCAACGGTCTGTCAATTATATTCGACGTCCATTTGACATGGACATTGTGTTACCATAAGCATTTGTTTATTTTTACGGTTTTTAAAGGTTTTTAGGGAGAGCGATTTCTACTTCGATTGTAAAAGTTCTGAAAAAAAAAACAATTTTATGCCTTTTTTTTTGGATACAAATTCTTAAATAAATTAATAGTCCTGAGCATTTCACACCGCGCTATCTAGCCGGGGAATAGAATAAAATGTTTGTTTGTTTTAATTCCACAATACAGGGAATCCTAGTGCGCAGGTCAAAGTTAATGCATAATATTGTTAGGTATATAATTATTACATAAGCTGATTTGTATAATTTTCAAATGATTAAGCATACATAAAAATAATAATTAGTACCTATATGTAAACTAGCACCTATGTTTAAAATTGTTCATGACATCTTTTCTGGTTCCAATAAAAAAGTTTTTAAAAAAAATTCTATATTGCACAAACAGAAAAATGTACAAATAGAGGGCTTGATGCTAAAAGCAAAATGCTAAATGTTAATTTAGCGTAGAGTTGGTACACTCGTGTTACTACTCACTTACCCTATTCTTCCTTAGAGATTTACTTTTCCTGGTCGGTCCTGATTTTAGAACCTCTCAGTCTGAAAAATTATGATTCGACTTGGTGTTAGTAAAGTCAAACTGGACTACACTTTGGCAGTAAAAGGTTAATGACAAATTAAGGTTGTTCCGCCGGCGCCGGAAGTTAACGGATTTCGCAATATTTCACGAAATTGTTTCATATTTATGAAACAATTTCGTATGGTAGCTTTATTTTTCGTTAAAATAACGTTCTTTTTCAGACGAAAGGGTTTTCATTTTGACGTGGAATGAGAGTTTTATTTGCTTGCTTCAACATTTCAACTAAAACCAATGATGTTTCGGCAAATGACTAGAAATGAGTCATATTTGCATAGTACATTTTTTGAAATTTATAATAAACCTATAGAAATCCAGATACAATAATAGCTTTAGATATATTTTGTTCTCGATCGTCTTTCGTAGACCATCCTATTCTACCACTCATATATTTTTTACGGTTTCGTTCCTCAAAAGGGAAAAAGGAACCCCTACCTATAGTACCACAGCGTTGTCCGTCTTATATCTATCTGTCTGACTGTATGTCTGACCGAACGCGTGTAGACATCAAGTTTAAACTTAATATCAAATACATGGGTACATCTACGGTCCCTTGGAGCTGTAAAAAAAATCAAGCTTCAAAATTCAAAGCAATCAAAAAATACGGGCATTTTTGACGCATATTTTGCTCAGAAATATATCAAAACCTGTAGGGTATTTCGATTAAATTTGGCAACAAGCAAGGTCTTCAAAGGCACAAGTAAAGGAAAACATCCAAAATCGTTAATTTGTATTTATATTAGCTAAATAAAATTTGTTTACTGCACTCGCACTTGTCCGGATAATGTAACGGAAAAGCCGACGTTCCACCTGATGATAAGCGGCTGCCTATAACAATGCATCACCTCACAGATTACGTCCAACAAAGCCTTGGCCTTCATGGCATTGCATTACGCACGCCACCTTGAGACATACTGGTGAAGTCTCATGTGATGCCTGTAATTTCACCGGCACTCAAAACCTTTAAACCGGTACCCAGCAATTGTATTGTTGTGTACCTGCTTGGCAGCAGAAAAAGGTACGGTGGTAATACTTCCCCGGACGAACTCTTTCTCAAGGCCTACTTGACCAATTAATTGATTTCATCCAAATACTGGTACCCAGTATCGAGTGAAGCCAGACCAAGCCGCATGCCCCAGAATCATTCAATTTCTCACTATAAATGCTGAATCGTAAATAATTCAACCGGCGAGGTTTTGATTGGCGCGAAATACGCTGAAATTCACTGAGAAAATGGATTAGGTAGGTTATTAGATTTGTTTCCAGAAATAAAATATGTGAGGGGAGGAGGCGAGTTACCGACTGTTAGATTATCATCATCGTCTTATCAGGCATAGGACGTCCTCTGCTGAACTCTCCGATGACTCTTATCCCAACAACCTTTATCAGATCATCTTTCCATCTAGTGGGGGGAGGGGTCCTACGCTGCGCTTTCCAGTGCGTGCTCTCCACTCGAGAACCTTTCTGCCCCAACCGCCGTCGGCTCTTCGAGCTATATGCCCCGCCATCTGCCACTTCAGCTTGCTAATATTGACTATGTAAGCTATACCTTCGTTCGTCACGGCTCTCCTCATTCCTGATTCGATCTCATAGAGAAACACCAAGTATAGCCCTCTCCATAACACGCTGAGCGACTTTGAGCCTTCATATGAGGCCTATAGGGAGAACCACATCTTTGTATCTCATCATCACTTGTAACATACACTGATCAAAGACTTTCTTCATAAAACACTGAGGCCTCGCTTGTATAAGCTAAATGCTATCCTTCACGCTATAATCTAGATTTCCACTTGCAAACCAATTTTCAACCTACGCCACATCTATTATCGTAGCAAATTGATAGCTACTTACTCCGTTATAAAGCTTATTATACCATGTGGTTATTATGTCAGTAAGTGGTATTGGCATGAGATCGGCTCCTCGTAATTATAACCCTTAGGAGCTGAGAGATGTTGAAAGACTGTTGATATATCATCACTTGTAACATACACTGATCAAAGACTTTCTTCATAAAACACTGAGGCCTCGCTTGTATAAGCTAAATGCTATCCTTCACGCTATAATCTAGATTTCCACTTGCAAACCAATTTTCAACCTACGCCACATCTATTATCGTAGCAAATTGATAGCTACTTACTCCGTTATAAAGCTTATTATACCATGTGGTTATTATGTCAGTAAGTGGTATTGGCATGAGATCGGCTCCTCGTAATTATAACCCTTAGGAGCTGAGAGATGTTGAAAGACGTCGGGTAATCACTTTGAATAATACTGTTTATTATCATCATCATATCACCCAATGAACGTCAACGAGGTCAAAAGGTACACCAGGACAGCTTAGCTTATACGAAGCACGTTCGATCTGGTATGGAGTACTGTTACCACCTTTGAGATGGTTCGGCCTAATACCAGCTTGCTACCTTAGACGCGATCGAACGTAGGGCTTTTAGGCGAGCATTACATGGCGGAGGCTAAGATCGTCTCGAACACCGCTGTAAAGTTGCATGCTTATCGATCATTTACAGGATATTATTTTGGTTAATGTACCCAAGAACTACATGACCTGATCCCGTAATCTTCTTTCTATCACCGACCTCCGTGGTGCAGTGGGCGAATAGCCGGCTGAGACGCGGGGGGTTCGATTCCCGCTCCGGAACCAGATGTTTGCATAATCTACAGATATTTGTTCCGGGTCTGGTTGTTTCTCTATATATTATAAGTATCTATGTATTTACAAAAAAAATGTATATAAGTATTCTATCAGTTATCTGGTTCCCATAGTACAAGCTCTGCTTAGTTTGGGGCTAGATAGCACTGTGTGAAATGTCCAGCAATATTTATTTTGTATTTATTTATTTTATCAAAGGACAAGCAGATGCGCGAATCAGTACCATCCTTACTAACTTACTTTCCTCGGCTTTACTACCCTTTATGGGTGTTGACCTCTTCTACTGTGGTCTGCCACTCGCGTCGATCCTTGGCTTTTCTTCTCCAGGGGGTAAAGTTCTCAGTCTTGAGATCAACCCATATATCGTGCGAATTATAAAGTTCCTGTTCCGATGCTATATCGGCTGTCCTTAGCCAGCCAGTCATTAAACTCTACGCAGTAGAGTTCCTAAGATTATAGGGTGTAGTGTAGTTATCATAATTCAGCCGTTATTGTTAACTGCTATCAGTAAAGGTTATGTTTGTAACCCTTGGTATAATTATGCACATTATACTATGGAATTGGGTCATCCGATAATATTTTATACTATCAAGGCTTTGACGAGGTAGGTCTTTAAATATTATTATTTGTTATCGTGGCGCAGTGGGCGAATAGCCGACTGAGACGCAGGAGGTTGCGGGTTTTATTCCCGCCGTGGAACAAATATTTGAACGATCTACAGATATTTTTCCGTACCTGGGTGATTCTCTATATATTTTATGTAAATGTTTACAAAAAAGGTACAAAGATCATAAGACAAGTATTCTATCAGTTTACTGGTTCCCATACAAGGTTTACTTAGTTTGAGTTGTACGTAGTATATTTATTTCTCTATGGTTTGGGGCTAGATAACGCTGTGCGAAATGTCCAGCATTTTTTAATACATAAATTATTATTTATTAATATTTCTCCATTTTTTTCTTTTCACATTTTACTTATCATTTACTTATAGCGTTAGATTATATCCGCTACCAATGTCTTTGCTGTACTAATCAAGCTAAATATTTAATTCTTATTTACATATAATCATGTTAATTTTTGTTCCTAATATTATTGTTATCCGTATAATTATTGGAATGGCCGTTCTAGTTAGATAAATAATATATAAATTAACATCACTGAAAGCCCCTAAAATCTACGACATTAAGCGACGTCATTTGTTAGGATAATAATGATTATATAATAATTAATGATAAATAAGTGTCGCCGCACACACTTACCACAGACACAAAATGCCACCACAGAACTCGGACTGCATTTTTCCAACATTTTATATAAACTCGCCGCATACCATACGGGAGACGCCGCTTCTCGCTTTATGTGGTCATATAGACGCCACTGACCGAAAGTGAAGGAAAATAGTAAAAAAGTGGGTGTCGCGCGCTACCGCTACTAAGTGACCGCTTCCAGTAGGCCTAGCACAGTAACTGTAGAGAGGGGTTGGTGACTTGAGTCATTTTTCGGAAGAAAGAAGACACTTGTCAACCGTCTCGAGCACGGCGATTGCGAGAGAGAACGGGAAGAAACATTGTCGATACGACAGTAGTCTGCAACGCCGAGCACGATAGCCATCATTTTCTCTATCTTTGACATTTAAGGATAGACAACTTTCTTTGGAAATTGCCTAGGACTTGCGATGCCTAAACAATGCTGTCTTCTCAAGTTGTCTCTTTCGCACTCTTCTCAATCGCGCGCTTGCCAACAATTTTTGGTTAGATAATTGATCGAGCGAAGCGAGATCTCTAAATCAACTTGGGCAAATCGGCGTAGTATGCATGTATGTAGGTTTGTATGTATGTTTGTTTGTCCGAGGATAACTTTCGAAGCGTTGATCCGATCACCGTGAAATTTAATACATAGGTAGGTAGTGATAGCACAATTTTAGTGTGATTAAATGAGCTAAGAATGTGGGTGGGTTGTTGAGATATTGGGGTTCAAGAGGGGTTAAAAAAAATATTAAAATGAGGCTATTAGGTCAAGTGGGACGTTAAATAAAAGGTATTTATAGGTATAAAGTACATTTAGACTCCGTTTTTATTCATCATAAATTCTTTATAGTTTTTGAGTTATTAGCCATAATAAAAACTAAACTTTGACTAAATTCACAGGGTACATCAGTGACCCCACCACAGTGCTGTAATTTGGTATGCGTGTAGCTTAAATGACACAAATATAGGCAAAAGTCTGAAATCCAGAATAACTGCAATTTGTACCCCAAAAAAGTGTACCACATAACATGAACTCCTGTTACCTATAATTGGAATGAAAGGCCAAGTTAATTGGTTATTTTTTCGTGGCACTATTTCGATAGTCAAAGATTGGAAATAATATTTTTTTGTTTTAATCGGAGACTCGCGAGATTTCAGTTCGGGGCGAACCACTAGTTATATATACGTAGGTCACACTAAAAGTTTTGCGTAACTTAGAAAAACAACATGTTATAACCAAAATATTATATTTATTGCTTTTCAAAATACTCTCCTTTATATTTTAAGTTTTTTTTCAGGCGATCGAATCATTTTTTAAAACAGGAGGACCACAGATCTGAAAGCATGTTTTCTTCGTGCTGATTGAACGCTATCACTGCCTCTTCGGAGTTAGTAAAAGTGAAACCTCTCATCAAATCTTTGATTTTTTGGAAAATACAGACATCACAGGGTGCTAGGTCGGGGCTATGTACAGGATGGGTGACGAGTTGTACTTTTTCGGATGCTAAACATGACTTTGTTTTGTTGGCCGTGTGTGAAGAAGTGTTGTCATGATGTAGGAGAACGCGGCTCGTCTTTCGCGAACTTTTTCTGACACCCTGGGTAAACAAATGGTAGAATACCACTCGGCATTAACACTCTTTTGATCTTCAAGTGGAATTGTGCAGATGGGACCCGTAGCTGAGAAAAAAAACGCGATTATTTTTTTACCAACATTTCTCGCCTGCCTCACTTTTGTTGGCCTGTTCTCATTTTCAAACACCCATTCACAAGATTGCTGTTTTTTTTCGGGTTCAAAACAATAAATCCAAGTTTCATCTCCCGTGACAATGTCGTAAACAGCATTAGAATGTCCGTGGTCGTACTTCAGTAGCATCTGTGGGCACCATTCCACGCGAGCCCGCTTCTGCTCCGCTGTCAGTTCATGATCCAACGACAACAAAGTTACCGAACTTTCAATTCTTCGTTTAAAATTTTCTGAATTTGGCTCATACCAATCCCCAATAGTCCTCAAATTGTCTCATAGGTAATCCGCGGGTTTTGTTCAATTAGCCGCTTAACAGTAGCCACATTATTTTCGTTGACGGCAGTTGAAGGCCGCCCTTCACGAAATTCGTCATGTAAAGAAACCCGACCTCTCTCAAATTCAGCAAACCATCGCCTTACGGTGCCCAAACAAAGTTCTTCTTTCCCAAAAGCATTTTGAAGACGAGCGGCACAGTCTTGCGGAGAGAGAGAACGTTTAAAATCATAAAAATTCATCGCTCTAAAATCGTTTCGACTTAATTCCATTTTCGTTGCGTACGTAGAACTTTGATGTGTGATAAAAAATAATTGACAAATGATTTCCAGCCAATTTTTTTTTACTAAGAAGGTTCCGACGTTTCAAAAAATATAACATTCGAAATTCAAATAGTTCCGATTAGCTAGAAGTGTAAAACGTTTAGTGTGCCCCATGTACAACGCTATAAACAGAGTATTCTTCTCCTGTCTCGGAAGAAACATTTTTGAGCCTGCTCAAGGGCAAAGATATTTCGAAAGAATCGAGAGAGAATAGAATAGAACAACGCTTTATTGTACATCACACTTAAATTTAAAAACAATATAAAAAAACAAATAACAATACACGCAGAAATACAAGTTGCGATCAGAGCCTTGTCGTAACTTCGAAGCCTTGTAGCTTCATCTGGTGGCATTTTGTGACTGTGGCGCGTGCTTCTCAGAATCTTTCAAGTACTTTTAAAACCTCCTCTTCCATGCTCGTGACTCATTTAGTGAAGCTGGTTCTCTGCTTGTCTTCAGCGGTTTCTATCAGTTGCCTGCTGAAGAGCTGCGCTGACTGGCATCTCTAGCTGTTCGAATACCAGCCTCCTTATTACGAGATGTCAAAGATCTATAACTGATTTCAGTATTCAATATACAAAGTGGGATTATAAATATTACAAATTAGATGTCACATCTTATTGAGTTGTTTTCTCCCCAGCTTCCAATCTTGGGATATTATGTAGGATTTTACTTGTCTGCATTGTACGTGAACTTATGTAAATTTTTTGGAAGCTGAAGAGAAAATACATAATAGATTTTGGCATCTCGTCGTATCAGTTGATCAAGACTTACGGCGTACGAACTCGCCGGTTATAGCTACTTCTGTGGTTTCATAATTTTTCTTTTTGTGTATTATTGAGCTAGTTCGAGTGATATTTGCCTGCGCTCCGGTCCAGTGGCCTGTCCATCGAATCGAGACACAAACACGATCACCAATTAGTAACCCGTAGAAGCGTAAATAAACACCTAGACAGGCGTTTAATGATTAACCCCTTGTACTGTCCAAACCGAACACGGGTGAACCAGCCAGGCGCAACACACAGACGAATGCCGATTACGATGACCTGAGGCCCAATTCTGCTAGTTTATAAGAAAACTATTATGGAGTCATACCATTATTTTACGATTACGATTGTGGTTCCTGTCGGCGCCGGCGGTCATTGAACATTGCGACGATACCATTGTCATAGTGAAGTGATTGCTGCAATTGGTAATTGCTGCATTTTGCGAATTGGGCCCGAAATTAAACTGGACTGAAATTTAAAGGCCGGTGTAAACAATACGTGTGCGTGGCGTGCACGTGGCATGAGCGTGCATGAAGCAGTTGTAAAGGTTATGTATGAAATTCTAAGGTAGAATTCAGATATTTTTATAGAAATTCATGCATGACACGTGCTCGCTCACGGCACGCGAACGCCACGCTAACGCCACGCTCGCCGTCTGACTTCATCCTTACATAATTATTGATTAAAACGGGTATTTATCGCGTATGTACCTTTTTTATTTGTTATCCCAACGTTTCGGCTGTGTTGCAACAGTTGTGGTCTCGGGTTAACTGGAGTACTTGGAGCTACCGTCGGGAAGAGTGGGTAGATGCAGCAACTACCCTCACTTGGTCTTCAGAATTAGAAATGTCCTCGTTCATATTACGACACACTACACTAACCGTATCTACGCACTGAGACGACCGATCACGACGCGCACACCTAATAATCACCGGGCTCCAGAACGCTGAGAGTCTATAGCCATCTTCCCGATTGAAATTTGGAAATTTCTTGATTTCAATCCCTTCACGAACTATTCACTTGTAATAATGGCGTTCCCTAGAGAGAACTTAGAATTTCATACATTAACCTACGGTTTTATGCATTCCTTGAAGAACTATCAAAAATCTATACTGGCTTGAGTCTTGATTTTAACTTCAGCTTCAACGTTAAATTGTGGAACGGTATTCCTGCTGCTGAGATTTTGCCACGAGACTACAGTATGGTCTTTTAATAAAAGCGTTTTAAATATTTTAAAGGGTCATCTGATCTGAACACGTTAATCTTGGAATTGATTATTATTACTCATATTTTTTATTTACCCGTTGAAAAAGATGCATCCGGGTGATAGATAAGGCACGGTTTCTTGATAGTTGGAAACCACTCTTCAAGAAATGTAATATTCCGCCGCTTCCATATATATATTTATATATATTAGGGATGTTTGTGTCTTTATTCAAGCCTATCCTGATTACTTCATGAAACGTAGTGCTGTTATGATCAGACAAAAAAGGGATACGTTTATGAAGCTAATATATCATGTCTATGAAAATCTATATATACAAAAATGAATTCCTGTTTCCCTTGGTCACGCCATAACTTGAGAACGACTTTACCGATTTCATTCATCTTTTTTTTTAAAGCGTTCTAAAACTTTGTAGAAGGTTCTAACGTAAAGAAAAGTTAAGAAAATTGCGCAGAACATTGGATAATTTCAGAAAACTTCACGAGTATTTTAACTTAGCGAGTCTAACAGTTCGCGAGTTTGATGAATGTGAATTTAGCAGACAGCTGTTTTATATTTTTGTACCAAAAGAATAGTCTGTGACTGTAAATATTATTTTATGGTTTATCCCAATTCAAATTGAATATTCATATCTAAGATAGGACAACGTCTGTCGGTTCAGCTAGTATTCAATAAAATACCTGACGGAACTGAAAGTGTTGCAAGGAAATGTATTAAAAAAGCTGACGCTGTGGCTTTTAGACAATTGTTTTATAGTATTATTGATTTTTTTTTAATTTTAATATAAGTTACCTATTGTTGTTAAAGGAGATACCAACTAACAAATATTTGCACGCCAGCATGCAGGTTGAATACATTGACGAGTACGACAAGCATAGATTTAAGACATTTTAATGTAATTTTAGTGTATTTTCGCAAATAAACGATTGAATATGGATACAAATTGCAGTTATTCTAGATTTCAGACTTTAGCCTATATTTGTGTCACTTAAGCTACACGCATACTAAATTACAGCACTGTGAGATCACTGGTTTACCCTGTGAATTTTGTCAAAGTTTCGTTTTTATTATGGCTAATAACTCAAAAATAATAAAGAATTAACAAAAATAAAAACGGAATCTAAATATACTAATGAATAACTTTCATTTGACGTCCCACTTGACCAGTTAGCCCCATTTTCATTTTTTTTACACCTCTTGAATCCCAATATGTCAACAACCCCCCAACATTTTTAGCTCATTTAGTCACACCAAAATTGTGCCATCACTATCTATCTACTTAGGTAGTAGTTATTAAATTTCACGATGATCGGATCAACGCTTCGAAAGTTATCCTCGTACAAACATAGGTACACATATTAGGTTGGGGAAAAAGTTTCTTCGCATTTTATAAGAAAATTCAAAACATTTTTTAATATAGTTTATTTACATTTAACTAAAGTATGTAGGTACCATTTTGTTCGATAACTTTTTGTCATCTTGTAGGTAGGGACATGATCCCATTGCTATAGTATTGCGACAAGTAGTTTTGGCAGTCCTCTCGTGATGTTAACCTGACACTGCTTAAAGAACCCTGAAGAGACCGAAACAGGTGGAAATCTGAAGGTGCAAGGTCAGTACTATACGGCGGATGCATTAACACCTCCCAGCCAAACTCTCTTAATTTTTGCTGAGTGGCTAAAGATGTGTGAGGTCTAGCGTTATCATGATGAAAAACCACACCCCTGCTGTTGATTAATTCCGGGCGCTTTCTCTCAACTTCTTGCTTTAACCTCATCAGTTGTTCGCAGTAGCGTTCAGAATCGATGGTCTTGCCTGGTGGTAACAGCTCATAATGAATAATGCCCTTCCAATCCCACCACACACACAGCATCACCTTGTTGCGAGTTAACCCGGGTTTCGCCACAGTCTGTGAAGCCTGACCGGCCTTTGACCACTACCTTTTTCGCACGTTCTTGTCGTACGTGATCCACTTTTCATTACCAGTTATCAGCTTCTTCAAAAATGGTTCGGTTTCATTACGTCGTAATAAAGAATCACAAATGAGTACACGGTTCATTAGGTTTCTTTCAGTGAGCTCGTGGGGTACCCAAATATCGAGCTTTTTTGTGTACCCAGCTTTTTCATATGCGCCAAAACTGTTTTGTGGTCAATTATCAGTTCTTCAGCTACGTCGTAACTATCGATATGCCGATCTTGCTCCACTTTTTCAAAAATGACACCAATTTTATCCGTAATAGGGCGACCAGAGCGAGGTGCATCTTTGACATCAAAATTTCCGGATTGAAAACGCTTAAACCATATTTGTGCTACTCTCACAGACACTGCACTAGGTCCATAAACATCGCAAATTTTTTTCGCGGCTTGCGTTGCATTTTTACCTTTTTTGTAGTAAAATTTTAAAATGTATCGAATTTCTTCATTAGATTCACTCATCTTTACAGTACGAAAAAAAAATAATAATCTCACGTTTTCCTAATTTTAATTTGGAATTATCTTCTTTAAAACTTAAACTTTGAATGATACCAAAACCAACCAGATACAAATATTATAGCCAAAGAGATTTTATTACAATTTCATACATACTTTAATGCGAAAAGACTTTTTCCCCAACCTATTACATACATACAACACCGATTTGCCAAAGTTGATTTAGAGATCTCGCTTCGCTCGATCAATAAAGGTATATTCTAGGTTTTCTATTTTCAGCCATTTGTGTACTGCTGCTGGGCAGAGGCCTAGTTATAAGAATCAATAAAAGAAAATAGTTTCTTGCCCAATTCTTTTGACACTTGATCCCTGAGGAACAAGCGGGAAAACTTACGTTTGAAAGGTGTCCTCGTGATTGTAATATCGAATTTTGGTTCTAGAAATGTAAAATCAAAACTTAAAATGATTTGTTCCAGACGATCAGCGGTGGATGTGGCTAATGGGGGTCGTTGGAGTGGCGATGCAGACAGGTATGTTTGTTATATCATCATCATTATCGCCATCATCATCATCCTTTCATTTCATTAGAAGAAGGATGACAAAGAAGTAAAATTGTACAGTCATGTTTCTGCTTAGCAGCTTGCGTAATTTAATTCATTGGTTTAAGTTTATTGTTTTACGTAGTCTTTAAGGTATCTATAGATATGGGCCATGTTATCATTTCTTGTATGTGCATATTTTTGACTGAAATAAATGTTATATTATATAATATTATTATTGTTATAGCCGTAACAGAGTCGTAACAGTCACACAAAAGTTTTGTTGCAAAAGATCAAGGTTGCCGGTTGCGAGCACCTAGCGGCCTATGCTTAGCAGTGTACATTCTATAGTTTATTGATGATGATGACATCTTACTTACATCAAAACCTTTGCAAATGGGTTAGTAACAAAAAGCTTGGGTAAAAAGTTACGGACACGACTGAAACGTAGGATTATCGTAACCCAAGCTTATCTCTGATTTCCGGAACCGGCCTATTTATACGAGATACATAACTAGAGATGTCCATGTACGATTTTATACACCTTTGTCCGGAGATTTTCAAGCCGGGTTCAATATATTTCGAAAAGCCTCAGAGTAATTACGCCCCATATTTCATTGGAAGAAAATGTTCAAATTTATTTATTTATATATAGGTATTTTATTTTATTTCGAACAAAATCCACAGCTAATAAAGGATTTACATTTTATAATTTACAAACTCAAATTTATTACGCCCCATTTTCAAAATTATACCCGTAATGATCACGTGTCGGTTTGAAGTCTCTTCAGCATCGCAGAAACAAGCTAACTTTATATCAAGAGAAGCCTCAAAAAGAAAGTTTGCGTTAACAACTCCGTTGCTCGGCTTCCTCACTTATAAACTTTACTAACATCAATCACAAGACCCTTTTTTAGGGCCACTACAATCCTTTTACCCCGAAGAACCTATTATAGAATGCGATTGCTCGATCATCGCTAGTCCGCGCGAACTTTGCGATCAAACATACTGATGTCGATTATATGTCCTAATTAATTAACATTCACGCGATTACAACACACAACTGTTATGTTTGTGATACTATTCGCGCGAACTTTATTCGTACGAATGCGCGATAAAACATAGGAACTGAATGATGTCGAACGGGTGCTCTACTTCTAACTGGGATTCGCGCGATAGTCGCGTGAACGCTTTTGCGTCGCACCGCACGCGGGCGAGAGAAGGAGGCATGCCGGACACTCTATACCGACAACATCGCACGCATCGCATCATCGCTTAAACGCGCGATAAGACACCTGATATTCGCGCGATAGTCTCGTAATTGCGTTCTATAGGGCTCCGCCTTATCGTCTAAGAGCCTAGCAACGTTTTTGAGAGACATCTTTCAACTCATATAAGTACCTTCCTACGCCTAGAATAATGATATTTACAATTGCTAACTTACAAAACTATATTACAAGGATTGAAAACTAAAGTTTTGTATACAAATATAATATAATTTATTAAATAAGACTTTATTTTAAAATTGTTCGCTGGGTAGAGGGGCGGCGGCGTTGGCGCAATTCGACACAGGCCTGCCTCGAACGCGTTCTGCACGGGACTGACTGACTGACGTGCGACGGGCAGGTGATCAGCCATAGAAAATACATATGGATTAGAAGGGTGGACTTTAAACAAAATCAAATTTGACGCGCGATATTCATAACATTTTTAACGACATCTAGTTTGGTATACGTTTTATTTTACAAAACCTAAACAAGAAATAAAATGCATAATCATATACGATTTGGACCTATCTTTACGATTTTACTTAATGCAGAAAAAAAAATATCGTGTAACAAATTGCCGATCAGTGACAAATAACATATATTTATTTCATATTGTTTGAACGCTTTACCTGCAAAAAAACGTATATTTAAACACCCTATTTTGCAACAAGCTCGCTTTAAATGGTAGTATAACCCCGAACTTTGGAGTTCTATTCCAGTACAGTGATGACGTATATGCGGCCATTTTGCAGTCGTAGTTTTAGCTGAAACTAGGTTCGCGTAGACAACACTAGTCCATGTTTATACTAGTGGGCATAATGCCATTTTCACCTCCGTGCTCGTATCCTGTTTTCCTGGTAAGCTGTTATTCCGAGGGATAAGAGATAAGTTGGAATTCTTTCTTTCGTATGTCATGTTTATTGTATACTCCTAACTAAATCGGTTCAAAAATGTTCATTGTTTGGAGAAAAATGGAGTATTTGTGGTGAATATGGAGTTTCAATTTGCTGTCAGTCTTTATATTTGCGTCTTTCCTCGCGTGGTATCTGGACAAAAATAGCTTAGTATCATGTCACAACCTATGAAGGAGGCAGCGGAGTGGGGTTCGGGATGAATATTATTATCCTCAAGACTTTTCTAATTTCGATGTATTTTCATTGATGTAGAAAGTACTTGGTAAAAGTAGGTGTTTGCTGCATGAACTTTTTGACTTTTTTCTAGTAAAGACAATATTGTGGGTAAAACCCTCCTTTCGGGTTACCATACATCCACGGGCGTAGCCAGGGGGAGTCTTGGGGGTTGCCCCCCCCCCCCCCTCCAAAATATTCATAATATTACATTTGACATTTGAATTATTCATTAATGAATAATTCAAATGTATATATTATGAATATTTCGGAGGTTATTTTGGGGGTTGCCCTTTCCCCCCTCCGAAATATTTATAATATTACATTTGACATTTGTCAACATGTATATATTATGAATATTTCGGAGGGGGGGAGGGCAACCCCCAAGACTCCCCCTGGCTACGCCCGTGGATGTATGGTAACCCGATTATGACGACCTCCGTGGCGCAGTGGGCGAACAGCCGGCTGAGACGCAGGAGCTAGTGGGTTCGATTCCCGTAGCGGAACAAATGTTTGCATGATCTACGACATTAGTTCCGGGTCTGGTTGTTTTTCTATATATTATAAGTATGCATTTACAAAAAAAAAGTATATAAGTATTCTATCAGTTATCTGGTTCTCATAGTACAAGCTCTGCTTAGTTTGGGGCTAGATAGCGCTGTGTGAAATGTCCAGCAATATTTATTTATTTATTATTTATATTATATTGAAATAAAAAGAGGCGAGGAGTACACTACTCATACTACATTTATATATTTTATGCTAACATTTTTATCCATTTTTTCAATAAGTATATTTATTTTCTTTCTTACTCTTGAGGTGCAGAACTCTAAAAATAAGAGTATATCTACTAAACCACTCAACCACTCAGATGTTTCTTAGGGACTTTCACAAACAACACTTAGAACGTCCGTCATGTACTTTGCAACTTTGTAACTAAATTCAGGCCCTTAGTTTTAGGATACAGTACAAACTTCCGAATTAAACTTTTTATTCTTCACAAGGGCCTTTCTCTAAATATATTGTTTTCGTTGTAAGTTCATATTTACGGGATAATAAACTTAGGTCAATATATATACCTACATATAATGTGAGCATGGGGTTGTCAAAAATTCTCAAAGTTCATCTATGGAAGTGCCACCAGGAGCTATGTAAATCGTCTTATAACCTCTAAACTGATTTAATTTATCTTCTTACAGACTCAGTACATACCCTGCCGGTGAACGCGCGTCTCTCCTGCGCGCGCACGGCGGCGCCAAGTCAGTGGAGGTGGCGCCGGCGTCGCCGCGCGTGCGCCGCGCGCCGCGAGAGTCGCGCCGCGTCTCACTGGCGCAGGCGTCGGGATATGTGCAGCTCAACCAGTACAGACTGCTGGAGCCTATTGGACAGGTAAACTTGGCAATGCAATTACAAAATGGCAGAAATTCGAGTAAAATATGAACGACCACGAGCTTTCGAGACTGCTAGAATGTATGTATATGAGGATTAGAAAGCTGCCGTAGGGGCAGAAGGGTTCTCAAGTAGAAACTACGTGCCTACTGGAAAATGCAGCGTAGGAGCCGTTGGGTGCAGGCCACACAAGACCAGTCGCTCTGGAAATGTATGGATGTTCAGCAGTGGACGTTCTGTAGATAATATGATGAATATATTGGTCTTCACCTATGTAATTGGAGATTCTATAACCAGCATTTTCAGATTTAATTATCTTTCGATTGGCGCGCAATTTAAAATTCAAATAAATTTTATTCGAAAGCCGTGTTATTTTAATTTCAAATTTAGTCTTTTGTTTTAGTGAAACTAAGGTAGTTTTTGGCGCCATGGATAAATTGAAAATTCGTACAATTTTTTAATATGAGTTCCTACGTGGAAATACTGCTGTGAAAACAACACGAAACATTAAAGACGTGCACGTGCCTAACTCTGCTGGCATAACGGTCACGGTCCATTATGTGTTCAATCGTTTTAAATTTTGATATTTTGCGTTGAAGAACCAGCCTCGTGGTTGGCCGGTAACCATTGTCGACAACGACGAATTGAAGGCGATAGTGGAAGCGGATCCAACTCAATCTACGGCTGAGCTTGCTGCGGGCCTTGGAGTTAGTGTCAAAACAACATTGAAGCACTTGCGTCAAGGATAGAAAAAAAAAGCTAAATAAGTGGGTGTCACACGAACTAAGCGTCCAACAGCGAGACTTACGCATCGAAGCATGCATAGCACTACTGAATCGTCATAGAAACGAGAGAATTTTAAATCAAGTTGTTACCTGCGATGAAAAGTGGATCCTGTACGACAACCGTAAGCGTTCGTCTCAGTGGGTGGACCCGGGTACAGCACATAATCAGTGCGCTAAAAAAAGATTACTCATAGGAAGATGGAAGGTGACTGTCTGGTGGACTAGTGTCGGACTTGTACATCACAGCTTTTTACCGAATGGCACAACAGTGACGGCAGAGGTCCGTTGCCAAGAATTGTAAACAATGATGGAGAAGCTCGCAATTCAACAACCAAAACTGGTCAATCGCTCTTCCCCATTGCTTCTCCACGACAACGCGCGAGCTCACACTTCACAACAGACCATCGCAAAGCTATAAGAGTTACAGCTGGAATCTCTCCGTCATCCACCGTAGTTACCGGACCTTGCCCCAACAGATTTCTACTGTTTTAAAAATTTAGACAATTTTTTAAGTGGGAAAAAATTCAACACCTGAGAGGCAGTACAAAATGCTTTCGCTGACTTCATCGCCTCCCGTCCGGCAGACTTCTACAGTAAAGGGATAAACAAACTGCCATCAAAATGGCAAAACTATACCTGTACTTTGATTAGCCTAAATAAAATAAATAACATCATTTTTAATTGGTTATATTTAATACAAATCTCCATACCTAGTATTAATAGGAATACAATTTGTCCGAAATAGTAAAAACCGCAGATTGGACGTGGGTCAGAACGACGCGAATGGCGACAAAGAAGAGAGGCCTGTGGCCGAAGAGGGCGAGGATAATGATGATGAAATGTTTACCAATAACTTTGAAGGGATTCAATCAACTCATTCAAATTCAGGTCAAATTTATTGATAAATTAATTAGGTACAACTTTCCAGTACAAAATCATGATTGCAAAATAACTAGGTAAGTATCTATAAACTGTTACAATATTAATTTCTCTAACTACGTATACTGTTTGTTGCAGGGTTCATACGGAATCGTCAAGTTAGCTTACAACGAAGAGGACGACACGCACTATGTAAGTTCCCGTATTTACCTAACCTACATAAGTAATGTACATCAACATTCAAATTCAAGATACGCTTTGGCATTCCCTTTGCATACGAAATTGTCTACAGACAAACAGTTCCGGGCTTTGCAATAAGCTAATTGAAACTAAGACTGAAATACAATTCATGATGTGTGAATGAACATCATTAGCTGTAGGTATCGAAAAAATACGTGAAGAAAAAACTTTAAACCCCTTTATAAGCTTATTGCGCGGAGAAGTGTGAGATTTGGCGTAATTCAAGTTACTATGGAAAAGGAAGGGCAAATGCTATAATTAAGATAAAAAAATATATTTTCACACCACCAGCTCGACAATGTCAAGTTATATGTCATGTAAAACTCAGCGAAAGCAGGTGAGGTCCCTACGGCTGAGCCGGGAGTAAAGTTGTACTGAATTTCATTATGCCTTCGCGGGCATATTGCGTGGTATATTGCGCGGGGTGATTTGAATTTGGAACCTCATCTGTATTAAAATTTTAACCAAAGAGACCCACACAATAAAAACTTATATTCGTAAATCGAACTAACCTCTGCACAGAATGCATCAACCTAGATTTGGTTTTTATTGTCACGCAGAAAGTATGAAAAGTAGAGTATTCTCCTCTTGTATAAAGCTGTCTGCATCTTGGGCATGCTTATATTATCTGGATTCTAGTAACTTCCTCCGACCTTGTGCGGCCAGCAATCTTTATCAAGTCGTATGTATGTCCGTCATACGCTGTGCTTTCCAGAGTGTGGTGTCCTCGAGAACCTTTCTGCCCCAACGGCCGTCAGTTCTTCGAGCTATGTGCTAAGCTAAGGGAATAGTCTCATGTGCCTGTTATTTTCATTGTCACTTATAAACAGGTGTGCTATGGTCGATACTGGCCCGCCTTACCGCTCCAATAGAAAACTAATTCCCTAATAGCGCACAGACGCTCGTTACCCCACGATAAAGTTTAGACTTGGGAAAAATGTAGTTTGCAACTTTCGATGCAGCTGTTATACTTATAGTACACTCAGGCAGTTCAATTGATGATCTAATTGAGATACTTATTTGAACCTTGATAAATATTTAAGTACATATTTATTTCCAGTAGGTAAATTTATTCCATGTGACTATAAAAATTAATATTTATATAAATAAAAATGATTATCATCGATTATCATTAAGTAAAGTTGAATATACGCAACAAATGTCCGTTTATTAATAATTATTACATGTATTAGAAGTCAATTTAAGCTATGGTGACAAAACGGAGTCAAAATAATTTGAAAGAAAGAAAGAAAACATTTTATTCAAAAAAACCACACAGTAATAAAGAATAATAAAAAACACAACAACAATAAAATCTTACCTAAGCACTAACAAACTTAAAAGCTCTGGGGATGAATTGGTACTCAGCTCAGCATGATGCTATAGCGCTGGTCTTCCGCTGAGTCCAGTTTACATTACCTCACGTACATCTTGATCAAGGGTAGCCATAATAAAAAAACACAACTATTGTTAAATTTAAAGCAAACCATATTAAATACATACATAACACAATTAAATACCTACTATTTTAATGCAATAAAAAAACTATTCTAGTTAGAAATTACCACCACTGTTTTTATTCTTTTTGCTTTTGTTTTCTTCTTATTCGAAGAATTTCAAATTCAAAAGTTATTTATTTGGAACTATGAACACGATATAATACAAAAATTATTAGATAAGTATTTGGCCACACTAATAACGTCAATATGATGTAGCCGGCGTGTAGCTAAATGAGGGGTTTTCACGGCCATGTTTTTTAACTGCAAACAGATGGCGTTGCTCTGTCATGTTCTGATTATCAAATTGTCAATTGCCGTGTCAACATTATTTTCCGAGTCTAAATTCTGGTGGAGTCTCCCTCTGTAAACACTGGCCAACCATTGCAATACTCGGAACTCCATCGTTTTACATAATTTAGGTTTTACCATTTTAACCTGTCAACTTGACATTGGCATAATTGTGGCAACAACTAGCCACAGAGGCCATACAACCAATAGTGAATAGTGAATTATTTTCCGAAGAACTTGAAAGAAAAAAACAAACATTTGTGTTTGTTTATCAATACATCATATACATATACATTTGATATTGTTTGAGACGAATTTTGGCATAAAAACCATATTTTATGGCGGTGCATCTCCAGACAGCGCCATCTATTACGTTAGTTGGAACTAGTTATTTCTTTTTAAATCGAGAATGAAGAGCCCTCATTGCAAGTTCTGTCTACTCTGCGAATATTTCCGTTATTTTTCCAAAAGAAGCGCGACAATGTTCTAGCAAAGAAAATTTTAAGTCGCTAACTGTACCTATCGCAGTCACAAGAGGGGGTTAATAGGGGTGTAAAGTAGGGGTAAGATAATGGTTGTTTTCGTCTGGATGTGTAAATGACTGCGTATTACTGCTAAACTTTTTTTAACCCTGAATTTTGAGCTTTTGTTACGATCTTACTTGTTGAGCCAATTTAGAATTTGGTGTTTCGAATAAAAAGAAATACAGCGTTGCTATTAAACGTCGCTGCAGACTTCGCTTGTGAAAATTGGGTTTATCTTTGGTATGCTGAAACACAGATCTACGCGAACCATAATAGAATTTCTATTGTGTCTGGTATCCAAGCATATCAAAAGCATCCACTCTGAATCTAAGCCAAAGTGATTGCGGCGTTTCAACACAGTCCATAACACACTCACTGGTATGCCCCTTGTGCACAAACGGGAAGACCTAAGCCAGGCCCCTGACAGTCCATAGAATGGAACTGATTTAATTACATTTTACAAGCGCAGCGGGCTTTTGTAGTTTGTACGTGTATGAATTTACGTTTGCGGGAAGCAGTATTTGGGCAAGCAATTTGCGAAGCGATTCTAGCCTTGTCAAGAAGAGATATTGTAAATCATTTTATAATACTTACTAGGCTAAACTTAGCTGTGAAACGATTAATAATAAATGAACAAGTGAACCACAAGTTTAATAATACTACTTCTTAAACTCTATCAATAGGCAGAATGGAACAGGGGGAAAAATCACCTGGATTGCTAGTAAATCGAATCAATTTACTGACGGAGAAAAAACTGCAATTCTCCATTTTCTGCAGTTGTATGTCTTTTTACGATCTTTTCACATAGGTATTGTAATTTCAGAAGTCGTCCTGAGTAACTTCACTCTGGTCTTATGTTATTATTGCTTTTATAGCTCACCATCTTCATCATATCAGCCATAGAATGTCCACTGCTAAACATGGCCTACCCCGTCGATTTCCAGAGCAGCCTGCACACAACGGCTCCCAGCAACCTTTAAAATTAGTATCGATAATATTCCTAAATAATTCCTTGACTTATACTCAAATGCGTATAATTTCTTCCACAGGCCATGAAGATCCTTTCCAAACGCAAGCTGATGCGTCGTGCAGGCCTCTTTGGACGGGCCCCTCCACGCAAGCAGGGCCCCGGGCCCCCACCAGACCCGCTGCAACGAGTGTACCGAGAAATAGCCGTGCTCAAGAAACTAGACCATCCCAATGTTGTGAAACTAGTCGAGGTAATAGAATATATCCTTCGGACGGGCCCTTCCGTGTAAACAGACTAGACTCCCACCTGACCCACTGCAACGTGTCTACCGAAAGATGGCCGTGCTCAACCAACTAAATCATCCTAATGTTGTGAAGCTAGTCGAAAGGGCAAGGCCTCAAGAGAACTAGCTTTTAAGTTAGTTCCCTATCGAAGTAAGTGGTAGCAAAGTTTACAAGAGTGTGCACGCTCGCTCACGTCACGCACCATACCTAACAAATTAATGACGTCCCTCTCTCTCCTTATTATGATTGTGCCCAATAGGATCCCTAAGGATGCATTTGCACTTATATATTTACGAGTACATAATACACTTATTATTACATTGTGGAATACAATAAATGATCGAGTGAGTTTATATACCTCGTAATACAAACAAAACATGACTCAATTTAAATGTACTAAGATGATCCGCCTGATCTTGTAACGTAAATTTCAAAGTTTCACTCCATTTTACTTTGAATATTGTGAAAATCAAACTCTTCAAACAAAGTTTAATAATGTTTTGAACCGTTCGACTTGTAAATAAGTCTGAATTTCTGGCGCTCGTCCCATTCCTTCACAAAAAGGCTATATCTTACAAAAGAGGTATATTTCGAAAGAATTCCAGTTATTTTACATTGTAAAGACATAAACCTGGCGCTTCATTCGTCGAGAGTTCAAACTAGGGGTGGGATAATTCAGTAAAAAAAAATTCGGTTATTTAATGCATTTTCTATCTAACTATTCGTTTTATAGCAAGTGCGGGTTGCATGGGAAATTTTATAACATCATTTTATTTGAGACGCTATTAGACCTCATCGCTTTTAGATATCGCATTTAAACTGCATTCCTCATTTTTATTAAATACTTATTTTATCATTTTGTTGTATGAATATCTTACAAAATATATTTGAACTCTCTGGAAGCACCTTATGTGGTCCTTCATTTATACTATCTCATTGAAATAAGCATTTCTATCTCCTATAAATTTTTACGATTATTTTTCTTAGTAATATCAGTAATATTCCATCTCTATTCATTCATTTATTCAATTTTCATATGCTCATATTATCCATATTTGTTAGTAAAAAACTTAATTCAAACATGTCACATAAGTTAATACAAAGTATAGGAAAATTAAAACAAACAAAATTCAATAGATAAGTAACAATAAATTTAGTTTAAGTTAAAGTCCCTCACTCAAGTCCTGAGCCAATAGTCTCTCACAAAGACTATTCGATCAGAACCCGATTGAAGGACTTCATAATCGGTGAGTCGTATTTGCCAGCTATGGCCTGCAGGATGGTGTTGGTGCTGCCCCGCACTCTACTGAGCAGTGAGGCAGTCTTTTTGCGTATGATGGCGTGGAACCCATCGACCCGCGCCTCTGCAAACATATTCGAAGCGTTGCAGAAGCAAGGCAGCCCCACCAACATCCTGTATCCATTATTATATTGGACTCGCAGTGCACTGAGTGACTTTTTAGAACAGCTGACCCACAGGCTGCTCGTGTAGAATGATTGACAGTAGGCTTTGAAGAGTGTGGTTTTTACTTGCCTACTGCAACGGGCAAGCCTGCGCGCCAGCATATAACTTCTAGCCCCTAGTGCCCTGCGTTCCCTTTCTATAAATTAATAGTTGACGTAAAGGTTACAGCAAAACAAGAGCCACTAAATGTCTAAAGTTCAGGCTGATTATTTTTTCTGTATTCGCAATTTTAGTACAACTATTTAAATTTAATTTACTATTTATATTTATGAAACTCAGGTTATCAAGGATGAAGGCGTAAAAGTTCTTGTATTGTCGTTTTTCGGCGCAATCCTAGGCCGAATTTATTATTCTCCTCTCTAAATTGAAATACATTTGTTGGCGGTTGTAAAACGTTGAATTTACGATCCGTTCTACGTGCCGTCTCATATTGTTTTATCTCGGGAGTCCGATATAACCCCGAGGTTACGGCTTCGTGCCGCAACTTCCATATTTCGCGGACGCTAAACTTACGCTAAAGTTTATCAATATTAGGTAGTTTATGATGTTTTGTTGACACACACACTGAATGTTCTTACCTTGGTCAAAGAATATTATTTCGTCGCAAAGAACCGACCATTAAAAAATCGTTATTCGAGCAAACTAGACTGATTACTAACTAGGTTAAAAAAAGACTGGAAGATGAGAAAACTTTCGTGATTTATTTCAATCATTATTGTAAATGCGGGATTTATCACGTACCGTTTTATCGGTATTTCGACCGACGATGTTTCGGATCCACTCCGAACCACGTCTCGCCTCGCACTACGCGGCGCAGCCCTCTGCGTGCGAGAGAAAGACTGACAAAACGGTACGTGATAAATACCGTATTTATAATAATGATTATGAAAAGACATTCAACAAGGCCTCACCGATAGATTTCCTATATTTAGTTCTTTCCACAGGTCCTAGACGACCCAGCAGAAGACCAGCTGTATCTGGTGTTCCAGCTGCTAGAAGGTGGGCCTGTGATCGAGATCCCCAGTGAGAGCCCCCTGAGCGAAGACATCGCTAGGAAGTACTTCAGAGATGTTCTACTAGGAGTGGAGTATTGTGAGTGGAACACTTTTCTCAACGTATAAGCATTTTAATTCAGCGGTGCAATGTAGCCAGTGTGTCGGGAACGCTTGCGCCTGGTAGTGATCTCGAGCAGTTGTGCTATCTACAGATCTTTTGCAATTGTCGTTAGATAAATTAAAAATCTCTTTCGGTCAATAATTTTATATATTGTCTGTCAATAAATGTATCCTTTTCCATAGGTATATAGATGTTCTAGAACTGTGTAGAACAGATGGAACATGGAACTCGAGATTTTCTAGTGTAAAATGACGCCGCTCCATCGCATTTCATTGAAGTACTTTACTTACTTACTACAGTACACGTTTTCTTCATCCCCTCTTTACCTGAGTAGCTTCAAAATTATTAAACAGCAATAAAACTTAAATGGACCATCTTGGAGTTCTACTGAAGCCAATGCTAAAAGAATCATTCAAATCGATTCATAAACAAAGAAGTTACGCGGATTTTTTTAATATTATGTTCTGAAACAAAACATGTTTATAGTCGCTAAATACGTTTAGGGATCTTTGTGCAAGCCGGGCTAATTATTCTACCAACCCTTAGTAGTCCCTATATTATAAAGGTACAAACTCAAAGAAAAGAGGGTAAAGTTAGGGAAATTAACTTCTTTGTCCCGGAAAAAGGTGCGTGGGAAATTGTACACAAGGAATAATGTAGTGCGGGTTTCACCAAAATTATCGTGAAACAGAGAATCGGTGGGACCTTTTCCGTCCCCTTTTACGGAGTTTTTCCGAGATTTCCTTATTTATTATAAGGAGTGAGTTGGTATTTATGCTCCGTTGACTATTCATTGGTAAATATACTATGCAAGAAAAGGTTTACCTACCTAAATATTTTAAAGAAAAATAGCAAGAAAGTTGATGGAGGAATTTGATGTTTCGCTATGAGATCGAATCAGAAATAAAGAGATCCATAGATAAACTAAAGTCACCGACATAGCCAGAAGATAGCAAGCTTTGGTATGATTGGGGCACGTAGCTGGAAAAACTGGCGGCCATTGGGGCAGAAAGGGTCTGGATTGGAAACCACGCACTGGAAAGCGCAGCGTAGGACGGCCGGTCCCCCACTAGACGGAAACAAGACCTAACAAATGATGCTGGGAGTCGTTTGGTGCCAGTGTGTAGTATGATAACTAAAAAGTAATGAAATTGCGTCACTTGGAAACTGTGTCTCCATTCTGCATAACATTTCACGGCGTTATATATATTTGCTCCGAGCAAACACCAGCTTTTCATCCGTCTGATGCATGCAGCCATCTGTCCGGCCACCATCCGGGCATCCGTCCGGCCATCCGTCCAGCCAATTCCGGAATGACGCCTTGTCGGGTGCCTCTCGGATATTGTCGAATTTGGTTTTGCGAATGTTCCAGGTATTTTTTCGTGCGGAAATTGTTTTAAAATTTCGTGGTATATTTTTGCGTTCAATTTTGATTGGATCTGGATCACAGTTCATTTTGTCTCTTTAAATACTCCCCTGTGACCTGGGTTACCTGAAATTAGTAAAATAACAAGCTTCCGTCTGCGGCTTTGCTCGCGTGTTTTGTCAACATAAAGTAACCTCTGACTCAATCCAGGTATAGGTATCTAAATAGGTACCCGATTAATTTCATTTAAATCACGCCATTTAGTCGTCAAAACCACAGACAGTTTAAAAGTATAAAGAGTAGTACAGTTTTTAGTATAAGGGCTCGTCCGGGGAAGTATAAGCACCGCACATATTTCTGTACGTTCTCTTTACTATGTTTTCACGACTGGCTGGAACGATTTCAATGAAATTTGGTCTATAGATAAAAAAGGTTACTTTTAACCCGACTGCCCAGTAGGGTTGTTGACAAACCACGCGTGTGAGACCGCGGGCGGCAGCTAGTGTATCTCCTGAAAAGCTGAGCTTCCCTAATATATTATTAGCGTCGGCGCCGGCCGAGGCGCTGAATAAATAACATGCAATCCACTCGCCTGTACCTCACACTGCTTTACTGTAGGTACGTACTGCTTCCTATTAAAGTACATACTACCATACAATCCATACTAATATTATAAATTCAAAAGTAATAATAAGGTTTACATATAACAACAATGATGTTTGACGGTAGGTAGGTACAGTTACACAAGTGTGGTGGAGAGACATTGGGGGAAGTTATATACTATCAATACTGGATCGTGATATTATTATCACGGCAGTATTGATGGCAGGGTTTCATACTAATAATATTATCGATAGCACTGCGTTGAGTTCGTAGAGGATAGTTGTGTCAGATGCCAACTATGGATAATAGAATAAAAGCAGCTCTCTCTATAATAGGTATTTGCGATTGCGATATAACCTAAATGAAGAAGAAGTTGGGTACAAAATTGGATTTCAAAACGAAACCAGTACAGTCAATTGAATCTGACACAAGAAGCGATCTTAGGCGATGACTTGGATGATTTCTAAAATTGGAGAAAGGACATAGGATAGTTTTTTTGGGAAAATTAAAATATTTGCCATAAAATATTAACATCAATAAAATGCTAAAGATTGGACTGCGCCATAGATTAATAAATAATAGTTAGGCCACGCCCCCAATTTCAAGAAATATTTTAATTTTATCGCGATACTGTCAATACCATCAATATTTCCTTGGTATTGGATCGTGATCTCGAGTATCGCGTGATATTGATGGTGTAACAGCCCCCATTGTTAACTGGAGAGCCTCAAGCTAAGCTTGTGTTTTGGGGCTCAGAGTACGAACTAAACCTTCTGGACAGCCAATCTCAAACATACATAAAACACTGTCACCAGGAAACAACTAGTCAAACGAAATTGCGACGTAAAATCGCCTACCTCAACATCTATTATTAAACCTCCCAATCACAATAACAAAATGGTAATGGAGAACAATGGCAATCATTTTGACACTCTTTTAACTATTTCAAAGCTTTGTCAACTTGAAAAGAGAGATTTAGGGTTTTTGCTTTGTTATAAGCGATGGCTACCGCGCAACTGGTGAGCCATTTGCTTGTCCTAACTCATAAAAAGAACAATAATGGCGGTCTAAACCTAACAATGGAAAAAGGCAGGTAGGTCAAATGTTTACATCGAAGCTTGAACTTTTTTAGGGTCAGTACCTATCCATTCCAACTACATTCACTACATTACCCATAGACGCACGGCTCAGTACCATCCATCCATACCTGGTAAATGTACCACCCAATAGCACTCACCGTTTTGTTACTGCGTACAGCTAAGGTAGGTACTTTACCGTCATATGGTTTTCCTGAAGACTACGAGTCTCTTTATGGTAAGAGTGAATAGGTGTCTTCTAGAGCTTCGTGCTTCATCTTTTTTTTGAAACCAAATACATAAATACAGTCAAACCTGGGTAAGTGAGAACTGGATAAGTGAGAAAACTCTATAAGTGAGAGTAATAGCCAGGACCCGTCATTTTAAGCTTCCAAAACCTCTATTAGCGAGAAACAGAAACCTCAGTAAGCGAGAGTCGTTTTTCCCTCATGGACCTCCGTAATTGAGACTGCTACTTATCTATACCTCAATAAGCGACAGTCGAGCTTTATTTACAAATTTAACAACTGCTATTTTATAACTCATTCTTAACTTTCGTGGAACTTCCTACCATTGTTTTTGTATTGTTTTCTCGTCAATATTGTACCTATTCTATTTCGTGGAACTAAATAACGTTGTTATCTTATCGTATTCTTTTCGAATGGACACATCTGCTATTTTATAACTCATTCTTAACTTTCGTGGAACTTCCTACCATTGTTTTTATATTGTTTTCTCGACAATATTGTACCTATTCTATTTCGTGGAACTAAATAACGTTGTTATCTTATCGTATTCTTTTCGAATGGACACATCTGCTATTTTATAACTCATTCTTAACTTTCTTGGAACTTCCTACCATTGTTTTCTCGACAATATTGTACCTATTCTATTTCGTGGAACTAAATAACGTTGTTATCTTATCGCATTCTTTTCGAATGGACACATCTGCTATTTTATAACTCATTCTTAACTTTCGTGGAACTTCCTACCATTGTTTTTATATTGTTTTCTCGACAATATTGTACCTATTCTATTTCGTGGAACTAAATAACGTTGTTATCTTATCGCATTCTTTTCGTATGGACACATCTGCTATTTTATAACTCATTCTTAACTTTCGTGGAACTTCCTACCATTGTTTTTATATTGTTTTCTCGACAATATTGTACCTATTCTATTTCGTGGAACTAAATAACGTTGTTATCTTATCGCATTCTTTTCGAATGGACACATCTGCTATTTTATAACTCATTCTTAACTTTCGTGGAACTTCCTACCATTGTTTTTGTATTATTTTCTCGTCAATATTGTACCTATTCTATTTTGTGGACCTAAATAACGTTGTTATTTTATAGCATTCTTTTTGAATGGACACGTGTGCCTGTGTACCGTCCTGTTTGTCGGACTTACTCAGTTTATATTTAATCAATTACGAAGGAAAGTTGTATTCTGCATCATGTCAAAACGGAAAATTAAAGTACTGTCATTAAGTGATAAACTTAAAATAGTGAATGCGTTTGAATCTGGAAAATCGCGAAATGAAATTCGGAGGGAGTTTAATTTACTACGTACTTGCTGTGTCTTGTTATTGCTGCGTACTTCTATAAGAGAGAAACGCTACCCATATACCTGCATTAGCGAGAAACTCGGGTTAGTGAGAAACCTCTTTAAGCGAGAATGAGGTTGTGCTCCCTTGAACTCTCGCTTATCCAGGTTTGACTGTATATTATGATACAAGTGAGCTAAGTTGCTCATTATACACGAGGGTGTGGGTTGCAGCCCGAGCCGTAAGCGAGGGCGTAAATCAGCCGAGTGTCAAGTTGTTCACAAGTTTCATACGCACTTTTTCAACACACTTGCAAGGAAAAACAAATCTTCTGTACACACGGCTACACATGAAGCTATACATTTCCAGTATAAGCTGACCTCTCATTCTACGAAAAGCCTACACAATGCGAGGTCAGCTTATACTGGAAATACATAACTTGATGTGTAGCCGTGTGTACTAAAATTTGTCATTTTTACAACTATTTACCACACAGCAACACATGCGAAAAAAATAAAAACTGCGAAATGGCGCACAAGTTTTTTTTTTGGGCACGTGCCAAATGTAAGTTGCTTGATTACATATAGCCATACAGCCTACTTCAAAATTATAATTTTAGTGATGAAATGCAAATATTTTATATCAAATTATTGTGCATTATAACTAATTTGATAATAATAAATGTTTTTTCGTCTTAATTAGGAATACATTTATTTATTCCAAAAATGTAATAGGATTTTCAACGGCATAAAACCTATTTGTTGTTACAAAAAATGTATTAGCCGGTTAAATTGAAAATGCTCTGTTTACTCGCATATAATTTGCAGTTAGGTACTAACCTAACTTTGTAGGGATATTTCTAGTACGCACTATTGCGTAATCTTATTACGCACGCGTGTGTTATCGGGCTATGGCCCTAAGAACGATGTACTATGGCTCACTTTACGAGCAAGAGTGTTAAAAAATATTTTTTTTCTGAAAAGTTTTAAAGATTGAAATCGAGTGGTGGCCCCGCACTAGGACTTGCTTGTATCACGGGACGAGAGGCCGGTTAACAATCACTAACAATCACAATTTAAATATAAACGGTATCGTAGGCATACACACCTATATATACTGATATCTTGGGCATGGGCAAAACTTTCCATCAGGTAAAATTGTGGTCAAACGAAGATCAAAACACCAATGTCGTTTCATCATTCATTCATGTTAAAAAAGAAATACCAATGTAATTTGCCTACTGTAATTGGGGGTGCCCGTTCACTCCCAATGAGGCTTTACTGCCGTTCCCAAGGGTCCAGCTCGCTTCAATAGATAAAACACGACCCCTTCGTTTGAATACCGATGTCGGAGACAGCCATTTTAATTTTCGCTATTTCAAGCCATTTTATTTTAATTTCGAACTCGTAAATAGCCTGCGCAGTTTATGTCCTGCCGCCATTTGCAGTGAACGCTCAGGGGATTTGTGGACAAAAAATCTCAAAATCCCCTGCGCAGGGAATTGTCTCAGGGGATTTGTGGAATAAGCCTAGTTAACTGGGGGAAGTGAATTTATATGGATTTTGTATTTTGAGAAAGATTATTTTACACCTCACTCACGTACCAAATAATACAAACTATTTACTACACATAGTGTAAGAGACAAGCTCCTGGCGGTCGTAGCGATATTAATTTGGGTCAGCAGAATACTAATTACTAGTGATAAGTATGTAGGTAATTAGTCTCATACTTAGCACAAGCTGAGCTAACGCCATTTTGGCGCCACTCCTAAATCGTAATAATTTGATGAGAGTTGCGTGGGATGATCCTTTTATTATTATGACCTATCTGAAAAAGTAGTTCATTTTCATAGGTGAAGCACCTTGTATTATATTTTGGTCACCCTATACTTTGGTAAGGCGGTAAATGGACGGCCTTATCTCTAAAATTGATCTCTTCCAGACAACCTATGAATGCATGTTACAGAGCCTTCATAAGTTGTAACAAGTATTGTTTGTACACAGTACACTACCAAGGCATCGCGCACCGCGACATCAAGCCGGCCAACCTGCTGCTCGGAGAGGGAAGGGTGCAAGTGGCAGACCTCGGAGCCTCCGGGGAGCTGGCGGCGCGCCTGTCGGGGGCCGTGGGCACCCCCGCCTTCCGAGCGCCAGAGGCCACGGCTTCCACTGACAACTATGGAGGAGAGGTAACTCCTATGGAGGAGATAAATCAAACAATTCATACTAATATTGTAAATTCAAAAGTAACTCTTTGTCTATTTGTTACGTCACAACTAAGCTTGAGAATTGACACTGAACGACCTATACTCAAAATATGTATCTCAAAAGTGTAAGAGAAGAGAAAACATTGCCAATCGATCAATGCTTCCGTCATTTAATAGTTGTCATCCCCACCTCCACAGGCAGCAGACATCTGGTCTCTCGGAGTGACCCTGTACGCGATGGTGACGGGTCGCGTACCCTGGGGCGGCAGCAGTACGGTGGAGCTGCAGCGGCGCGTACTGTGCGACCCGCTAGCGTACCCTCGTATACAGCCCACCCGTCCGTTACGCCTACTCCTCAGCGCCTTGCTGGAGAAGGATCCAGAGAAGCGCATCACTCTGCAGCAGATCAAGGTATGCCAACATCCTCACCTCTACAAACAGCAGACATCTGCTTAAGGATCCGGAGACACCCATCACTCTGCAAAAGATCAAAATACACGATTTAACGCATCAAGAGATCAAAGTACCTCTGTATCTAGTGTTTTCTGTAACAATACCAAGGTACAGTTCCTGTTCTTCTATTTACGCTAAGGCTAAGGCAAAAAAGAATCACTCTGCAGGAAATGCAGAGCCTCTGAAAGGGTCAACTTCTACTCCTATATTAATTCTGAATACTTTCATAATAAAGGAATTTTGAGTTTGTGTACCAGCCATAGGTAATATCATCATATCGTCCGCTGCAAAAACATCATAGATTGTCAGAGCGATCTATGTTGTGCGTCCTGCACCATACTCTATACTCAAATTTGTTTTATACAATGATCTCTTTTAGATCATTTTGAATCCTCCTAATATCCTTCATCCAGCATTTGCACCTTGCTCTACTTTTGACCTCTCGTGTTATTTTCCTCTGATTTTTCTGGGTCTGAGTCTGTGTTATGAGTCAGGCAATACAGGCCTAGAGTCTATAATTCTTACAAAAAAAAATCGACTTCTTATAATCTGATGTATATTCCAGGAGCATGAATGGGTGACCGCAGATGGTACGGAGCCGCTACCCTCAGAACAGGAGAACTGTCGTCTGGTGGAAGTGACTGATGAAGACATGGAACGGGTGGTGACATCCATACCCAACCTGTCTACCCTCATACTCATCAAGACTATGCTGAAAAAGCATAGTTTCCAGGTAAATAAATCAATCAAATCAATCTAGGTATTGAATCCGCGACCTCCTCCTGAACACGAACGCGCGTTAAGGACTTCACTTCAGATTGCAGTTAATGATTGTATTTTGACTGTGCAGAAGGAGGAGGAATGTCTGTTAATCAGGCGCATCGTTTCGGCATAAAGGCTTGAAAAACTAGAAAATTCAAGGATTTCCAGAAAACAAAATTTGATAAAACCTATAGACAAACATAGCAGAAGAGGACGTTATTAATAATGTATAATTTAAAATATTCCGCTTTCACGACCCAAAGTCCTTGACGAACCCATAACCCCATTCCAGAACCCGTTCCTCCGAAGCAGAGAAGGCAGCACAGCTCGTCGCGAGTCCGCCAGCACACGAGGAGAAGGCAGCAGCACTGAGGAGCAGAAGACCAGTAGACGAGGAGGTCTACTCGCCAGAGCCGGGAGATCTCTGTCCGCACCTGGGAACTACATGACTGAAAGGTAGTTAATAAGAAAAGTGAATATTATATTATAAATACAGTTTACTACCCCAAAATAATTGCTGGTTCTGGAATTGGTCCACCTTCAAGAACTACCTTTCTTCGCTGTGGCACAGGTTTTATGGGTCATCCTGAAATAAAAATCGTGGCATGTAGCTATAAATAGCACCTCAAAGTCGGTATTTTCTAACTTTAATTCATTCACGTCTACAACAAGCTTTTCTAATATATTTTAGGCCTTGGGAAATTAAATACCTTTGTATGAATATCTACGTGTAGTTGACAAATAGATTTTAATTATACTTTTTTCTTTGTTTTTCAGGCAAGCTTCATTCGATGTAGCTCTTGAATCAGTCCAAGAAGGGCGTGATCACAGCCAAGATATTACTACAGCAGCTGTTATTAAAGACCAAACTATGACTCAAAGTCAGAGTGAGAGCACAAGTCAAAGTCTCAGCACGTGTCCAAACGTCAGCAGTCAAAGTGCTGAAAGCAAAAACGCCAGCACTAGTCAAAGTATTGAAACCAAAAGTGCTAACAGTAGCAAAAGTGTAAGCAGAAGTCATAGCGTCAGCGAGAATCAGAGTGTGACAAACCCAAATGTCAGTGATGTACAGAGTTTGACCAGTCATAAGAGCGCAAGCCAAAAAAGTGTTTCTTCAAGTGAAAATGGAAAGAAAACTGTTAATAATAGTCACAGTTTTAGGATCAATCAATATGACAACACTAATTCTGTTAGTACAACCTCAATCCAAAATTACAGCACTAAAAAGAGTGCTACCCAAACTGTAACAACCATGACAAATGTTAGTACCACCAAACAAAATGCAAACAATTACAGTGCTTCTAGTCAAATTGTCAACAGACAAAGTGTTAGCAGTCAAGGTATAAACAGTCAAACTGTAAGTGGTCATGGAGTCAACAGACAAAGTCTTAGTCATGGAGTCTGCAGTCAAACTGTCGGTAGTGTTGGTATCAATAAACACAATGTTAATAGTCAAGGTGTCAGCAAACAAGAAGTGAGCAGTCAAGATGTCAGCAGTAAGAACAGTCAGTGCAAGTCTAGTCAAGAGGTGAGCAAGCGGTGATACTCCAGGCAAGCGGGTCATAACACTCGCGACCGCTGGACGGTCAAAGTACAAGTGATGATCGAATTTGAGTGACTTTGAGATCTAATACTTTTGACAGATGTCATAGTGATGTATGTATGTTGGGTTTGTGGAATAGTTTTTTTTTAATCTTTAGCTTTCAGTTATTTTAAGAGTACTTAAACCAAATTGAGTTTGAACGGAGTACTTATAAAAAATTGTATGTTCGTAATTTAGGCTTCTAATTCATACAATTTTCATTCAACATCTGTAAATATTTTACTTAAAATTCTAACCTTTTTATACTTATAGCTAAAAGTAGGTCTGCACTTAACATATTTGGTGGAAAGAATTCAAATTATATTTACATAATAGTTTCGAAGGTATGTAACCAAAAAAACTTAAATATTTGTAATAATTAAGAGCAAAAACAACATTTCTTTCTGGTTTATTTACCAGTTTATAAAAGTCACTTAGTTTATATCATGTACTTAATTTTTTATATTCCTTTTTTAAACATGGCAACTGTTTTTTTTATTTGATATGCACTAGGCAGCCTCTATTAGTTTATTATAAATACACTTTTACAATGTAAATATATATTAAAAATAGATTTTATAAAAATTGCTCAATGCTTGTTCAATGTCTCACAAATTTTATAAAAATTAGCTTGTCCTTACAATGAAGAAGGTTTTTCATATGAATTATAAATATATGTATTTATATTTAATATGACATACTAACATACCCCGCTGCTTCACTTTGATAATAAATCTATTCATCAGGTATCCTAGATCATTTTATTTACAGTACAGTATGGGGTTCTTCAAAAAGGGCGTTTTGAAAATTGTAAAGGGTCGTCAACGCACGATTGATACCTGTGGTGTTAGAAACGTCCATAGGCTACGGTAACCGCTTACCATCAGGTAAGCCGTATGCTTGTTTGCTAACTTAGTAGTATAAAAAAGAAACATTCAATTCATTTTAATACTATTTTTACAAAACGATTATATTATTTATTATATTTGTATGAGAAACCTTACTTCATTGTTGTAATTTTTAATTAACTACCCCTCCTAGTGATGGGCTGTAAATATTTTTAAATATTCTAAGCGAATGACCAATTTTCACTGTCAAATTAGCTGTATTTACATGTTAATGCACTGTTTATTGACGCGGCTCGACGCTTGAGCATTGCCATTTTATTTTGGTATTTATATAATTATATTTGGACATAATATATTTGATATACATTAAATGTGGAGAGGCTTTTGCCCAGCAGTGGGACACAGGGGGCTAAAGTAATAATAATATTATCTGGACATCCAACTTAAAATATTTATTTTTTATTTTTAAATACCTATTGCCTCAATGAAGGTACGGTATAGGTTAGCGAATGTGTGTTTTACTGACATTAATAATTACAAGATATTCGTAAATATCCATCGCCTTTTTAGATTTACATTAAGCTTATAGATAAAAAATTATATATCGTTAATTATTAAAAATAAAACCGTTTTCTGTGATATAAAAAATCATTAATAATTTTATATAATTTATATATTTTTTTTATATAATTTTCGTTAATGAATTTCATTTTTTATAAAAATCAATATAGCAGCAATGCACAAACTAGTATAATCTAGCTATGCATGAGAGTAGGTTTGCGCAACGATGCATAAAGCTATTTAGTGGCTAAATATGATTTAGAGAGTTATTAAATCATACAAATTGGCAAATTTAATCATGTTTAACCACTAAATTCGATTAACCATCGTTGCTCAAGTCGCCCTAACTTTATTCTACAGAATGTAATTTTTTTATGACAAGTGTTTTTTTTGAGATTTCACTGTTAAACGGCAGGTAAGTAGTCATTAATGACGTTTAAAAATACTATAGAAAACAACGGCATCTGCACACGAGCCTGACGTGTAGTGAGCCCGTGGCGAAATTGATATCGGATTCTGGTATCAAGAGGAAGGTTGGGGGTTTTAGTCCGGTTCGTATTTTTGATAACCCCCTCATAAATTCGTAAACTTGGATTCGTAAGAAGCTTTTTTCTTTTTAGATATTAATATAAGTTTTTTTAATGTTATCCTTTGCAAGCGATCGGTCCAATTTACAAGGCCTTTGAATGTTGTGATAGAATTATAGGAAGCGCTTTTAAATATAGACGTTTTAATATTAAATATAAGATTTTAAAATTTTATTCATTCGATTTTTAATATTCGTAGTCTATATTTAGATTTTGTAAAATAAAAACATATTGGATACGAAACTTCCGTAATTTATTTCAATCATTATTGTATATACTTAAGGGATTTATCACGTACCGTTTTATCGGTGTTACGATAATGCTAGAGTTCAATTCGTTAACCTTCATCTGGGTGTGGTCGAGTATTATCGGTTGATAACGGAACACCGATAAAACGGTACGTGAAAAGTCCCGTATTTATAACAATAATAATTATAATAATATTGGAAATACATAATTAAAACATATTTTTATTTACTTAATTAAGTATGATATTTTGTTTATGATGGAATAGATAAAAACAAACATGATTGTGTTATATTACTGAATTCATAATACAGAACACAAAACAAATAAAATAGAATACATAACAATAGTCGTTGCACAATTCACAGCAATAGTTGCACGATTCCAAACAACGTTTTGCTATTTCATAAAAATAAAACTTTGTCATAAGTATTTATATGTATTTTTATTTTTCTTGACTAAACAAAACCCTCCGCGGCCACACACTCGCCGCCGAGGCGCGGTCACACACTCGCCGCCGAGGCGCGGTCACACACTCGCCGCCGAGGCGCGGTCACACACTCGCCGCCGAGGCGCGGTCACACACTCGCCGCCGAGGCGCGGTCACACGCTCGCCGCCGAGGCGCGGTCACACACTCGCCGCCGAGGCGCGAGAGAAGTAGGCAAAGACATAATGGCCACAGACTACGATGGATGAGTGGTCCAAATGAAACACGTTAAAATTTATAAGTTGTTTACGTCTGAACCGGTTATTTGGAAACCAAAAGACCAGAGACAAAGTTAAAACATAAGGCGAAAGTCAGAATACAGAGTGAAGCGAATTATCGCGGATTTGCATGCATCTGTGGTACAAATAGGTTGGACCCATATAAGTAGATTTTTTTATTGATTAATGGAATGAGTACACGCGCGAGGAGATCAGTATGTGGCCGCCTACGGAAATATTGGTGACAGTGCGAGGAGCAAAGTGTGGCCGAGGAATTATATACCTACTTACCTATTGCTCTATGCCACCACCTCTTAGCCACCAGTGGTGACATAAAGGAATCATTTTACTTTTATTCTGACCTAATTTAAAGGTCAAAGAACTGACGGCCGTTGGGTCAGAGAATTCTCGAGTGTAGATCACGCGTATTTCCACTAGATGGAAGGATGACCTGATAAAGGTTCTTGGAGCCGTTGGGTGTAGGCCGCAGAAGCGCCTGAATATCAACTTCTATTCTGACTTCTACATTGTCTTCGGTGTCTTTCGATTCTAGGGCGTATGATCCAAAGTGGTTGGCTAAAACTGAATGCACAGCTACACGTCAAGCTATATATTTCCAGTATAACCTGACCTCCCATTGGCTTTAGGCATTTAGGCTTTCCGTACATCGCATCCATACATCGGTGTGTAACATATTCAAAACCATATTATTTAAAAAAATCAACTGAATATGTACTTTCAATACATTTCACTGACTAATTCTACAAAGTGAAGAGGCTTTCAAGAAATTAAATAAATAATGCTGGAAATTTCACACAGCGCAGCGCCATCTAGCCTCAAACTAAGCAAAACTTGTACTATAACGGATACGATAACTGATAGAATACTTTTTTATGTAAATATAAACTTGTGTATAGAGAAATAAATAAACAGTCCCGGATCAAATATCTGTAGATTCCTCCTGCGTCTCAGACGGCTATTCGCCCACTGCACCATAGCATCCTAGTAGTCTGTGCACTGCGCTACGGAGTTCGTCTAAACTAAACTAAGAGTCAATTTTTCAATTTGCCCTAAGTCTAACGGAGGTAACTGGGTACGAAGTTGTTCCACAGCTGGGTGACACACTGCCGCTGTAGTGAGTGCCTGTGGCAGGGTTCAGATTAGGCTTGCCCAACAACTTTATTTCACATTAAGAATATGTTTCACTTAAACGAGATATACCTATAGAGATTTCATATGATAATCTTATCCTCTGGGCCTTATCACTATAATTACTATTTAATATTAATACTCATACCTCAGTGCCTTAAGACGAAAGTCTTCAATCAGTGTGTGTTACTAGTGATGACATATGAAATCGAAACGTGGTCCTTCACTATTGGCCTTATGAATAAGCTCAGAGTCGCTCAACGAGCTATGAAGAGGGCTATGCTCGGGGTTTCTTTACAGGATCGAATCAGATATGAGGAGATACGTAGAAGAACTCAAGTCACCGACATAGCCCGACGGATTAGCACGTTGAAGTGGCAATGGGCAGGCCATATAGCGCGCAGAACAGATGGCCGATGGGGCCGGAAAGTTCTCGAATGGAGGCCACGGACCGGCAAGCGCAGCGTAGGACGTCCACCTACAAGATGGGCAGACGACTTGGTAAGAACCGCAGGTTGGCGTTGGATGCAGGCCGCTTCCAACCGCAGTTCCTGGAGATCAATGAGGCAGGCCTTTGTCGAGCGGTGGACGTCCTACGGCTGATATGATGATGATGATGATTAATACTCAAATAATGTTTGTAGGTACATATTTCTATAATATTTATGTTAACACACTCTTTTATATTGTTAGTTAATTTGCGTCACCATTTTATAAAATTTCATTGGTCATGCACGGCATGAAAAAAATTATTAATTACCCAGTAAATTCAAACCAGAAACTTTCTAATGGGAAGTCGGTGTGCCACTAAGTAGTCCGCCGCGGCTCCATTTTCTATCTAGAGTAGAAATATTCCCAAAAACCTGTATAAACTGATATTTGCCGCTTATTAAAAATGTAAGCAGTTATGGCACCCCCCAGTGGGATGTTATTTACGTCCCCACTGGAATAAACATAATTTGGCGGTGTGAGTCGACGCGACGAGGCGACGTGTCGCGATGATTTCCCGCGGGAGTTCTAACATGACTTGTAAACTGAGGCGCGGGTTTCAAGCCTTCCTTTGAGGACTACATATAGTTACTGATGCTTCTACACATCCAACCCATACATGTTATTTTTGTGTAACACGTGTGTTACATGTGGCATTAGGGTCAGTTTTCACTAGAGCGGAGAGATGAGTGAAATCAAGAATAATCATTTATTTCGTACACACAAAATGACACATGAAACAACTTTAAGGAACAGGAGATACAATTGAATCCAATAAAACAGGTTCGACTCATGTGTCTGCGTACCAAAATGGCGTTCAGCTCAGCATAATAACGCTGATCAATCAACCAATAGCAATGCCAGATGTACGTGATTTATGACATGATTCTATTGGCTGTATTTACAAATCTCCAGTATTTCAGTATTCATTTATTTACTATTTCATTTCATAATATGGGTATGTCAAAAATATATTACAAATGTCAGTTAACTATAAAAATAATAAAAAATAAAAATTAATTAATTACAACTAAGCAGAGGCTAAAAGAACAGCTCATGTATTTATTTAAATGATAAAATGAGTGGTTTTAGGTACGTTTTTAGTTTGAGTTTAAATCCTTTCTAAAGAAGTCGTGTTATTTCTAACGGAAGCTTATTGTACATAGCGAGCTTTTCTAACAGGTACCTACCTTGTTTATAGGTTTTGACAAGTTTGGTTCTTGGTATGCATAATTTTTCTGTGTTTCTAGTATTATAATTATGTACATATGTGCATTTTCATAGGTATTTCATTTTATATCATTAAGTAGTACGTCAGCAAGTAATTAAGTACAAATAGCGAAATTACGGTCTCCTCTACGCTTTGGTAGATACCGGCTCTTATGCTGAGGCAGGGCATTTGGTTCATGCACGCGATACCTACAGATGGGACTACTTGGCTTACCTACTTGTGTTTTTTTATACGTTATAGGCTTGCGTTTGACCACGATCTCGCCTGATGGTAAGCGATGATGCAGTCTACGATGGTACACGCTTGCCTAGAAGAAACCTATTCTCTCGTGACATGAAGATACCCAGGTTATAGCTATCAGGAAACACAGACTCTGGCAAGACGTTCCACTCTTTGGCGGTGCGTATAATAAAGGTCGAAGAGAACCGCTTTGTGCGAATGGGAGGTATTTCTACCATATACCGTTGATAGAATGGAGATGGTGGGATTAGGTTGAAAAGTTCCGCCGCACACTCCCCGAAATATACTCGATAAAAAACCGAGAGGCTAGCAACCTTTTGTCGATGCTCCAGCCTGAGGAGCCTTGCATCGCATGCCATTGTTGTATATCTCCTAGTCTTACCTACTAGATTGTTTGGATAGGATCGGACAAGTAAAATAACCAATTTGAAAGGCAAACTAGATTTATTCAGTCTCATGAACATATTTACAATATTTACATAACTTATACAGAGTTATACTAACTAAACTATTGACCCATTTATCTAAAATTAAAATTAATCAGAATCCGTTGAACATAGCCAAAAATCATTAGTTTAGAGGCAAAATAAAGACTTATTTAGCACATATATCGTCATTAGAAACTATGAGTTCATCCAGACGCGTAACAAATAGCAGTTGCAAGTTATGCAAACATTTGCACCGTAGCGGAATAGAACCCACAACTCTAGCGTCTCAATCGGCTATCTCCCTTGCCATAGGGTTCGTCTTTTTTACCCCTAGTTAAACATTCCTTTAAAAACAATACCCTTAATGCAAGCTTACTCAGATTCCATTATCACTTGCCAAAATCAATAATGATATTTCAGTTATTTTATGAGTAGTCATCATTATTACAATCGTTTACCCTTATTTTAGGGCGCAAAAAAATCATTTAGTTTCTATTTAAGCTTATATATCAAAATCAACTTTCATCTACTCTGCTAAAACAATGAAAAACTTCAAAGTCTACTTTACTCCTCGAACTGTCAAAACCCAGGATTAAAGCACCTTTTGACGTTAATTGACAGCGTTTTCTACGAAACCGAATCGGTAATGAGGAGATCCGTAGACGAACTAAAGTTACTGGCATAGCTCAGATGATTGGCTGTACTGCAGTGGACGGTGAACCGGCCATACAGCGAGAAGAACTGACGGCCGTGGTTACTACTAAGTGAAAAGACGACCTGATTGTGATTGCTAGGAGTGTGCCGCACAAGATGGGTCACTTTAGAAATATATGAGCCCTGTGTTCAATAGTGGACGTCTTGTAGCTGATAATGTGATGACTACCCCCACTCTTATATAATTTGAGTATCTACTGCTGTCCCCTAACCCTGGTTTTGTCAGTAAACCTGATAGGGCACGGTCTGATGGCCATGTTGGGCTGCAAGAAGTCCTGGAGGTTGGAGGCGCTAGGTTGCGGGCGGTCGAAGGGGTACCCCATCGCCTTCCTGTCGGGGTACTTCCTGTCGCGGATGCCGCAGTAGGAGGCCGCGTCGTTGCAGGAACCGACCAGGTCTTGTTCCACCTGACGAGAGTTAAAAGATAAGTGGGTGACGAAAGACTCACAGCTTTACGAGTCCCTGTGGAACATACTTGGGAGTCTGTGGCTACTTTGGGAGGATCATAATTATGTGACACAAAAGATGTATGTATTACATTTACGATATTGTATTTGTAGCTTGTTTCTGTAAGAAAAGTTCCAATGGACACGTTCTTAATCATTATTCTATTAATTAAGTTTAGCCTACTTAGGTAGATTGTTATTTAACTACAGTACAAACTAACGTCGATAATGTTCCTAAAATTAATTAAAAAGAAAGTCTATCATATTGCTTGTAGATCCTCAGATGGCACACGGTAATCCTAGACATTCTCCAAAGATTTCCGGCGATCTTGAATATCACTCAGCGAGAGTTGGTCATTGAATAATATGAGATCTTTTAAAGTGTTTGACAGTTCTTGAAAGTAACGGTTTAGTTGTCAGACGTTAGTCACCAGGTGAGTTTCAGAAATGAAGATAATATATAGAATCCAACTTACCCTATCCTCGTTCCAGTTGGAGACCATAACGAAGAGTACCATGGGGTATCCCTCCGCGTTCCCCTTCGGCACCAGCATGTGATGCGGCCAGCCGCAGCCGCAGAAGTCGAACTCAGCCGCGGCGTCGGAGCCCGGGTCCGCGGGACGGCTGTTTTGGTTGCGGAATGTTCGCTCGTAGGGAATGGTCACCGAGGAGTCGAGACTGCGGCGCCGGATTGTGTTGTTGCCAGGTTTTACTACGAGGTAATACAGAGCTTAGTAAATATGGGCTATGTTTTGTTTATCAATTCCTATTTACGCACGTGCCACGTACGACATTGTTGTCAAAATTTTGTTTTGTAAACTTTACTTGCCAGCTAAAACCCATTAGTGTATAAGATGGTGTGTACGTCTGTTTCTAGCACCGCCAAAAATTGTGCACTAAACCACTTATACCATGGCCTTATACCATAACTACATTAATACCTAGTATGACTTGAACGTATGACCTACTATGAACCAAGTGTTCCATTGTGTCCCCATGGTTTATAAATATATTAGATGAAATGAAAATTATTCTAATTCTTCAAAATCGCATGGACTACTCCACAATCGTCAAAGACAAATTTATAGACCTATCTACAACACAATAGCCCAACACTTAGTTTACTTCTGCTTTAAAATCTTCTGGTTCATAGACTTCGGTCAAAGACCTATAGTTTCTATAAGCAGACTCCACTGACCAACTAAAATTCTAAGATCTTCTGAGAGACAAACCTTTTCCATGATCAACCAAACCTACTATAGAACTTTATGCCTGAAATATCCTATAACATGATTGCAATAATCAAAGCTAGTGAACTCACTCGGCTGGGAGAACTTGTCAAGCTCGATCATCAGTTTCCTCTGCTCGTCGAAGGGCAGCGCCTTGCCATCCTCGTTCACGGTCGGCGCTAGGAAGATACGAACGGTGCCCATCAGAGACTGACCACTTGTGTTGTTCACTTCGATGCTGGGGGAAATTAACGATACGGATTAGGAATTATAACTTAAATTATCACAGACAAAAAGGAAAACACTATAAATACTCGTAGCGGTATAGCGGGCGGAGATATCGCTAAAAGTGATATAGAATACCTATGGATGGATAACACGAAAACAAAAGATCTGATTCAGCCGTTACTAGCTTTGTCAACGTCTTGGATACACTTCCGCTGGCAGTGATCTGAAGCAGTTGCATATTTTTAGTGATAATGTTAACTAGTTTCAAGCAAGCAGTGCTCGAAATTTGACAGTAATCCATTTATTTAAGCTTTATTTTAGCTTTCGCCCCTCCTTCTCCATATAAACCTTAACTATGCTAAATCTCACACGCCTCCATGCGTTAAATAATATCAAAAAGGGGTACAAAGTTTTTTCTTCACGTAACTTGTAAGTATTATTCTTTGTGCCAGGCGAGACGTTATTCGGAGCGGATCGCACTCACCCTGATAAAGGTTCACGAATTGAACCGAAACATTGTCGGTCGAAACACCGATAAGACGGTAGGTACGTGATAAATCCCGTATTTATAATAATGATTATTCTTTGTGTTAACAAATGTATACTTACATATAAGTGAAATTGTCATGCGACAGATGTGTGAAACGCGCTGGCACACTCCCACGCGGCGAGAAGTCCAACCCTCGGCCGAGCTCCACCATGCTTTGCTCCCACACCGTGGAGATGGCGTTGGGGCCACCCGGGCCATCAACACTGATACTAGACACACGAACCCCGGGGAAGTCCAGCTAGAAGGAAAAGGCTCGATTAGTTACAGATTGTATTACAGTATCCAAATTGAACGAAATGCACCCCAGGAAGCTACCACTATACCTATTTCTGCCGCCAAGCAACATTGCTGTGTTTCGGTTTGAAGGGTACGATTGCCGGTGAATTTACAGGTGTGCATCGTAGGGCACGTTTCTAACTTGCGTGACCTACGAGGCAATATTTTGTTATAGGCGATGGCTACCACTTAACATCCAGTGGGCCAGCTTGTTCATCACCAGTTTGTATAAATAAAAAAATGTTACCATCTCTTACCCGGGCCTACCAGGCCGAGTAAAGGGCGCCGTCCCCCGACACGTATCCATCCGCTGGGTGGTTACTAGTTCTATGTCACCCTTTTCCTATACGAAAAAACCAACTTCTGGGCAGTTTAATAAAAGAGATAGAAGATAGTACCTTGGCTGGTTCGTACGGGGTGAGCTTGCTCTTGTACTGTTGGAAGATGTCATCGATGTACGCGTGCCAGCGGTAAAAGACGGGGTCTCGCATCGCCGTGGCTGAGTCGCCCATCACGCCGAATTGCTCCTGGACAGTTATAATTACGTTACAGAAAAAGACAATTTTAAAGACAAAATTGCACATGCTTCATCGACATTTGCTTATTATGTTCATAGTAGTGCGACAGTTGTAATGGAAGAATTTTGTCAGTAGACCGTCGAAATCCACGACTTAAAAAATAAAATGAAAACGTTATATTGTACATCATTAGAATAAAAACACATTCCAAAGACGTACTGCTCGGGCGATAAACCTTGTTCCGCTGACTTGATATACAGCCAGGATCTTAGTCTTTGAAGCACAGAAGCGTTTCTTACCATCTCCCATACACATAGTGACCAGGTGGAACTTTGCCACAAGCGTTAAATGATACAAAATAGAAGAATATGGGCCATAGCACATCATATCTATTCAACACAAACTCTTCTCCAACTTTTCTCTGGCGTAAGACGTAAGGCAGGACGCGATCTACTCGTCGTATAAGTGTTTACTTCACACGATATAAAGCTCACATAGCAATGCTTCACGTTGAATCGTGTCGGTTTTGCTCCATGAGAAGTCACCAGTCTATAATGTGGAGTGGAACTGTCCTGTGATAAGACTCACCAAGTGTCGATGGTCAGGATCGTGAGAGTAGGAGATGAAGACGTGGCCCATGTTGTGCATGTCTCCGTAGTAGGCTCTGTTGGGGCTGATGATGGAGGACTCCATCATGTTCCCGAGCACGTCGATACCGGTTGCCTCGTCTAGCGCCCTCTGACGACCGTTGGGCTGGAGAACAATAAGAAATCATCTCTCTCTAACTCTCTAGCCTCAAAGGTATGTTGGAAGAAAACTCTTCTTAGGGTTAAGCTCGTCTTTGTACATGACCTCTATTTTTAAATGTATTTTCTTGTGTACAACAAATAATAAAGAATAAAAAAGATTAGTGGAAATATTGTATAAATAAATAGCCTATAAGAAAATCCTATAAGAAAAAAATTCAAATCGTAAATATCCAACAAGCGCAGTTATAGGCAAGTCCAAACATAATGTTTGATACGATGTGTCAACTTTTTGCAAAGAAGTTAAGCATTCACCATATCTCTGAATAAAAATAATAAAATCCTATCCCAGGTACACAGTATATCTATTATTAGATACATTATTTGTTCACATAGATCCTGTCCATCCAAAGGTTGCCTGGAAGAGATCGCTTTTAGCGATAAGGCCGTCCTATAACTTAAGTGTAAATATATTTTTCATTTGTTTATTATTAATGGTGTGCAATAAAGACATTAACTATATATTTACATTGTTTCCTTATTTTACCCAGCTGTTCCTGTCACCAGGAGCTGTATAAATCATCCTGTATGTAAAGATATAAAAAGGCGACAGTAGTTCCTCTAAATATAACCTTGCCTAATGATAGACTCACTAGGTATCAAGATTCCGGTTGATTATGTACTTCTGATGATAAAACTTACCAGGAGTACAGACATGTTATTGATAGCGGTTAAGAATCTATCTCGCATGGTCTCCAGGTCGGAGACATCACTCCTGATCAGGTCTACCGGGCGGCTCAGGTCGCGGATGCGCGTGTCAGCAAACCTGTTGGCGAACATTATCAATTCATCAGAACCTCATACACAAACGTAAACTGAAAAGGTAAACAAAATTTAAAAAAAAATCCAACTATCTTCCGCCAGCGGCTTTGCACGCGTATTTTGTTAATAAAAAGTAAGCTATGTTCCAATCTATCTAATCAAATTTCATCGAAATCGTGTCTGCCGTTACGACGTGATTGAGTAACAAACAAACAAACAAACTTCCAAACTTTTGCATTTATAATATTAGTGTGATAGTGTGAAGTGAGGTCCATCTATTAACGTCCTCTAAAACTGTCATTCATAAGTTCATAACTGTTACTAGTAGCTAGACACTTTGTATGTGGCTAATATACTCATCAAAGTTCATAACTGTTACTAGTAGCTAGACACTTTGTATGTGGCTAATATACTCATCGAAGTTCATAACTGTTACTAGTAGCTAGACACTTTGTATGTGGCTAATATACTCATCGAAGTTCATAACTGTTACTAGTAGCTAGACACTTTGTATGTGGCTAATATACTCATCAAAGTTCATATCTGTTACTAGTAGCTAGACACTTTCTATGTGGCTAATATACTCATCGAAGTTCATAACTGTTACTAGTAGCTAGACACTTTGTATGTGGCTAATATACTCATCAAAGTTCATAACTGTTACTAGTAGCTAGACACTTTGTATGTGGCTAATATACTCATCGAAGTTCATAACTGTTACTAGTAGCTAGACACTTTCTATGTGGCTAATATACTCATCGAAGTTCATAACTGTTACTAGTAGCTAGACACTTTGTATGTGGCTAATATACTCATCGAAGTTCATAACTGTTACTAGTAGCTAGACACTTTGTATGTGACTAATATACTCATCGAAGTTCATAACTGTTACTAGTAGCTAGACACTTTCTATATGGCTAATATACTCATCGATGATCTGATTAAAAAGAAAAATATTAATCAAGACCTGCTCGATGAGAGACAACGCTTTACCTACAATATTCTATTTGGTATTTGATTGTATACTGCTGAACCATGCGACATGTGAGCTGCAACAGAATGCAAGATTTTGCCAATCTTCGAGGCACCTCGGCCCCCTTAATCTCTACCTTGTAAGTAACTCGTGACTAAATGAGTACTCTGAACTCTTGAAAGTACCTTTGAACTACAATATAAGCGTTTTCTTGACAAATGTTATACGGGCTGTTGTACAAGATACAGAAGAAGGGGATTTCTTGTGGTGTGCCAATTTAGGGCAGTTCCAATAAAAATCCATTGATGTAACTAGTTCAGGACAACTGTAATGGAAGGTTGTAGTTACCTCGGAGGCCAAGTCCTGCTGGCCACCTTGGAGTCAAGCTTGGGGAAGTATCCCTCAGCGATGGGCTCTCGGAAGTTGTTGAATCGCGCAACGCGACGAAGGCCGTTGCACATGCGCTCTGCGTTGTATCTGGAGACAAGGAGTTCCAAATCAGGTGAAGATTGACGAGTTTCATTTAATTTAATTACCACTGGTTTGGTAGTTGCTAGCTCCTGGATAACTAATACCTCCGATGAAGAACAGAAGTATACTAAACTGCCGTGTCATCTTACTGTTTCTTTCTGTATATTACACAAAATTATAAAAATGGTTTGATTCCAAATAAGTCATGTTTTATCAGACAGGCTTTAAGAAATAATGCAGCCCGACTCAAAACACTATAGTTGTTTTGTGGATCTTCCAGACATTAACAGGCTTATCTAACGTAAGCCTTTATAATCTAAAATGATTTATAAAACGCCTTGTAGCCACTCTTCGTATATTGATGCAGACGCTACAGTGGCTGAGACAGGTTGCAGGTGAATAGACTCACCCAGTACTACTAACCTACAGACTACTAACAGACTACTAACCTAGCGATGATCTGCTGGTGCATATAGTAGAAGAGCTCTCCTCTCCTGTCCTTATCGACGATGGCTCTGTTGGCGGAGTCGAAGGGATACACCAGGTGCCAGTGCCAGTGGTGGAGGTTGATGCCGATGTCCTCGCGGAAGTAGGCAATGCGCTGTTCTGGCTCGTTCTGTGACGCCGTGTAGTTGGCGGGTATGGTGATTGGCATCTGAGAAGACTAGGTTTTATAATAAGATCATAGACTGAGGCTGCTTACCTGCTTAAACCTTGCTGGAATTATAAGCATGCAACTTTTAGGGATCTGAAGACAAATATCTTAAACTTCATAACTTACTATAACACACTAGCGTGATAAAGTTCTTCTAATCTACCCTAATTGTTGGGTATGTAGGTTTAGTGTCAGTATTGCCACGATGAAGGTGAGTTTAGACTTCGTTGCCATTATTGTATTAGGAATCGGCATATTTCAAGAAATATACAAGGTAAACAGTTTTTGCAGTTAGGGAGTTAACAATTCAAACACCAAGGTCAGTAAGTTTGCAATTCATTAAGTTTTAACCCTGGGCTGGGGTCAAAATTTATCGGCCGCCCGAAGACATCAGACATGGCTCCATAGCTACTTGCACAAAAGTAATAAGCAGTAACAGCTGCAATTGATGCCTGTTAAGAACCAGGCAAGTTATGCCACGTAAACTTTTCTTTGATCAAACAAGAACTTAATGTTCTGATTTCTTACCCTGGCTCCAGTTGGGACTGTGTTGGTGACCTCACGGGCACGTCTGAAGACCTTAGGGTCGATGAACTTGTCAGGGAAGGTCTCCGCAAAAGTTGGGATATCCAGCCCCTTAGTGTCAGGCCTGGAAGGTAATATTAATATGTTAATGGGAAGTAGGAAGGAGCTTTCCCTTCTGCCGCGTAAATTTCTTACATAACTCATTACATAGGTAAGTGCTAATATTATAAATAATTTTTTTTTCAGGTTTTTAAGAATAACAATTTATTTATCCGCTTGCCACAATATCTGTTGTTATTTAATTTTAAACGAAGAGGAAAAACACTGTCATTTGCTGATAGATAGCAGTCCAGTGACTCTGCTCATAATACTACCTATATACTATGTATACCTATATACTACCTATATGTGTTTATTTGCTAACTCATGATTCGGCAGTGAACAACTGGGTCAACGTACTCGTATGAGTATTGCAACTCGGAGCAATGCAGGCAGTGTCTTCAAGACACCACTATGGTGGTAAAGACTTATCTTTAGAGAATTCAACTGTTAACTTTTTATTTAGGTATAGATCTTGTAAATACTATTTTATTCATTCTGTATCTACCAAAATGTTTATTTGATCTCTCCTTTTTGTTCCTCCTAGGTTAATAGATAAAATTACTTATCACGCCAAAATTTTGCATATTGATTGACTCAACTACCAAAGACTGCCACACCTTAGATGAGACCACATCCAGAAGTGTTCTGCTGCAGATTCATCATTTGGTTTGGATGGTTAGGAATTCGGCCTTTACGTTACGAAAAAAGGTCATAGATATTTAGATCTACTGAACATCACATGGAACCAAGAAAGACTACGTAGGGCTGACGTACCTGTGCAGGATGCAGACGGAGAGACAGTAGTTGAACATGTAAGGGTTGATTCGCATCTGGCAGTACGAGCAGAGTGATTGCAGGTCTTCCAGATCGCGCATACCTAAAACGAAAGGAATATTGTTGAGAATTCAGACTAGACTTAGCTTTCTATTGACGATTTTTGATGGTAATTTCTAGGTGACAGTAGACCTCTCTAAAGCAACGCTTAGAGACATCCAAGAAAAGACCGTCGGTAGAGTTTTCTGTAGATTTATTTGGTTGATTTATCAGGCCAACTTCACCAAGAGGAGATCTGGTGGTGCCTATAAAAATGCTTTTTTTTTTCCTAACCTTTCTCGTCCCACTGCTGGGCAAAGGTCTCCCCCAAGTCCCTCCAAGCATCCCTATCTGTCGCTATTTCCCACCATCCTCTTTGGAAGGTGTCGAAATCGTCCCGCCAACGCTTTCTCGGCCGAGAAAAAATGCTTATTACAATTTTTTAATTAGTAACCTAGAGTCAACCAACATGACTAAAAGAAGATTTAAGTTGATGCAACAAGGTCAATAAAAATTTAACTTTATATAGTGTATAACTTTCGCAATTAAGTACCTACCTACCCATGGATCTGGGGGTGAAAGACTCGACATTATGAGCGATGCCTTACTAAGCGAATTCTGACGCAAAGTCATAGCAAGTCTAGAATCGTCATTGTCAGTTAGGTCTTAGCGACCGATAAGTCATCGCTAAAAATGTCGCGACTTCCACCCTTGGACCTCGGAACCTTACCTAAGAAGATATCGATCAGCTTCCCAGCCATCTTGCGGTGCTTCTCTATGAAGATCGAGAACTGTTCGTTGTAAGCCAGCTGCATAGGGAGCTTGAGGTCAGGGATGGCGATGTTGCGGATAGGCACCGACCTGCCGGCCTTCTCACCGAACCTGTTGTTCAGCGTGCCGGATACTGCCTGGTACTTCTCCGGCTGGAAGGAACGTTCTTTTAGAGACAACACTATATGACTTTACTTAGAAAACTTTCGTGATTAATTTCAATCATTATTATAAATACAGGATTTATCACGTACCGTCTTATCGGTATTTCGACCGACAATGTTTCGGTTCAATTCGTGAACCTTCATCAGCAATTCAATTCAATTCGCACTGAGTGCGAGGCGAGACGTTATTCGGAGCGGATCGCACTCACCCTGATGACTTTATCGCTTTTCGAACAAACAACCAGCATCGGCATAGGCTTTACACCTGAATGGCTCAAGTTGGTGGACGCAGGGCAGTGCATCGTAGAGCACGTTTCTATGGTGCGTCACCAACGAGGCAATACTTTGTAATAGGCGATGGTTACCACTCAACATCAGGTAGGCCATATGCTTGTTCCATCTCCAGGTCGTATATAATAAAATTACTGAATCCAAGATTTACAGAATCGCCTTGGTAGATAGGTAGGTAGATAGGTAGGTAGATAGGTAGGTAGATAGGTAGGTAGATAGGTAGGTAGATAGGTAGGTAGATAGGTAGGTAGATAGGTAGGTAGATAGGTAGGTAGATAGGTAGGTAGATAGGTAGGTAGATAGGTAGGTAGATAGGTAGGTAGATAGGTAGGTAGATAGGTAGGTAGATAGGTAGGTAGATAGGTAGGTAGATAGGTAGGTAGATAGGTAGGTAGATAGGTAGGTAGATAGGTAGGTAGATAGGTAGGTAGATAGGTAGGTAGATAGGTAGGTAGATAGGTAGGTAGATAGGTAGGTAGATAGGTAGGTAGATAGGTAGGTAGATAGGTAGGTAGATAGGTAGGTAGATAGGTATGTAGATAGGTAGGTAGATAGGTAGGTAGATAGGTAGGTAGATAGGTAGGTAGATAGGTAGGTAGATAGGTAGGTAGATAGGTAGGTAGATAGGTAGGTAGATAGGTAGGTAGATAGGTAGGTAGATAGGTAGGTAGATAGGTAGGTAGATAGGTAGGTAGATAGGTAGGTAGATAGGTAGGTAGATAGGTAGGTAGATAGGTAGGTAGATAGGTAGGTAGATAGGTAGGTAGATAGGTAGGTAGATAGGTAGGTAGATAGGTAGGTAGATAGGTAGGTAGATAGGTAGGTAGATAGGTAGGTAGATAGGTAGGTAGATAGGTAGGTAGATAGGTAGGTAGATAGGTAGGTAGATAGGTAGGTAGATAGGTAGGTAGATAGGTAGGTATGTTTATCTTCAACCTTATTAATTATAATAATAACATATAGAAGGTAAATTAACTTTGTAGTATGTCAATGACAACATCCTGTTACCGTTGTGAGAATCTATTTTAAGTTTTCCTCCTCCCCACCAGTGGGAACTAATAACTCTATCCATTGCTTATTTTAAAGGTATAGGTACTTTATGGTTAGATGATGGTACCTACAATTGAGTATGAGCCTAATTCTGGCGTTCAAGTTTTTAGGCATTTTGAAAGATTCCAATATAGAAAAGCGCTTGCCGGAATTTTCACTGGCTGTCACCCGCTCGTAGTTCAACCGCTTCTATTTTCTATCGTGATAATCCAGGGGGCAATCGCGCTAACTTTGAACGTGTCTAGCGTTGTAACTCACGTTGATTTGACTGATGTCACGCGAGTCAGCGCGATACAAAATGTGCAATAACGTAACGTTTTTGTTTTACTTTGGTATTATCGTTCAAAATTAGCGCGATTGTCCCCCAGGTAAAGTTAGACTCTGAATAATTTGTCAATTGTTGAGAGCATTTTGACTTTTCATGAAAGTAACTTTGATCAAAATGGAGGCCACACACGTAAGCGCAAGACTCTGTGGGAAGAGTTTGTTCAAATTTAGAGGCGTGTGCAAGGCTTGCGACGTGCAAGCTCGTCGCAATAATAAGGGACGATAAACCGAATGCGTGCCGTGCTCACGTGCAAGCAACCGGTTTACCGTGCCTCATACCTACGCTTCATTATAAGTATAACACAGTGGAACGTACACGTCGTGCATCCGGTGACGGTGTGTAGCGGCCTTTATTTATCAACTTTACTTAATATATTTAATTGATGCATTATAAAACTCACTTTCTCCCATCTCTCCCTCTCCCTTAGCCACTCACTCACGCGCACTCGCAATCACACACTTACACCCACACCCGTATCTAGCGCCCTTCAAATACCTACCAGCTGAGCTGAGATCAACTATATTTAGTATTTTGGTTTTTCTTTTTGTTTGTTAAGGTTAGATTATTATTTTAGATTCTGTTATTTTTCATATTGTTAAACTCAGATTAGATTTTAGACGGTAAGCATTTTCTTTGTAATCCTGATTTGTAAGTATTTGTAACTTGTATAACTTTGCAAGCCCTAAACGGCAGATAATATCTATAAGCACTATAATCATATTTGATTTAAGAGAAAATGTGTTATGTATGATACTTACATAGTAATGGTCGGGAATCTGGAAGACGGCATTGTCATCGCCCTTCTGCATGAAGCAGGGCTCCGTGGGACGATCGAAGAACAATAGCAGATTCTGCTTCACGTCAGTCATCTTGGACACTGGACAAAACAAATCAATGAATGAATGATTTATTCGCAGAAAAGGGTGTTCAGTATTGATGTTAGTAATTAACTTTCCACTTAACCAACGGTATCTAATAGAATGCGTATTTTTAACAAAAGTAACTACTTATAAAGTTTTTTTATAGGTATTTATTCATTTATTCACATAGGTGGTGAAAAGTTTAATGATTCATGTATATACTAACTGTCCCGCACCGACTTCGCACGGATTGTTATAAAAAATAAATAGCACTCAGAGCTATCTATCATTGAAAGAATTTTCAAATTCGGTTCAGTAGTTCAAAGATGCTACTACCACAACGTACCCACAAACATGTAGGTAAATCTCGTGGCATGAGTTATTTGGTGCCTTCTCCTACCAGTAATTTGTATGATTTCCCTTCTTCGCCGACATTTACACAAGAAGTAAATGAAGATACTAAAGAAGTGGCAAGTACCAATGTAACACAAACTGTGAAATCGCCATCAAAAACAATATAATATCGTTTTGAAAATTGTACATTCACCAATTGTTTTAATAATTAAACGATTTATGCAATACATGTTTGTTTTTTCCTCGCAAGTGTGTTGAAAAAGTGCGTATGAAACACGTGAGCAACTTGCTCACTAGACACTCGACATATTTACGCCCTCGCCTACGGCTCGGGCTGCAAACCACAGCCTCGTGTATAATGAGCAACTTAGCTCACTTGTATCATAATATACTATTATTTTTATATCTTATTAAGTATGTTATTAGGTCTTATTACGTAGGTATATTTTGTTTAAATTTGTGACGTCACCTCTTCCTTTTTTTCTCGCAAGTGTGTTGAAAAAGTGCGTATGAAACACGTGAGCAACTTGCTCACTAGACACTCGACATATTTACTTCCTGAAAACCAGCGCTGCTTTGCATCATTTATTGCAAAGAAGCATAAAGCTGAGGCAGAGCCTGTTTGGGCACGCGTGACACGGAGCGGACTAGTTGGTGCACCTACCTACTACTTACTGGTGGGATAGGTACGTACATATGTGTACCTACTAGCTGTATATTTATTCTCATAGTATTGTAATTTTCCTGTCTGTCTACCTATTCTGTTTGTGATCCGTTCTGTTTCTTTGTGTGTGTCAAATAAATAATTATATTCTAATGAATAAATTAAAAATGTTTTATTGCACAAATTGAAAATAAACTGTACATAGGCGAACTTAATACTAAATAGCATTCTCTTCCAGTACCTATACATTTAGTAAAAATAAATGAATGTGGAGACAGAGTCTGAGACATTTTTGCTAAGTCCACCTTAAAACATAATAAACAAACATTTGTTCCGCGGCAAGAATTGAACTACAAACCGCCCGCGGCTTTGCGTGGTTTGTCAATAAAATTAACCTGTTTCAATCCTTTCAATCAAATGTATCAATGTACCAAATGTATCAAAATTGGTCGAGCCGTTTAGTGGTGAAAACGTAGAATGGATAATATTATTTATTAGAGACACCATTTTTTTAATCTGGATTAGTGGTGAACTAGAGCAGATAAGCTATCTATAGATCAGTGCAACAACTGCTTCTATTGTATTTAAAAAAGGGATATAAATATTTTTAAATTTTTTCGGTCATTAAATGTAATTACGAAATATGAAATGGTGCCTACGGAACTACATTTGATTACCTAAAATAAATACAGATTATTGCTTTAGATTACTTACAGATTTCCTCAAAATCAGTCGACTGTTCACAAATTCAGCCTGTATAGGAAATAATTGGGCTACTGGTAAAAATAAAAAAAAAAACTCACCGCAAGATTTTTCACGTTATCTCAAAAACACTACAACGCTACTTGCAGTTAAAACTGATTTTATATAAACGAATGTACTTTTGTTATTAAGCCGTGGGGTACACGGCTCAACTGTGACCTTTTGGACAAAATGTCCTGTTTATAAAGGGATGTGCACACGACATAACTTTACCGTAAAAATTTGCATAATTAGTAGGTAGTTAGTGGTGCGGGTTGCGTGCGCAACTTTTGATAAAACAGGAAACTGTGGTTAGGTATTTGGTTCCCGTGGAAAAATAGCTGTTGTTATATTAATTTTTATAATTAAACTAGTTGAATGCCCGCGACTTTGTACACTTATTTTCTGGATCTCGACAACCATTAGCACCTACCGGGTCCATATACTCTAAGAACCATCCAGATGACACCATAAGTAGATACAAAAAAAAAATTTCATCAAAATGGCTCAAGCCACTTAGGAGTACCTAAATAATTACGAACAGACGCACTCCGGAATTTTATAAAGAAAATGAAATTGCTAAAAAGAACTTTCTAAATCGGTTGATAAATGACGGAGTTCACAAACATTTATTATTTGGAGCCTGTGCTGTCCAAAGGCCTCACTTCCGCACACAAACATCAAAAAACAACATCTATTAATCCTCCAACAATCCACCTTTTATGTCGGATAATAGGAAAATCTTCTACCTTGGCTCGTGTGATGACAGGATGAGAAGTAGGATTATTGACGACCTCCGTGTCGCAGTGGGCGAATGCCCAGCAACACGCTGGAGGATGCAGGTTCAATGCTTGCCGCGGAACAAATGTTTGCATTATCTAGGTACATACATATATTTGTTCCTAGTCTAGGTGTTTCTATATGTATATAGTAGGTATGTATTTACAGAACAAAAAAGTATAAGAATTCTATCAGTTATCTGATTCCCATAGTAGGTACAAAGCTCTGCTTAGTTTGGGGCTAGATAGCACTGTGTGTGAAATGTCCAGAATTATTGATCGAGCGAAGCGAGATCTCTAAATCAACTTGGGCAAAACGGCGTTGTATGTATGTTTGTTTGTTTGTCCATTGTACCTATCTTTGGTTATGCATAGATTACAAACAATATTTTTTTGTTGTTATGGGAAACTCGCGAGATCTCAGTTATGAGCGAACTACTAGTCTAAGAGTGATGACGCTTGAAAAAAGCTTACTAAGTATACTTAAGATACCTAGTTTGATTCCTATAAAAACGTTAAGTTTGCGTTCAGTGGTGATTGGCTAGATAACTAAACATACCTACGTATGCACTCAGAATACGTTATTTCTGTATTCTGAACCTTTTAATTGATATTCCAATCTCTACCACAAAATCCTTAAACTCCTCTCCCATAGTCGCAGAGTCCTTGTTAAAAGAAAACTTAACGGAATGCAAAACACAATTCATATTTGATTATGTACCTAAATAGTGATGACATCATAAAATCTTTCAAACTGATAAATGGTAAGAAAACCACGGACCTCTGGGGCATCTCTGTTAGCGTCGTGAAAACATTGATCGATAGGTATTCAACGAGTGCATTGACTGTGGTGTATTCCCTGATTTAATGAAACACAGTAAAATAACTCCACTTTTCAAATCAGGCACTAGTTCTGATCCTGGTAATTTTAGACCAATCTCAGTACTTCCGACATTAAGTAAAATATTTAAAAACTTATTTTAAATCAATTGCTTAGACATTTCAATTCTCATAATTTATTGCATCATAAACAATTCGGATTTACCAGGGGTCGCTCAACCACTGATGCTGGTATTGAGTTAATATCGCACGTATTTGCCTGGGAGAAGTCTCATGACGTTTTTTTTTATTTGTCAGGTGTTGACATTAATTAGGAAACTACACCATTGTGGCATTAAGAGCGTTGCTCTAGACTTTCTCACTTCTTATTTAAGTGGCAGAGTGCAAAGAGTTGACGTGAATGGAAAGCGTTCTCCGGGGTTTCTGGTTAAAACGGAAGTACCTACCACAGGGATCAATTCTGGGACCATTTTTGTTTTTAGTAGGTATATATTAGTGGTCTTCCCCATCTTATAAGGGATGATCATGAGGTTGTATTGTTTGCAGATGACACGTCACTTTTATTTAAATTAAAGCGATGACAAACTGATTTAGACGATGTAAACAATGCAATCTCTAAGGTCACAAAATGGTTCAATGTAAACAATCTACTTCTAAATGAAAAGAAAACAAAGTGTATTAGATTTATACTACCTAATGTTACACAAATAAAATCAGAAATAATAAAACCAGCCAAGTGCGAGTCGGACTCGCGCACGAAGGGTTCCGTACCATTATAAGAATAAGAATAAAGTTATATTTCACCAAAAGAACATGCAACTTACATACTAAATTTAAACTTAAAAACAAACATAAAGACAATAACAGTACATCATACTAATAAAATATATTATCTATAAAAACGGCAAAAAAAATCACGTTTGTTGTATGGGAGCCTCCCTTAAATATTTGTTTTATTTTAATTTAATTATTTATTTTTAAAGTGTATATAGGTATAACTAAATATTCTGTGATTATTTCAAGCGTCTACCTGTTGCCGTTATCAATATCGAACTAAAACGAGCAAAAAAATCACGTTTGTTGTATGGGAGCCCCCCTTAAATATTTATTTTATTATGTTTATAGTATTTTTTGTTATAGCGGCAACAGAAATACATCATCTGTAAAAATTACAACTGTTCATGAGATACAGCCTGGTGACAGACGGGCAGACAGACAGACAGCGGAGCCTTAGTAATAGGGTGCCGTTTTACCCTTTGGGTACGGAATCCTAAAAATCAAATATGAAAAGTTGGCTCTAGTGGACACCACCGTATTCTTAGGTAGGCATAACCTAAGATAATACGGTTCAATGGGGCCCTCACATTGATAAGTTGTCGAAGAGACAGTTCTGCGGCATACGCAGTCAAAAAGATCCGTCTTTTTACAGACGTAGACACAGCTAGACTAGACTAGTTTACTTCAGCTACTACCACAGCATTATGTCATACGGTATACTGCTGTGGGGGAGTGCAGCAGATATAATAAACACCGGTTTTGCTGCAGAAGAGGGCTCTCCGTGCAATTTATAAATGTGCCCCAGATAATCATTACGGAATAAGTTTAATGAAATAAATATTATGATATCCCCTTGTAATGCATCTATGAAAATCTGATATATGTTCACAAAAATATTCATTTGTTTAGAAAAATAGCGATAATCATAATTACCTAGTAAAGATTGACTCGCTGTTGCCACTTGTAGACTTCATAAAGTTAGTAAATCGTTTAAAGGCCAAGGTGTACCTACGCTTTTTTATCAAACTCCCAAGTGATGTACAAAAATTGACAATTAATAAATTAAAAACGTAATTAAATAAATTCTTAAAAAACAGCCTAGGTCTTACCCTAGGCTGTTTTTTAAGAATTTATTTTATTTATGGGGGAATGCCAGTCAGTGGGGAATGCCGGTCAGTGTCATACAGCTAGGTTCAATTAATGACAGAGTAAAACTACCCATGCTGCCATCTAGTATACACGCCAGTGAACTAATTTACGAAGCGCGGCCATTGCTCGTCACTTGCTATGTGTGTGAAAGCTGCGAATCTGTTGTGTCGCATTTTGTTCTAAAAATTGTGAATTTTAAACTAAAGGTCCTGTAAGTGATGTTATAAACTACTAGATATATTTCAATGCGCATTTATTAATGTGTTCAAAAGTTTTTGACAACCGGCTAACCAAAAGTTAGGTTAGATTTGGGTTGTGCCGGTCATTCTTAGTGGGAAATGCCAGTCGCAGGCCGGCATTGTCCTGTATGAAAGTATAATGTAATTTTTATTATAAATTCCAAACATTCCTTTCCTAAATAATGCTACTTAATGATTTTTATGTTTGTCGCAGATGCCTCGAGACAAACCAAGAACCACAGCAAAAGCTAGTTGGACACAAACCTAAAAAATGCGAAAATTTGTAAACTTGAGTTTTTTTTTCTTTAAATAGCAACTAGATTGATAAAACTTTTGTTTTATTTTATAATTAGTTTATTTTGGTAGGAAACCCCTATGTTTTAGGTATACCGGCATTACCTACACAGGTGACCTTTAATACCCGCAATGGTGGGGAATGGCGGTCAAAAGAGTGTTTTTTAAAAAGTATAAAAATCTACCGAACGGTAAAAGTTAGGCAATTTTCGACCACCAGATGTTATAGTCAGATAAATCAGCTATGTAATAGTTCAGTTTCTTTTGCTTCAAGTTTTGTATTTATAGAATTATTTTGATATCCGCTTAACCGACCGCCATTCCCCCATCTTACCCTACTATAAAATATCGGATTATTTAGATGATTGAAATTGCTGCAACTCGTTAAAAAAATGTTACAATTTAGACGTAATTTATTTTCTTTATTGTTATGTATTCCAAAAGGATCATTAAAAAAACAACCACCCTTGTTTCTTTCCATTCTTTCCTGGCTTGGTCGCGAAGAAACAGGCAGTGAAATTGACGTTACAAAGTGATCTTTATGATTTTAAAGAATAAAAGATTTTGACTTTGACTTTGACCATAGTCCATAGCACCAATAAAAAAATTCTGTAATTCTTTTAATTTAGGGTTCCGTACCCAAAGGGTCAAACGGGACCCTATTACTAAGACTCCGCTGTCTGTCTGTCCGTCTGTCACCAGGCTGTATCTCATGAACCGTGATAGTTAGACAGTTGAAATTTTCACAGATGGTGTATTTCTGTTGCCGCTCTAACAACAATTACTAAAAACAGAATAAAATAAATATTTAAGGGGCTCCCATACAACAAATTCTCGTTTTTGCTCGATATTGATAACGGCAACAGGTAGACGCTTGAAATATTCACAGAAGATTTAGGTGTATATATTCACTTTAAACATAAATAATTAAATAAAATAAATATTTAAGGAGGCTCCCATACAACAAACGTGGTTATATTGCCGTTTTTATAATGATACGGAACCCTTCGTGCGCGAGTCCGACTCGCACTTGGCCGGTTTTTTTTTTTAGTTAAATAGGTACTTACAAGGTATACATACAAGGTAGTCCACCTATACGTATAGTGAGTAATCTAGATTCATTAACATTGCTTCGAACTATTCCAATTCCGAAATTTCGTAATAAACATTCAAAGATTTTTATCAATATTAGTAAAATTATAGTTTGGTCAGATATCAATTGAATTTGTTTGTACATACCTAATGTACAAACAAATTCAATTGATATCTGCAAACATTTTAAGTACTTACCTGCTACGACTAGTAGTTACATGATTATGTAGAGCTGTGTGTGCTACGCAGAACACAGTCAGTCAACCTAACACCTTAGGTACCGAGGTACTTGAAGATATAGATAAGTAGCCCAAAGTACATATAGGATCAGTGGCGTAGCGTGGATGTCTGCCGCCCGGGGCGGAAGAGAACTTTGCCGCCCTCTTATTTTTTTAAATTCTTTATTTAACGTAAGAGTTTTAACCAGATTATGGTTATGTCACTCCCGTAAGTTGGATCATCATAATTATATCTACTTTTACAAAAATACAAAAAACTAACAATTAATAATTAACTACCTATCTAACTATTCCCCTCCAACGAATAGAGGTAAATTTTAAGCAGTCTCTTGGCCTCATTAGGTGATGGTGAAGACAAGAAACTGTTACACGTCCCTACGCTGTTATCGGTAAACAAAATTATTACTATTATTATTTCATTAGGAATTTAAATTTATCTGTCTTTTAATTTATATATATGTATCTGGAACGTAGTCTCAGTAATCCAACAATCTGTTTTCTTTTCTTTTCATTTCCCTGTCAACCCACGGGTAACGAGGACGTTCCCCACTGAATCGTTCTGTACCTTAACAGGTTAGCTGTCCCGAAGCAAGTTTCGATCTTCTTTGTACACGTCCTCGTAGTAAATAATGACAGCTAACGCTCATGAAGTTTCGTATTAAGTTACGTCATTCTCTTCAAGTATTTTATGATACTTTATGTGTCCTAGTGATTGAAATTAATTATATCGATAATTGCTAATGTTAGATGAGTATGATAAGAAATTAATTATTTACGTTTAATGATAAAATGTACGTTTATGTTCGTAACACTTTAGACATCTGTAAAATATCTTTTTGAAAACAATCTTCTGTTATTGAATTGCACCATTCAATAATAGTAACATCGGTGAAAGAATAATTTTGTGTTTGAATAAGGTTAATGTTAATTTTTAAGTGAAATTTATTTATTGTTTAAGTTCAATAATAAATTGATTGGTAGAATTTGGTTGTAGTATAATTTACTAATGCTACAAATAATATAATTATTAAAAAAAATTATCGATAGATCGATTGCATTATCTACATCATTGGCCATGAGGCACATATGCCTCATGGACGTACCAGTGCAATCACCCATGAGGCACATGTGCCTCATCGGACAGCTAACCTGTTAACCCATTAGATCGCGATCGCTCATCAAAATATTCCCTCCACGATTGACGACATCTTTGTTTGACCTTGAATAAAACTTCACTATGCACCGGTACACAGCTGTAGGGAATACCGTCGTCTGTAGCTTCACGTGCCGCTCGATCCGCCTCCTCGTTTCCCATGATACCGACATGAGAGGGAACCCATTGTCTTTAACAAAACATAATCGGCTACTTTTTGTAAGACCAGTCTTTTATTGCACTATCAATGTCTATAGCATCACGCACCTCTTACTCAATAGACAAGATAGCCAGATTGGTTAGCCTTAAATATGTTGATCTTAAATAATTTAAGATCAATTTCAATTTTGAAATACTTCTCTAAGAGCTGGCATTGCTTATGCGACAAAAATATGAAATGGTTCAAATATTTACAAGATATTATTATTATTTATTGTTTGATTTTGCCGCCCCCTAAAAGTGCCGCCCGGGGCGGACCGCACCCCCCGCCCCTCCTACTACGCTACGCCACTGTATAGGATTCCTTTGATGCCGGTTGCAATGAAGTGACACTGTATCACAGCAACTTGCCATTCTGTGCTACATTATAAATGACAAAAATAAAATTTGATAATTCTAGAAATTTATCAGCACAGAACACTTACGAGTGTATCAGACTTAAATGATCTTCATTTACCTATCTCTTAAACATAGGTTTTGTTAGATAATAGAAGTCTGCCTAGCCTCGTGAGTTAGATATTCCTGAAGATGGGTTAAATATTCCTGAAATTGGCTTGCCGTAAGTTATTCTATTCCTAAAGATACTTTATTCATAATCCTCTCTAACTTTGCCTGGAAGAGATCGCTTTGAGCGATTATTCCTATTTTAACTATCATTGCAAAGTATTTTGTTATTTTTAATATAGAAGCTTGCCTAGCCTAGATCCAAGGTTCCGGAAGTGTGCCTAAAGCAATAAAACAGATGCTGGTTTGTAAGAAAGTTTAATAATACAAGTATTGAAAATATCTCCAGTGAATGTTAACAAAATATAATAAAACAATAAATTTAGTTAGGTACTAACATGACTTTACGCTATGCTAGGTATAAGTCTAGGATTTAACTAAAATTTAAATATAAATACACTAGAAGTGAATCGCAGCCAAGGGATCCTTAGCTACCGTGCGCGCTAATAGAACGCAGTGGATACGACGCAGTGAAGCTAGGCCAGCGCTTCACGAGGCCTGGGGCCTCACGACGCAGCCCCAGAGTAGGGAATGCAGAGATGCGGTCAGGAGGCCCCGGGATGGTCCAATAACACAAAAACATAAAACTGGTTGGGGGATTTCTAGCCGCTTTTGAAGAGGAGGATAGCCACCTGACCCAGGTAGAAGTAGATGAAGTGACGGGTCTCGTGGGTCACGTACGAGCCGAAGTTGCGGCCCACGATGCAATGCCAGGTTGGGTTGTATTTCTTGTCGAACTCCTTCTTAATGAAGGCGGCGATGTCCTGAAAATCACAAAAAATATTATCAGAACTAGAAAATGTGCATAAATATTTGGATAGATAAATGATTCATGGCCATGAAAAACCATTGCTAATATCCACATATAGGATGGATATGGATGTAAACACAGGAAAACCACAATCAATCTGTGGGAATGTTGCACACTTCACCAGAACAGTCACTTGTTAGACAAGCATTATCAGTAACGAGTTTAGAAATTCCGTATGCAAAAATTAGATAAGTATAGTAAATATTGTTGAAAAAACGAGTGTGAAACCTTAGTGGAAAGAGTGATAAGCTTGATAAAAAGCTTGAAACAATTTTCCGTAATTATTTAATTGTTTAGAATTTATTTTGTCTTGAAACATCAAGAAACAACCTTGAGATGTCAGCATCCTTTCAAGGTTCGCAGCTAGGCTGGTACAGTAAGTTTTTATGCTAATTTTATTTCAAGGCTGCTGGAAATGTAATCTTCATGTAACTGGCTATTTTTTAGTAACCCTACTGAAACTAAAGTGGCCTTAGTTATGACTAATAAACTATGTCTATTATAATTACCTTTTCAATTAATATTTTTATTTTTTTAGTTTTATCCGAACACTCAAACTCGTATTAACAGGAAGGTTGCAGGTTCAAGTCCCATCTTGGATTGAAAATTTTAGAGATGGTTTTAAAAATCTTACCTTTTCAATGTTGAACTTCTCGAGGGCCTGGGTAGCGCAGTCTACAGCATCTTGCTGCATCTCCTCGCTCATGTCAGCATTCTTGATTACTGCCTTGCGGTCACACATCTTGACGGTTTCTGGGCTGAAAAAGTCAAAAGTTCTATTAGTTTTGACAAATTATTAACATGTTGACAGCAAGTGACTGTGCTGTCAAAATCTAGTGTAATCTGTGTAAGAAATTGTTCTGAGACTCCTGGAAAATACTTCCATATGAAGGACTTCCAGGAGTCTCAGAACAATTTCTAAGAAAACCTATTGCTTTCGAAAGTAGAGTGGTCATCTGTTTACTGAGTGACAGATGAAGATAAAACACGGGTTATCGCTCAATGGCCCATCATTTTACACGCGCGAAAGGATATCGATTGTTTAGACTCGATTACGATCTATAAATAAACCTAGGCAAAGGTCAAGCGGGAAATCCGGGGGTAGAGCGCACATCCCGCTCGCTAAGGGATGGATTCTGCGTAGGCACGTACCTAGGTAAGTACCTAGACACCAAGGTATGATAGGTACTTACCTACCTGTAAGCCTGTAACGCAATGCGACTTTTTGTGTAGAACAGAACAACGATACCTGCACTCTGGGACAACCTGAACAGGCTTTTTTGTGGTAATCCTCACGGTAGCACTAGCGCTAATACCAGTCATCAAAAACTATGAACTAAAAGCGAGGCACACACGTTCGCAGTCGTAAGACCTCGAGAAAGGTTAGTGAAATTATTCCCACGAAGATTATTTCCATAGGAACAGCCTAGTTGAATCGATTTTAAACATTTGCAGCACATTTTTCACAATTAAAATACTCCGCCTTTTATGTCTCGCACACCATTTTGAAGATTTTTACGGGAAATTCTAAAAACTTGACTAATTACAAATCAATCCAGTACACAAGGCGTATTTATTTACAATTGTTTCAAGAAATACTCACTTTTGCTTCAGGAAATGAACAATTTCTCACGAATAGATTTTGATAGCCGGGGACTCAATGCCTACTTTCCAGAGGATTCTTTCACAGGCTTCTTTCAGCAAAGATTTCCACGCAGTGCGCTAGAGGGCGTTCGAATTTCAAATTCGAACATCGACGTGTACTTTGTTTCCAGCCATTGTTAGATCAATCGACTAAATAATCGGTCATAATCGATTTCGACAGAGATTCATTTTTGGTGAATAATCGTGTAAAATTAAATATTTGTAATCCGTTAAGCAACTATAAACTGATAACTTATTTATTTTGACTTATGAGTACTTGATAATGCTTTCTCGATAAGATTTCCTTAATTTTGTAGGTAAGGTAAACTATTTATTTAGTGCCGCCGAGTTATTTAGTCAACTACTGATTGATAGCATAGATAGTAAGCACTATGGGATAGACTGCATAGACAATTCGTTTTTCGTTGACAGCTGCTCTCATTGATTACCAATTGATATCCGTTTCCTTACGGTCAAATCAGCCGCTGTCAGTGTTTCCCAACTCCTAAAATTACCATTGATTAGGGAACTTATTGAATAAAACGATCCATATCCATCTTCGATCAACAATACACCTAGATGTCGGGTCGGCGCTTAAAATCCGTCTCGGTAAATAAGAGCTCACTTGCAGCGTGAGCTCTTATTTCGTTTTAGTCTGGATGAAACACAGTCAACGCCAATTCGTGCCGCAATGCCTCAATGCGCATTCAAAAGTGGTAAAAATAATGCCCTGAAAATTAATTTATCAGCCGGAGTGTCTTACTTTCGGTAATTACATGTGGAATAAGTTATATTTTAATCTTTATACTGACGATTAATATCAATTTTTTAACAAAATTACCGATTTTAAACCACACCGTTATGAATGTTTGACCAACATCAAACGTGTGATATAGCATTGGGCCAACAGACGCGGCAAACATTGTATTCATCAGAACAGCAAATAGCATGGAGTAGATTTGTTTTTTAATAATTTTTAATACCTATCTTGTTATTTATTTATTTTTTGAACTTTTAACAACTTTTTAACAACATAACAAACTTATATTCTCTATAAGTTATCTTGATGTAAGTGAAGAGAGAAACTTAAGTGAAACAGAGCTTTTAAACAATAGACACGTACAACAAAGTTTTCAAAAGTATCAACAACCTTTCTTCCACATTGGATGAAAATCCATCTTCTAGTGTTATGCCGCAAATAGTAGGTTATATTTCGGGATTTGTTGTCAGTAAATTGGTAAAAAAACTAAAGTGTGACCAGTGTATAAAGAACTTGTGTGCAACAGAGAAACAATTATTTCACAAATTAATAGACTTAAGAGACATGGGATGGGAGGGTTATTCTATGCCTTTACCAATGTATTTAATATTTGCATGAAAACTGAAAGCGTGGTTCGTAACTTTATTCGCGTGAGTGGAGGTAAATCTCTACAAAAAAAGTATGATAGCAACTTTATATGTACTGAAGTTTTAAAAATATATATTGACAAGAATTTGTTTTCTGGAGGAGATGAACACCAACACGAAATCCCTTTACTCAAATCAGTGGTTGAAAATTTTATTGACGTAAGGTTACATTATATCTGTAAAAAAGAAACGGGATATATCAAAAACAAATCAAACCGACAAATGTACAACAAACTCAATTTATTATAGGAAAATTAAATTCAGTAGAGTTTATCTTAACCCTTAATCATAATATTTTACTACTAAAATAGTGCATACAACGCCGAAAGCGTAGGTAAATCCATTTTGATGTTACCTTTTTTTTAAAACCGCCCATTGTACTAAAACTATTTGTAAATATTATGATCTGTGTTTTACTTTGGTGTACAATAAAGAGTTATCTTATCTTATCTTTTTACATTTTAGTTTACGATACATAAACAAACATAGATGTCCCAAACTTAGTTAATTTCTAAAACTTATACGTGGTTATTATTATTTTAGAGTTCAACGCGACTCCATACCTCCTGCAGGCAGATTCGAAGAAGCAAACAGAAACGAAATAAAATGATGTAGCTCGCAAGAGAATAACAGGAAAAGGTACTTTATTTGTTGCTGATTTCATAATAAATGTTATGTAACCTACGTCTTTTCATTTTTAAGCGATTTTTTACTTTGTTTGTTTTTTGAGACGAATGATCGTAACATTTATAGGATTTGTGACTTTATTACAAGGTGATGTGGTTATGATTAGGTTGAATTTAAATCTTTTGTCTCAGTCTGTTGGTAAACGAATGTGGCTGTATAATTATATGTTTACGGGGACAGCATTTAGCTTTGATTTTGTATGAGACCCGTAATCTAGGTGTATTGTTGATCGAAGATATTCATAAACATTTAAATGGTATTGTGTAATTAGTGTTTGAATAAAAATTTCGCTAACAGAGCTGATTATGAACTTACGAACAGAAATAAGTTTTTTAGATGAACAAATAACTTCAAAACAAGCTTTATTAAAAATTCATAATCAGAACCGCAGGCAGATTAACATGAGTCCAAACACTAATTGTGTCGTTTGATTACAGAGTTCACATCTTCTGGTTCCATCATCAGACCATGGATATCATCTATAGAGTACAAGAGATCACCCAGAGTAGGTACTTGTCAAGACGAATCAAACTAGCAGAATCTCAATGGAGGTTGCGTCGTTTTATATCAGAGCTCACATGGGAGGCCATGAGAACTCTGATATAAAACGACTCCATCATCAGAACAGCACCATGTCATAATAATATTGCATTGTCATCCGATTTACCAAAGCCTGCAAAATTTCACTTCAATCAGAAATTTGAGTAGGTCAATTTTAATAAGCGATAAATACCAGTTTTAATCAGTAATTAGATATGGGTCACATTTAATTTACAAGATTTGATTACAGACAGACAGACACCGGGGCAGGTGAAATTAAATTAAAGCTTGTAAAAAAGAATAGTCAGAAGGAAAGTAAGGGGCGATGCGCGTAAAATTAAAAAAAAATAAACTGTTTCTCACGAAAATGTTTTTTTGTAACTACAATTTTGATGGTTTCGTTCGAGATAAAGTAGTGAGTACGTATTCACACCAAGGTATTTCTAGAACTCCTGGGACTTGGAACTAATTAATTGGAGGAGGAAATTTGAATTAGCTGTATGGCAACATTGTCGCCATATTGATTTTGTCAAGGAAGGGATTGTAGCGTCTCGAGCGTCTGATGAATTGTTATCGAAATTCGCGAAATATACATTAGTTATTGCTTTATTCGTTTTTCTACACACAAGGAATCATGTCTGGTGGAAGTAGCAGCAACAGAAACGAGTGCAGGATATACGTTGGAAACCTGCCTCCAGACATCAGGACAAAGGATATCCAAGACCTATTTTACAAATTCGGCAAAGTCACATTCGTTGATTTAAAGAATAGAAAAGGACCACCGTTCGCCTTCGTGGAGTTTGAGGATCCTAGGTAAGTGAAATAGTTAAAATATGTAAGTAGTAAGTAGATTAAATACGCAACGCCGGTATTTTGAACGCGGGGTAAAAACTAGGGCGCTATGCCGCGCACCTACTTTGTATGCAAATTGCAAAACAAACAGAATAAAGTGGAGTCTTTCAACATAATAACACCATTCCTACAATGAGAAGCCACTTTGTTGTTAGTAACTATTGACAGTATTGTAATAGACAAGCACTTAGGCAGTCGAAAAATAATGACCTTCAATCATATTAAAAAATATTATTATTATTAATAGTTTAGACAAAAAAAAAGTATATAGTATTCTATCAGTTATCTGGTTCCCATAGTACATGCTCTGCTTAGTTTGGGGCTAGATGTCGCTGTGTGTAATGTCCAGCAATATTTTTTTAGGTTTGACATAAATCTACAGTACAGCTTTTATTTATATTCTGTCTGCATCAAAGATTTAGAAGAGCAGATTTAGAAGAGAAGGCCAATTGGCTGCACAAATGTGAAAAATTATCATTTTGATGGCGCCAAATAGGGTCAATCACACGGGTTCCTAGCTAAGGCAAGTTAGTTTGGAATTCAGTTAAAAACTTAATTTATTTTTTTAAAGTATATATATATACCTACTTTAAAAAAATAAATTAAGTTTTTTGTTGGGTGCTGGGCGGGAGACAAGCTCTCGTCTGACTCAAGTGCACAGTTATAAATGCATGATGTTTTAGTACATGTACAGTTTTTAGTTTACAAAAAAAGTATTTAACTATTCAATCAGTTCTCTGGTTCTCATAGTACAAGCTTTGCTTAGTTTGGGGCTATAAAACATTGTTTGCAATGTACAGCATTAAAAAAAATTAAATATATTGGCTGACCCGCCCGTGGCTTCACATGCTTGAAATATCCCGTTCTGATGGGAACTTCGGGATAAAAATTATAAAACACTTGTCAAAATGATGCAATATTTCAATTAAATGACTTGACGGTTAATTATATGGATATTGTTCAAAAATACTACAATCGCGGTTTAAAAATGGGGGGTGGGGAAGGAGGGTGAAAAATACTTTACGATCATTTTCATACCTACCAAATATACAAAAAAAAATCATTAAAATTGCTTACCCATTTCAGAGGAGTGCGACCACTAAAGCCGTGACACCAGATTTTTATATATTAGAAGATAATTAATGCTTTGTATCATGTAGGTATATGTAACAATTATATGAAATTATGAACAAAAATTATCACAAACAACATACTTTGTATGGCATTGAGGCCACTGATAAAAAACCCTGAACTCATTTGAAGATAAGTATTTCAACATTTTTTAAAACCTAATGATAATCAAAAATGCCTCCGCTTTTTGATTAACAGGTAATTAGATTATATAGTCTTGACTAGGTTTATCATCATGTCACTCACTTTTAACCTGTGTTCCACTGCTGAGCATACGGCTCTCTTTGTAAGCTACTCTAAAATACATTATGAACGATGGGATTTGTACTGCAACCTTTGTCTTTCAAGAATAAAATGTCTCTAATGAAGAATCAAAAATTCACCTTTCCCTTGATTATATCTTTTTAAAATCATCTCATAAAGATCTTTACATCCATGTCGCTATAATTTGGAATTGAAAACCCTCTGTGACGGAAAGACACAAGAGATATATACAAGAATATAGGGTTTCCATATTTTCCTTCTAAGATACAAAACTAGTAAATTTGTTATGCAAAACAATACATATAATCGCGCATCGTTTAGGTAGAGGTATCATTGGAATCATCTAAACCACGAGAGTGACATAGGCTTTAGAAAGTATTAAGAGTGATTAATTGGTTATAGTCTGTGATTATCAAAACGTGCAAGCTTGTTTTCCTCTTTTCAGTTTGTTTTGCAGGTATTAGATATTTTCACACTTGTATGCAAAAGGATATACCTGTAAGATTCTTTTGACACTCCATTTATCAGGTTAAAAAACATGAGGAAAAAAAATAAGATTTCTACAACTTACTTAAATATCTTTATCAACAAATTAACTAAATAAATAATGCTGGATACTCCACACAGCGCTATCTAGCCCCAAACTAAGCAAAGCTTGTACTATGGGAACCAGATAACTCGTAGAATACTTTTAGACATTGTTTTTGTAAGTTTTTTTAATCTGTAGACTACACAAACACTTTTACCGGAGCAGGGATCGAACCTGCAACCTCCTGACTCTCAGCCGGTTATTCGCCCACTGCGCCACAGAGGTCGACAAATATTCAAGACTAAACTTAACCTTCAACAATCTGTCAGAAACATTTTAAAATATAGTCTCATTACATAATATGGTAATGACGTCACGGCATTTTACAGCACAATAAAAGCTTTTATTGGGTATTTATATTCAGTCTTAATTAGCATACAATGCAATTAACATGAAGGTGACATTAACAGTATAAATTGGTAAAGTTATTTTTATGCCAATTATATGTTGTACACGTATTTTTTTGTAATTACTAGTTAATTGGTCTTAAAAACGGAATTCTTATGGCGCGACTTTGTTGCGTCCATCCGTCCGTCTGTCACAGCTGATATCCCAGCAACTACAGAACCTATCGGCTTGAAATTGGGAATAGTTATAACAATACTGATCTTTCTCTATCTATTGCAAGTAAAAGAAATCCAAAATACTCTCAATTTGATAGGCAAAAGAGCCAAAATGGTTTACTAGTAGGGTTACTACGTTATTTTACATGTTTATATTTTTGAATAGCAATATGTACTTCATTTTGCATTGTAACTGACTGAAATGCAATAATATGAGGGTGGTCTCATGATGGAGGCAACGGAACATCTGAATGGATTTATAGTAGGCTTTCGGTTCCAATTATTAATTTGATAAAGTTCTTTTGAAAAAGTAATTTTTCAACAATAAATCTTATTTATAGCAAGGACTAACATAATATAGAATAGAATTATTTATTTGACACACACAAAGAAACATAGAACGGATCGCAAACAAAATAGGTAGATAGACAGGAAAATTACAAAACAATGAGATTAAATTAGACCTACAGCTAGAACACATACTTACCTACCCCACCAGTAGGTAGTAGGTAGGTGCACCAACTAGTCCGCTCCGTGTCACGCGTGCCCAAACAGGCTTTGCCTCAGCTTTATGCTTCTTCGCAATAAATGATGCAAAGCAGCGCTGGTTTTCAGGAAGAGCCTTATGTAGGGTGACGTCACAAATTTAAACATAATAAGACCAATTATGTGTTTTTTGAACCATTGGAGCTGTCGTATTTTTCAAACTTTCGCGATCACTGTACCTACTACATAATTATTGATTAAAACGGGTATTTATCGCGTACCTTTTTTATTTGTTGTCCCGACGTTCGGCTGTGTTGCAACAGTCATGGTCTCGGGTTGATTGGCTGTCAACCCGGTCTCGGGTCATCAACCCGTACCTGTTTTATAATACCCGAATACCCATAAATACCCGTTTTAATCAATAATTATTAGAGTTATCATTTCTCTCCTTTAAAGTAGGTGCGGAAGCTATACTTCTATACTAATATTAAAAAGACGAATGATTTGTATTTTTGTGTGTAAGTTTGTAATGATGAATAAACTCAAAAACTACTGGTCCGATTTCAAAAATTCTTTCACCATTGGAAAGCTACATTCACCCTGAGTAACATAGGCTACTTTTTACCCAACTGCGCAGAAGGAGGGTAATGTTTTTATTGAAAAACTACGCGTGCGAAGCTGCGGATTGGTCAGCTAGTTAAGAATATACAATAGTGCTTTATGAATAAACAATTAAGACTCCACAAACGCTATAAACTAGTGGTTCATCCCGAACTGAGATCTCGCGAATCTCCCATAAAAACAAAAAAAAAATATTATTTATAATCTTTGACTTTTAAAATAGTGCCACGAAATAACCAACTAACTTGACCTACAGTTTCATTCTTAGTACAAGTAACGGAAGTTCATGTTAATTGGTTTATTATAGTTTAATTGGTCACACACAGGACGTCCAATACTAAACCTAGGCGTCCCTTATAGATTTCCATAGCGATCGATCTAGCGCGGCGTGGACGCGCCAACAGCTCCCAGCAACCTTTATCAGGTCGTCTCTCCACCTAATGAGAGGGGGGTCCTACGCTGCGCTTCCCGATGCACGATCGCCACTCGAGAACCTTTTTGCCCCAACGACCTACCAGTTGAGAATAAAACCTATATGAGAAACGTGTTGTTCCAGAGATGCGGATGACGCGGTCCGCGCCCGCGACGGCTACGACTACGACGGATACCGGCTGCGTGTGGAGTTCCCGCGCGGGGGCGGCGGCGGCGGGCGCGGGGGACGCGGTGGCCCGCCGGGCGAGCGCGCCCGCCCCGCGCCTCGCGGCCCACCCGCCAGGCGCTCCGAGTTCCGCGTCACCGTCACCGGCCTGCCGCCCAGTGGATCCTGGCAGGTGAGCATACCAAGAAAGGCAGTTGCCAAATTATGTTCGGTTGCTATATTGCTTGGTAGAGTCAATGCGGTACGCTGTGATCTTCCTACAGAGGTGTGTGCAATGAAATCGCCGACTTGTGTGAGCTCCATTAAATATTGTATTAACATAAAGGTAATGACCGTTATCAACGTGAGCGGTAAAGTCTGTGGTTATCTACGCCATGTTTTTGCCTTTATCTACTAGATAAGAAGGAAGCAAGAGCTTATTTTGCTTAACTTTACATTTTACTGGCTAAAGGCCTCATTTACTTGCTACAATTCATTATGTTATTTGTGGGGAAACAGGCTTACGGCCCACCTGATGGTAAGCGGTCACCGTCGCCAATTGACACCGGCCACACCCGGGGTATTGTCGATGCGTTCCCTACACTGTAGAAACCTCTTTACATTTCTCTTGAAGCGCGCCATGTCGTAGCCAAATAGGAAATCCTCAGATGGTAGCTCATTCCACATCTTGCAAGTATGGGGTAGAAAAGATCGCGTGAAGCGTGTGGTGCGTGATACCCAAAAATGATATTATAAAATTAAGTCGCTTCCGCTGTCTGTTCGCTTAGATCTTTTAAACTACGCAATGGATTTTAATGCAGTTTTCAGCAATAGATAGAGGGATTCAAGTGATAGCAACTGCAAAAAAAAGCAACTACGAAAGAAACTGATTGTTTGTTAGTTTGTTTGTTACCATTTCATAACTAAACGGCTGAACGGATCGTAATGAAATTGGTAATGTTTTTATTGAAATACCACGCATGCGAAGCCACGGGCGGGTCAGCTAGTATTAAAAAAATATTAATTACCTATATTCGTTAAAAACAGTTCCTAAAAAGAAAACTAGCGTTACCGGTTTCCAGCCTCGTTTTTTTCCATAACCGGACTGTGGCCAGTTTCATTTATAAATAGAAATAAGGATTTGTTTTGGAGATCGTATTTCATTGTAGCTTAATATAATTGTAATGAGCTTCGTTTTATTTCAACTTGACTTTTACAGAGCAGTTAACTATGACCTACTTGTAAAACACTAGTGATGTACATTACAATTTAATTTGTAATTTTTATAAATTCTGTAGTTATAGACATAGACAATCATTTATTTGTCACATAGCACACATAATACAACAGATAAAAACAAAAAAATAATGATTCTTAAAATTATTAAACATAAAAAAAATATTTAAGTAGTACATGTAAAAACAGAAACAAACATAACATAATAATTATTTTTTTAAGTCATAAGAATTGGTATAGCAGCCTTGACTCAGCTTTATGTCAACTGGGTTACCAGTGGACGCTGTTATTTTGCGAGACCGTGTGAGCATAATGATTGTAATAAATCACGAAAGTAATATAACTTGTATCGCAGGATCTGAAGGACCACATGCGCGAGGCAGGCGACGTGTGCTTCGCGGACACGTTCAAGGACGGCACGGGCGTGGTGGAGTTCCTGCGCCACGAGGACATGAAGTACGCCGTCAAGAAGCTCGATGACTCCAGGTTTAGAAGTCACGAGGTGAGCAGATTCAACAACAAAACAAAACTGTTTTTATTCCTGTAATAGATAGTAATTTACATAATATTTGAAGGTTGGAACCTTGTTTTATGTATAAAACTTGTGTTAGAAGGCCCCACTGTTACACATCCAAGAGTATTTTTATAGATTATGTTCTGTTCTTTCTTAGAAACTTGAAGTGAAGGAGCACATCACTTGAAGAAATTACGGTCGTTGAGAATGACGACTAGGATATGCCTTGCCCAGCAGTGGGATGATGCGGGATTTAATCTTCAAAATATAACTAGTACATTTTACTCCATTTTCTATATTGGATACCGTTTTTAGGGAGCTTTCGACGTTCTTTAGGTATATGGTGATGTCATTTGCATATTTGACTACATTTATTATTATTATTTGTAATAGACAGGCAGCTCTTAGAGCTGATGCGTGTATGTCTTATATATTGTCAGTGCGCTTCAAATATTTGTCCAGTCTGTTTTTGAAAGCGTTCACTGAGTGGGCACTGATCACTGACTGGTAACCCATTCCAAGTGTCCACTACGCGATTGGGCAATATGTGCTCCCTTGGTTTGCTGGTACTTGGCCCGCGTTGCAGCTTCAGTGAGTGTCCTCTCAACCTTGCATTATTGTTCATGGTATATAGTGTTTGTGACAAGTCAGGTATGCTGTAGTGGTTGTTTAGAATCTTGTAAGTCTCTATAAGATCTCTGCGCTCTCTACGTTGCTGAAGGGTAGTTAGTCCAAGTTCCTGAAGTCGTTCTTCATATGTAAGTGCTTTGAGACTAGGTACCATTTTCGTTGCTCTTCGTTGTACTCGTTCAATAAGGTTAATGTCCTTTTTGAAGTATTTATTATATCTACTATATGCAGGACATCTTTCCTTAATACATTTAATGCATTTGTTTGTGATGTTATAAAAACATTTGTGAAATGATTTCAGGGCGAGGTGTCATACATCCGCGTGAAGGAAGATTACGGCGGCAGCGGCGATAGATACACCGGCGGCGGTGACAGGGACCGGTATGTAATCACACAAGCTGACCCGCCCCGGCTTCGCACGGATTATTAGCACAATTAAATATAGCACTCAGATATAGTGCAGCTTTCTATCAGTGAAAGAATTTTCATAATCAGTACTACGATATAAGTTAGAGATGCCTCGGCAACGTTCGTGTTTCCGACGTAGTACGATTGTATAACCGATGTCCGGGCATCCGCAGCTCGTGGCGGCTCCTCACTCACCAGTGAGCTTCAAAGGCGCGGTTCCAGTATTGCAACTATACAGTGTTTTTTTAACTGTAACAGTATGGCAGCACCCATAACCAGAGGAGATACAGGTACAGTTTCCTTTAAAACATCAGCTCGTTTTCGAAGAAAAACATTTTAGCATTCAAATTTTTTTGGTCCTCCTCTGGTTATGGGTGCTGCCGTACTGTTACAGTTAAAAAAAACACTGTATACATTCCATATTTCCGATGATACACTAAGTTTGCCGAGGCGTCTAACTTTAGTACTGTAGGTACAAGCATTAACTTGTAACCACACTAATATTAAAAGTGAATTTATTATCAGTATTTGTTGGTACACCTCGTCAAGTATGAAGGTGAGGTGTACAGTTGTTGATGTGTGTTTCAGTTCTCGCTCGTACTCCCCGCGTCGCCGCGGCTCGCCGACCTACAGCCCGGTGCGCCGCTCGTACTCGCGCTCGCGCTCCCGCGACCGCTCCCGCGACCGCAGCCCCATGCGCTACTGACTCGCAGGTCTGTCACATACATACTCAATCTAATTGATCTATGGCCCTATTCTCTCACACACCACACACAAATACTGTACGTAACTTATCTGCGGGCCTTTGTCTCACACATCACACATGCATACCTACTGACCGTAACACATCTATGGACCACACACACAAACATACATATAATATTCTGTACGTAACTCATCTACGGGCTTGTTGTCTCATTCACACATCACACATGCATACCTACTGACCTTAACACATCTATGGACCACACACAAACATACATATAATATTCTGTACGTAACTCATCTACGGGCTTGTTGTCTCATATTGAAGGCGAAACGTCTAAATGTTTGATGGACTTTCTCGTCGTATAACACGCGCGAGTTAACTGTGACGTCACTGTCACAGGGACAAGCGCGGGGAAGCGGGAGAGGGGTCGCATTCCGGGGTAGTGCAGTTAACTCGCGCGTGCTATAGATTAGGGTTGGAGTTAATTATACATTTGCAAACTGGTAAATATTCATATGAATGTGGTAAATAATAAGTATTGATGTTTTACCATATAATATGAGCATGCAAATAGTATAATGTTGCAATGTTCTCTCTTAGAGTCGGCACTGAGTTTCTACTTGGAGGCAGTTCTTTAGTTTATACTAAACAACTTAACGCTCTTGCGTCCACACGTCAGCGTCCTTCGATTTGAGAATCCACGTCGTATAGGAAAATGTAGAAGACTAGTTTGCCGATGTCTTGTCTAAGTCCTATTACATACTCTCTAAAATGTATGTATTTACATAATCTAATATTATTTTTCCGACTCGGATCACGCCAATACATTTTTGTATGACAAAGTCAAACAAAATTCATCATGCTTAGTAATCCGGAGCAGGGGAGAAAGTCCAACATAATTTGTTGAAATTTTCGTTTTCAAAATTTGACACAGAGGGGGTATGAATGATGTGAGGCCACAGGTGTGGAACTATACAATTACTAAATGATCCTAAACAACACTAGAATATACAAAATCAGATTGAACTCTTAAAATATTGAATAGTTTAAATGTATTTTTGTAAGTAAAATACATGTACAAACATTTAAGAATTTCACCTACTTGTGATTTTCTAAGATACCTTGAATTCTCAATTAAAATTAACTCAACTACATAAATAGATTACAAACAAATAAGGTTACAAAAAGGACATGTACAAAGGCATGCGTAACCATAAGTACTAAATTGTACTAAATACTACAATTAGTACTAAATTGGTTATTAAAAAAATCTATTTATAACTTTTGATTACAGAACTAATGCTTCCTTAACTTTAGTTGAGAACTCAAAGTTGTAAAAACACAGTTTCCAACATTTTAATATCCACTTTCAATTTATTCATTATATGAATAAGGTATAGCAGCCTAGCTGGGAGGGATTATAGTCTGTTCTAAGCACAGACTACATGGATTCGACCATATTTGGTCAACAGTACCAGGAAAGGATAGGAAGGAAAACTGGATAAATGGTTTGTCAATTAATAACTTATAAGTCTTATCATATGTTTTTTTAAGTTGCTGGTTTAATTTTCTAAAGCGAGCTTTTTTTTAACTAACTTCTTATCTCTAAAGTCTGTATTCTAGAAGTCTTCTCTAGCATTAACTGAGATTCGAGTGTAGATTGTTTTGAATGAACTGAAACCTGAAATCTATGCGTGAGTTTCGATTTAGTTTTGAGTTGAGTTCCAGAATAGGGACCGAAAAGTTCGTTACATGACAAACCAACTAAATACCTGCCAGTTCACATTAAGTCGTTGGACCTGGAGCCGTAAAGACCTGGATGCCAGCAGTAACTGATGGATTGACCAAGATTGAGATAAATACAACATGCTCCGAAATATGTATGCTATCTCGAAAAGGGGTGATTCCCCTCGGGGATATTGAAAAACTGCTGTCATCAACCCAAAGTCATGAAGAATACGTGAAATATAGCAAGAAGCACACAGAGATAGTGTAGCTTTGAAATTATTTTCAGAATCGGATTAGTAATAAATATCTGAGATTACCCCATACAAACATACAATCTTTTTAATATTGGTGTAGATGACCCCTTTTCATAATATTAGTGCTATAGAGTGCTATGCTTAGTATTTCACTAAGAGATTGCAAGCTAAAGTGGGCAGGGCACATATCTCGAAGAACTGACGGCCGTTGGGGCAGAAAGTTTCGAATGGAGACTAGGCACTAGAAAGCGCAGCGTAGTTGCCAACACCCCCCTCCCACTATATGGAAAGACGACCTGATGAAGGTACAAAATCAGTCGCTCTGGAAATGTATCGCGGATTAGCGGAGGCCTAGGCCCAGCAGTGACTATGGCTGATGAGCCCCTTTCGAGTTGACATACATAATTCGGAGCCAGTCGACATACTAGGAAGAAAGGCTACCAAGCTCTGAAGCCCACTATAAAGCAGAGATGGGTAGTTCGCGGAGCACCAATGAGTAATATCACTGAAGGTATGTTTGTATCGACAGCTGCCGGCGCGGGGACGGACACGGGACGACTGCGGCCGCTCTAGATATAACATCGCTAAACTACACTCATTCATATATTATTTATTACTGTAACTGACCGGCCGGCGGACGCGAGGTGGAATATTGACGCGTTATTGTAAATAAGGGAATCAGGTGCCGTCTTTGGTGTTACAATTGAAAGAAATCAAAAAAAAACGTATATTTGTCACATCTAAATTATATAATTCACATTCTTACAAGTAAAGAAAATAAGAATATGTCTTAAATTGAGCGTAACATTGTCGGTACTTGCTCATCCCCGTATTTATAATAATGTTTGAAATAACTAAAGTATTCATAGTAAAATTGTGCTAGAATGTTGACGAATATAACGGGTTGTGGTTGAATCTAGCCGAAATGTGACATACATACATATTTGAAAGTGCTTTTCAAGCTAAAAATGTTCTCTAACTTTATGCTTTGTGTTAAATCGTAAAAGCATAAAATGACGATTCCAAATGATCTTAAAATCTTAATTTCTTAGTTGAATAATTAAATTATGACATTAAAAGCTTGGAGTTCTCTCAAATAATTTCTCTAAATCAGACTTCTTGAATACTGATTGGAAAACATCAAAAAAAATTACTGACTTACATAATTTGTGGATGATGTTTTTATGTAGGTGGTATGAAATAAATAAATATTAAAGGAAGCAAATCACATTTTATATCAGATCACAAATTTTTGTAAGGTTGTTTAGAGTAGACATTTTGATATCAGAATTTAATAATATTAGTTTTAAAAAAAATCCACGTCGCTCGCGCCGGCGCGCCGGTTGTGTTCGCTCGGTTTGGTCGACGATGCACATAAACGCATGTTATTTAGACTACAGATCGTTGACGAAAATGGGCGATTTATGTCACAAACGATGTAAATGTGGACAAATTACATAGTCGTGCCATTCTTGTTTAGCTATTTATATTTTGTTGCTAATTGAAAGTTGACAGTTGGCAATTGTTATTGCGTTATATGTAGCAGTAACCGCTTGATGTGGACTTGAGCCGTCATCCACCTTACATCAAAACATTGTATTTGATTGAACAGATTGGTGTCCGTTTTTTATCATTATTGAATAATATTAGTAAATTTAACTGAAATAGTATATTTTTGTCCACATTTGCGAGATGCGACGTCACTGTATTGTATGTTTTATCTGACTTGTAATAATTTGATGTAATTAAAAAGATTTTCTTTTGTTTCATCCACTGTGGATTGGGATCTGGATGGGATCGGATGGAGGTGTGTGGCGTAGGATCGTCTCGGATCTCGGATTGTAAGGATCGGATCAATATGGATCGCATGAATATCATATGGATCGGATCGCAGTAGGACGCGCGCACTCCTCACTGGAAACTCGGATTTTTGGATTGTACCAAAGGATTCTTGGATGGATTAACTGGATAAAAATGGATAAACGCAGTTTGGAATTCGTTTTTGGATTCACGGATCTTTGGGTATGGAATACAAATTATTGCAAATTAACTGAGTGCACGCTCCGTACGTTTGACGACTTACACAGCTTGTTGATGTCCCGGAACCCGGAGTCCGGGACTGGGAGCCCCGGGCTACCGCCTCGGCAGCGCACTGAGACGGGCCTAGCAAGGGTTACTCCAACTATGCTCACACAGCTCAACATTACAAATAAATTGACCATTTTCCAAAGTCACGAAAAGTAGACCCATCATCGCTTACCATCAGGCGAGATCGTGCTCAAACGGGAGCCATATATTTATATATTTTCCAAATGCCTACTTCTATATCGTCACGTGTTATTTTATATTATCAACAATTGACTATGTCTATGGAATTATGTATAAGTTCTATCAATCACGACTGATAATGCCTATCTTTTTAAAACACAAACTTTTTTAAACCAAATCTAAAATCTATCAAAAATTGTTATATTTTGGTAGGTAGGTGTACAAACTTTGCTATGCTATTCTCAGTGTTCGGCATTAGTGTATTAGATCTAACAATCATTGCCATATTGCCAAGTCAACTAGTCTGGCCCGGTGCTCAAAACTAAAAAACTGGAATTAAACCGTTATATTCTATTATAACCTTATTTTTTTATAAATGTTTGGTTTTCAAAGACTCACTCTAACCAACTGATCAGTTGGTTGGTAGTACCCAGTCATTAGTTGAAAATTAACTCTGATTAACAGTAAACCAGCACTGAAATGCACCGAAATCCAGTACTGAACTGGCGCTCTACTTCCAACGACCAATCCAGTGCTGCTTCATTCTCAGTATAGTATTTACAATCCAACAGCTTTTTAAATGAGTGGAATAGTTATCATGGATTGATCCATGTGGAGTAAGGAATGAAGCCAATGTAGAACAGGCAATGTAGTGTACACCGGGCCAGTTCAATTAGTGGCACTTAGTTGTTGAATATGGTCGTAATGTCAGTGTCATTCGTTAATAAGCATGCTCCCCAGGCTTTGTTTGAGACGAGTGGCTGGTGTCGAGAGAATAAACTATCTATTTTCATGAGAATTATCAAAATTGTTATATGTGACCGATGTCTGTTAGTGTAGATGTATGTGTAATTTAGATACTGGAGTTGCATTCCAAAGACCAACACAGTTTGATGGATTTAATAAAATTACGTATAAAATAACAATTGTTTTCTTTTAAAATCCTAATCCAATCCACTATCCAGTCATCGTATCAGCTAAATGACGTCAGCCGCTGAACGTAGCCCCCCCCCCACTATAGATTTGCAACTCTGAAAGTAGCAAACTAAAGTGGGTGGGGCACATAGCTCGGAGAACTAACGACGTTTCCAGTGGAGACCACGCATTGGAATGCGCAACAGTTGTATCGTGTCGGGCCACACGATACAAACAAACTGATTTGATTACCTATTACTTTTACAGCGGCCTATCCGCACGCGGTAATTAAGAACAGGGTTGAGTTTTAATTGAAAAAAGTAGGTACCAATTTAGTACTAAATCTTAGTGTGAGCATAAGATATTTTTAAAAATTTTCAAGCCGAACGGGACTTGAACCTGCAACCTCTTGATACGAGAATGCGCTAACTAATTGCGACAAACGCTTAGTTCCCGACAGGCCTGAAAAATTAGTAATATAGTTTATCTTAAAACTTGGCGCTTTTGACGTTTATAATATTTGTAATTCAATAGAATACGACCGAAATTGGACTAAAATAAAAACCTTGATTATTATACAGAACTTTTAATAAATATAAAATTAACAACTTACAACAATTCAATCACACGGCACTTGACTTACGACTACTAGAAATATAAATAGACGTTACCTAGCACTAGCTAAGCTTTACATTCAATCTTGTGGGTTACCCGTTTGTCTCTAGGATTCTTCTAAAGGGAATTAGTACCCTGCCACAAGTACCTAAGATCTAGTAGTTTTGACCCGCATGCTTAGGAGCTATTCTCTATAAATGGATCTAGCTCAGTAACGCTAGCCCACTCGCCATTTTAACACTGCACTTATTATCTTCGCAAATTTAGCTCCATCCAAAGGTTGCCTGGAAGAGATCGCACTGAGCGATAAAGCCACCTATTGTATAGCTTTTTTATTTGGTATAGCTTGGTATTTAATTCTTGTATCTATAAGTCCTAAAATATCAATGTATAAAATAGGTAGTACAAATCATATTCATTCATCATGTAAGTACCTGTTGAACTGACTGCATCGTCGCAAAGGCGCCGCCGATATACGTAAAAAATTGTGTATTGGAAATTTGTTGATTACTGGATAAATATTCAAGCTACCGGTATTAAATCAATCTCTAAAATCCGTTACGATTCTGCATGTGTTTTAAATTAATGTCGTGAATGCGGTGACAGACTATAAGTATGTACATAATTCGGTTTAGTGCGCATTTTAAATGCAAACATGTTTATTTCCACGCCCTAACATGTACCGTACATATCATTTAGGATTACTACATAATACTCTAATCTTAGGATGTTTGTATGTAACTGATTTCGTGTCGCAAATAAAGTAATATGAGTGGGGGGGGGGGGGGGGGGGGCTTCGGTCTATATCTTGAACCCGGAGTGAATAGCGCAGGTGCCAAAGGTGAGGTTCTCATATGTGACCTGACGGAATCCCGCCTCTTCTATCATTGATTTGAACTTCTCCTGAAATTGATAAATATGCAGTTAAAACTAAACTAAAGTTATAACTGGAATCACACTATACTATTACACATGCAAAACTTTGGATGTTTGTTTATTCATTTATTTGTTTGTTACTCAATCACGTCGTAACGGCTTAACCGATTTCGATGAAATTTAGAATGTACGTAGATTTTATCCTGGATTAACACATAGGCTACTTTTTATCCCATAAATCAGGTCCCATGGAATAAAAATGGGGTGTCAAGTTGCAACAGTGAGTTTAGCTTTATTTCTAGGTTACCTACACATTTAGTAGTGTAACGCGTACGAAGTCGCGGGTATTGTACGTATGTAAGATGATGTTATGTATTTTTTACATGACTGAAATAATCGGTATTTCATTAATATCGCTAACTGCCATTCCACAATATTTTATAAACATCACACCGTTGGGCCCCGTGCATGCACTAGGAATCTGTCTTCAGATATTTTAGCTATGATTTTGTAGTGTCAAAAAACCCTATTTCTTGAATTTGTAATTCCACAGTATAAAAAAGTTATGTGCATCATGAATTAAATTTCAAGTAATGAGGGCTGTTCATTTTCCATTTTTAATACTGACATTTTTACTAGCTTTTATTTAGCAGTTAAGTTTATTTATTTAATAAGGCACACATTACAAGCAATAACAATTAAACTGTATAGGTAGGTACCTGATTGGGGAACTGCCGGATGCTCTCGACCAGGTACTGGTAGGGCTTCCACTGGCCCGCGAACAGCTGCCCCAAGACTGGGATCACTTGGAAGGAATACTTGTCGTATACCCTGCGACATAACCAACACATGAAATAGACCCTCCGTAGCAAGTGGACAGATACTGTGTAGATTCTCAGTTGGATAGAATCTCAACTGGATAGATTCGCAACCTGACAGAACGTGTACAGTCCATGACATAATTTATTTGCCTCCTTTATAGACGCAAGTGCAACCTCTTCGTGCTTCAATTTAAGCAACCGATAACGATAGCCATAGGTACAGAAACTAACAGGCGCAAGCACAAATAGAAGCGCGCGTACGAGGATCTCGGAACGACCTTGGTACTAAACTTTTGTAGGTAGGTACCTACACAAGACCTGTGGCCATGACCTTTGGAATGGGTCTCTCAGCTGTAAAATGGAAACTTATTACGGGGTTTTATTTTTATTTATACATGAGGAGGTGAAGAACAAAACCACACTTTTCCACTTCTGAAAATTTCGGTTTTTTTTCATATTCGTGAAATGTTAAATTGGTTGTCGTGACTATGCGAGATCTTGTCAAAAACATCTTTTCCAACTAAAAATTCATTTGAAATCAAGGATTTCGAACAAAACCACACTTTTGACTGGAAAAATCAGTCATCTGCTATTTTTTTTAAACCCACACTTTTTAGAGTAAAATTCAATGGTATCAATAAGACTTCATCAAAACCACCTAAAAACAATTAATTGATTGATTGATACAATAATCGTTCTAAAATTGCAATTGTCTGATCTGGTAACTAAAATATTTTATGGTTGATTTATTTTTCATAGTTCTGGCAACATTTTTCGATAATTTGACAGAATGTCAAGTCGAATCTGTCAAACCAAACCATAAATTGTATTTTTTTTCCAATTTAAACTTTGTTCGTTGTGCTAATTTCAATTTCATGGTTCATTGAATTTAACGCAGTTTTATTTTGAAATTTTAATAAAATGGGTGAAGGCGGAACTACTGAGGTCGCCACATTAAACAGTGGCACAAAAAAAGGCCACGGCCAGGACGTTCAACGATTAGAAATCAGCTACCAAGTGAGTAATATTTTACATCAATTCGGTTGGGATTTGAAGTCATAAACCTAAAATTATTCTAAAATACCAATTTTTTCTATTGCAGATATTAAGATACTGGTTTGGTACCACCTAACTTGCAGATGAATTGTAACCATGGGCCAAAAAGCATTTTCAAGTGCAAAAAGTTAAGCCTACTGTTATTACTGAAAAATAGAAAGTTTACCAAAACAAAACCAAAGTTGCACAAGACACATACGGGTCTCTAACAATATTGGTGTCTGCGTGCACCTCAAAGAAAGAGACAACCGGATAGATAAGGCTGTTTGCAGAAAGGCAGAAAATAATGTTCCAGTTTCTATTTGACCGGCAGAAAGAACAGGTTGATCCAAGTTTGTATAAAATTGTTCATAGCTCTTTGCATAGGGCAGAAGATGGAGATGTCAGTGATTGTGATTGCCTTGAACCTGATGCAAGCACTATAAGAATTTAGGTAAAAAGTGAAAGTGAAGAAAACTTCGTAAATAAAGTTATTTTTAAAAGTGAGGTTGTCTTGTCAATTTGCTTCAAAACCACACTTTTTTTATCTCGGTATATATCAAAACCTAACTTTTCCAGAAGCCTCTATCAAAACCACACTTTTCCAAAAAAGTTTAATCAAAACCACACTTTTCCAAAATTCATTTTTATAATAGTGGCAAAGATATTAACTATTTTTATCAGCAATTAGGTGTATAAAATCGAGTGAAACACGAAGTTTCATATGACACAATCAAAACAAATCCGGTAGTTTAAATCTGTTAAGTTATTTATATATTATTGTTTTCTCTAAAAATTGAAAAAGTGTGGTTTTGTTCTTCACCTCCTCACATGTAACTTGACTTTGGACTTAAACAAATCGGTACCTATAGATTATTGCTCTAGCTAGACCATGGGCAGTGCCGTTGCTTAAAATTAATCGACTAATTTTAAACAGCTGTTTACAAATTCACCCTGTAAACTGATGTCAGAGTACTCAGCTTTGTAGTTTAGAAATAAATACTTACCACTGCAGGGTCTCGTTGTTCAGTTGACTGAACTCCAAGCACATGAAGCGACCGCCCGGCGCTAGCACGCGGTACGCCTCCTCTAACACCTGGAATACCATTATACATTTAAACTAGTGGTTCGCCCCGAACTGAGATCTCACGAACCTCCCATAAAAAAAAATATATTATTTGTGATCTTTGACTAAGTATCAAAATAGTGCCACAAAATGAATAACCAATTTACTTAACCTACAGTTTCATTCAAAAAACAGGTAACGGGAGTTCATGTTAATTGGTTAACGGTTTTGGGGTAGAAATTGCAATTATTCTGGATTTCAGACTTTTACCTATATTTGTGTCACTTAAGCTACACGCATACCAAATTTCAGCACTGTGTGGTCACTGGTGTAACCTGTGAATTTCGTCAGTTTAGTTTTTATTCTTTCTAATAATTTAAAAACTACAAGAGTTTAAACTAAAAATAGAAACGGGGTCGAAATGTACTGATGAAGACCTTTGATAAGACGTGACACTTGACTGGATGGTTCCATTTTGTTTTTTTTTTACCTGTGTTGAGCCCCAATATCTTAACAACTCCCCCCTCCTCCATTTTTAGCTCATCTACATACAACGCCGATTTGTCCAAGTTGATTTGGAGATCTCGCTTCGCTCATTAAAAAAAAACATTTCCATGTATACCATACCCCAACATCTATCAGTGTTACAGTTTTCCAAAGTACTGACGCTGGGTTAAAGGATGAGTGTACCTTATCAATATGTGTGCAGTTTCTGATACCAAATGCGATGGTGTATGCTGTGTAACTGTCGTCTGGTAGAGAGAGCTCCTCTGCGTTCTGACATTTGAATTCTAGGTCCACACCTGTCGATTCTGCTGTGTAGCCGAGTCTGAAAATAATATTTCTATGAAAGTCTATAATTTCTTCATCTAATGATGATGAAATTAGTAGCTGCCAATGCAGGCTAAGGAGATTAAGGCTATATTTTATTTTGATAAAATCCGTGCCAAGCCAGGGCAGACCCGCTAGTTCCTAAATTTACATACATAATAAATTCTGTATTTATAATAATAATTTAACTCATCATAACATTAAGAGACTTCAAAACAGGTTGGTGGGATTTGGCAGGTGAGCAAAACTCCTGGAAGACTGAGGGTGACCTTTGCCCAGCAGAGGGATGACGCAGGTGGAATAAAAAAAAACATTAAGAGACTTTCAGCACTGTATGTTGTAGACATATCAGCAATAATGCTGCTCATCTATAAACAAAATAAATAAATAATAGTTTCTGAGTGTTGGCTGTTAATATTTATTTACCTCTGTGCTCTGAGTTTGCCTACATCTAGCATGGCTTGGTTGATGTCACACACGGTCACAGAGGAACGCTCGCTAGAGCTTGCTTGCTGGTTTTGTAGGTACTTTATATATCTGAATGTGATGTCACCTGGAATAATATATATTTGATTTCAAAAAACCTATATGAGTTTTCCAGGTTTTCAGGATCCTTGCGGATGATGTGACACCACTGCATCATCTGCAGGAATCCTGGAAAACTGTTGCCATCAAGTCCTACACCATTATTTCAAGGAGTTAGGCTGGATGGGGGTCAGATTAGAAGGGGATAAATGCACAATACACCCCATTGTGAGACATCAGTGCAGATCTTATTCTGTACACCTCAGAAATATTTATTATAAATTAGGTGCGTTTTAATGTGATTAATATCCACGCAATAGAGCAGAGCAAGTATGTACTATTGTATTTGTCAAAATTAAATTTATTAACATCTTGTCCTCCAGTGCTGTTTAAAGTCTGTCCAAAGGCCAAGTAGTATACCAACTATAACACAGTGGAACTAATATATAATTACCTAGTCGTTTACGTCATGTTGGCCACCAGTATCATCTCGGACAAAATAAAGCTGGTATCACACAGATTATTGTAAACTAAAACACTGTCAATAAAAGTTGTTTAGCAAGACTCAATTTATTTAAACATTCCTTACCAGTGCCTCCTGCCATGTCAAGGAGCTTAGTCCCAGGGGTAGGAGCCAGCCGGCACATAAAGATGTCCTTCCATACTCTGTGCACTCCAGCTGACATTACATCATTCATTAGGTCATACTTGTCCGCTACTGTCTCAAATACCTCGTGCACTGAAAGTAATGTTATGGAGTCATATTAATTTAGGTAAGTTTACGCTAAATACTTTAAAAGTTTAAGACAATAATTGTTACCTCCATTCTTTATAGTAATATATAGAATGGAGGTAACAATTATTGTCTTAAACTTATAATGTTGATTTCAATAGGTAAAAATATATATGCGGTTGGCATTCCTATTTGTGAATAAGTAAAGATATAAATAATTTCTAATTTACGTTATAGAAATGGTGGTGGTTTCATTCAAACTGTAAATAAACGTACCTTTCTTCCATTTCTCTTCTTCATCAACAGTTTGAAAACCGAAATGTGTTTGTTTTTCTTGCTTCTCTTTTGAGGCATTCTCAGTGCTGAGCACTCGTCTGGAGAGCCGCTGCACAGGCCTTCGTGTGTCGATTATTTTAATTACCGCTCTGCGAAGCGCCATTGTGTAAAGTAAAATATATATTTCCCTATCCAATTTTCTGCAGAAAATTCGAAAAATAAAAAATGCAGGTTAATCAATAATCAATCAAGGACAGCCACACACACACACTGGAGTGGAGCAGCTGACTGTCAATTTCAAATGACATTGATTGATTGTATGCTACAGCCTTTGCGACAAAAAGAAAAAAGATCACCCTTGTTTGTAACATTTTTGACAATCAGCTGAAGTAGAAATAAATGTAAACAAACATTTTAGTAAAATTTCGTAGATTTTTGAAGTGCTGGATCCTTGACCTTTGGATCAGGGGATCAAAGTTTAGTGAAATTGAAACTATACTATTTAATACACATGGGTTCTTAACTCTTATTCAAAAGAGTGATTGTAAATTATATAAAATATGGCTGCTTACGCGGCGCATCTCACTCGGACCCTCCAAGGGACTCCGTCAGTGTTTCAAGTGACGGCACAGGAGGCCCTGGGTGCTACTGTGAAGCCTGCGCTTAGGAAATTAATTGAGGTTGGTTTTTCATTGTTTACTTTGAATTTAAGAGGTTGCCAATTAGAGCTGCATTCTGTACATATATTTTATTCTCAAATTTTCAGTATTTAGCTACAGTATACCCTAACAAATTTGGGTGGTGTGTGAAGTGGTTTGACGAGATCTATCTGGTGTTTGACTGCTGCCTGCAATATCACTACCTCAAGCATTACGGTAACATTTTTATTTATTATGCAGCCAGTATGTTGGGGTCAGGTTGACTTTTCATCTAGTGAAAACCAGATTTCCAACTAGTACCAGATCTCCCCATTGGCGCTGGCTGTGCACTTGTTAAGTTAACTTCATTTAACACATGTATGTTATTTCTGTGTTTATGTTTCCAGCGGCATCATTCTCAGAACGGTTTTATGGCCTGCTCCGAGTGCCGACCACCTCAAATGCCTTCTACTCAGGGCAGCGACTGCCCGTGGGTCTGGAACAAGGGTCACTTATCTTCCTGGTCCTGGCTCCGTACCTGAGGGATAAGGTGGCGAGGATCGTGGACAAGTGGAGAGCTGAAGATGATGATGGGCTGCTTGGCAAGGTAAGATGCTTTTAGAGTTCTTGGGTTCTAGGTGTCACCAAGAAAAAGGGGAGTTTACCACATTGGTAGCTATTTTAACGGAGGAGCTTCTCTAGTCAACGCGTATATACTTTTTTTTATGTAATGGTTTAATTTTGTGTAAAAAAGTTTTATAATATTTGTCTCAGTACCTGCCTCTCCTCCTGTTAGCGTCTGCGTTGTGCTTATAAGTTATTCGCTAGCCCTGGCAGTGCTTTATTTTTTATTTTGACACTATTTTTTGTTGTGTGTATAGAAACGAAGGATCATGATATTCAAAAAAATCGATGAGTTATCAATAACCTATGTCTGTTACTTCCAGAGTAGGAGTGACCGCGCTCGTCGCGCCGCCATCCACATCTACTCGACCATCCACCTGGTGACGTCATCGATCCGCGCAGTGCAGCTGGCGCGGTACATGACTGGACACGCGCGGAGCCATTCCCCCGCGCTCTCCGCACTCGGCCTCGTGCTGAAAGACGCGCCGGCCCCCGAGGAGGAGAGCCACTGGGCGGACTGGTGGAGCGAGCTCAGCTTGAGGGACTATGGGTGAGCATCTACCTGACGACGTCGTCTAATGAGACTGACTGAACATGACTGTATACTTTTCTTAATCTTTTGGCCCACCTTATTAAGCATCTACCTCTGCTTATAACAATTGCATTACCTCACAGGTTACGTCAATTAAGAAGGCATTGCACTGCGTCCGTTATTTTGAGACATACAGGAAAAAAAACGAGTGTGCGACTGAAGCACACGACTGAAGTAAAACTTCTTTTTCAAAATATTAATTTATAGACATTTTCAATTACAAAATTGTCCACACGTCTGTAGGTCGATCAGTCTAAGTTCATTCTGGACAGACGTAACTCGCACTCGCACATTAACCTTTAAAAATATACGAAACGTAACTCTCTCTTTCTATCTTCACTAACTTATATCTCCCTCTCAACTCCCGTTCGCACTTTTCGTAACGCATTCACCAGCTTACTCCCCAAGTCAAGCGTGTGTAAAGAATTTTACTTCAATAAATAAAAGTCTCATGTGCCTGTATATTCGCCGGCACCCATACCCTTCAAACCGGAATAGCAATGCGAGCATTACTGCTTAGCTTCAGAAGTAGGGGTATACGGGTGGTAGTACTTCGCCTGACGAACTTTCACATGAAACTTACTTTTTCCAGATCCCTAATGGTAACGTTCCCGATGCTGGGTCAACTCGGGCTCCGCGTGGTGGAGTACGGCGCCTTCGCAGTGCAGTTCCTGCGCTGGTGGGAGAGCCGAGCCATGGACTCCAGCAGCACCCTGCCCGCACCTGCTCCCCCCACTGTGAGTAGCTGTTCCGGTAGACAGAATTTTCCCTCTCTGTGACGAGGATATCAGGAGAGACTGACACTGACACCGCATATGCATATGCACAAAGATTAAACAGACATTATGCACTTTCTCATACATTTCAAATGGAGTTTGAATTATTTTTACTTTTAAAACTGACACTGGTTGGCGAAATGCAAATGTTTGTTCAAAAAAATTAAACATGTCAAATGGCCCATAATATTAAAACGATTAACTTTCAGTTGTACCTCAGTGTTAGAAATTATTGCAGCTACTTTATAGTGATACTTTATAGCGTTTAGTGAATAATTTCCATACGTAGTATAAACAATGCTAGGATGCTCCAATTATAATATACTTTGCTAAATCATTTGAAATTATTTATTACAGAAGGACCAGAAGTCTATACGCATGAAGAACAAGTGTCCGATCTGTCTGCAGTCGTGGAGGATCCCCACCGTGCTGCCAGTGTCAGGGTGAGTGTGCGCACTTAGGGGGCGTCCATTAATTACGTGAGGTTTAGGGGGGGCGAGCCGAATCTCACCCAATCTCGAGAGGAGGGGTGGGGGGTGGAGGGGGTCTCGGCAAATATCATGTAAAATTTTTTCTGTCAAAAACATATGGGTATTTGCAAGAAAATAGAATTAAAACCTCTCATATACAAAAAAAAAATTAAGTCCAAAGCATTTACCCATTTATGAAAAGAAAATTTGAATAATCTCACGTGAGATAAGGGGCAGTTGGAGAGGGTCTAACCAAATATCGCGACATCTCTCCAGGGGGAGCAGGGGGGGGGGGGGGGTAAAAATCGTCAATAACGTCTCACGCAATGAATGGACGCCCCCTTACATATATATAATCATAACAAATAATTCAATTCATATTTTTCATTTAACTCATTGGCTTATTGAAGAGTTACAAGTAAAAGAGCTTGAGCAATATTTGAACTGTAATTGAGCTGAATTACATTACTGCTTCATTTAACGAGTAATGAGGGGCTTAAAATAAAATATAAAATGAAAAGCCCTCATTTGTGCTAGCAATGGGGGAAAAACTAGTTCAAACAAGCGTAATAGATGGCGCTGTTTGGAGATGCGCCTCCAAAAAACATTTTACAAGCCAAAATCTCAAAGATACAATATCAAAATTTGTCTAAATAATCAATCTCATTTCGTCAGTTATACAAACACGAATGTTTGTTTTTTTATATATATCAAGTTCCTCGAAAAATAATGTTGACAAAGCAATTGACATTGACAATTCACTTGGCTTTGTTAATCAGTGAATGACGGAGTAACGCCATCTGTTAGCAGCTATACAAACATGGCAGTGATAACCCCTCATTGGGATGTGGCAACATACTAACACAATCTGACAGTTCCTAGAGAAATATAGTCAGAAACGTGTCAGTCATATAAATCGAAATTAATTGAGTCTGGCTAATGAAAGTACAGACTACTAAATACCTGAAATAACCTCATTTGATACATTCTAAAGCTCAAGCTCGAGATTTAATATAATTGGCCTGGTATACGTATTATTAAGTAGGTATGTACTTAGATATTTGTGTATTATGTAATGTATATGTGTCTCCTACAGCTATATATTCTGCTACGTGTGTATATCTCGGCACATGCGCGCGCACGCGGCCTGTCCCGTCTCGCGCTGTCCCGCCGCAGAGACGTCGCTCGTTAGACTATACCTAGACACGTAACCGCTATTATACTTGTTCATTATAAGGGGTCATACCACAAAAAAATCCTATACAAAAATGGTAAGGATTTTTTGTAAACAGTGTTTAAGAGTGTGCTTAATTTATTTGTGGTAGGATCCCTTATAATTTCGCTAGTCCGTAGATTCTCATCAGTGTTTTACTTTTTTTGTGATAACAAGGAAGAAGTTTAGTTGACCTATGTTTAAATGTATAAAGGGCCGCCCCACCCAGGGCTGTATCTAGGATTGAACGTTGAACTTTGGGGGGTACTTTTTTGAAGTCACAAATCGAACCATAGACTTCCAGCGAATCTGATAAATTAATAAGGCTTGTTACGCACGATAAAAGAAATAAAACTGTGATTTTTTGTTTATTAATGAAAGAGGATGAATGAAATTTAAGTGTATTTTATTATATTATTAATAAGTAATGTATTTTATTATTCTTGTTAAGCCATTTATTTTAATAAATTGTATGTTGTATTTTAAAGTTATTTTTATAAATTAAGGGCTGTGGTATATCATTTATTTTTATGTTAAATAAATTAATAATGACTAAATGACATAGGCATGTGCGCTAAAACTTAACTCAATACTGAGTAGAGACTCAAGCGTTGATTTTTGACGTATCACTTTGATTAAAGAGATTTAAAGATATATTTTATTAAATTAAACAGTTGCTTACAGTTTTAACCAAAGCGAAAACTGTCTTAAGAAAAATAGCGATGATAATAATTTTAATACAAGATATAAAAATCCACTTGTGGGTTCTATAAAGTTAGTGAATCGTCTAAATGGCAAAGTTGTACGTTATTATCAATTTTTTATATCCCGTGTACAAGGTGTTTGGTAATATACTGACGATTTCTCAAAACATTAAAAAATACTTTTCGAAAAACAAACTATTACTAATAATCTCAAATTTTGAAGAAAATCGAGAAAGTTTAGGTGATTAATTCGATATAAAAGTTACTGTCTACTCTTGCAAACGATATCCAAAATAAAGGCCGATTTGTTATCTCTATCGGAAATGGCTGCTGGTCTTGGGTTAGAAAGGGACAACAAGAGATATCTCGAGACGTCACCAATACAGTATCTGTGGTTAGATGGCAAGCATTATGCAATAGCACATCGTTTAATAAAGTGTTTGGTTTTTACATGCCAAAATAAATTTCACATTTCTATGGTAAACATTTCACAAATTTATTTATTATGCTCATCAAAATAACCTCTTTCATTATTGTGCGTATATTATCAAACTGCCTATATACCTATACAAAAATTAACATTTAAGAAATTTAACAAAGTAGTTAATGTTAAATATTATGTAAGTTTATTAATATTAATTAAACAAAGACTAACTGCAAAATAAACAAGAAGAAAGTATGAAAAGAATACTTGAAAAATATTTCAAAAAGTCAAAATACTCAATTTTTTTATTGATTTTGAGGAATTTCAGTCCCAAGTTTTCGAGTCTCGATTCACGGTCGAGCACAGTTTTAGAATACGAGCCTAACTAATAATATTAACTTTAACTGTATGTGTAGGTCCTAAACTTGTTGTAGTCATACTGAAAAGGAACTTATTCAAATAAATAATCCATTTATAAGCATTTTTATTGATTTAATAAAATATAAATTGCCATTATTATGCTAATCGACCAAATATACAAGACATTATCAAACTAAGATCAAAAGATTATTAAATAGTTATGTATAAGTATCATAGACAAAGAATACTTTTTTTAAATATTAATCTGTATTTTACAAATACTCTACTTCATTAACAATAACCCCTTGTAGAATGTTATGGGCAATCTGTCTGCCACTACCGGCCACCAAGGTGATCCTAGGCGTGGAGGACACTTGGACAGCGGGGACGAAGTTGATGGGGTCCTCTGAGGAAGAGGCGGCCCCCGGGGGGAGCGAGTCCACGAATTCCCGCAGAGCGTCGCGGGTGGGGAATGTGTGGACGCCGTAGATGAGCTCTCCGTCCGGCGTGGTGATGGTCCGCCAGGGTTCGATGGTGTCGAAGTAGCCGCCGATGCCCTGAGGACGATCAAAAAATAAAGCATTGCAAAGTAGGCAAGTATTAGTAAATCCTATTTGCTGTTAGTTTTACAGATTGGCTGAATGAATGAATGAATGAAAATTCTTTATTATACCTTACAAGCTAGACACAACAGCTTTAAAGAAAAAAAACATATAAAAGTAAGCATAATGTGCGGTCTTATCGCTTAACAAAGCGATCTCTTCCAAACAACCTTTAGATGGAGAGGATCATTGCTTAATGGAAGATTGGCCGAGGTGTAAAAAGAATAACCTTAATAATAGAAAAAGAAATTAGTTATATACATTACATACATATTAGGTACATAAATAAATATCATATATTAAATAAATAAATATGTACTTACATACTTATACTTATATTAATAATATTAGAGATCAGATGAATCATGACTCTTTATGGAGATAAAAGTTTTTGATTCTAGCTCTAAATACGGAAGGTGAGGGGGATTTCTTAATGGAGACCGGCAAGGCGTTCCATAATCGGACAGCTTGGACGGAAAAGGAGTTTGCATAGAAACTGGTTCTATGTATCGGGGTTTTGAGATGGAGGTTTTCAGAGGATCGGAGTGTTTGGGAATTTGTGCAAAAAAGGAATTCGAAGCGTTCCTTCAGATAACAAGGCGTGGAAGGATTACGAAGGATGTTGAATAAGAGGGATATGATGTGAGTATTCCGGCGAAGTCGAATGGGGAGCCATTTGAGTTTATCACGAAATTCGGAGATGTGGTCGTATTTCCGGAGTCCGAAAATAAACCTTATGCAAAAATTTTGAAGACGCTCAAGCTTATTGAGCTGCTCCTCCGTGAGGTCAAGATAGCAGGAATCAGCGTAATCTAAAATTGGGAGAAGAAGAGATTGTGCAAGCGCAATTTTAGTAGCTATCGGAAGAAAGTTTCGCAGTCTCCTGAGCGAACCAGCAGAGGCAAATAGCTTCCGACTCACAGATTTGAGCTGAGGACCCCACGACATACAGCTATCCATGAAGATGCCCAAATTTTTCACAACCTTTGAGTAGGGAACAGTTACATTATCAAACTTAATTTGAGGGAGTGTTGTGTAGTTGATTTTCGATAAGGTGCGTGAACTTCCCAGTATGATGGTCTGTGTTTTATTAGGGTTAACTCTTAATCCATAAGCCTTGCTCCATTCACCTATATAAAGCAGGTTATTATTAGTGACGGTGATCGCATCAGGCAACTCATTAAGTGGAGCCTGGGTGTGAATTTGGAGGTCGTCTGCATAAAGGTGTTGACATAAGGATGAAGTGAGTTGACGAGAAATAGAATTTATAAAAAGTGCAAAACGAAGAGGAGATAAGACGCCACCCTGCGGTACACCGGCTGATGTACAACACCAAGACGAAAAGGAATCGTCACAACGTATGCGTTGCCGGCGTCCGTGCAAATAACTGCGAAACCAGTCAACCACCGATGGAGATATGTTAATTGAGCGAAGCAAACCCAGCAGGATGTCAAAGTCGACAGTATTAAAAGCATTGCTAAAGTCGAGCAGTGTCAGAATAGTAAGGTATCCGTTTTCCATGCCCGATCTTATATCATCCGTGATTTTAACAAGTGCGGTTACAGTACTATGACCGGGACGGAAACCGGATTGAAGAGGATTGAGTAGGGCATTTGTGATAAGGAAGGAGCTAAGCTGGTTGTGGACGAGACGTTCAAGGACTTTTGATAGGAATGGGAGAATAGAGATGGGACGATAGTCGGTAAAGGAAGTGGGTTTGGATTTTTTAGGAAGTGGAATTATTTGCGCTTCTTTCCACAAAAGTGGAACAGAACTAGACAAAGTAGAGAAATTGAGGATATGGCAAATTATTGGAAGTACCTCATCAATAATTGGAACTAACATATTCCGTCCAATATTGTCACTACCCATGGCATTTGAAGCAATTGACAGAATGATCTTTTTAACATCACATGCGGTGAATTGACTAAAGACAAAAGGAGAATAATTAGGAGTTGGCAACAAAGAAAGATAATTAAGAGTGTTCATTTTATCATCCAAATCAATATTGGATGATGACGAAAAGTGTTTGTTAAGAGAGTCAATGTCTAGATCATTTGGAATGGTATCGTGTCGAAATGTTTGAATGAATGAATGGAAACACTTTATTGTACACCACAAAAGAAATAAACATAAAATAAAAATTCACAAAGCAACAAGTACAATGGGCGGTCTGATCGCATTGAATGTTGAACGAAAAAGCTTAATTTGATTCAGCTGATTGGACAACCTATTTACTTATTCAATGACCGATTTATAAAAAGATTAGGTAAGTAATAGTTTTAAAAACCGTTGTAATCAAGCCGGGCTTATTGCCTTTGTCTTCCCGCGAGGTCGCGAGGAACAGACATTTTACTAAGTATTTATAATGGAATCAAAAATTTAATTGAATAAATACATTTTGAGTCTAAGTCTAGTTTTAAGAGAAATAAATAAATCAAAATACGTTTGTTGCGTTTGGCCAATCAGTATTTGGTGTATTCTGGAGCTGGCAAACTTACATCAGTATTAGACACAGCATAGTGATTCCCTCTCTTAGCAGTAACCAGAGACAGGAGCTCGCCACTCGCGCTGAGGATGGGCGTGCCCGCGATGTACAGGTTGGAGGACTCGAAGGTGGGGGCGCAGCGCCACTGCGCCAGCTTCCCATCAGACGAGATGAGAAGGATGCGCTTGTTGCGGTTTATGAACACCTGGAAACAAAGTGGTAATTATGGCTGCCTTTCCACCAGAGACAGCCTTGGATCTAGGGGGGGGGGGGGGGGCAAACCAGTTCCCTGTCCCGTGCGACATCTTCAGGGGGCGCCAATTTCTTCAATAAAAAAAATGATTGAAAAAAATCTTGTTTCAAAAAGCGCTTGGTACCCAGCGCGCGTAGTACTATCGATTATTCTACTCCCAGTTCACCTGGCTGTTCATTTGATTAAGAACGCTTCAAACGTTAACCCCCCCCCCCCCTCCCTGACCAGAGATGTGATAGGTCGCTGAGTAATTAATGTATGGCAATAGGATCAAATTACAACAAAAGGATAACCCAGCTATCCTTTTGTTTGTTTTTTTCCTCGATCATCGCTTAGCTTCCTAGGTGGAGGCCACCTTAAGATGTGTAGCGCCATCAATCCCAACATGAAAGAACTAGGTAAGTACTTAGATTGCTTCACCCCTGCTAGGTATAGATAGGCTCCCTAAGTTTGTACCATCCACCACGGTCTTGCGCTAGTCTTACACATCGACGCCGCGACGCCGACTAGGTACTTGTCGTCAAACCCATCTCGCTGCCGGACTCCATTCAGTCCTACACAATCTTCTGATCATTTGTCCTTTCTAGGTCTTTCCGACATGTTAGTCTTCAGTCCCTCACATTATGTCCTTAAATTGTATCCAAGTAGAAGCTTACCTTTTCAGCAGTGTTCTCATCAAGCCTGACGTAGGCGAGCTCGCCCAGCGGCGCCAGCGTCTGGTCAGTGAAGATGTCGCAGTAATGATGCGATGTCTTCGAGAGGTTTGCTATCTGCAATTACCGCTTTAATTATTTATTCTCAATATTCTTCATATCACGCTTCGTCCATTAAAAGAAGGAAGCGGGTTGGTCGCGAGTCCTTAGATAGGTTACCTAAGATACTTTTATCGTCACTTTTTATTTATGTAAGTATTTTCAGGTTGATTTCAGATTTTAATACACCTAATTATTTACTTCACTAGGTACTTATAATATTGGCTGTTAGGTACAACCATTTATTAGATTAGAAAATTCTATATTGCACTAATAAAATAACACGTAGGCGAACTTAATGCTAATTAGCACTTTCTTCCAGCTAATCTTTGCGTGGTGTAGATTTTAGACGGGTTCATATATCCGTCGCTAACCAGCTACAACTCACCGACGGATATAGGAACCCGCTAAAAAAGAATAACCAGCCTTGTTTCTTGCCGAATTCTCAGTCTTCTCTAAAATTTTAACTGCACGATTGCGTACAAAGGGCTGGAGCTTATTGGGTAGCATTTTGAGCCATTCTAACACGAATCTTTTTCCGACTAGGTCGCGCGCGGAGAAGCTATACAGGCGGTAAAATTGACGTTTAAAAGTGATCCCAGTGTTTTAAAATGAATTATAAATTGGATTTTCTGAGCTCTGTTAAAATCTTATTAATTTGTAGTAGAAGTATCCAGTGTGGTTTTCGTCTTCGATACGAATCTCCAGAGTCTGGAACCACCTGAATATTCGATTCGATTGTCCAACCGTCAAACTAATCGTCGAGCCCCGATGTGGAAAGAGTCGTTCGAAATTCTAGAACATTCCGGTTGCTTATTTCGTTTTGTTATAACTTTTTACCTGTTCCTTGGTGCAGCTGTGGATAGGCACGGCCCCGGCAAAGCTGGCAAATAGCTTGCCATCTCTCTCTTGCACTTCAGCCGGGATGGACATGGCCTCCACCAGCCCGCGGTACGGCTCATTCAGCACGGTCTTCTTTGACATGACGTCAGACTGAAATCAACGGTGTAACCACAGAACACAAAAAACAATAGAAGTCGCCTAGGCGGAGCCCGCATAACACCAAGTACCTACGTGGAGTACCGCGCACGCAGTACAAGCTTGGCTCACTTCAGTCGTGTTTGAATTACGTCAGGGTAAACTGTGGGGTAAACGTACTTCAAAAAAATATAAAAATGCCATATTGTGCCGTTTTGGAGTGTAAAAACGATAGCCGAACCAAAAATTTAACAAAAGGGGGCATATCACCGGTAAGTATTGTTTTTTTGTTTAAAATGCAAAATCGTCAAACAAAAATAGACTGAATCATACCGTCGCGTTTCTCTTAAACCCCAACTGCTACTCAATTAGGGGTGTGATCCCAATAAACTGATGAATGTGTTATCGATAGCTTTAATTAGTTACCCCCTATTAAAAGGTTTATAAGTTTTAGGGCGTTGATTTATTTTGTTGTTTTATTGATGACTTTCTGAATGTATTTTAGACCTATGGTGCCCTGTAAAATAATATAATAACTACTGTTTTCAGTTTCCCCAAGGCGCCAGACATAAAAAATGGATCGATGCAACTGGGAAACAAAATTGGTTTCCTATAAAAACAAGCATAATTTGCTAAGAGCACTTTAAGGACCAAGATTTTGTAATTAAAAAAAGTGGAAACAAATACATTGTTGACACAGCTATACCGACTCTAAAAAAATTGTGTTTTCAGGTAATTATTTTTTATATTCATGACGTTTAATTATAATGAATAACCTTCATTTATGTTTATGAATACGTAAAATCGAAATCTAATGAAACGTATTAAAAATTACAGACACAAAATCTCTCAACAACACAGAGTTTAGAAACTTCCTCAACGCCAAAGGGACATAAGCGGAAACGTAATTAAGAAGTCTTACGAGTTATGTCACTCAGAAAAAAACAAAAATTGATACAAATCGTGCGGATAGCAATGCAGACTTTAGCTCAGCCGCTTCTTCTCCTCGGAAAAAAACACTAAACAGTGAGTTACGATGGAAGGAAAAAAAAATTAGGAGACTACAAGTACAAAATCGCAGACTGAAAAGACAGTAAAGAAAATTGAAGATATTTTAAAGGATTTAGAAGAAAAGTTCAATATTAGTAATGAAAATATAAACAATCTTAATAACACTAATGTTAAGGTGAGCGTAATTTATTTATTAGCCTGTACATGACGTGACAATGACCATACACATAGTAATTTTATTTTGTTATTAAACTAGGTACCTAATTACTTACCTCCTAATTTTTTTTCAGGTGAATGACTTGGTTACTCGACAAGTAGACAATTTAAAATCAGGTGATGTTTCAAAACGACAGTATTCGCAAGAACTTCGTAGCTTTGCTCTTACCCTCCATTATTAGACGCCCAAGGCTTATGAATATGTGCGCAGTACATTCAACAGGTGTTTGCTTCATCCACAAACACTAAAAAAATTGTATGCAAACATAGGTGGAGAGCCAGTTTTACGAAAGAGTATTTCGTAGCTCTAAAACTTAAAGGTGATTCATCAAGTCATCCTTTATTAGCTACGTTAGTGATTGATGAAATGGCTATACGTCGACGGATTGAATGGGATGGACAGAAACTTCATGGTTACGTTAATGTCGGAACAGGGTTAAATGGCGACCATCTAGCAGAAGCCAAAGAAGTTTTGGTGTTTTTAATAACGGTCATAAATAGTAATTTTAAGGTAGTGAGCTTGTAAAACAATGCATAGAACGTGTTCACGAAGTAGGCATCAAAGTACGGATGCGCAGCAAATGTCTCTATGGCAGGACATCTAGGTTGCTCTGTTACGAATGGAAATGTGAAATTTGAAAATCCTATGAGAAAAGAACCAATTGTTGTAATACTTGATCCCAGTCATAAAACTTTTACGAAATGCATTTCAGACGTATAAAAGTTTTGTCGACAAAGATGGAAAAAACTGAACTGGCAATATTTGGTTAAACTGAATAAAATATAAGAAGATGAACGATTTCGTCTTTCTAATAAACTAAGATTCCGGCATATCAATTTCCAAAATCAGAGGATGAAGGTGAAATTAGCTACACAACTTTTAAGCTTAAGTATAGCTGAGGCTATGAAGTTTTTCGAAAAGATTTACAAATACTTTTGATAAACAATATGTTTGACATATTTAATTCAAGAAACTTACACTAATACGGTTTTAAGAAAGCAATAAATGAGCCCAACGCAGCACAGATATTTGATTATTTGAATATGGCTTGTGAGTACATTTCACATTTGTCACAGGAAGCTGGTACTCTTTTGACAGAAAGTTCCCGAAAAATTGGATTTCTGGGGTTCATATGATGTGCTGAAGCATTAAAACATCTATATTCAAGCCTTATCCAAGAAAAAATAATCATATACCTGCCATTTTACAAACTAAGCCAGGATCATCTAGAGCTGTTATTCGGTAACATAAGAGCACATGGTGGATCAAATAACAACCCTACAGCACGGCAGTTTGAAGCTGCAAACAAAAAACTGTTACTACATATTGAATAAAAAAAATTAGTATCAGGAAATTGTATTGAGTTGGAACATTTTGTCCATACTGGATTGTTCATCCGCAGTTGAGCTAATAAATAAGACGACTGGCTTAGATTTGAGAAATGAAGACTCGATAGAAGACCATACGGAATAGCAAGAAATTAGTGAGCTGCTAAGTAACATTTCAGAATTCAGTTGCTAAGCTGTAGCACACATTGCAGGCTACATTTCCCAAATTTAAATCAAGAAATTAAATTGTGACGTCTGTGCTGGAGCACTTATTACGAAACAAATTAATTCGCTACACAAATTCATTAGCAATGTTTTTTGGGCAAGCGAGTAACAGCCATTGCATTATCAATCTTATTCTTTGCTGTTAGAGACTATAACAAAAGTCGATAGCGACAGCGCCATCACTTGTTGGGTTGCTTTGTTTTGTGGGTAATCTAGTAACAGCCATTGCATTATCAATCTTATTTTACTAATCCATAGAAACTAAAATAAAAATATTTCCTAAGGCGCCATCTTTTGCTGAGTAGACGAAGTAGACTTTATTTTGATCATTACTGTTAAAATTTTAAACCATGTTCCCTTAGTTGCTAAGGTTTTATATCTGTAAAATTGATTTTATGATTTTAAGTCTTTTTGAACATTCTCTTTCAACCAATTATAACTTTTATTTCTAAGTGTGCTAGTTTTTACATTTTTGAGTTTAGCTACACTGGTTCTCTTAGTAAATCATGCTAGTTCTATTGTGGTCGAACTAATTCCCGAATATTGAATCGTCAACCGCAAAGGCTCGACTGAAGCCTACTTATTTAAATGAGACCGTTGGATGTAGGTCGTCTACATAATACCTATGTACCTACCTAGCTAGCTATTGATTTATAATTCTCATAATAGGTAGGTACCTGTGTCTCTTATCAATTTATCATTGAGCATCATGATAAGACGTACCTATCTATTATCATTTATCACCTACAATCGGTTTGTTTGTTTTGTAACCAATCTTTTCTTTGAACCTTGCTCTTCGCTACCCTTACCTATCAGCCGATAAATATATTATAATGAATTACTTAGATCACTATAACAAATCGGATCTTATGATATGTTTTACCATTTGGGTACGGAACCCTAAAAAAGCCACACAAGATCGGTCGTTCTGGAAATCTATGAGATCTAAAAAGTATAAACCCTCCTTCGCCTAAAAAAACATTAAAAATGAGGATCAACTGTCCCTCTCTCTCCTAGTCTATTCTCTTCTCACAAAAATAAACACAGTAGGTAAAATAGGGCAAGCGAAATAAACTTACAAAGAATATATCACACACATAAGACTTCGAATTACTGACTGTCGTACAACAGACAAATAATATAGGTACTACTTACGTAGGTCTGATCGTACTGGGATTTCCAACACAGGTAAGTAGGTAGGCATGTAGGTGTACCTACCTTACAAAGTCTTGCCACAAAATAGAGACGTCCTCTATCGAGTCTAGTTTTCACGAATTTAGCACACGGAGTAAAAAATTCGACTACTTATCGGTATGACCGATACGGTTTCCTTCTACGGTCACAGAATAGTAGGGAGATAGATAACGTTTTACTCAAGCAGGTACGCATATTAGGTATTTGCGTACCTGCTTGAGTAAAACGTTACGGTACTGTATTGTGTAAGTACCTAATGTGTGAAAGTGATAATCAATTTTCAAATAAGTATTAGAAAGGTTAGGTAGTTGTTAGTACCTACTTATGTAACTAACCTATCTATTTCTAGTACTTAATAAGCATATTAAAATTGCGTAAAATAACATGTTTAGCCAGTGCGTGTCCTGACACGTGCTTAACCAATTTATTAGTAGGTACCTAGGTAAAGGTTATTATGTTAGGTTCCTAACTTCTTAGCGAATAATGAATACAAAGCAATAAGGATGTCCTATTACGTATTGAATCATGAATGAATAATTTTAAAGAATAGAGATGTTACGATAACTGCCAACTTATAGTTAGGATGTTAGGAGCATTGCACACTGGCGCATGGCGATCACACGATTTACGGGCGTGCTTCCAGCGGGTTAGAAACAAATCAAACATCGTGCTACTTCACCCCGAACGCGCTACTAGATTTACCGCAAAGCAACTAAAGACAATAACACAAATAAAATATGCGGAGCTAACTAGTGGTTCGCCCGGAACTGAGATCTCGCGAGTCTCCCATAAAAACAAAAAATATTATTTGTACCTAATGTTTGACTATCAAAATCACATCAAAATAGTGCCACGAACCAATTATTGTATATCCATCAAAACTTGACCTACAGTTTCATTCAAATTACAGGTAAAGGGAGTTCATGTCAAATGGTTACTTACTCATTTTTGGGGCAGAATTTGCAGTTATTCTGAATTTCAGACTTCCCTATATTTGTGTCACTAAAGCTATACCTACGCATACAAAATTTCAGCACAGTGGGGTGACTGGTGTACTCTGAAATTTGTCAATTTTTAGTTTTTATTTTGGCCAATAACTTAAAAAACTAGGTACAAGGCTTCAACTAAAAATAAAAACGGGATTGATATGTACTCACAAAGACCTTTTATTAGACGTGCCACTTCACCGGATAGTCCAATTTTAGTTGTTTTTACCCCTCTTGAACCCCAATATCTCAACAACCCTGCCCACATTTTTAGCTCATTTAGTCACACCAAAATTGTGACGTCACTACTAGTGCTTTGCACCGAAGACAAATTTCATCTCCGGTTTTTTAGATCAGGTTTTATAGAAAAACCGGAGAATCTCCGAAGAAATGTCATTTTTGTGTCCTTTTATTTTTATGGTTATAAATTTGCGCTGTCATTCATTAACATTAATGGAGAACACTAATGACATTATAATATTTTTTTTATAATTAATTATGTAAAATTATGATTAATTTTAACATTACTATTATTTCTTATAACATTATTATAATGAACAAATAATGTGAGTCACTTGTAGAAAACTTAGTAGACGTGATCTGAAAAGAAAGACATTTTTGTCGTTGTCTACGATTGCAAGTTAACGAAATAAAAGAGACAAACATGGAAAAATGTTTGACATGTAATATTTAAAAAAATGAACTAAAATTAAATTAAAATTCTTTCCTATTTACTCAAATAGATTTAAATATCAACATAATTAAATTTAAAAGAACATAGTAACATAGGAACACGAGTAGTTGTGAGCTTTAAAAAAAAGAATTTTAGTAAAAAAGAACATACAAAAGAAATTATTTAACTGAGTCTTTCAATTTTTTAATCAAGCAACCACTGATTTTGATTCAAAAAGCACAGCATTTCTACTGCTTCGGGCATTAGCGAGCTGCGCCTATCGTTTATTATGTAACCTGTTGCCGAGAACACTCTCTCAGAAGAAACTGATTATTTATAAAAAAAATAAAACTCGACTAGTTACCACAAATATTTATCTTTGTTTTATTTCTTTTATTGAATAAGTAATAAATTATTTATTTTTGGAAAAGTACCCTTCGAGGCTTCGTAAAAACCGGTTTTCTCCGGTTTTCATAATCTCCGGTTTTGTACCGGTTTTTCGAGAACCGGAGCAAAGCACTAGTCACTACCTACCTATAAGTATACCAAATTTCACGATGTTCGGATAAACGCTTCCAAAGTTATCCTCGGACAAACAAACATACCTACATACAACGCCGATTTGCACAAGTTTATTTAGAGATCTCGCTTCGCACGATCAATAAATATGCAATTTTTCAAATAAAATTGTAGAGTTAAACCTGCCTACATCGAGCATAATAAAATAACCTAACCTTGACATCGAGGCTGGTCGCCCATTATGCCCGTCTATACTTACTACTATCTGTTTCAAACTTCAAACCAAACACAACGCAATAAGCTTTTAGCACTTTTTCACTATAAATAAAGACTTGAAATAACTACAAAAAAAATTGACGAAGTTAAGAGTTAAAGTATTTTGGAGTGGAGCCTCAACATTAACAGCTGATAAGCTAAGTTAGAATGAAAAGCGAGCAGATGTGAATGCTCATTTATGTGCTTTCAATTTCCAAAAATAAATTACTGTTGGCGCTGCCAGTATGAAACAAGGGAAACTCCCGAAAAAAACACACAGTGTGGCTGTAAAAAAATTGCCAAAAGAAAAAAAAAACCTAGCCGAATGACAGAACCGTAATAAAACCTCCTTTGAGTACAAAATCGGCTATGCTATGACCGCTTCTCTGTATTTTCCCACTAGTTGGGGTGAACTCGACATCTGTTGTTCCTACACTCTTGTCTGTCAACCATTTATTTAACATAATAAATTTATTCTAACCCATGACGTCCTACAGAGTTTATCCTAATAATATTTGTAACAAAGAAAATACACATGCGACTGTGACCTACCTACTAAGTATATCCCAAACGCACGCAGGTAAGTGCCTCGTGCCAACTCCGTTCCTCTGAATAAAATGTAAAACATGACCATTTGAAAGGTAGGTTCTACCATATTGCGGTGCCATGTGGCCATCAATACAAAAATCGTGATTTAGAATAGAATTCCAGCCGTTCGCTGTATATTATCGACTATCTCAATGTAGAATACACGTTCTATCAAACGATGAAGCGAAACATTGTGAAGAAATCATAACTGAACTAAAACATTAAAGCTTCTGCACGTCGTACGTTCCAAAATATCGTAAGGAAACTATAAAACCTCTCTGTGGTATTGACCTGTCCGCCTTTGCTGATACAATGATCTACTGCCTCTACAAATCTATCACATGGCAGGGGCTGCATCCTTCGCCCAGCTATTACAAATCTCCTTCAATTGGTATGTTAAGATGAAACGCATTAGTGTATTTCATCATAGAATTCGAAACCCTTGTCAGGGCTATGATGCCATAACAATCTGATTATTGAAGAATACGACCAAATTGTAGCAAGCAGTTATTTCTGGATGAATGGACGCAGACATCGTAGATAGGATTTAAACAGTGAAATAAAAGCCCAATACTCACTTGCGGAAATCCTGATCTCAGCTGCCATAGCTGAATGCTGCACAATGCAATAAAAAAACACTTCATGATGTTACAAAAAGTATAGGATCGTAGAAAACAAATTACTCCTAAGAACGAGCAATTTAGTTCAAATTGGGACGAATTTGCTGTTTCAAGTATCTAGAAGTCTTGTAGTATCTAACTATGAGACGTCTTGTTAAAAAACGTGACTAAAAATTAGTGGAACTGAGATTTTCTACAATTTATAGGTATTTAACTAGTTACAATCTGTGTGAATTATATAATGTGATCTTATTGTCAAAACAACTTTGATAACAAATTTTAACCACAACTGCGGACATAACCCTTTTTACTAATAATAAAATGGGGAAGTTCGTTTGATTGTCAATTGATCGGCTTTCAAGACTGTTTTCAGTTCAAGCATTCAGTGTTGCCCATAGGCGGTGCTGTAAATCATCCTCATCAGCACTGGCGGTCAGTCATTCACTGGCTACATACAAAGGCACGACGAAGAATATACAAAATCAGTGGATAGTTTATTACTCACGCTTGAATGTCGGCAACAAAATATAACTTACAATCAGATTTTATACTTTAACTGAAACCCCTTCATCTTAAGGTAATAATTACTTATTTTATTACCCAGTGGAGCAGAGTAAAGAGGATTGACATAATTTATAACACCAGACCGGCGTTGCTGACGAAGTGACAATGGATACCTATCTGATAAGTGCAATGGCATTGGGTGGACCACTTATAGCGCACCGAGACAGTTAGGCAACGATCGTCATGCAATGCAGTGGTTTGCCCTGAAAACGGGCGACGACCGACGCGGCGACGTTGAGGAAGTCCTAGGAGAGGCTGGCGTGATGATCTCGATGCCTTCCATACAGATTGATGTGATATGGAAAGCGAACATAATCCTGGAACCTAGTCACTATATCATATCACTATACAATATATACTGGACAAATCCAGTAGTCAAATGATAGATACAGGTTAAAAAAATACCCTAAAAAAATCACATACAAGACGTAGATCTCTCACAAATATACGACTAGACCGACAACGAAGTCGTTGTTGGTCTATTTTAACAGAAACTGTTTTACCCTAGGCGAAGCGATTGACGCAATGGATATTTTGTAGGGTCTTCGTTTCGTCGTCAAGGAGTGGAACTAGTGTGAAGCAAAAGTGATAAAATATATTCAGATAAATAGTTGGCGTGTTTTATTAGTCCGTGAGGGCTAACGCCTAGAACAAAATAAATAATATTTGTTTATGTAAAACCTTATCATGCAAATACTTCTTCTGCAGAGGGAGTCGACCTATCTATCCTCTTACCCAGCTATTCATCCATCAATATCCTAGCGAGTAAGCTGATTCAGATAAAATTTGGCAAAAGGGAAGGGTGAGCTATTTCTGGCAGTGGCTGATTGCGGGCTATGACGATGGTTGTGACCACAGAACATAAAAAACATTGTTTTTTGTGTTCTGTGGTTGTGACCATGGCTTCTTTTACGGGTGCCGGTGTACACACGGCTACACATCAAGCTATAAATTTCCAGTATAAGCTGTCCTCTGATTCTACGAAAAGCCTACATAATGCGAGGTCAGCTTATACTGGAAATGTATAGCTTGCAACCATCATGCTTGCAATACACACAGGAGTAGATAAAGATAAACAAAAAATAAGTTTGAAAAAAACAGGTCTCTATATATACATATCTACTTACTACACAAGAAATAATATGTAGGAACTTAAGTTGGCGTGTACCTAGTACCTAAGAACAGTCTTATGTGATGTGGCCCAAACAGGCCCCGTTTCTGAAATGTATGCAGTAGCTATATCACCGCTCTATAATTAGATAGATCAAAACACTAGCTGCATCCCTGTAATAGCCAAACCGCTATTCTTTTATAAGGTACCTACCTAAAAAGTATCCACAAACACTAGCTAAACTAAGTATAAGTACTAGTTCTCCTTTACGAGCAGTAATCGACCAACTTATTATGTCTAGATAGGCTTGTGAACAGTTCAAAAATCAAATAAAATTATCAAAATTCACTTTAAAATCAAATTTGTATTTCAAAATGAATACCACCAACCCTGCTTTACTGACCGAAGCCTTCATTGCACGTGGTCCTAATTTATTTTGAAATGGATTGAACACTACACACACGGTGGATTAAACGCGCTTGCATTGAAAATATCTCTTCACTATCAAAACTTCGAGATTATTATGAAGGGAGTTGTGTATTATTAATCTAGATAATATACGGGCAGAAATACACTATGTCAATGAGTACATCTACTTAGGCCAGTTAGCTTCCTTCGACAACAGACAGGACAAAGAAGTCGACAACGCCTGGAAAAGCTACTGGTCCATGAAGGAACTTATTAGGTGACCTTCCCTTATTGCTAAAACGCCAACTCGTTGACATGTGTATTCTGCCTGTCCTAACCTACGGTGGCTAGTCTTGGTCACTGGCCAAGTCTCAGAAGTTCAAACTAGGAGTTTGCCAAAGAACAATGGAGCGCAGCATTTTTGGTGTAAAGCGGATCGACCGGATTCCAAACTCCTGGCTGCGCTCGAAGACCGGCATCGCTGACGTGGGCAGCTAGGCTGTAAATCTGAAATGCAAGCCGATAGGATAGGCCTAAAAAGCGCTGGAGCGATAACTTGGACGTCTTCCAAAGAGACTGGCGGGATCTGGCTCTAGACCGTGATAAGTGGAAGGAAGAGGGGGAGGCCATTGCCCAGCAGTGGGACAGTACGGGCTAGTAAAAAAATGATATGCAGCACCGGTTCCTACAACGAACTATTACAATCAAACTGTTTCTAAACGCTTCAGGTAGAGTGGTCAATAAATAAATATCCAGTATTGATACAAATAAATTCTGAACCATAAGTCAATCCATGTGCATTTCTACACATGTCATGTCACACTAAACAGACAAAGGTTATCTTGATAGTTATTGTATTGAATAAGGTACATACATAGCACAGACTACTAGGATGCTAACGCATGCACATAGTTCAATAATGATTTTTTTCTTCATAATTTATTCAATTCCCCAAACAAAGACTTACTTAAGATTTAAGCTTTTTAGTAGTAGGAGCTACACTACTTTTGTAACAGTTGTAGGTAGTACTTGAGAAATAATTCATTCGGGGAAGTACCTAGTAGGTACCTACTTATTTGTGCCGCCAAGAATATCTGTGTTTCTTACAGTGAACTTACAACCACATAGACTTTTACCAGTACTTACTATGTAACATGTAGTTACTTTGTAATACTGGGGGGGGGGGGGGGGGGGGGGGGGGGATCAGACGGTGGAGCGTGTAAAACCACCGCATTATATTCAAAGAACTTTTCGTCCCTTCCTCTATCCAGCCAACTTATCCCACTAACGTCGTAACGGCTGAACCGGTTTCGATGAAATTTGGTATGTACGTAGTTTTTAACGTGGATATGTAAAGTTCTTACAGTTCGGCAGCTATTTATACTAAACATACCTACCTACTCATACATAAGACAACACTTCCACTTCCACCTATTAGCATTAAAAGTACTAACAAAGGACGTAAATATATTGTCCGCACTAATCACAAGTAATCACAACCCAGTCCAGCTATGTATTGTATTGTAAGAAGAACCAATATTAGTTCTAAGGTACCTACCTACTTAATGTATGTCCGAAAAGGGCAAACTAACTCATTCTAAAAAACCTATTTTTTTTTTGTTATTTTTGGGGAAACAGGTTTACGGCCTACCTCGGTAAGTGGTCACCGTCGCCTATTGACACCGGCAACACACGGGGTAGGTATTGTCGATGCGTTCCCTATCCCTAAAAATCTCTTTACATTTCTCTTGAAGCGTGCCATGTAGTAGTAGCCTAATGGGAAAACCTCAGATGGTAGCTCATTCCACATCTAGCAAGTATATGGGGTAGAAAAGATCCCGTGAAGCCTGTGGTGCGCGATACCCAATTGTCAATGATTATGTGGATGAGCTTTATTACGTTGCCGCGTTGGTTTTCGAGAAATGCGGTGGTAAAAACAAAAAGTTTAGGTACAATAAAGATTTTTCTATTTCTATTGCAGTACCTATAGCATGCTTTTGCATCCAGATTTTGTATGTTGTTATGGCCATATTTGTACAACAGAGTATCCACTCTATGAGAGCCCTACCGTCTGCTCTATCCAATCTATCTTACGAGGAAACTGAGAAGTTATAACTGTAATAGAGTAAGATTTATGAGTGTACTTAAACTCATGGTAGCATTTAGTTATTATTTAACATAAGGTGGGCCATCATCTTAATTTATACTGTAAGCTAAGTTCCCTTATTTTGGGAAATGTTTGTTTAATGGCAACACTATCTACTAAACTATCCAATTCTAAAAGTTATAAAAATTGAGAAAAAGTGTTTGTTTAGTAAATCCTAGAAACCCTCTTGTACTTTAATAAAATGTTTAAGAGATCCACAAAAACAATAAGATATCTACTAAATTTTGTGTTTAGTAATTTATTAAAGAAATCCCCTGCCATAGACAAACTTAACTAGTACTTATTCATCCGTTTGTTAGAGGTTTGACCTCTTCAATGTCAACGACGGTCGACGTCAATCTCGTACTAACCTAACCTATAAAATCAATTTATTTTGGTTGTTGAATTTCTTTGTTTAATGTATAGGTACTCTAGTAATTAATAATAATTAATTACGCCATTGTATAAAACCAGTTAAATGAATAAATGCGCAAGTACATAAATAACTTTGTTCAGTAAACTGTGTTTTTTAGTGCGCTCGCCAAGCACCGTGTGTTTTACCACTATAACCAACGTAACTAACAGACAGATTTATTAGATCTGTTATCAGAATGTTAATTAGTAGGTACTTAAGTCTTTAGACTAAGTACAGAACAATCATCATTTCCATTGTCTGCCATAGAAAGGCCAGTGAACATACCTAGGTCTCCACTAAAGATTTCCAGAGCGACCGGTCATGTGTTGTGTGTGTGTGGCACCGAACGGCTCCCACCAACCTATATTAGATCGCCTTTTCATCAAGGAACGTGCTACACACACTGTACTTTACTTTCCAGTGCGTGGTCTCCACTCGAGAACCTTTTCGCCCCAACGGCCGTCAACTCTTCGAGGTATGTGTCCCGCCCACTGTCATTTCAATTTGCTAACCTTCTGGGCTATGTCAGTGACTTTGGTTTGTATTATAAATTAAGACAGGTAGAATAGAAAACGCTAAATTGTATACCACACTTAAATTGACAAATCATATTTTAAACAGGTATAACTAGATATGCGATAGTGTAATTGGCGATATAGCTAAAAGCGATATCTTCCAAACAACCTTAGGTATAGGTACCATGCTAATAGTACCTATGCATTCTCTCTTTTTAATAATAATATTATAAACACAGTTCTATAGATGTAAGTAGATATATTTAAAGTAAGTAAATTGGCACAAAACAACTTTCCAGCCTCTTATACTAAACAGAGTTAACACAATTAGTTTAAAACATTAAACCATACTTTTAAATGTGTGGCATGCACATCATATTATCTAGTCTTTAATAATTAGATGCAGGTACAAGCATTGTGCGTACCAACCTTTAAAAGGATCATTGAATCATCTCGATTATCGGCCACATGGCCGTAACTGATGCAGTGTAGAAGAAAGATTCAGCGAAGTTACAAACAAATAGCACCTTTCATGTGTAAATCATTATAACTAACATTTCTGTCCGAGTTGCACTACTATATTAGGTTGGGGAAAAAGTTTCTTCGAATTTTTTAAGACAATTCAAAACATTTTTTAATATAGTTTATTTACATTTAACTAAAGTATGTAGGTATCATTTTGTTCGATTACTTTTTGCCATCTTGTAGGTAGGGACATGATCCCATTGCTATTGAAATTTTGGGGCTTCTGATCAAAATACCGTGACAAGTAGTTTTGGCAGTCCTCTCGTGATGTTAGCCTGACACTGCCTAAAGAATTCTGAAGAGACCGAAACAGGTGGAAATCTGAAGGTCAGGACTATACGGCGGATGCATTAACACCTCCCAGCCAAACTCTCTTAATTTTTGCTGAGTGGCTAAAGATGTGTGAGGTCTAGCGTTATCATGATGAAAAACTACACCCCTTCTGTTGATTAATTCCGGCCGCTTTTTCTCAACTTCTTGCTTTAATCTCATCAGTTGTTCGCAGTAGAGTTCAGAAACGATGGTCCTGCCTGGTGGTAACAGCTCATAATGAATAATGCCCTTCCAATCCCACCACACACACAGCATCACAGCAGCACACCTTGTTACGAGTTAACCCGGGTTTTGCCAGTCTGTGAAGCCTGACCGGCCTTTGACCACAACCTTTTTCGCATGTTCTTGTCGTACGTGATCCACTTTTCATCACTAGTTATCAGCTTCTTCAAAAATGGTTCGGTTTCATTACGTCGTAATAAAGAATCACAAATGAGTACACGGTTCATTAGGTTTCTTTCAGTGAGCTCGTGGGGTACCCAAATATCGAGCTTTTTTGTGTACCCAGTTTTTTTCAAATGCGCCAAAACTGTTTTGTGGTCAATTCCCAGTTCTTCAGCTACGTCGTAACTACTGATATGCCGATCTTGCTCCACTTTTTCAAAAATGTCATCAATTTTATCCGTAATAGGGCGGACCAGAGCGACGTGCATCTTTGACATCAAAATTTCCGGATTGAAAACGCTTAAACCAAATTTGTGCTACTCTCACAGACACTGCACTAGGTCCATAAACATCGCAGATTTTCTTCGCGGCTTGCGTTGCTTTTTTACCTTTATTGTAGTAAAATTTTAAAGTGTATTGAATTTCTTCATTAGATTCACTCATCTTTACAGTACGAAAAACAAATAAAAATTACACATTTTCCTAATTTGAATTTGGAATTATCTTCTTTAAAATTTAAACTTTGAATGATACCAAAACCAGCCAGATACAAATAGTATAGCCAAAGAGATTTTATTACAAGTTCATACATACTATAATGCGAAAAGACTTTTTCCCCAACCTATTATATACAGGGTACTTCGGAAGTGTATGTGAACCCGAAAGAGAGTTCTCACAAACAAACAATGCATGTGCAATGTCTTAGAGGCAGCTGATTATTTAGTATGGCAGGCAAATTTCATAATCTTTGTCCTGGTTAAATTTTTATTTTTTCATTAGTTTTATGAAAATTATTCAGTTTTATAGCCATTAACTTTTTGAAATAAATTTGTAATTGTACCTACTTGTTCTATTAGGCATTATTTAATTTACTCTGCTGTCCTCATTTGTTTATATAGACCCAGTTCATCTACAGCTTGCCTCATCCGTGCACTGGATGGCATCTGTGTCCAGTCAGGAATAAGGTTGCTCTATGATTTAAAAGTGTATTTTGTTTGTTAATTTTAATCCGCAATAAAAATATTATTTTGTCTTACAATACAATTACCCCTTTTCAGGTTAACATACATATTCCGTTGCACCTGCACCTTGTAGAGGTTAAGTACACTATAATAATTCAGTCTAAGGATCAACATTATAACGTGCTTTGCAAATCATGTCAGTGCTTAATTATAAATGCCACTTGTGGTCACATAATTATCCAAGTGATACTCTCCTTGCCAGAGCCTAGGTTGATTAATTTTATTAGCACTACCCACATTGATATACTGACACAAGAAGCACGGTACAGGAGCTTGTAGCGAGAGTGGCCCACCAGTAGGATGTAGCTACGAGCGGGTGTATACGAGTATACAGTCATCATCGGTGCCCATAGCTGAGGCCGCTCTGTGCAGGCTGGCGTGTGAGACGGCGCACAGTCGCGGCGAGAGCGCGGGGTCGCGGTACAGGAGCTTGTTGCGAGAATGGCCCACCAGTAGGATGTAGTGTCCCTTGTAGCTCCCGCCGAAACATGACCTAAAGGGATAGATAAAATATACATTTTATTGCAAATTTACAACGCATGTTTATAGTTGCTAGGAATTCCATAAACTCAGCGCAATCAAGAACCATGATCATAATTTATTTACCCATTATTTAGCAAATAAACGATAAGAATTCAGAAAGCCGTAGCAGTTAGCAACCATTAGTAATCTCAACTCTCCTGAAGTGCAGATTTTTGCCAATTTTTATCCTCCATCAAAACCTACCTACTGCCATCTGCTACTGGGTGACAGTAGGTCGTTAGGTGCTCAGTTTTCTAACATTACCCAGTCAACATTTAATATCCTAATTATCCCAGCAGTTTGACCACAAGAACAATGATTCCTGATGGACAAATCTGTTCCATTTTTATCAGAAAATTGTCTGTACCTGAACTCTGATTTAATTTTGTTATGCTTGCAAATAGAGCAGGCCAGGATCCCTGCATCGACCAGCATGATGGCCGGTCCTGTCTTCAGATGCGCCAGGAGCTGTGCGCTGGTGATGCTCTGTTCCTGGATCAAGATGCCGGATGTGAGGGCTTGTTTGAACCGGCGTTCCACTCTGGTTCGGTCCTAAAGTACAAATTGTTCTTTTTATTTTTTTACTACCCGACTACGGCAAAGTCAAAAACAAGGCTAATAGTTTTAAGAGTATGTATGTAGGTATGTCATTGTATGTTTGTATTTGCCTATGTTCCACCGAAGCGCCTACTAATCAGAGTTTGATGAATGAGGTGTCAATGGATACGTTATTATGTACCGGGTGGCATAGGCTACAAGACATAGGTATTGCAGTCGGCGGGCCTCCTGCGGGTCTCGACCTGCGATGCTTGCTACATCGTCTGCCATCTAACTGCTGGTCAGCCGCCGTTTCTAAGCCCTGTTCAAGGACACATTCAGTAACCGCCTTACTCCACCAGTCGTCACTTCGCCTTGCCGGGTGCCCTGCTAACTCCATTTACGATCCTAAACATCTCTGACCTTCGTCTCACTTCGGATCTCGATGTTGGGAATACGGTCTATCAGCTTGATGCCGAGCATGGCAGCCTCCATGGCCTCCTAATGGTCACCGGCGCGTCGGTCGCCTGCAAACACCTGAAGCACTTGGGGTGCTGCAGACGCGTTGCTTAACACTTAATGCCTTACTTACACCTCTCTTGAAGGCTTTTTTTAGCCCTTGAGGGGTGTTAAAAGTTTGACGCCTATGTCTGTTTGTGTGAGGCATCGTAGTACCCAAAAGTTATAACTTTTTAAAAGATAAGGTGATGGCAAGTCCAGGCTCAACTGATTTAAAGCAGTTACCACTGCCTAACACTACATTACATTTACTACTACATCTAACTAAGACTTGGCTTAGATGGCATTGTAATCTGCCCAGCTGCCATCTGCCATTGTACCAAGGAAAAGGTGCAACTAAAATAATAAATAAATCGAATGTTCATAGATAGACTTAAAATAATAAGTTTTATGTGCAAAAAGTTCTACTTACAATGTCAATAATATTGCTGTAGTAACTGGTGTTCCTGTATTCTTCGTTGACTCCTGCCGTTGTGGTGTACATTTTGTGTTCTATATCAAACCTATAACACATAATTGTGAACTTATTAGTTATTAGCTTATTAGCATACATATATACGAGCTCGTTTACAAATTATCCTGTTAGGTATGTACCTAATAATGTTGTACTAATGTACTTGTAGGTACCTAATTAATAATAATTCTAAAACCAAAATGTAATTTGTAACTTTATCCTGCACCAATATTTGTTAGTAGGAATAAACTTTTATACCTAAACATACAGGTTGTAATTAGTAATTGTATTAGGTAAGTTATTATATTATATGCTTTCATAGAGCTATAATCTCTAACTATAAGTTAGAGATATTAAGCAGCATTATTCAAGCTGTGTACCTTGCCATTCCCTACAGGGCATACCCTTTAGAATATTTACTTCTAAGGAACCCATGATGCACAATAAATAACACTAAGTAAACCTATTTCCCACGGGGGAGGCAGAGACCAATAGCTAATCTATTATTTTTAGATGCCTAAAGTATAATTTATGTTTGGAATTTTAGGAATGTAATTACATATAGGTATGTATAATTATAAAAATAATAAAGAAATAAAAGGTAGTCAAAACCTACAAAGACAAAGCCACATGTTATAAGCTTTATAGGTATTTAACCATTTTATTTATTCAATCAATTTTAATCAACTGTAGTAATTTGAATTTTGTACGTTTTAATCATATTTTTATTTAATATTGCCACAAATTAATTATTATTTTCTGTCCCTTTAGGCTGACAGAATGGACAAAAAAGTCCTGTGACCTGTAGGCATAAACTGACCTGTAATCCTCATGGTCTTCCAGTGACTAAATACACTTACTATTGTAGATAATAACAAAAGTACAATTGCAGTGTCATGCAGGGTACATGTACCTACCTACATAAGCAACATGTAAGACCTAAAGCTGTAATGAATGACTGTACATGTTGCCCATAAATGAATATGAATAAAATAATTTTATGTACTTAAATGTTTTGTTTGAATTGAGAAATCCTTACCTTTTCAGCAAATAGCACAAATCTATAGTCCAAGTAGACTCTTGTATTCCCTCCTCATCACAGATCTCCCGGTAGTGTCTGAGGAAGTGTTCTCTTTGATCCTGCGACAGCAGCATCAGCACACAGGAGACTCCGCAATCCCAGTGCGCCCGCTGTCTGAAGTGAGACACTTTGTGTAGGGGAACTTTTACATCTGAAACATTTTCCGGGTGCTTGTTACATTCGCAAAATTAATTAAGGACATGTTCAATTTCTTCCATTTATTTAATATTTGTATACCTCATGTAGTGAACCATGTAGTGCCATTTACATGTTTACAAAAATGTATCTTCCATTTATACAACAATAAGGACTATTGTCTAAATCATTTGGAGGAGGGGAACTGCCCATACCCATACTTGCCACGCAGGGATGCAGGTAGGCGAACGTAGTTGAAATGTTTCTTTTATTTTATTACTTTATTGCACAAAAATACAAATTATATGTACAAAAGGTAGACTTAATGCTAATAGCATTTTCTACCTGCCAATCTCAGAGGTAACAAAAAAGGTTGGCGTGCTAAACACGGCAATGTTGATGTTAAAATGGGGATACTGCTGCCCATCCCCCAGGTTTAGCTTTTAGTCGCCTCGTATGACATCCTGTTGAGATAGGGCGTCTATTTTTAAGTCTGAGCGCTCACGGTATGTTCAACAAGGTACAACCTTCATAATATCAATTTTAAAATGAAATAAAATCTGTTGACGATAAAATCTTGATCGACTTTTGAGTAGATACAGTAAGTAGTAGGTATTAGGTATAGTAAGAAACTTTGAATGTATAGTTAGCATAACTTTAGCAGTCATGAAAATGATAGAAATTACATTGCAATACATAGTGTCTACTTAAATAAATAAAGAAGAGTGTGGTTTCACGAAAGGACAGCTTGAGAGATGGTATACTTGCATCCTTCTATTCCACTGTTTTCTCAATTTAGGTTAGAGTGAAGTGTGCAGTTTTCTAGAACTCTGGTAAGTATAATGATACTTGACTTAGTTTTACGTTACCCGCACCTTCTTCTGTAGTCATGTCGGGTTATTTTGGAAGGAAATAGAAACTATAAAACTCAATTTCGTTCGGCTTGTTTGTTTAACGTCAAAAACAGCTGACTGATTGATATTGTCAAAAATGTTTATGTACCACAGACTAAAAAGATATATAGTTTAGTCCTCGTTTAGTCCGTGTTTAGTCAGTCTTGTAGTTATAACTCTATTCTTATGTACTCTATTATATATCTCGCTCGATGCTTACCCACCAGTATAAAAAACAGCAGTGCCAGAAGGTTACTTTTATAACCTTTTAGGTTACTTTTACCTTCGTTAGGTTACTCGACTCGGAAGGTTACTTTTTGGTTACTTTTCTAGATTATGGATTTGTGATTCTCTAGAATTATTTAATATTAACTTGAATGAAACGGAACGCACCTTTGCCCTTTTTTCATTATCCTTGTTGTCTACAGTGCACACTTTGCTTTGCGTGAGCTGGCAGGTCAGGGCTCAGGTATGTAACTCATTACCATGGCATCTACCTGCGGGGTCTACGAAATCCGAGTTAATAGGCTTAGCTCTTTATTGCCCGCCTATTTTGCAGAAGGCGGCTTTTTTCATTTGCCATTTTTTTGGAGTAGGTGGGCGCATCGTGGCGTTACGCACTTTAACTTTTTTCGTCTTCTTCCTAACTATTCCTAGACGTCACCAATCAGTGTGACCAGGGGTCCAAAAGCCCGCGGGCAGTGGATTAGTGAAATTCACAACGCAGAACTGCGTTACATCTTAACATGCCTTTTTCACTTTCCCTATTAAGAATAATCTGACCCTCCCAAAGTTTAGATTAGTATTTAGTATTTATATAATTTCAATGCAACATACATCACAGGTTTCTTAAAAGTAATCTATAGAAGTATGTACCCTGTCAGGGCGTGGCAAGGTAAACAAACAGCCTAAATAATGCTCCTAACTTATAGACTAATAGTAGTATATATCTTATAATAAAAACTTACGTAATATAATTTAATACACACTAAAATTATCATAGGTAGGTAAATTAGATCAGGTGCTAATCGTAACTTTGTTATTTTACTAAGTTTTTGTCTGTTACATAATTATTGAAGTAAAACTTTTGTACGCGTGCTTGACTTGTGGAGTAAGTTGGTGATGCGTTACGAAAAGTGCGAACGGAAGTTGAAAAGTTAGTGAAGATAGAAAGAGAGAGAGTTACGTTTTGTATATTTTTAAACGTTAATGTGCGAGTGTGAGTTGCGTCTGTCCAGAATTAACATAGACTGATCGACCTACAGACGTGTGGACAATTTTGTAATTGAACAATTTTTTAGATTCCTTAAAATTTTGAAAAAGATGTTTTACTTTAGTCGTGTGGTCTAAAGAAGTGTTCTACAAAATGTGTGCACACCAATTAATGACCACGGTACACCAGTGCGCCGCGGTGTACCGTGGTCATTAATTGGTGTGCCGCGGGAAAAATTATATTACTCCAAATTTGGATCGCCTTTGCTCAATAAAACAAGCTCATGGTTCACATTAAATACAATTTATGCTTTAAAATTAACTGTATGTTTCCTAAGTGATTCAAACTTAAGAATAAACGATAATTATATGATTAAAATTTGATTTTTATTTATGGTGTACCTCTGAAATTGCCCGATTTTGTAGGTGTACCTTGAACACAAAAAATATGCGGGAACACTGGTCTAGAGCACACTCGTTTTTTATATTATGTGAATATAGGAACATTTCTGTTAGAGGTAATTATATTAAGTCCTTACATATGAAATTAGCGTTTTGTCGTACTGACCACTTTGATCTGAAATATCTCCTCTTTGGTTAAGAATTCCAAATTGAAATTTATAAATTCATTTAGCGGGTACATTCTAGTTTTGAAAACAGTCATGCATTTGTTTTTTCCTCATTATTTTTTTCTTTGGCATCGCTTATTACCGCACAATTCAAAACATGACATATCGGTATATTTACGAGTACGAGTTCTACCGTGGCACCAGTGCTGCAGAAACAGCTCAAAGGATTAATGATGTGTACGGCGCTGGTGTCGCAAAAGAAAGCACGGTACGTTTTTGGTTTCAACGTTTTCGTTCTGAAAATTTTGACCTTCAGAACCCACCCCGTGGACGGCCGGAGACCAAAGTAGAAAATGAAGAATTAAAAGCTATTGTGGAAACGGGTCCATTACAAAGCACTTCAGAGATAGCTGCAGGCTTCGGGGTAAGTGATAAAACTGTATTAATCCACTTGAAGCAAATCGGGAAAGTAAAAGAACTTGAACGGTGGGTACCTCATAAATTGAGTGAATCGAACTTGCAAACACGCGTCGACTGCTGTGTTACTTTGCTCAACCGACACAATAATGAAGGGATATTAAATCGAATCAATACTTGTGATGAAAAGTGGATACTGTACGATAATCGGAAGCGCTCGTCGCAATGGCTAAACCCTGGAGACCCAGCCAAATCCTGCCCTAAATGAAAATTGACGACAAAAATGAAATTGAGTAGGTATTGGGTAAACTAGCGCCGGTGTCGTTCACTACAGCTTTCTAAAATCTGACTAAACGATTACGGCAGATATCTATTGTCAGCAAACCATGAAGGAAAAACTAGCTGCTAAACAACCGAGATTGGTTAATTCCTCTAGGCCACTGCTGCTTCACGACAACGCAAGACCACACACTGCACAACAAACAACCACTAAGTTAGATGAGCTACAATTGGAATGTCTGCGACATCCACCGTACTCCCCGGACTTAGTTCCAACAGATTACCATTTTTTCCGGAATTTGGACAACTCTTTACAAGGAAAAAAAATTCAACTCCGATGCGGCAGTCCAAACCGCCTTCAAAGAGTTTATTGATTTTCGCCCCCATGGTTTTTTTAGTATAACAATGAACTACCTATGGAATGGCAAAAGTGCATAGATAACAACGGTGCATACTTTGATTAATTTATTAGATTTTATAAAAAAAAATTGACTATATATTCCTCCCGTACGAAACGCCAATTTCATATGTAAGGACCTATTAATATAGGCTACCTATCTATACTAGGTTATATTTATATATAAATTGTGGGTATTCTAAAATTATTAACAACAAGCATGAAAAGTATACCTATTTGCCATATAAGTTAATAAGATTCCTAGCGATATTACCTCTCAACCTTTACAAAAACCTATAAGAAGTCTATTTTTGTGGCTTTTGGACAAGTGCTTCTATTACGCTAAAGAACTATATATGATTCACTTTTACATTTATTGTTTTATTCCGATTCAATTAAAAACTTTTATCTAGTCATGAACCTTATCATTAACCTTACAATTAATTTTGTAGGCCCAAAATTTTGCGTAGTTTAGATAATATGCAAAATTTTGCGCCTTACAAAATAGTTTTACGTATTACTCTAGCTAGGGTTACTTTTGACTAGAGCCCGCTGGCAGCACCGATAAAAAGTTACTCTATCTATCTATGGTCTATTTTTGATCTATGGTTTTGTTTTGTTGATTTAGAAAATAAAGAATTTGTTTGGGCAATATTTTCAGATTTTATCCATAATAATCAGGGTTATCGTCAACGAATCCGTTCTTATTCTATCTGATTGAGATAAAACATCCTAAAAGATGTCTATCGGTGTCCCTATTAAAATACTTCACGAAGCCGAGGGTCATGTAGTGACGCTTGAAACGAACACCGGTGAAGTGTACCGAGGAAAGCTGATTGAAGCCGAAGACAACATGAATTGCCAGATGACGCTATGCACAGTGACTTATCGAGACGGCCGCGTTGCCCAACTCGAGAATGTATACATCAGAGGGTCAAAGATCCGCTTCATGATTTTGCCGGACATGTTGAAGAACGCGCCTATGTTCAAACGAACAGGCAATAAGACATCGGCTGGGCGTGGGAAAAGTGCGATACTTCGGGCCCAAGGTCAGTAAAATCTGAGGCTTATCAGTTTTGATCTATGTTTTCACGTAGAAGTTCGCATTGTTTGTAAACAAACTTTCAAAAATCTGCTGTCCCCTGTTTTAGCTTCTGATAGCGATCCACTGGCTGTGGCAAAGCAGCTAACTCATAACAACTGGAGAGTTCTTCAGAACTTCTTGATGAATTTCTTGGAATGAAAAGTTTTAATATTGTTTTTCAGCGGCAGGCCGGGGCCGGGGCGGTGGCGGTCACAGAGGCGGCGGCCACCGCGGCGGCTGGCAAGGCGGCTCAGGACCATCGCGACGCTAGGCCATCTACTCTCCCATGTAGATTAAGATTTGTCTCAACTGTTTGTTTGTATTCTTCATGTTTAACAATGTTATTAACTCTTTGATCCGATTAGGGAGAACCATAACTGTAAGCTGAGCTTTAGTGGCTTGGTTTTGAGAGAGAAATCATGAATTAAAACATAATACTGTCTTGTAAATAGTTACATTGTATGTGTATGGTTTTGTGACCTTTACAATTCTTAAATTCATGAAATTTATATTCAAAGACAAAACGGGGCAAAAACTATAAAAACATAAAGCATTTACAGGTAAATCAGTTAGTAACAGTGCAGTATATAAAAATTAAGTAATTCAAAAATCTCTAGTCAAAACAACTAAGGTTCAGCTTTTTTGATTTGACACAATCATAATGCTAATATGCTATCTCACCGGTGAATAGATGATTAAAGTCCCAAAAAGACTGCAATGTCTCAATTCTGTGTTCAGGTTTTTGTAAGTATGGCATAAAGAGGATGACGTCTTTGCCTGCAGTGGGAGGAAATAATTAGCTGAATACGACTGATCCTTGACTTATAAAAGCCTGAATTTGTGATACTGGCAAGGGATAACACGGGTGAGACACTTTAATAGTTAATTTGTAAGTGTATGTGTGTATTTGCGATGTATTCAATGTATGTAATTGTATGTATATTGAGTATGTACTTTTATGTAGGGTCAAGCGCGGTAATTAAATGACGAATACGATAACTTTTTATGCTTATTATTTCTTGCTTGTGTTTTCAGGCTTCTAAAAAACAGTTATGTAATTACTGAATTGGTTATTTATATCTATTGACATGCAATCTACTCTGTATTATTATCAATTAGTAAAAATAAAGATGCAAAATACTAGACTTTTTACATAAAATATGTTTTATAAATTTTGGTTTCTTCACATTTTTTAAGAAAATTCAAAACATTTTTTAATATAGTTTATTTACATTTAACTAAAGTATGTAGGTACCATTTTGTTCGATAACTTGTTATAGAAATTTTGGGGCTTATGATCAAAATACCGCAACAAGTAGTTTTGGCAGTCCTCTCGTGATGTTAACCTGACACTGCCTAAAGAATTCTGAGACCGAAACAGGTGGAAATCTGAAGGTGCAAGGTCAGGACTATACGGCAGATGCATTAACACCTCCCAGCCAAACTTAATTTTTGCTGAGTGGCTAAAGATGTAGGAGGTCTAGCGTTATCATGGTGAAAAACCACACCCCTTCATCACCAGTTATTAGTCTGCTTCTTCAAAAATGGGTCGGTTTCATTACGTCGTAATAAAGAATCACAAATGAGTACACGGTTCATTAGGTTTCTTTGGGTAAGCTCGTGGGGTACCCAAATATCGAGCTTTTTGTGTACCCAGTTTTTTTCAAATGCGCCAAAACTGTTTTGTGGTCAATTCCCAGTTCTTCAGCTACGTCGTAACTACTGATATGCCGATCTTGCTCCACTTTTTCAAAAATGTCATCAATTTTATCCGTAATAGGGCGACCAGAGCGACGTGCATCTTTGACATCAAAATTTCCGAATTGAAAACGCTTAAACCAAATTTGTGCTACTCTCACAGACACTGCACTAGGTCCATAAATATCGCAAATTGTTTTCGCGGCTTTCGTTGCAGTTTTACCTTTTATGTAGTAAAGTTTTAAAATGTAGGTACCTATCGAATTTCTTCATTAGATTCACTCATCCACAGAACACTCGAGCACTCATCTTTACAGTACGAAAAACAAATAAAAATCACACATTTTCCTAATTTGAATTTGGAATTATCTTCTTTAAAATTTAAACTTTGAATGATACCAAAACCAGCCAGATACAAATAGTATAGCCAACATTTTTATGTATGCCACAATTTATTACAAGTTCGTACATACTTTAATGCGAAAAGACTTTTTCCCCAACCTATAATTTTTTCCGCCACCATGGGGTTAATATGAAACATCGTAGCCCAAATATAAGACTGCATACAATTCCTACAGTTTACGTATTAATCAACTGCGTGCGTTATTTTATGACAGAGAGAGATAAAAATAACACAAAATAGCTTTGGCAGTCCAAAAAATCTTTTATTTTTAATATAACTAGTGGTTCGCCTCGAACTGAAATTTCGCGAGTATCCCAAAACAAAAAAAATATTCTTAGGACGACTCGCGCAACGATGCCTAAACGTATTTAGTGGCTAAATATGATTTAAGGAGTTGTAAAATCATACAAATACGCAAAATTTATACATGTTTAGTCGCTAAATACGTATAGGGATCATTGTGCAAGCCGGCGAACACCGAGCGCAACTTCAATTCGGCCGCGTCAAAAACTTCGGCCTGAATATCGCTATCCCTGTTTAGTGACGAAGTTTAGCCACGCAGAGCGACAGTGATAGCAATAGAACGATTCTAAATTTGATTAGATTTAGACCGTGTTCCGTAATACCAAAAATGATGACTGAAAACTTGTATTTTTCTCATTGTGTTGTTATTCTGTAACTAGACGATGTAATCTATGTTTCCATGACTAGGATACGTAAGATGTTGTTGTTTTTAATACGAAACAATTAGGTTGAAAACAGGTCTTTTATGACGTAAAAACATGCAATTTCGATTCGCTTCTATTTAATTTTAGGTAAGTATTTTGATCTAATAGAAAGAAGAAAGAAAGAAAATACATTTATTTGACACACACATAGGACAGACCATTCAGAACAGAACAAATACAAAAAACATACCTACTTACCTAAAGAATATAATAGTAAAAAGAAAAATTATTTAAGTACAGAATTAAAGAAAAAACACAAGATAAAAATTTAGTTCTTAAGTATACATAGGTAGGTGGTAGGTACAGATAATATGGTCTTCCGTGCTTTGTGGGCCAAACAGGTTCCATCTCAGCGTATTGCTGCCTACCTGCCTACCGGAAGATAAGCGGCGCTGGTTTTCAGATGGGACCCATGGGTAGCCTCACGAGCGCAGAAAAATAAATGATTAAACATATATATAGACATACGTGGATACACATACGTAAATAATAAAATAAACTTGAAAGTATAAAATAGTTATATATAGGCGCACGGAAAGCGAACAGGAGTGAACGTTCAAGAAAAATATACTGGAGGCAACAGCCAGGACCAGAAGACGAGTGAGCAGAGAGTGTGGAGTAGTGTTTGTGGGCAGTGCAACAAGTAGGAGAAAAATATACTACCTACACTGTTTCCTGTGTGACTGAAAGGCCAGCGCTCTATGCCCACATGAGCGCTTTTGTAGCGTTAGTAATTCTTTCTTTAGTGCAAATTTAAAAGAAGTTACTGTTTTCAGGGCACGTAAAGGTGGCGGCAGGTCGTTCCAGCACTGAGAAGCTGCAAACCTAAAGGACCCACGAAATGCGACAGATTTGTGTCTAGGTGTCAAAAACACATGAGTACAGACTCGCTTTTGGTAGCGAGACCATTCTTAAACCCATTTGAGCTTATCGTAAAGGTAAACAGGTATTTTATTAGAAACAATACCAAAGAGCAGAGATGCGAGGTGCAAAAGCCTGCGCGCTTTCATTTTTAGCATGTTTGAAGAATTTAGGTAAGGAGTGACATGTGTGCGGGGGGGAATGTGGAAACAAAAACGCGCACAGGCGTTTTGAACCCGCTGTATTAACCTTTCAGTCCGAGCCAACAAGCACGTCCCATAAACCACGTCACAATAATTCAATCTAGAAAGCACTAAAGATTCACATAAGGTGATCCTAACATCCTCACTTAAATAGGGTCGTATTTTGTAGAGAAGCTTTAATCTGTAAAAACTATTACGAACCCCATCAGCCAAATGCCTTTCAAAACGGAGATGAGGGTCAAGAGTCAGTCCAAGACTTTTTGCTTCCTTTACATATTCAACGGATTCCGCGTTAACCGAAATATTAATGTGATAATCTGATAGTTTTTGCAAACTAGCCTTAGTACCGGTCATAATATACTTTGATTTTTTGGGGTTAAGGACTAAGGAGTTAGACTCTGACCATTGATATACCTGGGCTAAATCATCATTTATCATATTTATCGCGTTGGCGCAGTCAGTAGGTAGAAAAGAATAGTACAGCTGCAAATCATCCGCATATAGATGAAATTGGCAGTGTGAAATGTCCTTGACTATGTCCGCACTACAAAGAATGAAAAGAATGGGCCCAAGTATAGATCCTTGGGGGACACCTCTAGGAACAGGACAAAAAGAGGATCTTGAGGAAATTCCATTAGATAATCGAAGTTCAACACACTGCTGTCTGTAAGGTAACTAGAGAACCAATTAATGGTATTAGGATCAAATCCATAAAAGGCAAGCTTTGAAAGAAGAAGGGAAATATTTAACGAGTCAAAAGCACGTGAGAAGTCAAGAAGAACCAGGATACTGCATTTTCCATGATCTTGAGCTGCCAATAGGTTATCCACAATATCTATTAGAGCAGTTGATGTACTGTGATTTCGACGAAATCCAGATTGAAATTGAGGGAGGATATGGTTATCTTCCAGAAACTTAATCAGCTGCATGCAAACTATCTTTTCTAATATTTTAGAAAGACATGGAAGCAGACTAATAGGCCTCAAGTTACCCATAGTGGAAGGCTGACTATTTTTTGGTATTGGCTTAATTACTGAGACTTTCCAGCATTCCGGAAACAACCCACTAGACATTGACCCATTTATTATGTTGGTGATGGCCGGTAGAGATTGAGGCAAGGTCATAAGCAGCATATCTAAAGTGATGCCGTCAAAACCTTGAGCATTTGATTTAAAGCTCTGAATGACCTTAAGCACTGTGTACTCACTCACTGAATGAAAAGAAAAGACATCGGAGCCAAATTTGTGGTATTCATAGTAAGTGAGCAGTGAGATTTCCACACTGCTGCTACCAGATATATTAAGAAAATGGGAGTTGATATGATCAGGATTGTCACAATGAGGAGGGAGTTCCGAAACCTGCTTTTTATTTGATAAGATATTATTCTTCAAATTCTTCCAAAGTTGTTTTGAGTTACTTATATTTTTACTAATATTCTCTTTAAAAAAAGCCACTTTTTCACTCTCTATAGCTGCAATGACTATTTGTTTCATGTCTTTATAACAATTTTTAAGTGCCTCTGTTTTCTTCTTCTTCTTATACCTATCATGACAGTCATCCTTAATTTTGATCATTGTTTTTACAGTGTCTGTAATCCAAGGGTGGGGTGGACCTTTGAATTTTGTTGTTTTAATTGGTGCATGTAGGTCAAATAAATTCACGATTGTACAAGTTAGTGCTGATGCTAATTCATTTACGTCATGTGCTGATTGAAAATAATCCCAGTCAATAGCATTTAGGTCAGAAGCAAATAATTCCAAAATTATACTCTTTAGGGGCCTGTAAGTTACTAACCGAGGTGATATATTTTCCTTTTTTATATTAAATTCATCCACTATCATGGCATGGTGCCCCAGATCTGGAGTCTGTTTCACAGTCACCTTCCGTACCCTTGTGTCAGTGCAGACTACATCGATCAAAGTCTGACTGTGATCAGTGAAGTGTGTTGGCTCAGCGATAACTTGATTTAGGTTTAGGGATTCCAAGAGTTGATTAAGTAAAGGTAGTTTGCTATTTCCTGGGTCAAGCATATCTATATTGAAATCTCCCAACAGGATAAGATGGTCACACCTAGGAAGAAATGGAATCTGTCAGAGCATCAAAAAATGTGATGACATTTTGTCAGAGTGCCCGGTAGGCAGTCCCAACAATAACACTTTTACCAAGTATAGTTAAGCGCAACCACATCTGCTCTACTTGAGGCACTATGTGGTAGGGACAGATTCGCACATTTATACCTCTTCGTACATAAAAACAAACCCCACCACCATGCCCTCCTTTGATACACGCAGGCCTAGGAGTATACATTATACGGTACCCAGCTATTTTAGGTGCCTTGTCATCTTGTCCCGCCTGCATCCAGGTTTCATTTATTGCTAAAATGTCAGGGTTTTGTTCCGCCATAGCTGCAATAAATTCATCCTGACCAGTATTGAGTGAGCCTGAATTGAAAAGACCAACTTTTATATGGGATAAGTTAACTATAATGATTTGCGCTAATTTTATATCTAAACAGTATTTCACAAACATTGTAAACATAATGGTCTTTATGTGCATATAGTGCCGTAGTTGTGGTGTATTTAGTATAATTTGGTAGTATTATATAATTATAACCAGGGTAATTTTTATATGTGGCTATGAAATTAATAATATATAAATAATGTGTATAATAATAGTATAAAATTAAAAAAGTGCTGGGATTCGTGATTTGCAGTTTGGTTATAGTTATCAAATAACAAAGTATGGCAGAAGCAAAAATTTTCCACACAGCAGAGAAGACGCTCCTCTATAACTAGAATAAAAACATTAAAGGGTAGAGAATAACAAGCCATTACCATACTAAAAATAAGTGACCTTAGTGAACAATTGTTTAACTGTGCATTAGTTTTAAAGGAAAGTGCTAACATTAAACAGCTTGTTTGCTCTACTTACAGTTGAATTATACATCAAACATGACCAGGCCCAAAAACCCGCCCAACGTCAACCTCGGACCGTATAAGGTGCGCGGGCTCGCCGTCACTACGCCTTACATATATGCGTCCTCGCCTCGTCCAGGAGTAACGGCATCTAAGCCTGCGGCACTCCTCGCGGACGCGGTGAAACAGCTGGCGGTTGTTGCGAGTCAGCCTCTCGTTCACGAAGATACGCTCGCCCGGCGCGGCATCCGTACCGCCGGCGTCCGCGGTGGTCAGCGTGCGGCGAACGCGCGCCGCACGCAGCAGCTCATCACGCACGGAGCGGCGCGCCAGCCGAACCACAACGCGGCGCGTGCCTGGCGCCGCGCCCCCGCTCGGCTCGCGGCTCTGCGGCGGCGACGCGGCGCCTACGCGCTCCGCGAACACTATGTCGCGCTCGTCCAGCTTCACTCCCAGCTTGGTGGCAAGGACGGTGACGGCGTGGCCCACGTTCTCACCCATCTGTTCGGGCAAGTGCCCTATCTCGAGGTCCGATAGGAGGGCGTCTTGATCCCGGTCGTCAAGATCCCGCCTCAGTAGATCTACCGTGTGCTCCAGATCGGCGACGTTTGGCTGGGGCGCCGCCTCGCGACGCTCAACCTCCTCCAGCCTCTCCATGCCATCGATACGCGCGTTGACGCCTGCGACCATGACGCGCTGTTCCGCCATCTGCTTCCGGAAGTCGCGCATCTCGGCCGCGTATTCGGCGAGCTCCCGACGCAACATCTCCACACCGCGCGCTGCCGCAGCCGCGTCAGAGGCCATGCCGGCGAGCGACGCGGCGGGCGACTCCGACGTACCAGGGGTGGCGGCGGCGGGGGCGAAGACAGGAGTAGGATCTTGCGCGTAGCCTCCGCAGACTCCCCTGACGGGTGTGCTGCTGTTGTCACCCTTGCGCGTTTTTTTAATTTTACACTCCGGGCAAGTCCAGTCTTTGCCGAGTGGCGGTGTTTCAGAGACCGATACGCAAGCGCGGTGGTTGAATGCAGGACAAATGGTAGAAGTGGCGGCACCTGTCGACGAGATAAATTATCCACACGCCGAACATTTCGATTTCTTAGGGTTCTCAATCGGCATCGCGTTGACGTAATAGTTCGCTATGGATTCGCTAGATGGCGCTTACAAAAAACCTGTACTATGCCGCACTGTGCAATCTATGAGTCGGCCATGCGATCAGCTGACCAGGACTACCCTCTGATATAAAAAATAATAAGATAACTCTTTATTGTACACCAAAGTAAAATACAGAACATGATTCTTACAAATAGATTTAGTACAATGGGCGGTCTTATCGCTAAAAGCGATCTCTTCCAGACAACCTTTGTATGGACAGGATAAAAATGTAACACATAACAGCGGTGCATCTATATAAATTTAAAAACATATCTACATACTATAAACCTAAATTACCAGTAATAACACAAATTTAATTTAAATAAGCAACTCTAAAAGTGGTTATGATGAATTAACAAGCAGCTACAACTTCAACACAAGGACAGATAATGGGTGTGCACTTTTGTTTTAAAATTACTAATAGACTTGGATGTTCTTATAGAGAGGGGCAAAGCGTTCCACAATCGTACGGCTGTTACAGTGAAGGATCGACTATAAAACTCTGTCGTATGGACAGGAGTTTTAAGTTGGAGGGAATCTGAAGAACGCAAATTGCGATCATTAGCCTGGTGGAGAAACTCAAAACGCTCCTTAAGATAGAAGGGAGAAGAAGGGTTAAAAAGGATGTTATACAAAAGGGACAGTATGTGTGCATTCCGGCGAAGACGGATGGAGAGCCACTTGAGCTTTGTGCGAAAATCAGAAATATGGTCATACTTGCGCAAGCCAAATATGAACCGAATACAGAGGTTTTGAAGGCGCTCAAGTTTGCTCAGTTGGGCTTCAGTGATGTCAAGATAGCAGGCGTCGGCGTAGTCCAGGATTGGAAGTAAAAGGGTCTGTGCAAGCGTAACCTTGGTAGCAGTCGGCAAGAAGTTACGAAGTCTTACGGAGATCCAGATGATGCAAATACCCTGCGGCTAATTTCATTGATACAGGGAACCCAGGTTAAACAGGTATCCATCTGTATTCCTAGATTTTTCACTGACTGGGTGATGTCTATAGGGGTTCCGTCAAAAACTATGGATGGTAGTTGTGCAAAATTGATTTTGGAGATCTGTATGGAGCTACCAATTATAATGGCCTGTGTTTTGTTTGGGTTGACTGTAAGGCCAAAGGATTTACTCCAGTCACATATCCGGTCAAGGTCAGTATTTGATAAGCTAATGGCTCCGTCAATATTTTCAGCTGTAGCTTGAGTATAAATTTGCAAGTCATCTGCGTACAGGTGGTAGGAAGAAGTTAAATTTTGTGAGATAGAATGAATGAACATAGCGAATAGGAGAGGGGATAAAACGCCACCTTGTGGGACACCGGCAGAAAGATTGCACCACGAAGAGTAAGACTCTTCAACACGGATGCGCTGACGGCGCCCAAACAAGTAACTATGAAACCAGTGAATTGACATTGGAGATATGTTAAAGGAGCATAAAATACCCAGAAGTAGGTCGAAGTCCACATTATTGAAAGCGCTGCTGAAGTCAAAGAGTATCATTGCTGTCAGCTTCTGACTGTCCATCCCAGACCGAATATCGTCTGTTATTTTAACCAGGGCTGTTACGGTGCTATGACCTGGACGGAAACCAGATTGAAAATAATTTAACAGGGAGTTTTGGAAAGGAAGGTACTGTTGAACTTAACTGTTGATGAATAAGGCGTTCAAGGATTTTAGATAAGTAAGGAAGGATTGATATTGGACGGTAATCAGCAAAAGAGGAAGGATTGGATTTTTTAGGTAAGGGAATAATCTGAGCTTCTTTCCAGGCATCGGGAAATGAGCCAGAATTAATAGAGGAATTTAGGATATGCGTAATAACGTGGATAATTTCATCAAGAATGGGAACAATCATATTTCGACTGATACAGTCATTGCCCACAGCATTTGAAGTAATAGATGCAATGCTCCTTTTAACATCACAATCGTCGAATTGACTAAACTGAAACTGAGGGAAGTCTGGGGTTGGCTGAGAAGAAAGATATTTTAGTGAATTGAGCTTAGTTAATCCATCAATATTTGAGGAATATGAAAAGTGCTGATTGAGTAGATCAATGTCTAAGTTTTTAGGAATAGATTCTTGTTTTGATTTACCAACACCCAGTGTTCTAAGAAATTTCCATACTTTGGATGAATCATTACTTTTATCAACAGAATCGTGAATGAATCGGCGTTGTGCATCCTTACACAACCTGTTGCAGTGATTGCGGCGATCGTGATATTTGGCCTTATTGACCTCCGTAGGCTTGCATGCCATTCTTACTTTTGCCATAGCCTTTTTGTGCATTGCAGTGCGGATTTCGTCCGTAATCCATGGCGCAGGGAGGTGTTTAATTTTGATAGCACGTATGGGTGCATGTATGTCGTAAAGCTTGTTGAGTTGACTATTGAAAGAAGCTACCATGTCATCGACGTTACAAGCACTCATGACCTCTGACCAATCAATATTTCGGGCATCCTCACGAACGTTCTCAAGGTTCATTCCACCAAAGTTACGCTGCATGTGGATTTTAGGCTTTGCTTTCGGCGGACGAACTTTGTATGACAAGTAGATCAGATCGTGATAAGAGAAAGCAGCCGCCGAAGTTTGACCATGCTTAGCCACATTGTTTGGCGAAGATACGAAAATTAAGTTAAGAAGAGAAGGAGAACAATCCGGAAAGAAGTGAGTAGCTGTTAGAGGAAGTATGGTCAAGTTGCTAGCCTTAGCGAGATTTTGAAGTGAGAAAGAGCGAGAGTCCTGCTTTAGGAGGCAAGTTTTAAAGTCACCCATAATAATGGTGTGGTCTTCGAGAAGCCTTTCAAGAGACAGAAAATAATGATGCTAGTCTAGACTTTAATCACTGATTACAAGCTATATCGCACAACACTTAGCCTCACAAACACTCACACAGGACGATTATCTACAACACAACAGAAATACACCGTGTTTCTAGTTACGGCGTAGAAGTATTTTAACTTTTTAAAATATTGACACAGTGTAATGCTCTTACTGCGTTCGTGAGTACACCCTCTCAATAGGTATATGGTTGGACCCTAGATAAATACTATTCAAATTAAAATAATACCTTATTAAGGTAGAAATATGCTCCAATTAGAAATGATCTTGGTAGTACGTGTTGTATGGGCGATTCCCATCCGGTCTCCCCTTGACTAATAAAATAGTGACAATTCCAACTAACTTGACCTACAGTTTCATTCAAATTTCAGGTAACGGGAGTTCATGTTATTGGTTCCTTTTTTGGGGTACAAATTGTAGTTATTTTGGATTTCAGACTTGCTTAAATTTGTGTTACTAAAGCTACACGCATACCAAATTTCAGTACTGTGGAGTCACTGGTGTACCCTGTGAATTTTGTCAAAGTTCAGTATTTAATATGACTGTTAACTAAAAAACTATAAAGAGTTTGCGAAAAATAAAAACGGAGTCTAAATGTATGTACTAATGAATACCTAGCTTTCATTTGACGTCCCATTTGACCAGTTAGTCTCATTTTCTTTTTTATTTACCCCTCTTGAACCCCAATATTTGGGGTACATCAACCCCCCCATTTTTAGCTCATTTAGTCACACCAAAATTGTGTTATCACTACCTACCTATGTATTAAAATTCACGATGATCGGATCAACGCTTCGAAAGTTATCCTCGGACACATACATACAACGCCGATTTGCCCAAGTTGATTTAGAGATCTCGCTTCGCTCGATCAACAATTTGAAAAATCAACATAAGGTAATGGAACCAGTCTTGGACAGTGCACTAATGATGTACACTTTCAAATTAAAATGCTGAAAATAAAAAACTGTGACAATTTTTGTGCAATGGCAACATTTTTTCGGAAGTGAGATGATATCCTGTCAAGATATTTTTGTTTTGACATCTGACGGCCATATTGTTCCGGCATAAACAACGTCCCCGTGATTGCAAGTAAAAACAATTGGCATAAATCCATTTTTCTTAGGAGAATCGCAGGTTGGTAACGATAATGTAATTTTTTGATCTATACATTATATTATTGTTACCGTTTGTTGTTTTCATTTGTGTTTTACTAATAACCTCTTTGCCATACTTCCGTCCGAATGTATTTTTTTAAGTGTTTAAGACTGGAAACATAAATATATCGCTACCCAATCATGGACAGTTCTGTCCAACACTGGATTTTTGTGTTTTTTGATATTTTGTATTATTTTCTGGCTGTGTAACGGGAGAATATTATTATTATCTTACATATTTCTAAATTATACACTCCTACCCAATGATGGACAGACATGTTCAAGATTGGGTGTCCATGACTAGAGATGGGTAACCACCCGGGTTAAAATACATGAGTGGGTTAAAACCCAATTATCACCCAAGTCATTCCACCCACTGGGTTGTTTGAGCGGGTGAAAATGAAATAAGTAGTAATTATTAACAATGACGTCTAATAAAGTACCTAGGTACCTTTAATCTTCTTTAGCTCTATCTATATGTATGTATATTTATATACAGTGTTTTTTTTTAACTGGGACAGTATGGCAGCATCCATAACCAGAGGAGATACAGGTGCAGTTTATTTTAAAACATCAGCTCGTTTTCGAAGAAAAACATTTTGGCATTAAATTTTTTTTAGTCAAGCGTGAGTAGCGCCTTAAAATGAATCAAGTTGGTAATTTTTTTTTATGCCGATTGATGCAGTTCTATATAAAGATCATTTTATTATATCGGATGAAAAAAATCTGAGCAGCGAAAGTTAGTCAAATTTGATAAAATGTATTCTCATACAACAGGACAAAGCAAAATTCCTCCAACAAACATTTTATTAGATTCTAATTTCACAATAAAGAAGTATTAATACTGTAGCGATTAAAAAGTTTAGGAACTCCATGCTCTCATGAGCAATTCAAAAAGCATGAAGGAGTGTTTTTTTACAGTTTGTATAACTTAGGCTAATTTGGGATAGGAGATATGCGTTCTGGAATATTCTCCGCTACTCAGCTAGTGATGTAGTCTAATGCGATAGCAGTTTTATCGATCTCTGCCATTTATATTAAAATTCTCACAAAAATGAATAAACGTTCATCAAATGGTTTTACCCCTTACCAAAATGAAGGGTTGTTAAAATTATAACTTGTACTGGTAATTTATGAGTCTATGTTTGTGTCATCGGGTAATCTCAAAAAGTAACAACTTTTGTATGGTGTTATTTGTCAGATAGCTATGTGGAACTTTATCAGGAACCTGTGAAATTGGCCCTAAGTGTTAAAAACGTCTTTTAGTTTTCAACTGGTAATAACGACATATTTATTCATGCGCATTATTATTTACATCACGATCTTCGCAAAAAATAGTTCCATTTCTGTAGGTAAATAATAATGATCTTAGAAAGTTTTAGTCAAATATTGAACTAGATTATCCTTAGATTATAGATAACAGCACCCTTTTGTATCCTATAACATTTTAATCAAACCCAAAATTACCAACAGCTTCTGAACCCAAATCTAGCTAGTACAGAGCTTCCAGCAATGGAAAGTAATGTAGGACTTATACCTCCAATACACCCAAGTGAGGTTAAGAAAGCTCTGCATAAAATGTCAAACAAGAAAGCCATAGGACCTGATGGTATCCCAGTAGAAGCTTGGAAATGTCTACGCGAGCGAGGAATGGTACTGCTACAAATTTCTTTAACTGTGTGCTCCTCTCTTCTAAAATGCCAGACGCATGGAGATTGAGCACCATAGTTCCGATTTACAAAGGAAAAGGCAGCAAGTACGAGTGCAACAACTATCGCGGAATAAAGCTCCTAAGTCATAGGTATTATGAAGCTTTACGAAAGAGTGATAGACAGCCGCCTAAGATCTGAGTGTTCTATATCCAACAATCACTACGGCTTCGTACCTGGCTTTACAACCACCGATCCGATGTTTGCTCTTAACATATTTCGGAACATTGCTGAGGAATATCGCGTCAAAAACCGACCATTGTATATCGCATTTCTTGACATGGAAAAGGCATTTGATCGGGTGCCGAGAGACACGATATGGTGGAGCCTTCGCACGAAGAATGTCCACGAACAATATGTCAACATTATCGCCGACATGTATGGGGGAGCGAGGTCAATGGTACGGACGGTAGTGGGTGAAACAAAACCGATAGCGGTCACAGAAGTCGTTCACCAAGGCTCAGTACTTAGTCCTTTTCTGTTTTGCTTGGTTTTGGATTCACTCACAGAGGCCGCGCAGACCTCAGCGTTGTGGACGTTTATATATGCTGACGACGTGGCCATTTGCACTGAGAGCCGTGCCGAGTTACAAGAGGCGCTTTTGTTGTGGAAGCATCAGTTATAGACCGGTGGCCTAATGCTGAGTATATCAAAAACCCAGTTCATGTCGTTCAATGAATCAGACCCAAGCAACAATAGCCCGATCAACATCGATGGGCAATTGGTCACCTTGTGTGATCAATATAAGTATCTGAGTAGTATGATGCATAACCCTGGGAACGTGGAATGTAATATTCAGCACCGAATAGCCGCAGCATGGCTAAAATGGCGAGAAATAACCGGTGTCACTTGCGACAAAAGAATGCCAGTAAAACTTAACGGTCTTATTTATAAGACTATCCAGGGGCGTAGCTACCGCCGTATTTGCCGTATCAATTATACGGGGCCCCCGGGCCACGGGGGCCCCCAAAGTGTGTAAGGAAAAAGAATAAAAACTTTCTAATTTATTTTATTTTACAAATGACAAAATTCTATAAAGCATTTCCTTTTTTTCCCGCCTTAAGCGTGCGTTCAAAAGTTGGCAACACTACATCGTTATGGCGGGCTGCGGGACTTCCCCGTTTTACTTACTTCATCTTCAACTCAGCGGGGAATCCCCGGGAATCCTTCATCGATATCGCGATGTACGTGTACGTTGTTGTACTTTGCATTGGATGTTAAACCACGGAGTGCAGTGCACTGTTTATTTACGCGCTTTATATAAATGTGCATTACATTGTAATTCAGTACAAACAATATTGTTCTTCTGGTTTAGCAGTATTAGTAACGATTTGTAAAAGAAATGAGTGAAAGGAAAAGAGATTATCCCAGCGGCGCTGAGAAAAGAAAAGTTAAACAGAAAAGGGACGAGGTTATAAAAAAAGTGCCCAAAATTTCTTCATTTTTTCAGAGACAAGATACTGTGAGTGATTTAGATTGGAAAGGTAAGTACTACACTACTACCCAACCCATTTATTAGGGGCCCGTAGTGATAAACAAGGAAATCTTTTAATTTCGGTCTGTCCATCTGTCCGTCACAAAAAGTTGTCTCCCCCCTCGATTTTCACAATTATACTGTTTTTAGGGTTCCGTGCCTTGATTAAAAAAAACAAAATTCTAACTTATCTATAGGATCGATTTGTTTTGTTGTTTGTTTATCAGTCCGTATCGTATCGTTAATTGCGTGTTGAGAACTTCAGATGTGCAGACTCGCTTTCGGGTTCTCGTTTTGTATGGCCACTACACTACGCGCTGCGTTTAAATAGCACGCAGGTGTATAGTAATGCACGGACGGGCTGCAGGTGATTTTGTATCTACTAATAGGTACGAGCACAATCCGCGTAGAATCTGTGTGCGTCTGAACTGAACACTCTCTAACTGTGACCCTTAGTAACGTTATTTATTTATATATAACTCTTTTTAGTTTAGTATCAAAGCATTCGTATTTATTTTTTAACAATTACTCGTTTATTTTTAAATTCTTCTGAAGCATGTTCTTCGTCACATATCCATCCGGAAATAGAAGAAAGCCAAGCACATACTTTATCGGATGTCCATCCAGAAATCGAGGAACCCCAAGTCAACGATTCTGATATATCTGCAGATAATGCAGATTGTAATATAATTTCATCAGATAGAGGAAATTTTGGTGACAATTTAACTGAATGCGAACGAAAAATAATTTTTAAATTGGGTCCATTTAAACCACAAGGACCATTTCCAAAAGTTTCAGAAAATAACCGACCTTTTTCAGCTTATTATTATTCATATTTCAATCAGGCAGGCATAAAAATTATAAGACCATGGTTATGTTATTCTAACGTTTTAAACAAACCGTACTGTCACTTCTGTTGGTTATTAGCAGATCGTCAAAACAAATCGTACTCCTCTGCTTGGGTTAACGGTGTTTCGGTTAGAAGCAATTTCACACAAACTATTCTTGACCATGAAAAGTCACAGCAGCATATTAGTGCCTCACTCTCTTATAATAATTGGTTGCAAGGAAATACCATCGATACTCTATTGAAAAGTGAAATCGATAGTAAAATTACATTCTGGAGAGATGTACTGCATCGTATAATTAATGTTATAATTACTTTAGTATCTTGTAATCTACCTTTGAGGGGGCATGATTCTGATTCTGGCAATTTTATGGCAATTTCACGTCTGCTATCTAACTATGATGCAACTTTAAAAGAACTTTTTCTAAAACCGAAAGGTGAAATAAATTATTTAAGCCCTACGATTCAAAACGAAATTATTAGTTTGCTTGGTACTAACGTTAGGAACAGTATTATCTCAGAAATTAAAAAAGCTCCATTTCTGACAATAATTCTGGATACAACACAAGACTTGTCAAAAATTGAGCAACTATCTGTAGTTTTTCGATATATCTCTGTTACAGAAAATGATGATAATGTGCCTAAAGAAATAAAAATCTGTGAGTCCTTTTTAGGATTCATAGCAGTAACCGATTGCAGTGCTGCAGGTCTGAAAACTGTCATTTTAAATTTGACTAAAGAATATGGAATTGATTTGACTAAATGTAGAGGACAGGGATACGATGGAGCAAATGTTATGTCGGGTGTGTATGGAGGATTACAAACCCTAATAAAAGAGCATGCTCCAAATGCCAATTATGTTCATTGTGCTGCGCACGCTTTAAACTTGGTTTTGAACGATGCTGCGAGACATGTTCGTGAAGTATCGACTTTTTTCGATAATTTAGAAAAAATATATACTTTTTTTGGCAATAGTATAAAACGCTGGGCTATGCTAAGTGACGATTCATCTGAAAAATATTTGATTACCCTTAAAAAGGTATGTCCTACCAGATGGTCTTCTAGGAACGACGCTTTATTAGCAGTAAAGAAAAATTTTATACTAATCATGAAAACTTTGTACCAACTAAATTTAATTTCAAATAAAAAAGATGAACGTGAAGAATGTAAAAGTATAATTAATATTTTAGAGAGTTTTGATTTCTTAGTGCTCGTTACATTTTTTTCTTCACTATTTGAAATTATTAATCCTGTTTCTAAAGCTCTACAGCATGAAAATAATGACTTACAGAAATCTAGTATTTTATTAAGTAATCTTTTAAATAGACTGTGCCAATTAAGAAATCAGAATTCATTTAATAGTTTGCTAAATGAATCCAAAGATTTAGCAAAAAAGTGGGGGGTAACAACTGTTTTTAAAAACAGTAGGCGAAAGATAACGAAGCGTTTTTTTGATGAGTTATCACAAGATGAGAGAATTTCCGACCCGGAATCCTATTTCAAAGTCAATGTATACTATTGCTGTTTAGATATATTAATTTCTCAAACTAAAGAAAGATTTCAGAGCCTTTGCAACCTGAGTAGTATATTCGAAATATTACAACCGGAGAAACTCCTATCTTCTTCAAGCGAAGAGATATTAAACGCTTCCGGAAAACTGTCTGCTAAATACAGTAAAGACATCTCACTTAATCTTTGTGACCAATTAAAGGCTCTAAAAACATGCTTAAATTCTGAAATTAAAAAAATTTATTCCATTAAAGAACTCATTGAATTATTGCTAGTAAAATTCAATAGTCTTGCATCCAGTTTTCCCGAGGTAATCACAGCATGCTTTTTATTCTTGACCCTTCCAGTTACAACCGCAACGGCAGAAAGAAGTTTTTCAAAATTAAAACTAATAAAAAATTACTTAAGAACTTCGATGGGACAAGAACGGCTGTCAGACATCTCACTATTGTCCATAGAGGCAGAAACTTTAGAAAAACTAAAATCATCATCAGCCATAAATGATTTAATAAATCAGTTTGCCGATAAAAAGGCAAGGAGAGTGAATATTTAAAATTCGATTTTTATTTGTAAAATGGGTAAATTATGTGATAAATAAATATTACTTCTCACAATATTTTTTTTCTTTTGTGAAAAATCTTTACCTCCATATAAGGGCCTCCAAAAAATTTTTTATACGGGGCCCCGACAAGGCACGCTACGCCACTGAGACTATCATAAGACCAGTCTTAACGTATTGAAGCGAAACTTGGGCCGTAACGCAGAAGAACATACATACATACCATCCAAGTAGCCGAAATGAAGATGCTGAGGTGGATGTGCGGCGTCACCAGGCTCGATAAAATCCGTAACGAATACGTGCGAGGAAGCCTGGGGGTGCGTGACATCGCTGACAAGATGCAGGAGAGTCACAGTGAAGAGGAGGCCACCTGACTAGGTACGTAGGGAATTTAGCACTACAACTTTCCATCCCCGGTCGAAGATCTAGAGGTAGACCCAAGACAAGGTGGAGAGATGTAGTGTCAAAAGACATGAGAGAGTGCCAAGTTTCTGATGACGGCGTCGAGGATAGAGCGAAGTGGAGAAGAACGACCAGGAAAGCTGACCCCACCACTATGTATACCATGGCATACCTGGCATGGGTTGATGCTCGAAACCGCAAAACCAAGGACCTATCTAAGAAGAAGACAGCTTATAACAAAGCTGCCAAGTCCTGCAAGAAGGCTTTACGGAAGGCTCGATTTGACCACATAGGCCGAATAGGGAACAAATTGGCGTTCTACCCATCGGGTAGTAAGGCGTTTTGGTCCCTGGCTAAAGCGGTTCAGTCGAACTTCTGTCGCCCCTCACTACCTCCACTGCTGAAACCTGACGGTACTCTGGCCCATACCGCTGAAGAGAAAGCGAATCTGTTCGCCAATCTTTTTGCGGAATCTTCTCGTCTAGATCCTGCAAGCAGGACACCTCCGAGTCTACCGGATGGTGGGGTATATATGCCGGAAATCCGCATACATCAGACCGAGGTTCGAAAAACGATGCAGAATCTGAATGTGAACAAAGCCAGTGGCCCTGACGGTATTCCGGCAGTTGTTCTTAAATTCTGCGCGCCTGAGCTCGCTCCTGTACTGACACGCCTCTTTCGCCGCTCTGAGAAGTCTGGACAAGTGCCGAAATCCTGGAAGCTTGCAAACGTGCAGCCCGTGCCTAAAAAAGATAGTCGTGCCGACCTCTCTAACTACAGGCCCATCTCGGTCACGTCCGTCATCTGTAAGATTATGGAACGTGTACTGAATAACAGGCTCCTGGCACACCAAGAAACACATAACCTCCTCAGTGATCGACAATATGGCTTTCGCCGAAATCGGTCTACTGGGGACCTTCTAGCGTATGCCACGCACATATGGAGCGAGGCCGTTGAGAAACACGGAGAAGCACTGGCTTTTTCTCTTGACATCTCAAAGGCCTTTGATAGGGTCTGGCATGATAGCCTTATTAGCAAGCTTCCATCCTACGATCTGCCCACTGGTCTGTGTGTCTGGATATCGGACTTCTTGAGGGACCGTTCGATACGAGTTGTCGTTGAAGGCTGCTCGTCCGATCAATTGGCGATTAACGCCGGGGTCCCACAAGGGTCAGTACTTTCCGCAACTCTGTTCTTGCTGCATATCAACGATGTGCTAAAACCTTTGGGTATGCAGACGATAGCACAGTTGTGGAAAGCTATACATCTAGTGCACGAGCCAGAAGAGCGCAGATTCAGTCAATCAGGGAGGCCATGGTCGAGCGTTTAAACTTCTCCTTGAAGGCAATCTCCGACTGGGGTGATGCCAATCTGGTCAAGTTCAATGCGAATAAGACCCAGGCGTGTCTGTTCTCCGCAAAACGAAGTCAATTTAATCTGACTCCTACTTTCCGAAATGTATCTGTGCCGATACCTGACCACCTCGAGCTTCTTGGTATCACATTAACTCCAACTCTCAATTTCGGCTCCTACATTGAGTCGAAAGCCCAGTTGGCTGCTAAAAAGCTTGGTATACTCGCAAAGGTGAGTCACTACTTCATACCGGGACAGTTGCTCAACTTGTATCAAGCACAAGTCCGATCGTGTTTAGAGTACTGTTCTCACCTCTGGGACGGATCAGCGAAGTACCAACTTGAAGCTCTGGAATCAATTGAGAGAAGAGCCAAGAAGCTCATAAGCAACGATGAGCTAGTTGATGCAAGGCTCCTCAGCCTAGAGCATCGACGAAAGGTTGCTAGTCTCTCGATTTTTTATCGAGTACATTTCGGGGAGTGTGCGGCGGAACTTTTCAACCTGATCCCACCATCTCCTTTCTATCAACGGACAACCAGACGCTCTGCGGTGCGCCACCGCTATATGGTAGAAATACCTCCCATTCGCACAAAGCGGTTCTCTTCGACCATTATTATGCGCACCGCCAAAGAGTGGAACGACTTGCCAGAGTCTGTGTTTTCTGATAGCTACAACCTGGGTATCTTTAAGTAGCGAGTGAATAGGTTTCTTCTAGACAAGCGTGTACCATCGTAGACTGCATCATCGCTTACCATCAGGCGAGATCGTGGTCAAACGCAAGCCTATAATATATATAAAAAAAATATGTGGGATACACAGCTGGGAAGAGAAAGAGAGGATTACTAGTTGCTTGGGGACGAGACTTTTCTAACTGCTCCATTTTTTTCAACCAATCCATTTCTCATAAAAACAGCTCAATCAGCTCAGTCTTTTCCAGGGACGTTTTCTTTGAAATTATTCGTTATATTATTTTGAACTATGTAAGTAGGTATCAACAATTTCTCTTATTATTCTCCATAGTAAGGATTTATCTACTTTATAACTTGATTCAGCTTTTCTGTATGTTAACTCACCATTTTGCTCATTTTCTATAGCATCTTGTAAGTTTTTCTCACTATAATCCTTTGGTTTCGGTGCATAATTTCGCGGCATTGAAATAATCGTAATTATTTTATCTTGTCATAATTTTACACGATAGCTGTCTTATATTTTCCGGAAGACCTGTCTCATTTTTTCTCGCTAAAAGAATGCGTTATCTATCACTGTGCGCTAGCGAAAGATGCAAAGACAACCCATGCAGAGGCGTTGGGTGGGAGCTCGGGCCCGGGCCCGTGGACACGTGGGTCGCGTGTGTGCGCGGGGTACAAGTGAGCGACAGTTGTCAACGCTGACGTAAAATATTCGCGCCTTAATTTTTGATGAGAAATATTTAAAATAATTCTTGAACACTAATAGTAAAGATAACAAAAAAAAAACATGACTTATCCATTACATTTTAAGGTTCATTTTAAACTGAATTATGGTTCATTAAAGATTTATTTTTTATTTATTTATTTATTGTATTTATTTATTTATTTCTACCAACATCTCTCATTACATGTCTAAACCTAATACAATGATGTCATCAACTTAATTTATATCTTAATTATCTAACCTATGCTACTCAATTTCAATTAATCAATCTATTTACACACATAAAATAAACAATGTGGCCTTTGCGAATTCATTCAGAGAAACATGGAACACATCTTTGTTCTCCGCAACTAGATTGAGCGTGTGCAGGGTGCGCGTCAGAGGCGCTTTGTCCATAAGTTGATTCTGCCTCGGGGCACCTCGAACAGACGTGGTCGCCTGCGCCGATGTACGTATTCATTGGGCACGCACATAACAACTCTCCCTAATATGGCCGGGTTGGTAATGTTACCCCGGAGCCCCTTCATCACGTACAAAGCCAGCGCCAGATCCCAACGTGTTTCCAACTTGTTGTATCCAACCATGCCCAGAACGAACAAGGTTGGATACATCAATGGATAGAAGGGATAGACTCCGTATCGCTTCCAGTACAAGTACCGCGTGAATTTGTTCTGTATGCGCTCCATCATGAGACTGTAGGTACTTAGTTTCATGAGTTCTATTGAGGTTTTTTGTTTGTCTTATTTTTACCCGAAATACCTAATGGATGTCTCGTAATGATGACGTGTTTGAGAACGTATGATACGACAAATAAAGTCAATTTTCAATATTAATTTGTATTTCAATTAACGTATAGAGGACATGGACCTCAAAGGTCACTGACCTACGCCTAATACAAACAAAATATTCTGAACTAGCTGCCACCCGCGATATCGCACGCGTCATTAGTCAATAAAACATTAGGTACCCTCCTGCGCAGTCAGGTAAAAGTAGCCTATGTCCTGGTCATAATAATCTGTACCTACCAAATTTTATTGTATTATAATCAATCAAATTTTATTGTGTTTGTAATTTTAATAATTTGTATTTCAATTAACGCATAAGGACGTGGACGTCAAAGGTCACTGACCTAGGCCTAATAGAAACAGAATATTCTGAACTAGCTGCCACCCGCGGCTTCGCACGCGTCATTAGTCAATAGAAACACCCCTCCTGCGCAGTCAGGTAAAAGTAGCCTAAGTCCTGGTCATAATATATATACCTAGTCAGGTCATAAGTATTGTCACACAGTAAAAACTTTTCTTTTAGAATGCTGGCCACAAAAAAGTTTATAGAATTCGAATTTCGAATTGTTCATGAAAATAAAAATGTATACTTTTTAGAATTTTACTCATTTTTACATATGGAGTGGACGCTTAAAGAAGACCGTGTTGTGTTGCATTTATTGCGTTGCAACGTTGCGGTTACGCGCCAATTCAAATTTTAGACATACTGAAAAATTTGAATATAACCAAAAGATTCGTTTATCGCACCATCAAACGATACAATGAAGACTCTAGTGTAGATGACAGGTCAAGAAGTGGTCGCCCTCGGTCTGTTAGGACTCCAGCAGTGATAAAAGCTGTGAAGGCGCGAATTCAAAGAAATCCCAAACGTAAGCAGAAACTGTTGGCCCTTCAGATGGGGTTAAGCAGAACCACGGTGAAAAGGGTGTTAAATGAAGACTTAGGGCTTCGGGCATATCGAAGAAAAACAGGACATCGTTTGAATGCTCGTCTAATGGACCTGAGACTGAAGAGATGCCGCGCTTTGTTGAAGCGGTACGCAGGAAAAAAATATAGGGAAATTCTTTTTTCGGATGAAAAAATTTTTATCGTAGAAGAGAGCTACAACAACAAAATGATAAGGTGTACGCACACAGTAGTGAAGAAGCGAGCAACCGTATTCCGCGTGTCCAACGAGGTCATTTTCCATCCTCGCTCATGGTATGGTTGGGAGTTTCTTATTGGGGCTTAACAGAGGTACATTTTTGTGAGAAAGGTGTAAAAACGAATGCAGTTGTGTATCAAAATACAGTCCTGACGAACCTTGTGGAACCTGTTTCTCATACCATGTTCAATAACAGGCACTGGGTATTCCAACAAGATTCGGCGCCAGCTCATAGAGCGAAGAGCACACAAGACTGGCTGGCGGCGCGTGAAATCGACTTCATCCGGCACGAAGACTGGCCCTCCTTCAGTCCAGATTTGAATCCGTTAGATTACAAGATATGGCAACACTCGGAGGAAAAGGCGTGCTCAAAGCCTCATCCCAATTTGGAGTCACTCAAGACATTCTTGATTAAGGCAGCCGCCGATATTGACATGGACCTCGTTCGTGCTGCGATAGACGACTGGCTGCGCAGATTGAAGGCTTGTATTCAAAATCACGGAGGTCATTTTGAATAAACTTTAGTGTCATAAGAATCTATGTTTTGTTAAGTTCATTTTGGTATATAAATGGTTACATAATGAATAAACTTGTTTCAATTATTTTATATTAAACATGTGACAGAATTTATGACCTGACTAGGTATCTGTATAGGTAGGTACCTACCAAATTTTATCTAAATTGGTCCAGCAGTCGTGAAAACGTATCAGATAGAGACAGTTACTTTCGAATTTATTTTAGAATGTATTGGGTTGTTATGTAGTAGGGAAGAGATAGGTTACCTGAAAAAATACTTTCATTTAATTATTTATTATCTTTAATTCTTACTTATTTATACAATACCTTAGAATTTCTATCTAACGACTATCACAAATACAATATTGCAAGGTAAGTACTTCACCACGTATATTTTGATCACCTAAACAATATTTTGAGCAAATTATGAGACCTTATTTTACCCGCCAGAAGATTTAAAATGCTTGCGTCTATTCTGCAAGTTCAAAATGATATTCTTGTTCATTGAACAAAAACTCCTTTATTGTGACAATGTGTAGGTAATCTTCTTTTAGCAAGTAGCTACCGACTTTCTTACACCACCTATCACATAGATATTTCACTTTACTCGGTAAAATTCTAGACTATTCATTAAGTGTATAATATCATGTGAATAATCACAGATCAGTCTTCTGTACGTCCTCCTGAGCGGCCGGTTTGAGCCGCTGGAGTGCTTTGTGGAGTCGCTGGAAAGGCAGCTCCACGAGGAGGGCTAATGGTAGTGCAGCCAGGTAGGATACACTCGCTACTCCGAACCATTCTAGTATCTGTAGGAGGATATTATTAGATTAGGTACCTATGCACATATCTGTGTAGGTAGGTAGGTATCAAGTCTATTGTTACAAAATATAGAACAGTTGAACTTACAAATGTATTTTGCTATTGGATTTGGTCTGGGAAACTACTTATGAAGAGGCAGACATATGAGAATTATGAGGCATCTTACTATGCTGATTTGAATCTTAGGTAAACATATTCTACTCTAGCATCAACCATTAGCAAGAACTGTTTCTTGAGGGGCGCTGGGGTTTCGTGGTTTTAAATTTACATAGGTTTCTCTAGGACTTCGACCAAAGCAATAATTATTATAAATTACCAATTGTACCTACTAACATACTTAGCCAGTTTTAAGATTTTATTTTTTACTAACAAATTATGGGTGTAACATCTGAAATAAATAATTTGCATTTGAATAATGACCAAGAAAGAACCACTACGAAACAAAAACATCAGATGGGCCATAGGCTTGTTCCATCTCCAGGTGGTATAAATAGAAACACAAGTTTGTCCCCAGTAGTAGTAGGATTGCATCAGGCTAACTAATCCTAGACCCAGAACGGCCAGATGGATGGACTCCATGGGATTAACTACTGATTCCGCTTCTTAGGTCTGGGATGTAAGCAAGTCTTCGGATGATGATATAGTGATTAGTTAGTTACTGCAGACTGTCGGTCGAGCTGCGATGGCACAAGTCTCGCAGCCACCAGCGATTTGTTGATGGGCATGTGCAGCAATAGGGCTCCGAAGGACAGCCGCGCCCACACCGACCAGCCCTGCCAGGACAGCACGCTGCGGACTGGGGCTGAGGATACAAGACAATGCTATTAGGTACTATAGGTATCTAGGTAGGTATAGGCGCACATCTGCTTGTTTAGTAGGTAGTTGCCACTTTCTGTCATTAAGTACCTCCTACAGTGTAGGTATGACCTCCAGTGATATTTTTTACAGAGCAGTATCAGAAACAGTGTTTTGAGTGGCTCTTTAGGAGGGAATGTTTACGAGCCGGTCTCGGCACTAAGGTTAGCCGGCAACTCCGACGGCACTAAGGTTAGCCACTAACATAATTAACATACTTCTAAGTTGGTAGGTATCTAGACCTATATGGTTACTACTAGTGGTTCGCTCCGAACTGAGATCTCGCGAGTCTCCAACAAAACAAAAAAATTATAGGTACTCATAATCTTTGACTAAAATAGTGCCACGAAATGACAACCAAATAACTTGACTTACAATTTCATTCAAACTAGAAGTAACGGGAGTTCATGTTATATGGTTATTCTTTTTAGGGGTACAAATTGTAGTTATTCTGGACTTCAGACTTTCCTGTATTTGTGACATTAAAGCTATACGAATACCAAATTTCAGCATTGTGGGGTCACTGGTGTACCCTGTGATTTTTGTCAGTTCTGTTTTTTTCTGTCGAATAATAATATCTCTTAAACTTACCAACCTTGACCTTTCAGTTTCATTAGACGTCCCATTTGACATAATAGTCTCATGATGATGATTTTTTACCCCTCTTGAACCCCAACATCTCAACAACCCTCCAACATTTTAAACTCATTTACTCACACCAGAATTGTGCTAATACTACTTAACTATCTATATGTAAATTTCACGATGACCGGATGAACGCTTCGAAGTTATCCTCGGACAAACTAACATACATACAACAACGCCAACATATAATACAACGCCGATTTGCCCAAGTTAAAGAGATCTCGCTTCGCTCGATCAATAAAATACGGCGACCGTTTATAGTAAAGAAAGGTGTGGTATCTAAGATGTAATGACAATGATGATGATGATTATATTTTTTGGGCCTATTATATATAGATTTATGGAGGAGTCATGAGGATAAACACTTAGTACCTTCTTTAATTGTTTTATTCACGGCATCTTTACGTCTTGAGAGAGATTGAGAAGATGGCGGCACCGTACGGGTGCGTTCAGCAGTAATGTCACTACAGTCTTATGATACGTTCATAATATTTAACAGGGCCTAAGAGGGAAAATGACCTACTTTATGTTCATCATCATCTTAGCTCAGAATTACCCACTGGTAGGTAGGTATTAAGGGACTCCACTCAAACGGTACCTAGTGACTTAATTCTACTTCATCATCATCATCATATCAGTCGTAGGACGTACTCTGTGTAACATACCAAAGTATATATAAAAAAAAATATATGTGGTCTGTAGGTACACATTGGTCCCAAGCAACTTTCTGTTGTAGGTAGGTACTTATTACGAAATTCACGAGCAGGCAGACACTCAGGTCATTTAGTTATGTAGGTTATCTACTGCCACAGTACCTACATAAATATAGCTGCTGTATAGTTATTTGTGCGGTAGGTAGGTACTACATAACTCTCAGTTACCACAACCAGCAGGTTGTATCATAGCAGGAAGAGCAGCTATTTATGTAAGTACTTACAGCCTTTAGACGTTTCTGTAATTTCCTTTTATTTTATGGATATTACCGCAGTGATAAATGTGATAATACTCTGTTATCATGGATGGCTTCAGGAAATACTCAAAAGCAGAAAATAATACTTATCATTACCTAAACCTTTCAAACATTATTAATATGTCTCGGCCGGTGGTTGTTGATTAAGTACGTAGGTACCTATTTAATATACAAATACTTTTAGATGATTACCGCAACTAAATCAATTTATGTTCATACATGTAAGTAAATATTCAAAGTAGGTACTAAGTATATTTGTATCAGACAGGCTAGTTTTTTTTTGTTTCATTTATGATTAGTAGAGTGCTCTTCGCAGATATAGATAATTTAAATTGCAACTTGCTGTGTTGGGCCTAAACTAAAATTGACATCTTGTAATTTAACTCATTCATTTCATGTCATTTGTGAAGGGCTCGCCCGGAGAAGTACCTACTACCATCATACCTTTTTCTGCCGCTAAGCAGCATTGCTGTGTTTCGATATGAAGAGTACCTACCTATAGTTTCCGGTGATTACACTTGTGTGCTCCAAGTTGATGGACGCAGGGCAGTGTAGATGTAAAAGATTTATTATATTAAACAGTTGCCTACAGACTTACAATTTTAACCAAAGCGCAAACTGCCTTAAAATTAGTAGAGCACGTTTCTAAGGTGCATCACCTACGAGGCAATACTTTGTTATAGGCGATGGTTACCACTGAACATCAGGTGGACCATATCCTTGTTCCATCTTCAGTACTAATAAAAAATAAACATGTCCTGACAGACCCTGAGCAGAGGTATCGGCCAACGTGTAGAGGGCTATAGACACTCAACAAGATCTGTGCAGAAGAGCTGATGAGACTTGGCAAATGTTTGGGCTGGTGTGCTGGGTGTCGACACTCACAGGGTATCTCATGCATGGCGCCCAGCAGCGCCAGCGAGACGAAGGCGGCGAACACGGGGCGCTCGAGCGCCGCCAGCGCCGCCGCCGCCGCGCGCGGCCCGCCCTCGCGCGACACAACCAGCGGCGAGCACACCACCCACCACACCGCCAGCGGCACTGACGCTACTGAAATCCATCTGAACACCTACAACAGAACAATAGCGTAACAATAATGCTGGACGTTTCACACAGCGCTATCTAGCCCCAAACTAAGCAAAGCTTGTACGGGAACCAGATAACTGATAAAATGAGGACAAAACACTTAATTAAATACATTTGTTTTTGTTAATATTTACTGGTAAATTATTAAAGAAAAAAACCCTAATCCGGAACAAATAGCTGTACTTAGAGCATGCAAACCTTTGTCGCGGAGCTGGAACCGATTCCTCAACCTTCTGCGTCTCAGCCGGTAATTCGCCCACTGCGCCACATAGGTTGTCAAGGTAGGTCATTAAAATAGATGAAATAGGTGTCATTAAAATAGGTAGGTATCTATAATATCTACCTCTATTCATCATAATTTGGTTGTAAAGACACGCATTGGGAAACTTGGATGATAGACTAACTAAATAGTTACTTTGTACCTATTATTTACTTCACCATGAAGGTAGGTACCTAGCTACTACGTAGGTACCAGGCACGCAAGTATTGTAAATTCATATATTTGAGGCCGATAATAACTGGAAAAGATCGCTTGTTGCAAAAAGACCGCCACTAGTATTTCCGCGTGTCTACTCGTAGTTATAGTTTGATATGTAGTTTGTTAATTTAATAATATACCTAACGTTTATTACATGCAACTTGTAAAACTACAAAAATATTAATAAAGGGGCCCTACTTTCTTACTTATATTTAGAACCTTTTCAGGATCCAGATGACATAAACGATGGATTGCGATGTGTTACTGAGCTCTTGCGCAACACTTGAACGCACTAGTCTCGAAGTGAAAGTAAACGGTTGAGCCTAGGCCTAGTACCCACCTAGTACCTAGTCCAGTAACCTAATGCTGTAGGACTTGTACCGAAGTAGGTTCTAGGGCCCTACGAAATGCGCATATCCGATTTATATGTAGATATACAATATGGTTACTTTTAGTAAAAAAATCTAATAGTGGCGTAGCTAGGTAACCTAAGGCCCTGGGGCAAAAAAATAAACTAGGGCTCCAACTAAACTTTTTAAAATCATTTGTTCCGTAATCGTTGTATTCTGAATTCGACGTAGGTACTCCAGATTTGTCGAAATCCAGATTCGTCGTATAACAGTGGACTCCATAATAAAATTAAAAACAAATTGTAACTTACTCCTGGAATCTGGTTTATTTATATTCCGAAAGTGGGAGAAATTTTCACTAGTTCAACTTATAGTTTGTAAGTCAGAGTCCAAGGGGCCCCCTGAGCTTGGGGGCCCCGGGGCACTGCCCCGTCTAGTCCTCCGGTAGCTACGCCACTGTAATCTTAATAAGTGACCTTAACTCTTACAAATAGCAGCAGCCCTTGAGAGACTTCCATTTTCGATTTAAATAAAAACTAGTTCCAACTAGCGTAATAGGTGTCGCTGTCTGGAGATGCGCCGGCCAAAAAAGATGGTATAACTTGCCAAACTGTCAAAGTCTCAAAGACAATATCATTTCATCAGTATGTACTTAAACACAAAGGTTTTAAATCTCCGTTCCTCGGAGAATAATGATAATACGGAAATTGAAATTGACACTTCACGTTATTTTGTTATCAGCATAACTAACACAGAGCAGCGCCATCTGTTAACAGTTTACAAACATCCTTCAATCCTTCAATAACAAACTGGTAAAAGAATGTAAAAACACTTTTTATATGTGTACTTTTTATACACACTACGTGTGTTTAGATAAAATCTTAACTCGAAACTGGTGATCGCATTCCCGTTTCAAGGGAAGATTGCGGGTTTTAATCACTAGATTCGGGTGTTAGGTAGTAATCGTTTCTAATTTTCTAATAACCCTGCCTGGTGGTTTAGCCTGGTTCCTATCCTTATGCCTGTTCTAAGCTTTTTATCTGAAAATCCTCGCGAAAGCCAAGCGTTGGACTTAGCGGATGACCAGCGCCGTGCCGCGGCATTTTAACATGTCGTAAGCATCATGCTGAGCTCAGTGTCATTTAATTAAATGACACTCAGATCAGCAGTAGACACCTCCAATGTGGGCATTCCCACACCCCACACATTGGAGGTATCTACTAGTGTGGTGATGGGGTAAACAGTACCTTGTAGTCATGTAGGCGGATCCTTGAGGAGTGTATGTGATGGTGCAGGTGCGCCAGCAGCAAGCCGGCCAGCGCTCCCGGCGCGTTGCCGAGGGGTGACTGATACAGGACGTTGAACGACGCGTCGTCGCGGTAGCGCACGCGAACTGACCTGCTCAATGAGGGAGCCTTTTGGAACAGATATCCAGCTACCTGGCTCGTCGCACCCGATGCCAGAGAAACAAATTCAAAAAACTTGTGACGCAGTTTCTTGTTTTTGTTCGCCCAGCATTGGGTAAGATGATTCTGACTAATATAACCATAATGGGGAAAGGATAAAGTGCGTCTCGAAGACACAGTTTTAAGGCATGATAAAACAAATGCAGTCGTGTTGTGATCTATAGACATGAGTTGCTTAATCATCTAAAATGTACGGCTCAATCTGGTATAGGTCATGGGCTAGAACTAGTTCGTGACCAAGACGTAGGTGTACTTGGATTGTTTATCCAGATTCCATGTTATCCAAGCTGTGAGCCCGTGAGTTATAAAACTAGACTATCTTTTCAAAAAACAAACTGCCATATTACAAGATTATTCTATTTATTGTTATAGCCAGCTCGGTACATGGAAGATCTAGGTTTTTTTTAGAGAGTACTTACTCAGGTCTATGCATAACGAAGTTCGGTACGAGCCGCCAGTAGTAAGACAGGCCCCCGATCAGCAGGATGGAGGCGGCGAGCAGCACAGTCAGCACGGCCAGCGCGCCGCGACGGAGACGCCGCAAGACTAGCGTCAGCGCCAGGCATACTGCGTACAGCTGCATGTCAGCTGCCAGATACCTGAGGATATTGTGAAAATAGAAGAAGAAAGAAGGAAAAAAATAGTTTGATGGTCGCAAACAGCATACAAACGTACCTATATGGTGCAGTTGGCTCAAGTTCCACTATAGGCCATGGGCAGCACTTAAATAACAAATAATAAGTGTTGCAGACAAGCATTTGGTTACCTACCATACCAATTCTCCTACACTGAATATTCGTAGTTTGCTTCGCTACGCATAAGTTGAATTGGTTGTTTGCGGCGCCATGAGACAGGCACTGAATGAACAACAACAATCTATCTATCTACATACTTAATCCACATCCACCCTCTGTTGGGGGTATAGGCCTCTTTGTTATCTCGCCCGCCACTTTCTCCGGTCCTTGTTATAACTGCTGCATCTGCAGAATTTATACTCAAATAAGGCAGGCAGCATGAACCTAACGCTTGTCAGCAGTAGGTGTCATATTAGAACCTGGAGATTGAACTCACCAGGTCTGTATCAAGCACTTGTCATCAGCATCTACCACGTTGTTTAGGTACAGCAGATGCGTCCACCACTTGTGTCTGCAGATGGCAGCCTCCTCCCGCACCAGGGGAGTCCACATCGGACCCGAATCCAGCCGCTCCCACCAGCTCGCTGCGAACCACACTACTACGAAGTAGCTGGGGCTTATCCTGGGGGAAGGAAACGTAATTAAAGTAAACTTTTAAAAAAGAGACAAAAGAAGTGATAGCCGTAGATAAAGTGTGTGCCTCCTCTACTATCAGTTATCTATCAAGTAATACAAATCCTATAGAACATCTGGCTGCAGCCTGGTAGGTATTTCACCTTGTCTGTTTGCCATTATATATAATGAAACCTGCTACCTGTAAAACCTCACGTATCCAGAAGGGTTGTTTTTTCCTGTTAAGTGATGTTTATCTCTGGCTCCTCACCTGATGATCCTATTGAGCATAGTGTCCACGAAGGTGTATACCGCCCCATCATCTTGCCCCCTGGCCCGCTGCAGCAGCAGCTTGTGCGCCAGCAAGAACGAGGACATGAGAAAGAAGATCTGCACCATCAGGGTGCTGTTCGCCATAGCTATCGCGTCTGCTGCCCGCCGAGTCTGTACAAAAAGCTGATGATGAACAGCGTGAAGGTAGTATACCACTAGACACAGGATGACAGCTCCGAATGCCAGTTACTTTTATAAAATGAATATTTTGAGAAATATATAACAGTGAAGAGTCACTCTCCCGCTTTACGCACGAGGAAGTGTGAAGGAGTGACCACGCACTGGAAAGCGCAGCGTAGGACACCCCCCTCCCTCCTTCACCTCCCTCACTAGTGCTCGTTTCATCAAAGTTTGTGGGAGTCGTTGGGTGGAGGTGCACAAGATCGGACTCTGAAAATCTATTTAATTTTTTTAATATTATTTATTTATCAACAAAATCCACAGCTCTTATAAATAAAAGTTTACAATGCTTATGTGTCTATCCTACAGCCAAAAACGGATTTACAATTTATAGATCTAAAATTAAATAACGACGACAATCACCAAAAAGAAACATACATCCATCTATTTATATTAGAATCTATCAATCCAAACTTTTATTCATCTATAAAATATGTATTTATCTATCTACATCTAAATACACAAACATATCTATAGAGGAGGCCTATGTTCAGTACTGAACGTGGACTGACTTATTAATTATTTATTTATTTATAGGTTCTGTTTGCTAAAAAAAGTTATAATTGTATCTTTAACACAGTACTTGCTGAAATAATTGTGTTAAACGGTATCCATTATCGGTTACATAAAGCGCTCTTGAACTTGTGCGTTAGGTACTTCCGAAAGCACTGCATAAGAGTCTTTTTTTTGGACGACCTCGTTAATGACCGGTCTGTTGTTACGAGGCGATGGACAAAGGTTACCAATTTTTATGCTAAAGAGAATGTCCTTTAAGTCTATGCAGCTACTTCTTCTCGTGTCAATAAACTCATATTAAAGATATTAAATTAGTTTTTAGCAGTACGTGGCTACTAGCATACTCTACCTGCGGCCTCATCGGTTGCTTCATTGAGCTGTTCCAGGGTCCACTTACTTGTTCACGATAAATGTACTATCATCATCCTCCATAACCTGATTTCACCCACTGCTAGTTATCATATTAAGTTATTTTATTTGTTGGTTTGGAAGCGCAACAGATTGTTTTTCGCCAGACGAGGAGCTACGGAGGTGATTAGGACCAAATTTGTCTTCAATAAAATACTTATAATATAGATAAGAATTAAAATAATTCTTGTAAGTGAAGACCCTATTTCAGGTTAAAACATTCTACGGGTTTTCGTTCTGAAAATTCAATGAGGATTAGTAGATTATTAAAAGAGGGGATAAATCAGTGTCTTGGGTCAAGGGCGCTATATTGAACCCTGAGTGCAGAGAGGGATATAAGCACGCCCAAGGTGCAGGCAGCTTTACCCACTAGGAGAATACTCCACTTTTCACACTTTCTGCAAGGCCATAAAAACTAAGTCGAAGCTGGTGAATTCTGTGCAGAGGTTAGTACGAATAAGTTTTTATTATGTGGGTCTCTTTGGTTCAAATTTTAATACAGATGAGGTTCCAAATTGCAACCACATTATGCCCGGTAGGGCAATTTTATTTACAATGTTACTCCCGGCGCTGCCGTAGGGATTTAATCACCTGCTTCTCGTGAGGTTCACATGACATATAATTTCACATTGTTAAGCATGTGGTGTGAAAAATATATTACCAGTTCATATCTCCTAGTATCCGTGAGGTAGGTCTGCGTGGTGATCCAGCAGACGTGCTCGATGATGACACACATCATGCAGAGCACTCGGAGCCCGTCGAAGGACCGCAGATCTGCGGCGGAGGAGGCTGGTGGAGGCGCCAGCAAGGCATTCCAGCAGCCGCGGAGGGACCAGGACAGGGCCCAGCTCGCACCTGGAGGAACACATAGGTATGAGAGACACATATCACATGGTCACAATCACAACACTAAGATTAGCTGTATCGTGACTATAAGAGTAATTTGATTCTACAACAGACCTGGAACAAAAATATTTCCTAATCATAAGCATTTGGTCCTAAGTAGAAAATTTCGTTCCTCGCTCGCTATACGTGCGTAAAATTGAAAAAGAGGTATTTTGTAACTATATTAGCACATAAAGATAATTTTTGAACAATGGTACGAAAAAAGAAGAGCCAATAAACGGAATATAATCCTTCCCCACAATTTGAAAGAGCTCCAAACTTGAGCGGTGCATAATCCATGCACCGCCAATAGCATAGTATTTCCATTAGTTGGCATTTTATCCTCCCACAAGTAAAGAAGTTTACTTGTTTGAGCGTGCCAGATCGAATCAGTGCCTATTACAAGGCCTATTAGTACGCAGGGCACGTTAGGTAAGGTGTCAGTCTCGGTATGCTTGTTTGCGACCTGATGGTAAAAGTACACCACCAAACATGGACACATTTGTCTCGGTTTCCGGTCATTAACTTGGGCAAGCGCCATCTTAACGGTTATCAGGTTATCAGGCCATTTGCGTGGAAGCCTTTGTCGAAGCATACCACAAGCTTACATAAAGCGACCGATACAATTTCGTTGTGAAATAACCCTCACTTACCAATTTTCACAAAAATCAGATTTACGCAGTTTGCAATCTGTTATGTAAGGTTTGCGAGTAAGTAAATCTACAGGGTCTAATTGTTTATTAAAGTGGTCTCAGCAGAATAGCAGCGAGCGTCCACTGCTAACCCAGTTGACATAATGCTGAGTCGAGGCCCTTTTGCTGCTATACTTCATGTTTGAAAATGTTAGTTTGTATTTACGTGTACTGTCTTGTTAAGCTTTTCTCTTGTCTCATATTTGTTTGTTGCAAATGTAATATGTGTATGTGGCTATTATATTATTGTATATATCCCGATATCATTTTAAGTACCTACTTTTGCAGACTAAGAAGCAAGATTAAGCTCGGCTCATCATAGTATAAGCAAAGCCACAGTTCACAGGATCTTGTCGATTAGAATCGGTGTTGCGAGTTGCGACAGGTAGACATGGCGCATGGCGTAACGCTCAGTACCTACTTAAATCCGCCGGTCACTTTTATATCAACAGTCTGGTACATTTTACAACATTTATTTGCAGCCTCGTAGTTGCTATACAAAATTATCGCGTCTCGCAGGTCTAAACACTTCAATATTTCTTTAGGTGTTCTTTTTTAATAGTTTTTAAATAAGAACAATATTATCAGCAACAAAATACATCGATGCAAAAACAGGCAAGGGTCTAATACAAAGCGGTAAATAGCCCGGATAATCTGACCCTTGTCTACACAAGGGTCAGATTATCCAGGCTATTTACCGCTTTGTATTTGAAAACAGGCAAGGGTCTACACAAGGGTCAGATTATCCGGGCTATTTACCTCTTTGTATTTGAAAACAGGCAAGGGTCTACACAAGGGTCAGATTATCCGGGCTATTTACCGCTTTGTATTTGAAAACAGGCAAGGGTCTACACAAGGGTCAGATTATCCGGGCTATTTACCGCTTTGTATTTGAAAACAGGCAAGGGTCTACACAAGGGTTAGATTATCCAGGCTATTTACCGCTTTGTATTTGAAAACAGGCAAGGGTCTACACAAGGGTCAGATTATCCGGGCTATTTACCGCTTTGTATTTGAAAACAGGCAAGGGTCTACACAAGGGTCAGATTATCCGGGCTATTTACCGCTTTGTATTTGAAAACAGGCAAGGGTCTACACAAGGGTCAGATTATCCGGGCTATTTACCGCTTTGTATTTGAAAACAGGCAAGGGTCTACACAAGGGTTAGATTATCCAGGTTATTTACCGCTCTGTATTTGAAAACAGGCAAGGGTCTACACAAGGGCAAGGGTCAGATTATCCGGGCTATTTACCGCTTTGTATTTGAAAACAGGCAAGGGTCTACACAAGGGCAAGGGTCAGATTATCCGGGCTATTTACCGCTTTGTATTTGAAAATGTCAAAACTCTTTTTGAAGTTGGTTATAGTTTCTAAATGTGCTTTTTTAAAATCAAAATGTAAAGAAAAGAAGAAAGGATAGGTAATTCCCGTAAACAAATCTTATTAAATTCAAGTTATCAAGCTTGTTGTCATAATAAAAAGGTGATGCTACTAGATGAGATTGAAAGTGGACAAGAACTGAATATTAAAAGAATTAGGGCAAACCAGTAAGATTTATCAGCATAGCTTACCAACATTGAAATAATTTCGCACTCCACCCTCTACAAAATGCGGGTATACATACACACATAAGCAATAGTTAACATGCGTAAGATGCGTTTAAAATAAAATAAGCTTGTAAAAGCAGTTGCAATGCTACATCGTGCACCGCATGCCCATCTTGAGAAATAGAGAGTTATTATCATTGCTGACCTGATTGTTTTCTGGTATTGCAGTCCTCAATCATCATTATACCACACATTATACTCACGGAGAGCCAAAAGGTGGATTAAACCCACCTTTCGAGCCCTTTACAAGTAATTTACCATCGTTGCAATAATGTGTTTCATGTTTAGCAACGCATGGCCGAATTAATTTACTAAAATTTTCTACTCTACTTGTGTCAATTGTCTAACTAAAATGTAGAGTTTGGAACTCTACATTTTATCTCTACAATTTTAAATATTGGATTCAATATAATATAATATACAAACCTGCATACTTATTGTTCTTTATGGCATCAGATTGCGGTTAATATTTGCAATCTGATAAAGTCTGTTTAGAGCGGTACCTATCCTCCGTATAATTTGAAACGGAGCTCCGACTCTTTGGAAAGCACTGTGCGACGATGAGAGCTCCGACTCTTTGGAAAACACTGTGCGACGATGGGAGCTCCGACTCTTTGGAAAGAACTGTGCGACGATGGGAGCTCCGACTCTTTGGAAAGCACTGTGCGACGATGGGAGCTCCGACTCTTTGGAAAGCACTGTGCGACGATGGCCAATTCTCATTGTTGAAGACTGGATTGATCTTTGAATGGTGTAGATGAGGCAAATACACTTGATAGCGTGATCTGGTAGAGTAAGGTGCAGATATCAATTCCAGCAGCTTTGCTTATTATGGACTATTTTTGAAGGTGGTCTTCTTCCTGTCTGTCAAGTCCTATCAGATACAAACGAAGCACATACCTTTCCTAGTGTAATCTGGTAGGGTAAGGTCCAAGACTGTGCAGACAACTGTTAAAGCAAGCAGAGCTGCTATGAACCCTGCGAAGGCTCGTTCAGAGGTTGAGAGAGGAGGGTCCTCCTGCGGCCCTGTCTGGCAGTACTGCAGGTTGTAGAGGTGGGCGGAGAGGTTGTACGCTGACATTGTGCTCGCGTTCACGCAGGATGCGAACCTGGAGACAAGGTGATTGATTAACTTGAGGTAGGGTCTCACGTTAAGTAAGAGTTTTGTAATAATTTTAGAGATTTTGCGAAATGTGTTTCTATAGATATGGTGTTCAGCATCTGTTGCAAAACTAGAAGAGAGTAGCGCGAAAAACTAATGGTTGTTGGGCCGGTACCACTCCCGAGCGATGGCTAAGTACTGGAAGCCGCAGCGTAGAACTGCCTTTCACTAGATGGATGTCTTGATAAAGGTTGATGGGAGCCGCTGTGGGAATCTATGAGGGAGGCCTATGTTCAGCGTCATAATAACTGATATGATGGTGATGAAGACTGCAAATCAACGAGAGAATCTACGGGAGATACATTAACGGAGGAAATGATGCTATAATATTTGTGACCCTTAAGGGAATGGATTGCTATTTCATTTCTCATGATCTTTAAGAAACATCTGTTCCCAAGGCTCCATACTGGTTCACCATGACGCAGGTCTTCTTTTCAGTGCTGCCATACCTATTAGCATGCCCTGGCCTCTGCTCTCAACCAGACACACGTGCACACGCGGTGCTTACCAAGCAGCGTTCCTCTCCGGCTGCGTGTGAGGCAGGTCGGGCGGCGCGGGACAGCGCTCGCTGACGCACAGCCCCCGGTGCAGCCGCGTGTGGTTAAAGTTGTCCACCCAGTTGTTGGAGTACCTCTGAGGACAAACACTTCAATGTCTTTCTTTATTCTTTATTGTACACAACACTCAATACGTTTATAGATTTCATATGGTGGTGACAAAGTTATAACGACTAGTAGATAGATAGTTTCACATATGAACACTGGCAGAGTATTGCAACAGGAAGGCAGACCATGTTCTAATATATAAATAGGTAGGCATGCTGTTTAAACTTTACACAGTTTTAGATTTTTTATATATTTTTTTTATTAATTATAAAGTATGTCGGTTATTAATTATAAAACTAGTAGGAGATTATATCAGGTTTATAACCGCATATAAAACTGCAAAAATCGCCCATAATTCAAGTGCAAGGCCCAATTAACGGAATTTCGTAAGATCGTAAGAAAATGCATTTTTTTGAATACAATTACACAATTCTAGCAGACAACATTCGTTGACCGACATTTTCAAGGTGAGCGTGATTACCGTTTGATGTTTGCGGTCACTGACCCTATCCTGAGTTAAAATAACTATGGATTTAGCACAAACTAATTGATTTGTGACCGAAGATCAGTAATATTAGTAAGAATTATTAGAGTGATTTGAGTTATTAAGTTATCACCCATACTTAAACATAGATTCATTTTGCAATCTGCACCCATCGGCTCCCAGCTAACTTTATAGTTTGTCTTTCCATTTGGTGGAAGGTACTTTTCGATGCGTGATCTATACTGGAGAATCTTTCAGCTCCCATACCGTTGTCAGTTCGTCGAGCTTCCTAATTCTCTGGGCTTTGTCAGTACCTTTGGTTTGTGTACGGATTTTTTTACTTCTTATTCGTAGACGACGAGAAGTATAGCCCTCCATAGGTATTAGCTCTCCATAGCACGCTGAGCGACCTTGAGCTTTCTTATGAGACCTATAGTGGAGGAATCACGCTCTTACACCATCATTAATAGCACACATGGGTCAAAATAATGATTCATTGAGGTATTTTAGGAAGACGTCACGTAGTTTCCCGAACGCTGCCAAGCCGAGGTTAAATTTACTAGACACAGGCGCCGAGTAGCCAGACTTTCAGTTTTTTACAAGATTAATTTTGATGAATCTGCGCAAGAGCTTCATGACCTTATCCCTCCTTCCCCCTTCCACCACCGGACAAGCAGACGTACCAAGAAGTACCACCCGTACCTGGTCGGCATACCACCAAACGATTTGCTTCAACTTTTCTTGTTAGCACAAGTATGGAGTGGAACTCACTTCTGGCGTATGTTTTTCCGAACCAGTATAATCTCGGAGTCTTCAAGTCTAGAGTGAATAGGTTATTTCTAAACAAGCGTGCTCCATATTCGATCACATCATCACTTACCACCAGGTGAGGTAGTAGTCCAGCGCTTGACTAATAAATAAAAAAAAAAGTGGCACTCCGGGAGCGCCGACAGAAGTGACCAATTTAGCGCTCTATGTTTGGGTATTCAAAATTTAAAAGCAGACTAAACTACAGATACTTATACACAGAGGTGTCGGTAACGGTAACATTGTCATGAGTTCAATGGTTTTTTTCCATTTCAAAAAATGCCCAACGCGCCTAATGAAGTTTTCACTTCAAAAAACTTGTAATTATTACAAGTTATCGTTAAAAGTGTGAATTTTGTAATTATTTGTGTAATCTTAATTAGTTCTCATGAGATTATAAACGGCCTAAAAGGCATAAATTGCATAGTTATCTAATCTTTGTTTCACAGTTTTCTGAAAACGAATGACGGCCGTCAGATTGCTTTACAAAATTAATATTAATTCTATAAAATATTCAGAAATTCACTCAACACACATTACACTCTCTCCCTCACCCCCTCAAGTACACACATTTACACAGCATCCCTACCTTCTTTTGTTCTTCAAATGCGTACCTACTAAATTACTAAAATCCTTGAAAATTTAAAATTTAATTAATATAGTATGTTTTTTAATCTTTTTCTCTAGGTGACTAATTTCATAAAAGATAAGTCTATAAATTGAGAGTCTGTTATTGGCATTAAGCATTAGTTATAAGGATTGTTTACATTGTTAACAAGTGCTGTTGATTCTGTAATGAATAATAATAAAAAAAAAAAATTAATAAGAACTGCCAGTGCAAGATAGTCGAAATTTTTTTTTTTATCATTCGCTCCTCGTTCTTCATAAAAACTTTAACTATGCCAAAACTCACACTCCTCCGTGTGTGCAATAAGGGGTTCAAAGTTCTAGAGCTGAAACAGCAAAAAATATATGTATACAAGCTGATCCACCCGCGGCTTCGCACGCTTGAAATTTCCCCTTCCCGTGGGTACCTCATGTATATGTTTTCACGTCAATAAAACGACGGTTAAATTATATGGATATTGTTCATACAAAAATACTAAAATCGCGATTAAAAAATGGGGGATGGGGATCGGAGGGTGAAAAATATTTTACGACCTATTCTCATACCTACCAAATATACGAAAAAAAATCATAGAAATCGGTCGAGCCGAGATTTTTATATATTAGATTTAAACAAAATAACGCTGACTCGCCGTCAGCTTCACACAGTTAACTAAATAAAATGTAGAACTCAAGGATAGTGAGTTCTATGAGTTATTTAATTTTCAGAATCGGTTTAGTAACTTCTTATATTACCCCTCGCCTACAAACATACAATCAACAAACTTTACCTCTTTATACGAGTAATATACATATAAATAGTAGTACACTCAGCGGCAGGAATCTTGGCCAAGCTCGAAACTTGCGGTAACAAACTATTCAAGTATTACTGATTAATGTTACTATGAAGGTAGGTAAAAAAAGTATCAGTTATCGTTTAAGAGGGTAATTAGTTAAGTTTTAGTTGAATTTGAGACCACTTTTTGAGATTTAGTCGAAACAGGTCATTTCAGCGAGTGAGACGATTTTTCAATTTTGTGCGTTTAAAAAATCTTTAGATAAAAGATATCATTTTTTGGATTTTGAGTGTGTTATTGGGTATCTTAACGAATTGTATCACAAAAAAAATGCCACTAACAGCAGAACAGATCGCGCAAGCCGTCGCATTGATCAACCAGGGACTGACACAGCGTGAAGTGTTAAACGTACCACGTTCCTCCATGCAGTATGCCCTGAAATGACATCAAGCGACAGTGAACTACACCCGGCGACAAGGTGAAAAAGAATTTTCTTTCTTTCTTGAATAAAATTCAATTTTTGTTAAAAATTTCTCAATTTTTGTTTGATTTTTTTTTGTTTTCATATGGCATGTTTTTTTTGTTATCGGAAGGCCTTAAAACAGTTCTGAAGGCAATAAAAATACCGTAAATTGTTTTTAAACCTCTGCCTATAATTGGTAGAAAAGAAAAATTCAAAAATCAAACTTTTTCGCGAAAATTGTGAGTGGCCAAGTTTCCCTGCCGGTGAGTGTACTTACGTAAGCCCATCAGCATATTAAGTAAGTTTGTTTTGTGATTTTACTTTCAGTGTTTTTATGTATCGCAATGTATACGATTTTGGCAACATTCTGTTTTATTGCGAGCGCGTTGATGTCTTTTACACAGAAAGCTGATACCCGGATTTCCGAAATAAGAAGTAACAGTACACGTGAGGTAGGCCGTCGATTATGCTGACGCCCTTACAGTTGTTGTCAACACTAGAGGCCTATCCTGTTTAACCAACTCCAAAAAAGGGGGTACTATTAGTTTAATGTCGGTCTGTGTGTTTGTCTGTCTGTGGCATCGTAGTTCCCAAACGGATGGACCGATTTGAACGCGGTTTTATTAAATAAAAAGGTAATTTAATTGAGTTTTTACCTACATACGTTTATTTTTAACCCCTAGCGCAAAAAGATGGGGTCCAGGGTTTTTGATTTTTTAAATTTATTCTTGGTTAAAATGTATGCGGTCGCGTTTGAACACGATCTTGGCTGGTGTTAAGCGATGATGCAGTTTACATATGTTAAACTGTCGTGCGTGAGCCTTGTTTAGAATGAGACAGGAGCAGGATCGGATCACCCACCTGCATGGTGTGGAATAGCTGATGCTGCCTGGCCGCGTCCAGCTCGAAGGAGCCCAGGCAGTACGTGCCGCGTCTGCCGAGGCACTCGTTAAACTGGTCCATGTGGAAGAGAGGCGGCATCTCGTAGTACTGCTCATCTGGAACAACACTAGGCTATTTTACAACATCGGGATTTGTGTATATTAGGAATGTCTGAGAATAGGAAGTAAACTATTTTTCGCTCCCCTATGCGATAAGGGTGGTCCAACACAAAATTTTTATTTTTAAGACAAACTTTTTATTATTATTTTTTAGGGTTCCGTGCCCAAAGCGACAAATGAGACCCTATTACTAAGTCTCCGCTGTCTGTCACCAGGCTGTATCTCATGAACCGTGACAGTTAGAAAGTTGAAATTTTTACAGATTATGTATTTCTGTTGCCGCTATAACAACAAATACTAAAAACAGAATAAAATAAATCTCACACAACACTACGAGGTTACGAGCTAGCTATGTTTAGCTTAAGCCCTATAATTTTTTTTCATTGTTATTTTATTTTGACTTTTAATTCTATATTGTATTATCTTTAAGAATACCTAGTTCATAAATACCTTTTTGTGATAGAAAAATAAACGTCGTTATGAATTATGAATAAATATTCAAGGGGGCCTCACATGCAACAAACGTAATTTTTTTTGTTCGTCTTCACTCGATATTGATAACGGCAACAGGTAGACGCTTGAAATGTTCGCAAAATATTTAGTTATAGATTCACTTTAAAAATAAATAATTAAATTAAAATAAAACAAATTTTTAAGTGAGGGCTCCCATACAACAAACGTGACTTTTTTTGCCGTTTTTATAGATAATAGTACGGAACCCTTCGTGCGCGAGTCCGACTCGCACTTTATCGGGTTTATTTTTGATTTGGCAATAAAAAATACATACAACCATAAATTGTCACCCTTCTACCACCAACCCTTATCTCAGGTTAGCAACACACAATGTATTTATTCTCAGGCGGTACGAAGTTCGCGGCGCGGTGTAAGCTAGTAACTAATTACATTATGTTAATTCATTAAAATATAAATGATTTTGTTTTATCGAATCCGAGAACGCTCTTGTGTAAAATATCATGTTTTGAATCTGTGTCGGGAAGATATCCGAGCTTTATGGTCAATCCGAAATTGATTTAAAAATAACGTTTGTAATCGAACGAAACCTGAGGTCTCCGATCCGTAGTATAGTAAAGTATAGTAATCCGTTTTAAAAATTCGCCGCCGGCCATTTTTGGGGAATAAAATATTATTTTTTCGAGTCTACGGTTCACTTTACACATTATAGAAATTTGGCACTTTTATTGCGCTGTTAGTAGCTTGGTAGTTGGTAGGGCACAAATGACAGTTGAGCATATGAGGATGGGTTCCCCGCAGTGGCAGCTAGTTGACATATGGAAGAAGATGCTTTTAGTTAGGTAATGCTTAGAAGTAGCATGCTTATTTTTAGGGTACTGTATTTGTAGTCTGTCTGTTTGACCAGTTATCTACCAGACCTGACTCTACGTAAATGGAACGCCAAATAAGATAATAAGATATCACAGTAACATTAGCAACTTAAGTGACCGGCTAGTATTGGCAAGCAAACGAGATTTATAAGAAGTTAGTAGGAAAGTAAAGATAACTTATTGCACGTGGCATGACATAAACGGAGAAAATTATTAAGCATCGCCGCACACGGGCCACGTGGCCACAGAACGCCGCTTGAAGCTGGTAAGCGGTGTCTCGTAGCGTGTGGCGACCGTTAGCGTCAACCGTATGCGGCAACTTCATAATAAAGAAGGAAATAATTTCCTTAATTAGTCATCCTTTTTTTATACGGCTTGCGTTTGACCACGATCTCGCATGATGGTAAGCGATGATGCAGTCTACGATGGTACACGCTTGCCTAGAAGCAACCTATTCACTCGCGACTTAGCTTGATAAGACGCTTGATAAGACTTCTTCACGACAACATGACTTGTTGCGTAACCGTCAATGGTGAGCAGACAGAGCAATTCCCTGTCACTTGTGGTGTAAAACAAGGCTGTGTATTAGCACCCACTCTTTTTGCTCTGTACTTTTCCGTTGTCGTGAGGGAGACTTTACAAGCCAACACCGAAGGGATCCGCATACGTTTTCGCACAGATGGCAGTATCTTTAACCTGGCTAGGTTAAAAGCGCACACAAAGGTATCGTATGACCTCATTACCGAATTGATGTATGCTGATGACCTATGTTTCGTTGCGGAATCTTCTGAGGGACTCCAGGACTTGATGACTCGGCTTGACGCTGCGTGCTGTAGATTTGGCCTCAAAATTAATATTACAAAGACAGAGGTGATGGCCATGGACACTGTTAACCAAGCTCCACTGAATCTGCAAATCGATGGAAAGCCCATAAAACAGGTCGATACATTCAGATATCTGGGAAGCAGCATAACAACAAAATGCGACCTTGACTCGGAGATCAACAGCAGACTTGGCTCCGCTATGGCTGCTTTTGGTAAACTACGAGTCCAGGTATTTCGCTCCCATAACATCAAATTGAGTACCAAGATTAAGGTGTATATGGCTATTGTACTTCCTAACATCTTGTACTCGTCAGAGACATGGTGCCTGTATCGCAGACACATACGCACGTTAGACAGATTCCATCTGAAATGCCTCCGCGACATTCTTAACATCAAGTGGTCGGATCGGGTCCGTAATACCGATGTTCTACGACGGGCTAATGTCTGTGGCATAGAGGCATATTTGATGCGGCGTCAGCTGCGTTGGTGCGGGCACCTGTCTCGGATGTCTGATGAGCGAAGGGCGAAACGCATTTTCTTCTGTGAACTAGAACATGGTAAGCGGAAACGCGGAGGTCAGTTCCTACGTTTCAAAGACGTACAGAAGAGGCACATGAAGAGGTGTTGTATCGATCCGTCGCGCTGGGAGGCTCTCGCTGAAAAACGACCTGAATGGAGGCGTCATGTTCAGGACAAAGTGTACGAGTTTGAAGAAGAAAGGAGGCAAGAACTAGACTTAAAACGAGATCAGCTTAAAAGTCGACCGCCGGCTAATATCAATTACAACTACATTAATGGCGCCTTAACTTGTGTTCATTGTAACCGGACTTTTAGCGCAAAAATAGGGTACATCAGCCACATACAGGCTAAACACCTAGGCCAATAATCACAAAGTCAAGTCTCTGTAGCCGAAATCGGCTAGGAGGATTATTATTATTATTATTATTATTATTATTATTATTATTATTATTATTATTATTATTCACTCGCGACTTAAACTGGTCCTCCTGGACACAAAATGGTGGGTTCAGTTTTTCACCCAGTCCCTATTTTATTCTTGTTTATTTTAAAGGTATAACATGTTGCTCATTCAATGAATCAATCGTATCGTATACCTCCCTGCCCTGCCATGCACTGCCCTGCCCGGCCCTGCCCTGCCCTGCCCGGCAGAGCTAACAACTGGAATATGACAAAATATCCCAATAAAGAAACTAATTTGTTTTAGAACAGGTATTGCTTTATCATATTTTGGTATGCGAATACTGTTCGAATTCTAATTTTATTAAGTACTTACATATAGTATAGCATGTTCAGTTTTAGTGGTATCCTTACATTTACGGAAAATACTGAAATTTCTAAAATCTTCTCAAAAGTTTTCGAGAAAAATGAATATTCTGAAAATGTCCCGTCCGGCTCTGAAACTTTTGAGATGATTCATTCTTACATTATTTTAGTATCTAAGTGAAAACACGATCTACAAAGGAGTTATGGTTGGGTAGGTACCTTTTATCGCAGAACTATGCCCCATATTAAAGCAATGTTTTAAAACCAGGACGATAATAAAGTATATTTAATTGAATCCCTGTGAACTCCATTACAGGAATTAGCATGTGGCTCGGTTACCCGATTTCATTGTTTTTAGAATAACACAAAGGCTCATAAATTAAATATCTAATTAAAAGGATTATAATTGTTATAAAATCACGCGGAAATGTGATGTCATCGAAAGTATTTTAGAAGCCGAAATTACACGCCAACTACATAACTTTATCATCACCATCAACCTGTTACAGTTCACTGCTGGACATAGGTCGCTCCCAGGGTGCGCCATTTAGCCCGATCCTCAGCTCTTCTCATCCAATTCTTGCCAGCCACAGCGCGCAAATCGTCGCTCCATCACGTGGTCTCCACTCCAGAATACGTTTACCCCAACGGTTGTCGGTTCTGCGGCAGATATGATCGGCCCACTGCTACTTCAGCTTGCTGACCCTTTGAGCTATGTCCATCACCTTGTTTCTCCGTCGGATAACCTCGTTTCGGACCTTCAGAGAAATTTCGAGCATAGCCCTTTCCATAGCTCGCTGAGCTACTTTCAATTTGTGGAGCAGTCCCACCGTTAGTTCCACGTTTCGGTTGCGTAGGTCAGCACAGGTAGGACGCACTGGTTGATACTTTCATTTTTAGGCATTGTGGGATGGGTGACGAGAAGACGTGACGAAGTTTCTCAAACGCTGCCCAGCTGAATTTGCCGGTGTACTTCTTTCTCGACATTGAGAATAATTTTGTATCGTGCGATAAAAATATTGGGGACTTAATATATATAACTTCATGGTGGCTGAGCTTATTTGGTGTAACCCGTAGCCAGTTAATAGATGATTTTTTATGGTTCTCTAGTCCACTGTCCGTTTTAATTGTTGATTATTAGTTCTACATTTGTTGGAAATTAGTGCAGGTGGTGATATTTCGAAGATCGCGGGGCTTTAAATTAACTAGTTGCGTCAGACAGAAGCTATGTAAGTTGGCTACATGTAATGGCTAACTTCTGTGTCAGAGTTTTGAGGCACTAAAATTACATGAATATGATATGTCCCGAAGCACGAAACTGGCGGTCCCCCATCCGTGTACTAACCGCGGAACCTGGCGGTCCTGACAAACTCATGCAACTCACAATCAAAGTGCACGTCCGGGGTTTGAGCCCACGCACTCTGATCGGAAGTAAGGTCACTACACCGCACTATCAATGCATCGACAAATACTATGTAGTTATAATATTATCGTTGTGTCCGCGTCTGAGGCGCGCTCAGAACTAACTAGAACAATGAAAGTGGTGCACATTCCTCGCAGTTTGGCAAGTGACCTGCTTCCGACTCACTCATCGATATGGCACAACCAAACATACACTAAATCAATGAATGTGCAATAAATGTAGTACCTACTCTAAACCGCGAAGGAAAACACCATGTCCTACCTAGATAGAACTAAAAGTGGAAGGCATGTGACTACTCGCCATCGGTTATATGGACGGTACTTACTTATAATTCTACTATACCAACTTATCACGGGGATGCGTAACAGTGCACATGTATCAAACGTCACGTCTGGACTTGCCTTTGACTATCCCTTATGGGATATCTTTACTGCGATCTTACTCAGTAGAGTAAGAGATGTTATTTATTTTATTATCATTTCCTAGTAATCAAGTACAGCAATAGATATCTGAATAGTGCATGCAGTTTGGGTGTTCCACGAGCGGTCAACGAGGCCAGTGCCGGCGGCTTACGCAACGCAATGTACCGGCGTTTGAACGCACCGGTCACACAGCGCGCTCGAGTTCCGATGCTTGCCTACTGATTATCGATGTTACCGGATCTATAAACAAGAAAGCGTGTTATCTTGCAGGTTCCAATGGTTCTAGTAGCATGCATATCATTTAAATTGCACGAAATGTATTGGACCTAAACTAAAATTTACATGTTGTCGACAAAATGCGTCTGATTTATTATTATCTCACAGCGAGCATGCTGGCCCGGCAGGGCGGTGATTCTCGCCAAATAGGTATTTGATCACATTAGATAATTATTGCTAGAAACGTCAAAATATCTACCGAATCTAAATTTTAGTATTCTCGAGATATCACTGTAGATAAATATCGATGGCAAATCGTTAGACACGCATGATATGCATCGAGTGGTCCGGACCACTCGATGCCGTCATATCTATAGAAATATCAAACACATACATTGACCAGATGCCCAGCATGAATTTTGAAGGGCCCCGATAGCCCATGGGTCCCAGGGTCTCGACACCAAATGGCCCAAATACTCGAGACGTCCATATTTGCGCTGCTTCAAATCTTCCCCGGCCCTAACTTTTGTACCAAACAGATGAGATGGCGCAAGGGTATCAACGCACGTCTCCTACCAAAGGCCTACCCTTCTCCCAAAGTATAAGAGTCAGACACATATCAGACAGTTCGAATCGAGAACGGCTGGAACGTTGACGCTGCAAAAAGCCCGAGACGCGACGTATGATCCTACCGGCGCCGGTGGTTCTGGTGGTACACGATAATCCATGGCTTTTTTAGTATATGTTTTCACTGTATTTTACATATAGGTATATGTTATATGTTAGTTAATGTTATATACTAGCTGACCCGCCCCGGCTTCTCGCAGATATTTATCTAAATAAAGTATCGTCTAGCACTCAGGGATAGTGTCAAATAGTTTTCAGTGAAATAATTATGAGAATCAATTCAGTAGTAGTATTTTTCAAACTTTGCAATCACTGTACATGTACATAATTACTGATTAAAACTGGTATTTATCTCTAGGACTACTAGGTGTGCGCGTCGTGATCGGTCGTCTCAGTGCGTAGATGCGGTTAGTGTAGTGTGTCGTAATATGAGCGTATATTATCTAATTATTTATAAGAAGAAATGATATGTTAAGTTTTTATAAAATATGTTATGGTGTTATAAATAAATTTCAGGACTGATCATTGAACTTAGTATCCATTTAGATCTCACTCCTTTTGTCGGTGAAGTCAACAACCAAGGCATATATTGTAGGCATATATTGAACTTGGCTCTCATTTAGATCTCACTTCTTTTGTCAGTGAAGTCAACAACCAAGGCATATATTGTAGGCATATATTGAACTTGGCTCTCATTTAGATCTCACTTCTTTTGTCGGTGAAGTCAACAACCAAGGCATATATTGTAGGCATATATTGAACTTGGCTCTCATTTAGATCTCACTCCTTTTGTCGGTGAAGTCAACAACCAAGGCATATATTGTAGGCATATATTGAACTTGGCTCTCATTTAGATCTCACTTCTTTTGTCGGTGAAGTCAACAACCAAGGCATATATTGTAGGCATATATTGAACTTGGCTCTCATTTAGATCTCACTTCTTTTGTCGGTGAAGTCAACAACCAAGGCATATATTGTAGGCATATATTGAACTTGGCTCTCATTTAGATCTCACTTCTTTTGTCGGTGAAGTCAACAACCAAGGCATATATTGTAGGCATATATTGAACTTGGCTCTCATTTCACACTTATGTTTTTGAGGGGATACCCTACGTGTTTTTTTTATGTACGAAAATAAATGAAAACACGGGTAGGGCTAATGTTTTGTTGTAAAATAGATTTTTTTCAAATTCGTTACTGTAGGAAACTTTAAATTTTCAAACTACTTTAATTCCTAAAGTATTATTGACACAGCCTGTATAGAATAGGTAAAAAAATCATATTCATTTATCATGTAAGTAGGTGTGTTAAACTGACTAAGCGGCATCACCGCAGAGGCGCCGCCGATTTACATTAAAAACTCTATGTTGGAAATATATCGATTACTTACTGGATAAATGTTCAAGCTACCGCTATTAAACCAACCTCTAAAACCATTGAATACTATTCTGGATGAGTATTTTAAATTATTATCGTACTTAGCAAAACAGGTACAGACATCGATAGATACTCCCTAAAAATTATTACTCTTTTCTTCGCAGTCGGGTAAACAGAGATGTTGTGCCGACCGCGACCGCAAAGGGCACACGAAGTAGATGATTCAACTAGTAGGATGTCTGGGACTTTGTTCAGATGTTCATTAGTATATCAAACAAACTTTGTGGCAAAGAGGAGACATGGAGGTTGCAGGTTGGATTACGTTAGATTTGCATATTATGTAAATTTGTGAAGCAAGTCAAAGTCAAGTGCATGAGATAAATAGTTAATCCCATGATTACTCGTTTTTATAAAATGCAATCACTATACATTCACCAGGAGCTTGTTAATCAGAATTCTGAAAACCTATAGATTAAACTTACAATGTTCGCGAAAAAAACTTTGCATACCTCTAGGTGTCAGCTCAGACCAGAAAATTAGAATTTATAAATATTAAAGATTTTCAGATAGATTAACTACTTAGCTGTCAATTATATGCATAAATTGACGTTGTTCTTATTAAATTGTTTTGTTTTATTAGTGCAAAATATAAAGATGTTATCTTTCTATAGTATCTATATCATTTTTGTCATATTTAAGTATAATTGACAACGTATAAGTAGAGAGTAGAATTCGCAACCGGCGCCACTGCGCCGCGCCGTACCGTACCGCGCCGCGCCGTGCCTTCGGCGTCTTTTTATCAACCCATTATAATCTCGGAGACTTCAAGTCTAGAGAAACAACATCACTTACATGTGAGGCATTGGTATATACCTAACAAAAATAAATAGAAACAGTAAAACGCCTGGTCTGTGCTAACACGTAAAATCACTGAAAGTTCGTACCACTGATCTCATACAATACGTCCTGTGAAGCGGCGGCGAGCACAAAGCTCGCTAGAAGCGAAGCGAGCTTCATTATCGCGAGTAAACTGAACACGTGACCGAGAGAGCGCAGCGTTCGGCGCAAGCGGCGGCCCGGACTCGACTGAACCTACGGCGGACCTTTCTAAATACTGACGAGTTAAGTACATTTCAGTTGAACACTTGTGAAGTTATCAATAAATTGCATAATGTTACCTTAAAATATAGATTCCTTCATTTGTATGTAGGGTGCTTCTTTTCTACAATCTGTGCTCACTTTTATAATCGAATTTTCGATAGAATTTGAATCCACAATCAAAGTAGAAATGAAAGCCTTTATGAGATCAAGCTGGGCATTTATTTATTTAATAGAACAGATTACGCTATCTATGTGGATAGAATAGCACGCATCTTCATACTAAAATCGAAAATGTTTTTCTATTTATTTATTTTATAAGACATACATTACAAGCAATAAAAATATAACTTAACTACAATAACAGTTTTATCTGGCCCGATACGTAATTTATGTACGCACAGAAAAACAGATATACACTCATCGAGGAAACAAAAGGAAAAGCATGTTTATGAGCTACTAAATAAACACACATAACTGAGAATCAGAAGAAAAAAACGAATAAACAATAATTAAAACAAACACGTATTAAATACAAAATACCTAAATATAAAATCAAATGGAGTTGGTAGCCCACGACGCTGTTACGAGCGTCTGTATCCCCATTAAAATGGAGGATGTCTTTGAGTACAAATTTATATAGCTTAAGGTTAAAGAATTATTATAAACTATTAATAATATCCCTAAATAATATCCAATTTTGATGCGAATACTTATTTTAGATTCTTCGGTTGTCATCAAAAATATCTTTCGTTTCAAGGCAAGTTATGGATCGGTTTACTTCAGTATCCAATTTATTAAACCTAAGTAGTTATTTGCAGAAGGTTATAGGTTCCTAGGAAGCTCAATTATGGGCAACCGCATTTACACAGAGCACCCTAGTTAAACAAAGTTTAAAACATACTTATAAATAAGCATTACGAAAATCGAAGTCACAAGAATGCACTCCTCTTACCTTGTTTTTGTGTGATGTGTGATTTCGCAAGACAATTCTGACCCAGTTCCTCCACCGAAGTTGTTTTGCATATTCTGTAGTTTCGGTTACATTGCAATACTAATATGGTGATACAGGAACAAATCCCATTTTAAACCAGGTCGAATTCCTTGAATGACCACTTCATGATGATATTTTTCGGTAGAAAAATATAATGGAAATTTACAATTAACACTATGTTGTTCTAAGTTCGGTTTTCGTTGTGTATGTGTACAATAATCGTATATCAATACTTATAATACTGATGATGGACATCCTCGGATCTCTTACTCAGTACGCAGGCCCGTGAAGATATCCCACAGAGGATAGGCAGAGGCAAGTGCAAACATTACGTTTAATAAATGCCCACTGTTTTGGAGATGCCCACTGAGTTTGATTATACATATATTGATGATATTCAAGTGCCGATTTCTCAAAACATATAAAAGACTTCTCGAAAAAAAAAACTACTAGTCATATTATCAAAGTTTAAAGAAAACCGACTAAGTTTTAGGTGATTAATTCGATATAAAACTTACTACCTACTCTAGCAATTGACATCCAGAATTAAAGGCGGTAATCCACAAAAGCGTAGTACTGCTACTAGTACCTACCTACTACCGTAGATCTAGACAGGCATGTATTTTTGATATCTTTTTCAGAAATGGCTGCGGGTTTTGGGTTAGAAAGGGACACCAAGGGATATCTCGAGACGTCACCAATACAGTAGTATCTGTGGTTAGATGGCAAGCATTATGCAATAGCACATCATAAGTTTAATAAAGTGTTTGTTTTTACATGCCAAAATAAATTTCACATTTCTATGGTAAACATTTCACAAATTTATTTAGTATGCTCATCATAATAACCCCTTTCATTTTTGTGCGTATATTATCAAACACCCTATAGGTATATATATCGACAAGAGTTCCTTGTCAAAGAACTCGTCCGGGGAAGTACTACCACTAAACGGTAAATATCCCGTTTTAAGTATAAACGGCTTGGTCTAATAGTCCCCTTAAAGATTCCGCTGCGAAGGGGATTATTAGACTTTTTGTCTACAAATCCCCTTACAATCGGATTTAGCTGAGGCAGGGGATTATTAGACAAAAAGTATAAAAAATCCCCTTAACCGTAATTAATGTTTGTGGAAGGGAGTTATTAGACAAGAATAAATACTCTTAAACCTTTATTTTATTAAATGAAATAAAGTTAATTCGTATAGGCCGGGTGAAATAGCCATAACTAGCCTACAATTTATTTAACGTGACGTGCAGAATTAGAGTACACAGTTAAAAAGAAAGCAACAATACTCTTACACGGCGGATATCAATATTGTGTCAAAACAAGAAACAAAAATGGATCCGTTTTATGGGAGTGTACACAAAGAAAGAAAAGTAAATGCACTGGATCCATCATAATACACGTAAGTAAAACTTTGGAACTTATTTGTTTAAAATTGACGTTTTACTGTTATTAAAATTGTTTATCTGTACACTCTAGCTGGGTTTCATAACTAACCCAACAAAAGCTACCTTATTCTACTAATATAATGGTCATCGTTTTGTTGTTTCAGGAACAATAGAATAAAAGTGAAAAACAACATAATGTATGTGAAGCGGATATTGCGAAGAATGACATAGCGGTAAGGCTGGCCAAATCGAAGACAAAAATTTCCGACCCCGAAGCGCCCGGCATTTCCACAGCCTACAATTCAGCTGTGAGCTCATTAAAAGATACCGGAATCGATGTAATCAGAGAATTTCCTCTCCTGAAGTACATAAAAGCAACACTATATAACCACAGGAATGCAGCACTTTCTATATGTTGGGCCGTACGCTAAAGGTCTTAGTTAATAAGTAGGCTATATGCATCAGTGAGGGGTTTGAAGGCACACAAAGTTAGCATCTGATTAGGTACTAAAATAAACTAGTAGTATGACTCAAACAAATATCCTGCGAAGTCCTATTTGTAAAGACCGACATTTCTAGAGCTCATACCTCAATTTGTCTTATGTAGAGTTTCAGTCGAGCATTGGTTTTCCCGATACAGGTGAGAAAACCGTCAGATATTACTATAAATAGATTTAAATGTTGTCTGCAAAGTTCATTTATGTTAGGTTCATCAAGTTCATCATGCGTATTAGGTATGTACTTGTAGTACGTAGTCTTCTTCTTTCGTGTCAATGCCTATTTGAATTTTAAATTTGATCAGCCCAATAGAGAGCAATTTCCACACCCCTCTCTGTTGCCTGGTACAAGTCATTCCGTGTGCAGGTGGTTGGGCATAGAGGACATGAGAGTAGGTGGGCCATTGTTTGTGTGGTGGCCCCGCAGTGGCACTGGCTCCGGAATGGGTCGATGTAGCCCCACTTGCCTAAATTGTCTCGGCAGCAGCCAACTTGAGTGCGCAACTGGTTTAGGGACTTCCAAATTGGCTACTGCAACTTGTAACCGGAAGGAAGATGCTCCGCTGGTGGAATATAATCAGGAGGGGCAGTGTGATGGGAGGACCATAATTAAAGTCTCGCTACTGCCGGGCTTTTGTCCGTGGAATTGGTGGATCGGAGGAAGCTCTGACGGCTTTTCAGTGTAGTACGTAGCTATTATTTATCTGTGCCTGTCCACTTACTCTAAGCTAACATAAATATAAATCATAAAAATTGTATAGATACTGTATTTATTTGCTGTTATAATAAAATATTTTCATTTTAATCTTCACCGGAAAAAGGATCAACTTACACCTTTTTAACGTAGTTACAAATCGGCAGCACTGTCACTGCGCCCCACACTTTAGCCGGGGCGGGATACATTACCGCTAACACACTGGCCCCGACCACTGTAGGTATTTGTTTATTCTGCGCAGTTTTCGCGCACAAATCTAGATACACGTACAGTAAAGTTGTTTTATATATTATTATTTATTTATTAAGACAACAACGGATCCATTTTGTTCGTAAAAAGCTTACATCTAAGGGAGTAGTACTTAATTACCAATTGCGATTTAGTCCTGTTTCCCTCGGGTTTTTTGGCGATGACGTTCAGGATGGTGTTGCTGCTCTCGCGTACCGTGCGCAGTAATGAGGCTGTGTTTACGCCAGATGCCATCAAAGTTGTCTGCGCGTGCTTCGGCGAACATGCCTGAGGTACTACAGAAGCGCGAAAGCTGCAACAGCACCCTGACTCGCAGAGCATTGTAAGCCCTTTGCTTATACTGAAACCACAGACTCGCGGAGTACAGCGATGTACGCTTTAAAAAGACACTTTGACCACGTCTCTGTACATCGCGCGAATCTGCGGGCCAGCATATTCGCTCGGACTGACAATGCTCTGCCGCCTGCGTTCCTTTTCCATATCGGTGTCATCTCGCATGTCGTCAGATACCAGATGCCCTTCTTTATAGTGGTGCCCCATTGAGGACTGAGCATATATGACTAAAAACCTGAAACGGCTGATGTGTACCAAGTTTTCTTATAATTAAAACATCGGATTTCGGAAAAAAAGCTATTATAGGCATAGTTTGTTTTGTTATTGTAACCAAGGATTAACATACAAACTGGAAAGCACTCTATATGGCATTAGTTATTTTCTAGCTGTGATAGTATGATTATTCTGGGTGATTTTAACATCGATATGATGAATGGTGATGACGTTAAAACAAAACTTCTCAATGAGTTTCTAGTCAGTACAGAGTTAAAACAGGTGATACAGAATCCCACTCATTTTACAGATCACAGTCAAACACTTATCGACGTGGTCTGTTCTAACGTGCGACCACGCAATGTATGTGTTGAACCTATAGGGTCAGAGACTGGCCATGCTTTTATAACGTGCGAATTTTATTTTAAAAAACCAAAAATGACACCAAAGTTTATTAGTTTTAGGCCAATTAAAGATATCTGCTTCGATCTGTTCACCAGCGACTTAGAGTCGATTCGATGGGATTACATTAACACGCGAGACCACGTTGATAGTATGATAGCGGATTTTAACGACGTAATTACGCTACTATTCGACTTGCATGCTCCAACCAAGTCGACAATCATAAAAGAATTACCTAGTCCGTGGCTTACTGATAATGTTAAGCTTATGATGCGTCTCCGTGACGCAGCACTCGCTAAGTTTCGTGAGACTAAACTTGAAAGTCATAAACTTCTTTATAAGGACTTAAAGAAACATGTTATATTTGCATTACATAGCGAGAAAAAGGCATTTTTTGAACAGAACATTAACCACAATATTAATAATTCTAAAGCTCTATGGAAGAATTTAAAATCAAATATCCTACCGCCAAAATCAATGGAATTGCCTACCCTATTTGATAATCCTAACATAATTAATGATCACTTCCTTAACGTATCTGGTAATTCCTGTATTCAAATTTCTGACCTGACTTATTTTGAATTTCATAAATATTGTACAGCCACGTTTTCTCTAAAACCAATAGATTCATCAATTGTATTAAAAATTTTAAAACAAATTAAATCAAACGCCCTTGGGTTTGACAAAATTTCCTTAGATATGATCACGCTCACGCTTCCTCAAAGCTTGAATACTATTACAGCTATTGTCAATAGGTCACTCGTCTCTGCAGTCTTTCCCACGATCTGGAAAAAAGCTGTAGTAAAGCCTATACCAAAGATCCCCGACCCTATTGAATTGAAAGACTTGCGACCCATTAGTATCTTGCCCTGCCTATCTAAGGTACTGGAAAAGGTGGTCTGTACTCAAATGACTGAATACTTGGAAATTCATAGCATTTTACCTGATCTTCAATCAGGTTTTAGAAAAAGTAGAGGAACGAATACCGCACTATTGGACGTAACGGACAATATTCTTGCAGCTCAAGACAAGGGTAAGGGCACGATCTTGGTTCTTCTAGACTTTTCACGTGCTTTCGATTCGATTAACATATCTCTTCTTTTATCTAAACTAAATTTCTATGGTTTTGATTCCAATACTATTAGGTGGTTTGATACATATCTGAGTAATCGTGAACAACTTGTAGAAATCAAGAAGGATAATGGACTAGCTACGACTTCCGATATACGTAAAGTGACTAGAGGGGTCCCACAAGGCTCCATTCTCGGCCCAGTTCTATTCATCCTATACAGCGCTGATATTGTAAATTGCATCCAACATTGCAAGTTCCATATCTATGCCGATGACATTCAGATGTACCTATCTTTTAAACCAGAGGATATAAGAGATGCAGAAAGTAAACTTAATCAAGATTTGGAAAGGATTCAAGACTGGGCTGTATCAAATTCCTTACTACTAAATGCTAGGAAGACTAAGTATATGATGTTTGGTACAAAAAATCAAATTATGAAAATAACTAATTTAAATCCGCAATTGGTTATTAGTGGGGAGATAATCGAGCGAGTCTACGAAGCTAAGAATCTTGGTCTTATTCTAGACGAACAGTTAAGGTTCGAACACCACGTATCCGAGTCTGTTAGAACTTCTTTTTATCGCTTAAAAGTCCTATATAAAGTAAGAAACTATCTGAGTCCAGACCTCCGTACTATGCTCGTGGACTCATTAGTGCTTTCCAGGTTTAACTACGTTGACTGTGTGTATGGTCCCCGCCTGCTCTCTAAAACATCTCGTCTAATCCAGAGAGTTCAAAACGCTTGTGCACGATTCTGTTTTGATGTTCCTCCACGTAGCCATATAACACCATTCCTGAATGAGCATAATATATTAAATATGAAGCACAGGAGAGATCTGCATCTTGCAACTTTAATGTTTGGTGTAGTGAAGAACCAAAAGCCGTACTATCTCTATTCTAAACTTGATTGGGTTCAAGATCACAATAGATATGCAATACGTGCTTCATCTTTATTACTACGTACACCACGACACGGCTCTGCTGCATTTCGTGGTAGTTTTCGTTTCTGTGCCACTAAATGCTGGAACTCCCTCCCTCCACCATTACGTGATCTGCTAAGTAAGCCCAACTTCAGAATAAAGTTTAAGAGACACCTAATAGACTTGCAAAAGTCTGTTCCGTGATTACGCTTAAGTATAGGTATGAAATCAGTTTTCTATACTTACAGCTGCCCCAACGAACCCGAATAAATTTTGTTCCTACGTCTTTTAATTTTTTAGTTCTCTTTTTATTGTTTTGTCTACTAAAGTATGTACTAAGTAATGTGGCACAGAATGTTTTTAATTTTTATTTATTTTTTGATTCCTAACTACTGTTAATATGGGTACTTCTTGTCTATTGTATATATTTATTTATTATGCATGCTTTCATTGTTTTGATAATCTATTTAACGTAAGCTAAAACTATATACTATCGTCGTTATTGTTTTTTGTCTATTATTTATATTTTATCGTGGCCTTTTTATTATAACTCTTTATATAATTATCTCTTATACAATCATTTATATATTTTTTAAATTAATAATTCACTTCACAGTATTGTAACTTTTGTAAGGATATTTATATATTTTTTATATTATTATTATTATTATTTTATTACTATTTTGTACGTTCGCGAGTCATCAAAGCCTTGTGCTGAAAATCAGCGTTGTAAATTAGTTTACAGCACATGCTGAGCTCAGGCTTTTCGCATAATTCTGTACATGGCAGCATTTCTCCATACATACACTTTAATTGCCGTATTAAGTATTATTTTTCCTCCTGTGTGTATGTTTTTTTAGTGTGTATAATTATGTAAGTTTATGTGTTGTGTCTGCTTCTTGTGTACAGTTTATGTGAATAAATGTCTTCTTTCTATATAAACTCTCTTGAATGAAATAATTTATTTTGCCGGAAGCCTGGTTATATAAAGTTATTACATATAGTTATGAATTTCACTGTTTAACTCAGCATGTAAATAAAAATGTAAACTGCCTTCTTAAAACAGAAACGCCTGCGGCAAATACAACCAACTAAACTAATCTGTATGCTCAGTGATTCCAACAAGGCTTACAAGCTCACACCACCGAGTACTAAAGATTCTAGTCGGTTAACATTTTATGAATAAAAGTGTGAAGCAAAGCACAAGTTCGCTCGTGTACGGAGTACTACTCAGCTGCCATCTCTGGGATGGCTCCCCCAACTATCAGTTCGAAGCCCTTGATTCGATTGAGCGACGTGCTGCTAGACTCCCTAGTGGAAGCCAATTTACAAAGTCTAGAGCACAGACGCCGAGTAGCTAGACTTTCAGTTTTGTACAAGATTCATTTTGGTGAATGTGCGCAAGATCTTCATGCCCTTACCCCTCCTTCCTCCTTTTACCACCGGACAAGCAGCCGTACCGAGAAGTACCACCCATACCTGGTCAGCATACCACCTTGCCGTACCAAACGATTTGCTTCAACTTTTCTTGTTTTCAACAAGTAAGGAGTGGAGCTAACTTCCTGCGTATGTTTTTCTGAACCAGTATAATCTCGAAGTCTTCAAGTCCAGAGTGAATAGGTCTAGGCAAGCGTGCTCCATCTTCGATCACACCTGCACTTACCATCAGGTGAGGTGGTGGTCAAGCGCAAGGCTATTTTATTAATTTTATTTTGCTTTTCATTTTTCTTTATTAAGGACACAAACAATTATACAATGAGGTTACTTAATGCTAAATAAGGATGTATAATCAGCCCCGGTGTCCACAGATTGGGTTGACAAATTATAAGGGCATAAAGTGCATGCTTATGAAAGAAGACAAACAATATCTTTAGGTTACATTACGAGTACATACAAGAACAAGATTTTACCTTTTACTTTAGGTCAGACAGAAATAGTGTATTCGACATTATGGCATCAGATACACTCTTTCTCAAAGAGCCGGGTGAGGTTGCAAACAGTTCGGTACCAGTAAAGAGATCATTATGTTGTTTCATGATTCTGTTTAAGGGTGCGCGCTCACCAGCGTTAGTTTTGCAGGGAATAGGCGCAAACAAATAAAAAATCAATCTCGTCAATAAAAAAAGAAAATAGTGGCTAGTGGGTGTTTCTTATTGCAATAGAACCAGGATCGTTTCCTGGCGCTACAGGGAAGCGGCTACGTCAATAAAAGTGATAGGTTTATTGTCATACATATGTCATGTTAGTCTAAGTATGGGCTTTGTTATCATATTTTGTATCTGCACATGCGCATTGTTGCCTGAAATAAACGTTATATAAAATTATTTCAGTTATTATTATTAGAAAAATATATTTACATTTAGGTTTAAATTTTTTATAATTTATGTTCAGCTGTAAGAGCCGTGGTGGCCTACTGGGTTGTACGGTGACTTTCCTGAATTTCAAATTCTACTGTCTTGAATAGGATTTAATAACGATATACTTATCCTTATGCCGGAATATAAAAACCTCAAATTTTCCAATACTCCCAAACTATAACTTTTATTATACTACAGTCAATTTGAATCAAAATGATGGAGTTGTTGTATATGTAGAGAAACAACCAGACCCGGAATAAATACTAATAAACCTGCAGTACATGCAAGCATTCGTTCCGCGGCGGGAATCAACATTCATAATCATAACCATTTATTTGCAAGAATGTTGGTACAATAGTTGAATACATATACAATGTTTAAAAGCTCCTTTACATTCTGGCTCGTCAAGGCGTGCAACATTTCCAATGTAATATTAATAATAAGTTAAAATGTCAAATATGATATTAGTCTTAATGTAACAATAGCAAAATAAATTAACAATGTCACACCAGCAAAATAAAATTAAATAAATAATAAAGAAATGTCATTATATCTAGGTATAATTTATAATTTAAATATTAAAAGCAATGCTCCAATAACCATTTCCATAGTTTCTACTTAAATACATATAAAGGCTGTTTAGGCCGTAATTAAATATTAAGGGCCGAAACACATAACCGCGTTGCGGCGCCGCGCCGCTGAAATCGGCAGTTTGCGTTGCTGCGTTGCGGCGTCACGAAAAAAAGCGTTTTACTATCGTATGGTAGGGTAACCAGTTCCTCGTGATTTTTTATTGTGACAGGACGTGTCTCTGGCATGGATCGTCCTAAGAAACTTATTGCTTATTTGTTATTAAGAAGACATTACTCTGTTTTAAATATACGACACAGAAGATACTGGATACATCCATATAATAAGGCTATGAATCCCGATGGCGAGTACTTTTCTCGAAAATACAAAGCATCACTTGTGATAACGCTATCATTAGAAGTCTGGCAGAAAGGCTTATACATTCTAAGATGTATAGACGTTGGGTGAGCATTGCCACCTAAACTACTTAAGGTGATTTATTGTGAATTATCTGTATTGTATTGTATTGTATTGTATTATGTGTAGTAAATGTGTATGGACCTCATGAGTCTGAAATAAAGATTATTATTATTATTAAAAATAGACGAAAAAAATTTTCGCCTACTTTAGAAGGAGTCTATCATCATTTGAAGAGCTATTAAGCGGGTTATCAAAATATATACAGAAAAATAATATGCAAGGAAGTAATCCTGTTACTGCTTTGGAAATGCTGGGCTTGACTATAAAGTAAAGTAAAACAAATACTTGTTATTGATATGTATTGCACTAGGAATCGAAACAGTGATAGAAACCAACTGAATCATTGTCAACAAGTATAACGTCATAATGCTTGAATTTGAGCCGCGTTGCGGCGCCGCGCCGCTAAAATCGGCAATGGCGCCACTGTCGATTTCAGCGGCGCGGTGCCGCAACGCGGTTATGTGTTTCGGCCCTAAAGGTGGGTAGGAGCACAGTGACTTTCTGTTCTTATCTTTCCTCTATCTGATGTCTTCCATCTCCCTCTCTCCTTTAATTACCATCAATAAGTGCTCTGTGCCAGAATAACTAAGTAAAAAAAATTGCTGTGAAATAAGACCTGAAAAGTGTAGTTGTGCCCCTCGCGGCGAGAAGAAATTGAAATTACTGGAAGAACAAAAGATTGGCGATATTTTGCGAAAGTTTCTTGAAACTAAGGTTGGTCCTGATTTTAATCCCACCTTCATCTTAATCCTGCCCGTCACTGTATTCCGTATTAAAAATATTAGCATCTAGGTATCCGATTACGAGCCCGCGCGCAATCAAAGGCATCTCCTTGAGTTCTTTTGGCAGTATAATGTAAATCGTAATACATTGCGCTTAACAAGTTCTAATCGGCAAGGAGGTCGCTCCTTGTGCCTCGTATTCCTTGTTTGAACATCTGAATGTTTCGTAGTCAGGAATTTGCTGGACAAATATGCTATATGCATATCCTTTATGTACATACATGCAAATGAAAGAATACGAAACCGAACAAATAATGGCTTGCAGCTATCCATACTCCATTCACCACAAATGGATTTAACCTTTGGCTCATTGCTGACCCTTTCAAAAAATTAAAAGTACTATGAAAAGTGTAAGATGTCCATTGTCCATGATGACCGGTCTACGAGGGGCACCCTAAAAGTTTCCGGAATCAATAATAAAAAATACTATTAATGGTCAAAAATGAATTTATTGTTTCTCAAAATATTGTCCCTTTGCGTCAATGCACTTTTTCATACGATTGAACCAATTTTGAAAAAAATTGTACCACTCCTCCGTGGTGACGTCAGATACATGTTTTTCATACTCTTTGATAGCCTCTTCTGGTTATGAAACCCGTTGATCGCGTTATTGATTTTTGGTAACAGAAAAAAGTCACATGGTACCAGGTCAGGACTGTATGCTGGATGACTCATAAGTTGTACGTTTTTCGCCTTCAAAAACTCATTTGTCTGTCTGGCCGTGTGGGAATTTGCATTGTCGTGGTACAAGATAATACGGCGTTTACCGTTATTTTCACGGAGTTTGTCATTAATTTCCGGTAAACAAATGGTCGTCTACCAGTCACTATTCATGGCACGACAATTTTCTAAAGCAACAGTAGCCACGTGTCCAGTTTTATTAAAAAAAAGAAGCAATCATCGGCTTCGAGGCACTTTTTACGCGCGCCACTTTGGTTGGTTTCGGCTCATCTCGAAAGACCCATACGTTCGATTGCTGCTTTGTTTTGGGATCATAGCTATAAATCCATCTTTCGTCACCTGTTACTATGCCTCACACCAAATTGGAAGCCCCTTCGTTGTATCTGGGCAAGCATAGCATGGCACCAAGTGATGCGCTCCGTTTTTAGAGCATCAGTCAAATTGTGTGGAATCCATCGAGAACACAGCTTTTTCACACCCAAATATTTGTATAGGATTGACTGTATTTGACATCATGTCCAAAGATGTCCGGATCTCATAGTACTCGTAGGTCACATGCCTGTCTGTTTCAATCATACGGCGCACAGCATCAATGTTTTTATTGTTCAAAGCGGTGCACGGGCGACCTTCACGAATTTCACCATGGAGATTGACACGACCGCGTTTGAATTCTGCAAACCATCTATAAATAGTCACCTTGCATGGTGCTCCTTCGTCAAAAGCAGATTGAAGCCGAACGACGCTCTGCTGAGCTGTCAAATTACACTTAAAATCGTAAAAAAATCATGCAACAAAATTTTTCCCCAGTTAAATCCATTTTATTGTAACACGCAACTTTTAAAATGACGTCACAATGTGAAAACAATTGACAATCAGATGAAACAAATTTTATTCTACGGCTAAAGAGTGCCATTTTCAAATGTAGTAATAACTTTTTAAATATTGTTTATGTAAGTGGTCAATTCCGGAAACTGTTAGTGTGACCTATGTACAAGTTGATTTGAAAAATCTTGCTACTAGGTACTAAGTAGTTCAGGGTCATTATTTTTTTATCGAGCGAAGCGAGAATCAACTTGGGCAAATCGGCGTTATATGTATGTATGTATTTATGTTTGTTCGTCCGAGGATAACTTTCGAAGCGTTTATCCGATCATCGTGAAATTTGGTAATATGTAGATAGTAATACCACAATTTTGGTGACTAAATGAGGTAAAAAATGTAGGGCGGTTGTTAAGATATTGGGGTACAAGAATGGTAAAAACAAAATGAGACTATCAGGTCAAAAAGGACATCAAATAGTCCTTGCAGTTTTTAAATTATTAGCCGTAATAAAAACTGAACTTTGACAAAATTCACAGGGTACACCAGTGGCCCTACAATGCTGAAATTTGGTATGCGCGTTAAGTACCGGCACGTAACTTTAGCGCTGAACGATAAGCGGAGGGGATAGCTGTGCATGGGTACTGTCGCGCAAACAATACAATAGCCAATAGCCACTATTGGCTTGATTGGAGATGTTCCTTACCGTTGCAATTGACGTATCTGTAGACTCTGCTGTCCTTTTTTGGATTTTCCCTAAATCGACATTTAATTTAATGTTTCCTGCCTTAATAATCTCGGCAGTTTGTTTTATCTGGCACAAATTTACAGTGCTGCTTTCCAAATGACTGAGTAAAGTACTTGTAGCTTCATCAATCTCACTTTTGATTTGTTTCAACGAATCAATTAATTAATAGATTCCCTTAAAAAAAAAACAATTCACGTCATAAACCATTTTTCTTGCCTGTCTTTTCAAAACAGTATTTCTTTTAGGCATATTCACTTTAAAGTCACAAATAAACTTAAAAAACTAAATTTAATAAACAAATTCAAATAACAGCAATAACAATACAATTAAGAACGCGATTGTACACTGGACGTACGCGGTGTGTCGTATCAATGTGGGGAACGGAATGCGACTGGAGAGCCAATCGGTGCTACGCACGCCCGCCCTTAATCCCGCTAGCCCCCCTCAGGTACCTTATTTTATACTTCTGCGCAATAACGGTCACCGGTAGACTTATTTGCCGCGACTTATAGCTTTGGTGTCACAAATATAGACAAAATTCTCAAATCCATAATACCTGCAATTTGTACACTAAAAAAGTATAAACAATTTGCATGTACTCCCATTACCTATAATTTGAATGAAACTGTAGGTCAAGTTAGGTGGTTATCGATTTCGTGTCGTGTCACTATTTTGACAGTCAAAGATTACGCGAGATCTCAGTTCTGGGCGAACTACTAGTTATTTATTGTTACCATTTCTGGAATGGAATTCCCACAAATGAATAACTAAATCTTCAATAACAATGATAATGACAATAAAAAATACTTAATTACTTCTTAAGTTAACTAATAGACATATTAATTATGTGAATTCACAATTTCAAAAAAAAAACATAAAAGATCGTTATTTAGCATAATAATGTGTTCAGTGTTTTTAAGTTTATAAGATAGGTACTAGCTATCGCCCCAGGTTACGCTCACGTGGTTTGTCAATAAAAACATTACCCTCTTTCAGTACAGTCGAGTAAAAAGTACCATAATGTCTCGGTCATAATCTAACTGTATACCAAAATTCATCGAAATCGGGCCAGTTTTTCAACGTAACAAACAGACAAACAGACATAAAGACAGAGTAGCTTTTGAATTAGGGAGGATCTCTAAAAGGATCCCATTGGGATGGACTGCATTCGGCAAGTTAGACGATATCCATAATTCGCCTAAAACTCCACGGTGTCTGAAGAACCGCTTATTCGACCAATGTGTTCTGCCCACCATGACCTATAGTGCCGAGACATGGACGCTCAGTGCTCACGCGGGAGGCTGTGTACAGGTTAAGAGTTGCACAGAGAGCCATGGAGCGTACCATGCTTGGCATCAGACTGTTAGATCGAGTTCCAAACGTCGAGATCCGTACACGAACCAAGGTTCATGACGTTGGGATTCGAGTTATGGAGCTCAAATAGTCTTGGGCGGGACACTTGTCTAGACATTCTGATGACAGATGGAGCAGGGCAGTGACTGAATGGTGGCCGAGGAGCGGGTATAGAAGGGTAGGACGTCTGGCAGCGAGATTGTGGACGTCATCGTAAAGGTCGCGGGCCGTCAGTGGGTGAGACTAGCGCAGGATCGTGGCTGATTGCTCAAACTTGGGGAGGCATATACCCAACAATGGGGGAAGTCAGACTGTGGACGATGATGATGAGCTTTTGAATTCATATTATAACTAGGTAGCATAAAATCATATCTCTTCAGGGTCTGTCTGTTTATTCCTGGACGAAATCCGGATCGTCGAACAGTTCTGCGCTTTGAAGTTTTCAACTTCTTTCAAGACTTCTAACATTTTTGTTCACTGGCACTAGTAGGTATTGAAGTTTACGGGAACGTTAGAAGTGTTTTTAAAAACTAAACTTTTATATTTGGATAAAAGAATTTAATTAAAATATTATTACAGTGAAACGTCTAAGACTAATTTCATTCTCGAGACGAATGATTTATTTAGTATAACAATAATAAAGCCAAGAGGCACATAACACGTAGGTGGTCGCTGATAAGCGGCCAGCCAGACATCTGAGAATGCAGAGTTTGCGTCTTTATGCGTTCAATGTAGTTATGCGTATCTCAGCTGGTTGCATAACTCCTCCCTCCTCAAAAGCGAAATTATCGGGGCTCGCGGAAGCTGTGATCTGATCATTTCGCTTAAGCATAAAACAATAAACAATAAAACCAATAACAAAAATGCTTAAGATTAAGTACAATAATAGAGTGCCTAAACTAACACTGTTTACTCTGACGCCACTGATATAATTTTCACTTTCACAGAACACACTTTCTTTTAACTTTAGAGTACGTGAAAATTGTTTGATTTCCTCCAAATCAATGTTCTTGATGTTAACAGTAGGCAATGAAGTAAAGTTCATCAATTTTAACTCTGGAAACGTAATAATTGGAGTGATCCTATATTGTAGACGTTCTGTAAACGTTCTGCGATAATTTAGTTTAATTTTGTCCAGAATAACCTCGCAGTCTTCATTTGTTGTTATAATATATGTACCATAGAGCGACTCTCTTGTGTTATCATGAATACATTTTTCCACCAATACTGTTGGTTTACGTGTAAAAACAATCCAGCTATCTAAACTGATTTCCTGAACTTTGGTGTCTTCGATGTCAACTGCGTATGGTATACATGACGTAAGATCGGTCTGGAACTCCAGAAGCTGCTCTGCACAAGTCAGTGTTGTAAACTGAACTACGTTATTCTCGCTGCATAAGAAGTGGTTATCTGCAGAAATTTTCTCTCATGGTCTCGAGACCGGCAGATATTTTGAATCTTTCACCAAAAGTAAGGGAATTCGGGAAAAACTACAATTGTCTTGTTTATAGAATCCTTATAAATCGGTAATGAATAAACTTTAAAATAGTAGTAGATATTTTTATCTATTAATGGAACTTCCATTATGAACGTTAACTGGTTTTCTTTTACATAAGCGTTTACAGTGATAATTCTTTCAAATTTTAACAAATTATTCTCATTAACTTCTTAAACTAAACTATTTACTTGCTCTATGGATTTTAACACTTGAAGTAATTCTATAGGATTTACGATAGACTGATGTAGTACAGACACTTTACTAAATGCCAAAGCTGTCTCTATTTGATTAACTTTTGCATACATAATCCTGAACATACTCATAAACATATCAAACATGCTTAGGGTGTACATCAAAAAGAGACTGGCGTTTTCTTTAAAATCTTTATATTTTAGTAATTTTTCAATTCTTTTTAATCTTTTTTCCAATATTAACGTATTTTCTTGTAAGGTTTCTGTACTATTCACAAAGTTATCCAACATTCTGGTGATCTAGGTTATCTTTTTATCAATTGCGTTTTCTTTAGAGCCAATTCGTGAAATAAGAGTGTCATATCGAATAGCGTCATCGTTATCTAAATTTCCAGAGACTGCTTTAATTAATCATCAGAAGGGATTAACTAAGCCTCTCTTATATCTATGTAATGGAACCAACTGCCGAAATTTCACTACAGTTATTTTACGCATGTACTCTACTTGAGTTCTAATACCTAAGAACTCATCAGAATATGGTGTATGACCATCTACTAATCTAAGAAACTGATTAAACTTTAATATATGATAATCTAAATCGCTACTAATACCGCTTAAATCTAAAATCTTAACTATTAACCACTTATCTTCCTCCTTAAACGCTTGTCCTTCTTTAACGGGTAATATCCCGGGATTGTTTTCAGTCATTTGACGATGAAAACCCTGGTTTTGGGGAAGCAGGGTGAGTATGACCAAGCACCACCTGTGGAGGACGTTTCACATTTTTAATAGCTACTTTTGTATCCTTCTTACCTATTTGCATTAAAGCTACGTTATGCTCTACTCTTCCTGTCACTTTAGCTTTCCTATACTTTGGTTTATCCTTACTTTTCCTAGTGTTGATATCCTTTGCAAACACAGTATCGCCTGGTTCTAACTCTACAGTCTCTTCTACTCTCTTTTCTCGTGTATTTTGCTGTTTATCCAATATTTTATCCAAAAGGTACTGATAGAGGTATTTTGTCCGTTTAGCGTGGTCATTCAACAATTGTTGCATGTAAGTCTTTTCAAATTCACCGTCAAACAATTTATTAGAATCCGTGTGCCCAAATACTATTTCAAAAGGAGTCAATTCCGTTGTTGAATGGATCGTGTTATTATAAGCTATTATAAAGTATGTCATTACTGAAGCAGCGTCTGTACATTTTTGATCGTATTTTACCAAACGATAGATTTTTATTATTGTTGAATGAAAACGTTCAACAATACTAGTCGAATTTGGGTTATTAGTGGTACAAATGTGTAACTAAATTTTGTACATGTCGGCAAACTCTTTCATCAATTCGTTTTTAAATTCAGAACCAGGATCAGAACTAATTTTATTAGGTACACCGTACATCGAAAAGTATTTAATCAATGCACGAACAACTTCCGGTGTTGATTTGTTTTCTATCTCTATGGCCTGTCCTAATTTACTAAACGCGTCTACTATTGTCAAATCTAATAATATAATATAAATCTTATTTTCAATCGAAAAGTGATCAATAAATATTTCCTGAAACGGTGCTGATTGTGTTTGAGTTAACTCTATTGTTGGTTTTAACGGTTTTCTGTCATATTTCATCTTTTGACAAGCATCACATGAGTTAATTACAGCTGATATCATTTCCTGCATATTGTGCCAAAAGTAATTTCTTTTTAACCATTGTTTCCTTTATTACCCGGTGACACGTTTTACCTTCATGATGTTCATTTTCGTCTTCTATATATATTATTCTCTCGGTGCATTCATAAAATCTACCATACCTGCTTTGAATAATTTTATAATAATACTGTTAAAGTCTTTCCTTTATTGCTCGTTTTCAAAATAGATAAAGTATTTAGTTTTAGGTTTGATGTATTCTTTTAAAAATTGTTTTATTAATTCCTGATCATTTATGGGCATATAAACTTCAAGAACTTTTTGTTTTTCCTTAGATATGTTTCTTACGCTTGTTTCCTTCCTAAACCAAGTATAGATAAGGATTTCGTTTGGCTTTGTGTCAAAGGCCTCATTCAAAATAGTAATCCCTTTAGATTCAAGATCTGCAGCTGAATGAACTGTTCCTCCTGAGCTACTTAATAAAGGTGGTAATGGGTAGTCCTGCTCTCGTTCAAAATATTATGAATTGTCTCTGTGTCGGAATTATCAGATAATACTATTGTTTCTATGGGTTCGTCATCAGTCATCATCATCATCATCATCATATCAGCCGTAGGACGTCCACTGCTGGACAAAGGCCTCCCTCATTGATCTCCAGGAACTGCGGTTGGAAGCGGCCTGCATCCAACGCTGACCTGCGGTTCTTACCAAGTCGTCTGCCCATCTTGTGGGTGGACGTCCTACGCTGCGCTTGCCGGTCCGTGGCCTCCACTCGAGAACCTTTCGGCCCCATCGGCCATCTGTTCTGCGCGCTATATGGCCTGCCCATTGCCACTTCAACGTGCTAATCCGTCGGGCTATGTCGGTGACTTGAGTTCTCCTACGTATCTCCTCATTTCTGATTCGATCCCGTAGAGAAACCCCGAGCATAGCCCATCAGCCATCGTCATCAGTGTCGTTAGCTAAATCAGTAATTTTGTCAGTTATGTCCTGAGGTGTTTTTGAAGTCGCTGTTCCTTTTCGTCTACATTAACTACCATTGATCCGTCCAATGAATCACTATCAATAGCGTTTACCTTGATGCGCGATAAGGCATCCGCGTTTGTGTAATGTTTTTCCTTTTTGTACTTAGTTTCATTATCGAATTCCTGAAGTCACAATCGCCAACGTGTTAATTTGCTATTTGGTTCTTTTAAGGGATCTAACCAAGCCAGAGGGCGATGGTCAGTGTAAATGATGAATTAATTACCATATAGATATGGTCTAAAGTGTTTTACGGCCCATGTCACTGCTAAGAGCTCACGCTCTATAGCGCTGTAGCGGATCTCAGTTTCACTGAGAGTCCTACTCGCATAAGCTATAAGTCGATCTGTACCTACAGTACCCTGTGATAGTATGGCACCAACAGCTACAGCTGAGGCGTCTGTGACGCGAATGTAGGGCTTTGATGGATCGGGATACTGCAGTAGAGGCGCGTGCGTTAAAAGTTCTTTGCAATGATGAAAAGCGTCTATATATTTCTGATCTATTTTTTTATTTTTCTGATTCGTTAATGGTTTTGTAATTTTGGCAGTCTTTGATAAAACGCCTATTATAACCAATTAATTCCAGAAAGCTATTAATTTCGGTTACAGTTTTTGGTAGTGGGTAATTTAGAACTGCCTTTATCTTGTCATCATTAGGCTTAAGGCCTTGAAAGTATGACCTAAGTACAGTACTACCTTTCGTAAAAACTCGGATTTATTGAGCTGTACTTTTAAGTTGGCTTTCGACCAACTTTCGCTTCGTCTTCGGCTTTTCGGCTTCGAAGAACCATCTTTGACAGACTGAGGGCAGTCTGTCAAAGATGGTTCTTAAGTATTTAATGTGTTCCTGCATACTAGTAGTGTTAACAATTATGTCATCCATGTATACAAGGCAATGTAAGCCTTGGAGTCCTCTAAGAACATTGTCCATAGCTCGTTGGAAGGTTGCGGGGGCGGTTTTAAGGCCAAAAAGCATCATTACAAATTCATAGTATCCCGCTTCTGTGCTAGGCTTTTGACTATCAATTTGGTGGTAACCGTTAGCTAAATCAAGAGTCGTGAAATATTTACTTTTGCCCAATTCGTCAAATAAGTCCGAGATGTTAGGTAAGGGATATTTGTCATCTGTCGTAATGTCATTGAGTCGTTGGTAGTCAATAACCATTCTAAATTTAGTTTCACCTGAAGCGTCCATTTTCTTGGGTACAAGATGAACTGGTGCATTCCACGGTGAATGTGATTCTTGGATAACATTGTTTTTTAATAATTTATCTACTTGAACTTTAATCTCTTGCATTTGCACAGGAGGTTGTCTGTATGGCTTTACATAAATTGGATCTTCATTTTTGGTTCGAATAAAATGTTTTACCTGATTTGTGAAACTTAAAGGAATCTGATCACTATAAAAAATATCCTTATATTCTTTGCATAATTCAGAAATGCATGTTCGTTCCTCTTTGTTCATGTGGTCAAGTCTAAGTCTCTTTAAATTTTCCTCTAAAATGTCATCTACTTCCATGTCTTTCATTTCAACGTCGTTATAGCAGTTTATGTTTATATAGTCCTTGTCGATTTCCTCTACCTTAAACGGTGATGAAATTGTTAAAATCATTTGTTTGTCTAATAAGTTTTGAATAACTGTGGTCGCATATCCATTGACAGGACTATAGCGGCGGGCATTCTAACCCCTTCACAGAATTGTTTGTATGTCATGAGGGCTTCCCCGGAATATAAGTCGGTGGGTAATTTTACTCGTTGTTCAGAGCGTGCAGCTAACTCTATTACGTGATTTGTTATACGTTTTACAATAGGTATAGTCGTTGTCTTGGTCTGAAATTTGTGATGTTTTAAGTCAATAACTGCTTCTAACTGTACCAATAAGTCGTTACCTATAAGTCCGTCGTATTGCGAGTCTACGTCGTAAACATAGAATTTGTTGAATTCACTGCAGTTGAAAGATGGCATCAATGGAATTTCAATGAATTCGTTATGTATACTTGAAGCATTAGTATTGATGACAGTAAACGGTTCACACAGAACATAGTCAGCGAAAAACTCATGTACTTTTCGTGGACTGATGAAAGATCGTGTACTGCCCGTAACAATTATAAATTTTGCATCGATATCTGATAAATATATATATGGCAGTTTTAATTTGATATTATAGTTTAAATTTATCACTTCCGGTTCACTATAGTAGAGGCACGTATGTGAAAATTTTCAGATTTAATTACATTTTCTTCAGTAGGTGACTGAATATTGTCTGTTGTGAATTAATTTTGTGAATTATAATAATCCGCATAATCATCTTCAGTGAAATGATTATCTTGATCATCATAATTTTCCAAATCGTAATTTTCACCTAACTCAAGCTCATTCAATCGAAATCTCTGAGGTTGTTGTGCCTGTATTTGTTCTGAAGAGCGGTTCTCATTGTGACATCGGTATTGAATTTTTGTAGAAATGGTTTATGACCAAATTGATTCTGATTTAACTGGGGCCTATAACCAAACTGCGGCTTCGGATTAAAATTATGTGGTTGCATGAACCTTTGCTGGCCAAACTGTGATGGCTGCATCAACTGTAGTCTATACCCAGTTGAAATCTACGGTGTGAATTTGTTTTTAAAAGTTTGCCTATCTGACTGTTACTTGGAATGCCAAAATTAAAGCGTGGGGGTGTATTGAAGGTGGGTCTAAAGCCCGTTCTGAGATGATGAACCTGTACCAAATTTTGTGGATGTTGTTGCACCTGCTGTTTGTAGAGGTCTAAGCATTTTATTACGGAGAGTATACTGCTCATAAAAGTTCACATGCTCTACTACAAACTCCAAAGCCTTTTCCAAAGTGGAGGGCATTTTCATTCGCACTGACCTAATAAGATTTTCGGGCAAGTTGTATAAGAATACATTAAGTGCCAGGTGGTTATAGATGCTAACCTTACTATTCCGTATATCTACATCCAGCAATTGGTTCACTTTTGATATAAGTACTGATCTAACAGACTGTACCCTGTTACAAAACTCTACATAGCTTTCCCCATGTTTCATTTTTAAAGTTTCCAACTCTATCGCGATACATTCCTCACTTCTAGGATCACCAAAATGTTGCACTAAAACAGATTTTAATTTTTCCCAAGATGTTATGTAATTCTGCTCACTAGCCAATGCTGCGGCTTCATCTGTCAATTTACTCGTGATTGTGTGTAATACATAAATATTTTGTTCTGTATTTCCTTTAATTTTTTCTACCACATAATCACATTTCCTTAAAAATAGATTAAGGTGGCGTTTATTGCCATTAAAAAGAGGTAATATGTATATTCACTATTTCTTTTGGTATTGGGGTAAGAGTCGACATTTTCACAATTTATTAATTTATCACAATTTATTATATATATAAACTATTTTAGGGCTAAAATCATTAATAAACTAATCACAAAATTGTATGTGGATAAACTAGATTTTGATTTAATACTAAACTTATTTCTTTGGCTGTTTATGAATTTTAATAAATAATACCAAATACTATAACAGGCATAAATTTTGATTTGCACTGTGTCACCGCTTCAAACCGCTGCTTGACAAAAGCGATAGATATAACACAGCAACCCTGCCGCATCGGACGCCATCAGCAAGGCGTACCCAAACAACACTTCTTCACTCGACCACGGCGAGAGCGCATCAAATCAATTTTATTATATTACCTAAATCAATACAAGCATTTTCATCAGCATAAAGTATTTCTTTTCTGAAGGCTCCTAAATACTCGTAGTAAGGTGTCCGAATTGACATAATTTTTGGCGACCGTAACAGAACACGAAACAAACGCGAAACACGCTCGTGAATATCAAGAAAAAACCACCGGCGGCCATTAAATGCAAAATCGTCGTGTTGGACTACATTGGAGCCAAAATTTATTCGTAAAGAAGATTCGATAATAAACTAAAGAAGTGGATTCAGAGAAGACATCACACATTTTCTACCTATTGGAGGGCTGCGTCTAGTTCCAGCAGTGAAGCAATATAATACTTCACCACGAACACACACGTTGGCGGCAGCGCTCTTCAAAAAGATAAGTGCCCTTCCTTTTTTTTCCACATAACCCTTTACAAATTCCATACATCCAAATCCCTTATTGTTGCCTCTCCGCTGTGTAAAGAAGTCTAAATATACCTAATTACTTTGGTATTCAAATGAATGTTTTAGTGATGACGTATTGCGTTTGACAATTAACGAATGGATAATCTGGATAAACACTTACTTATCCAGATTATCCATTCGTAAATTGTCAAACGCAATACGTCATCACTAAAACATTCATCCACTCATTTTATCCACTAATAAAACTGCACATTCATCATTTACTCGCTATTCACCAACGCTAAGCGCATACCTTTATACGATACCTACCCTCTAAAACTACGTTAAAATTATATCTCATTTGCCTGCGATTGCCTTTTGCCATATAAATTAAACACTCATTTGTAATAATTTTACGATATTACTTCGACTAGCAGCAAATCCTTCATCATATTTTTCCAAACAAACCTATAATTTCTCTATTTTCACTCATTCGGACAAACATTCCAGATTTAACCGGGGCGCCCCGGTCACTGACCTTTCCATTGCATTGTTACCTACTGCACTCCGCGCGATCAGCTGATCGGCACTCACGCACTTGCACGGATTCCAAGGTGTCCCCAAGTGAAGGAGAACATCCCCAAGGATACGTTATTCCGACTGCAGCTAAGTCAGAAAGATTATTGTAATTTTATTCGAAAACGATACATAGAATCATACCTATGATTTAAACGTTGCTTATTATTCATACACTGACAATCATACAATAGGCATTCTAGATAATTAGTAAGGCATTTGCATATACATATTTCATATTGTTATACCACGGATGATATACATAATTTAATCGTTCGACTGGATACGTAACTAAGTAGTATTTTCTTGACTAGATAATGTAGTTATAAGTAGTAAATCAAAGGCGTTAATTTGTTAGTAATAATTGAACTCATGTTCTTATAATTTGATAATCCATGTCTCTCCATGTCCTATAAGTACATATTTGCTTGTCATGGATTTATTTATAAATCCTTAAATTGGTAACTTTTATAATAATATTATAGTATTTACTCAATCTTTGTGACAACTTGCTTGTTCTACACATACACAGTTCATAATTTGGTTAGTTTGTTTGATTTTTTAAAAGTAGTTTAATAAATATACATTTGATTCAATTGACAAAAACTAGAATAATACAGTTATGGAAATAATCTTGTAGGGGCATGGTCGCTTACTGATTCTTACTACATTTTCACACGTTAGCCTACTGATACTATAACTATCCTAGTCATGGCTACTGAATCAGAAAAACCTGAACTAAAGGAATTAAATGTAAAACGTAGTTCTATTAAAGGACAACAAAATTTTAAAATTATCTAACAACAGTAAATTCATTGGCATTGTCTGATATTCAGTTAACCGAGTTATCTTTGAAGTTAAATCGATTTGAAACACTATCCACTAAATATGATAGTCTCCAAAGTGAAATTGAGGTTTTAAACTGTCAAAACTTAGACAATGAAATTGATGAGAGGGATGGCATAGAGCACGATATTATTTTCTGTATAGCAACAGCAAAAAGGTTAATTGAAGAAGCTGATATTCTAAAGGAGGCTCGACGTAAGTCTGTAGCACCCGAACCTCCCCTATGCCATCACGACCATAATCAAAGCGTAGGTTTCAAGCTGCTGCAGATTCAGATCTCAAAGTTTGATGGTGCATATTTCCGCTGGCTTGAATTTCGTGATACCTTTCAATCGCTAGTTCACTTAAATGAAAGAATATCTGACATACATAAATTTCATTACCTCATTTCGTATCTGGAGGGAGACCGGCGCGAATAGTATCGGATCTGGAGGTGTCATCATTGAATTATAGCACAGCCTGGTCACAGCTTTGTGAACGATACGATAATAAAAGACTACTTGTCAATCATCACCTTTCTGCACTGTTCAACATACAACAAATCAGTCGAGAGTCAGAACGTTCATTGAGATTTTTAATAGACCGAGCCGATGTTCTGGAATCATTAAATCGAAACAAATACAATAGCCCTACTACTTCATCATCCGAGGCTCGCCCTGGCAATAATACTCATACAAGACAGATGAACACACAAAATAAACAACACTTTAACAATAAAACACATTTTAATTTTGATAATGACAAAAATCCATATCATGTTAAAACCTTCGCAGTTACAAACAAATATAAACAAAGATTTACATGTGTCATTTGTAATGGTGAGCACAAGGTTTTTCAATGTCCTAAATTCAGAAATAAGAATTACAATGAGAAATTAGCAGATGTTAGAAAACATAATTTGTGCAGCAATTGCTTAAGGCAGGGGCACGAATTATCTGCATGCCGCCTTAGTCCTTGCTTGGTGTGTAACAAACGTCACAATACCATATTGCATCAGGACAGTGTTTTGCCACCCGTTAAAACAACCGAATCTGTTGTCTCCTTTTCTAAGCAGTGTCCTAACGAAGTAATTCTGTCCACAGCCATTATTGAGGTTTTAAACCCGCTGACAGGCAAAACAGAGAAGGTACGTGCTCTCCTCGACTGTGGCAGTCAGTCCTCTTTTATCACGCACGCCTGAAAGAAAGATTGCAATTAGTCAAACATAAAATAGATGCGATAAACATAATAGGTATAGGTAATAATTCATGCAATAGAGTCATTGAAAGTTGCAATGTAAGGATACATTCAATCAACGAGGCCTTTGGTACTGATCTGTCATGCTTGGTGATGGATGAACTAACAGGCAAGGCGCCCAAGGTCCCTATAAATCTACAGCACATTCAGTTACCAGGTAATATAAAGTTGGCTGACCCCAGCTTTAACCTACCTGCGAAGATCGATGTTTTGTTGGGAGCAGACATATTTTGGGACGTATTGGGCCAAGAACAATATTCACTGCGGCCTAAAAACTTGATATTAATTAATTCTAAATTTGGCTGGCTTGTAGCGGGACCAGTTCACGCCAGCGCTGCAAAACACATTCACTGTAATCATACCATCAACCAGTCATATAATCAAACAGATTCCAACATTGAACATATTTTAGCTAAATTCTGGGAGGTCGAAGAACTCTCGCAAAAGGTAAGTCTAGGTAATGATGAAAAAATATGCGAAGAGCATATTTCAGCCAACACTACACGATTAAAAACAGGTAGATTTAGCGTGAGGCTACCTTTAAATGATAATCCTAACTGTCTAGGGGAGTCATACGAAATGGCAAAAGGACGACTCCTAAACCTAGAGAAACGATTTCGTAAAAATCCCAATCTAAAAACGCAGTACACTGAATTCATTCGTGAATACGCCGAATTGGATAATTTATCCGAATCCTCTGATTGTAAACCGACACCCGGATATTTCCTTTGCCATCATGCTGTCTTTCGAGAAGGCAACAAGTCTACCAAAATTCGAGTAGTGTTTGATGGCTCTGCCCCCACCACTACTGGGTACTCACTTAATGACATTCTCCGGGTAGGCCCCAACGTTCAGCAATCTCTTTTCTCCATTTTGATCAGAGCAAGACAGTATAAATACTTACTCACAGGAGACATCGCAAAAATGTATCGCCAAGTGGAAGTAGATCCTCAGGATCGAAACCTACAATTAATCGTATAGAGAGATGACTAAACACAGCCTATTAGGACCCTACGCTTAAATGTTCTCACTTACGGCACCGCAAGTGCAGCCTATTTGAGCACAAGGTGTTTATGGCAAGTTGGGGAGGAATGTAAGGATAAGCAAATCAAATATATTATACAAAACGATTTCTACGTAGATGATATGATTACAGGCTCAAACAAAGAAAATGAACTACGTAGTATTCAACAACGAGTGTCAGCAGCTCTAAGTTCCGCTTGCTTTCCTTTACGAAAATACAAAAGCAATTTACTCAATTTTTTGGAAAACATCGAGCAGATTCAAAAGGATAAATTAATATTAAGCGAGTCGCCGAGCACACTCGGACTAGGATGGAATCCATCAAAAGATTACATAAATTACCCTATCAAACCAATGTCTACTGAAGATTTAAAAATAACCAAGCGTTACATAATGTCAAATTCTTATAGGATCTTTGATCCATTGGGATTACTTAGTCCGTGCATTATTCAACCTAAGATTATCCTACAAAACTATGGCTTCTCAAAGTTGATTGGGACGAGCCTGTTCCCCAAAACGTTAAGGAATCTTGGAAGGAATTTTCGAACAATGTGCAACATCTGTCTGATTTGCAAATACCTAGAACTGTTCTGTGTGACCAGCCAAGGCTCATAGAATTTCATACATTTAGTGATGCTTCCCAATCTGCTTATGGTGCATGTATCTATGTTAAATCGACCAACGTCAATAACCTTGTGACCATAAAGCTATTATGTGCAAAGTCTAAGGTCGCACCCCTCAACCCCATGACTATTCCTCGATTGGAGCTTTGTGCTGCTCTCCTCGCTGCTAGGCTTACTAAAAGCGTATTAGAGTCCATAAAATAGAAACCTGCGTAGTTCTCGCATGGATACATGGCTCACCTAGGAATTTAAAAAAGTTTGTATCGAATCGTATAGGTGAAATCATAGAAACAACTCACTCCTCATCATGGAGATATGTACCCACCGCAGACAATCCGGCTGATTTAACCTCTAGTGTCATAAATGCCAGTCAGTTGCCAAGGTCAAATCTGTGGTGGTTTGGTCCAGCATTTCTCTCTCGAGATGAAAATGAATGGCCTAAGCTTGAAACAAATAAAAACCAAAGTGACTTGCCTGAAGTAAAATCGACCCAATCCAATTTGGCAACTACCCCTGAACCTGCAATAAGGTTAGAAAATTATTCACGTTTTTCAAAATTGCAAAGAACATTTGCTTATGTGAAAAGATTTGTTTTTAATTTAAAAAATCCACTTACCAAGAAATCCGGGTTCTTAACTACCAGTGACCTAAATGACTCCTTTAACCATCTGTGTTCAATAGCACAGTACAGTCTTTTTCTAAGGAACACCACATGCTTAAACAAGGCTTACGGCTAAGTAGCAAATCTAAAACTATATCACTATCTCCATTCATTGACGAAAACGAACTCATAAGAGTAGGTGGTAGGATTGACGCGTCTAGTTATCCTTATGAAAAAAAAACATCCAATCATTCTAGACTCATCCCATCATTTGGTGAAGATATATTTTGAACGTGTACATCTTCAGCTGATGCATGCTGGGCCACAGTTATTATTGGCTTCTGTAAAGGAAATAAAAGGCCCTTCAACGGACGACGGTTAGCTCGTAATACGGTTCATAATTGCGTTAGGTGTAGACGCTTCCAAGGTAAAACTTTATCGCCAAAAATGGGAAATCTTCCAGCACAACGAATAACACCTGATTTTCACTTTTTGTCTACTGGATTAGATTTTGCTGGTCCATTTTTCATCTTAAATCGCAAGGGCCGTGGCTCTCAATTGATAAAATGTTACTTGTGCTTATTTATCTGCATGCGATACAAGTGCTTTCATTTAAAGGCAGTCAGTGGTCTCTCAAAGGATGAATTTCTGATGGCCTTTTAAAGATTTATTTTGCGCCGCGGTAAACCGATAGAAATGTTCTCCGACAATGGTCTTAATTTTGTTGCTGCTGCTAGGGACTTAGGATCGTTTCTAAAATCAAACAATCAATATCTTTCTGACTTCGCTGCCCAGGAAGGAATTAAGTTTTCCTTTATTCCAGCTTACTCTCCGCATTTCGGGGGCATCTGGGAATCCGGAATTAAATCCGCTAAACACCATATTAAACGAGTCATAGGCAATAGTCACTTAACCTTTGAAGAACTTCAATCTTTATTTACACAAGTGGAGGCAATAATCAATAGCCGTCTGTGTCCCATATCATCTAGTCCTGACGACCTTCTCTCCCTTTCCCCAGGGCACTTTCTCATCGGACGGCCACTGACAACGTTTCCGTCTCCAGCTCTTGAAGACGTCAACCCAAACTGATTGCAACGCTTTCAGAGGCATGAACAAATTTGACAACACTTTTGGCTCCGCTGGCAGAAGGAGTACATATCCAAACTTCAACAGCGACAGAAATGGAAGAGGGAAACTGCAAATATCAACGTCGGCGACTTAGTTTTCATAAAGGAAGACCACGTACCACCACTGTATTAGAATCTTGGAAGAGTAACAAAACTATACTCCGGCCCAGACCAAATAACAAGAGTGGTAGATCTCAAAACGTCCAAGGGCTGGATGCGGCGCCCATTGGTGCGTCTGAGCCCACTTTCGAAGCCAGAAGACATGCAGTGTTGAAAATCGAGACCTTTCAACGGGACGGAATATGTCGCCGCTTTAAACCGCTGCTTGACAAAAGCGATAGATATAACACGGCAACCCTGCCGCATCGGACGCCATCTAACAAAGCGTACCCAAAAAACACTTCTTCACTTGACCACGGCGAGAGCGCATCAAATCAATTTTATTATATTACCTAAATCAATACAAGCATTTTCATAAGCATAAAGTATTTCTTTTCTGAAGGCTTCTAAATACTCGTAGTAAGGTGTCCGAATGGACACACTGTTTACTTAATTCTACCTACACTATAATAACAAATTCCTACAATAGGAAACCAGATAACTTTATAACGAAAAAAGTTTGATTCCGAAAAAAACAAGACACGAAAACATGAAAAAGGTAGGAAAGGATGGCAAAAATTCTACTCACCAGTCAGTCACCAACATGCTCCTTCAATCCCAGGATGCTTCACTTAGTTGTTTGTTCGAACAGATCCGATACGTTCGAAAATTCACGGAAACACGTGAAAAACTACGCGTAAATTCGGAAAATCTGCCCCGCCTGCGCCATTGAAGTTTACGGGAACGTTAGAAGTGTTTTTAAAAACTAAACTTTTATATTTGGATAAAAGAATTTAATTAAAATATTATTACAGTGAAACGTCTAAGACTAATTTCATTCTCGAGACGAATGATTTATTTAGTATAACAATAATAAAGCCAAGAGGCACATAACACGTAGGTGGTCGCTGATAAGCGGCCAGCCAAACATCTGAGAATGCAGAGTTTGCGTCTTTATGCGCTCAATATAGTTATGCGTATCTCAGCTGGTTGCATAACTAGGTACTACTCAGATACATTTTAGAATTTTTTAAAGCGTTTTAACGCTTTTAACGTTCGGACCGGTCACCTTACTTACCTAAGTGACCTATCTTTTAAAATCAAAATTAGATGAACTCACGTTACCTGTAATTTGAATGAAACTATAGGTCAAGTAATTTGGTTACTTATTTCGTGGAACTACTTTATTGGTCAAAGATTAAGGCAGTATTTGTATGATTTGACAACTCCTTAAATCATATTTAGCCACTAAATACGTTTAGGCATCGTTGCGAGAGTCGCCCTAAGAATATTTTTTGTTGTTTTTTGGGAGACAACAAAAAAGCTTTTTGGGAGAAAGTTGTAGTAGGTTTTGATGTATTGCATGAATGCTTTAAAGTTATATTTATATACTAGCTGACCAATCCGCAGCTTCGCACGCGTAGTTTTTCAATAGAAACATTACCCTCCTTCTGTGCAGTTGGGTAAATAGTAGCCTAAGTTACTCAGGGATAATGTAGAATTCTAATTGTGAAAAATTGATGAAATCGGACTAGTAGTTTTTGAGTTTGTTCGTTACAAACAAAGAAAAATACAAATGTTTCCTCTTATGTAGATATAATATTAGTATAGATAAATCGATTGAAACTAATTAAACCTTATAAACTAACATTTAACATAAATATAACCGTCTACAAAACTGAATCGATACAATTTTACTTAGAAAACTTTCGTGATTGATTTTAATCATTATTATAAATACGGGACTTATCACGTACCGTCTTATCGGTGTTTCAACCGACAATGTTTCGGTTCAATTCGTGAACCTTCATCAGGGCAGTGCGAGGCGAGACGTTATTCGGAGCGGATCGCACTCACCCTGATGAACCACACCTGAAGGTTCAGCAGGTTGGAATCAGCAGGTGGCTCGGTGTTTGCGCCATCATTTTTTAAAATATTCTTCTTCCAGCGGTCACCTTTGGCCCAAGCGACATGATATTGCGTTTTTTGTGCCCAGTCCAATGCATCTATTGCTATATTATTCTGGTTACACAGCCATTCAACAAGGACGTAATCCTTTTTGTAAACGGTCATGTGAAGCGCTGTATCGTTGGTAAAAAATTAGTATTAGCTCCCATCTTGATCAGCTGCTCGATGATCTTGGTTGCACATCTACCAGCTTGCGTTATCACAGCAGCGTGAATAGGCTGTGACCCTCGGTCATTGTACCACATTGTAATATATGATGATGGTCCACTTCAATAAATGATTGTACACGCCGAAGAAGCTCTATGCTTCCTGCCTCACAATCACAAGCTTCGTGGAAATAATTTCAAACTCTGAGATTCTTGTTAGCAATCATTGTCTAGAAAATATCGGACATGATTTTGCCAAGGATTTAGATTGGTGAAAAAAACCTTTCAATGAATCATGTTCTCTGATAAACGCCAACTGAATATTATCGAAGAATATTATCGACTCGCGGTCTCTCATCAGTCATTCGATACAAATAGATAGTACAAGGTGACTCTGGGGGGAGGTTATCGGGAAGTACACGAAAAGTCAATACATTATCTTCGTCAGAGTTTTACCTATATCACATGTTTATATAATACGTTGATGTTAAATCGGTTTATTTAGAATCGGAAGTAGATCATTAGGTCATGAATTCCCCAACATGGTTGCCTCTTCTACTTAAGGAAGATGTTGGTGTTGTGGCTTTTAATTGTTGAGGGACCATTTTTCTGGGAATCAAATGACGTGTTACCCAAATTATATGTCATGTAAACCTCGCCGAAAACAGGCGATTTTGAATTGAAAACAGCCCTACGGCTGAGCCGGGAGTAAAGTTTCATTGAATTTCAATATGCCCTTGCGGGCATTAATGATTTGAATTATACATCATCATCATCATCCATAGCCTGGCTTCATCCATTGTTGGGTATAGGCCTCCCCAATAAATTGAATTATACAATAAAAACTTATTCGTAAATCGAACTAACCTCTGCACAGAATGCACCAGCCACCAACCTAGATTTGGTTTGTATTGTCTCGCAGAAAGTGTGAAAAGTAGAGTATTCTTCTCGTGGATAAAGCTGACTTCATCTTGGGCGTGCTTATATCCTTCTCTGCTCTCAGGATTCTAGTAACTCCCTCGCTCCGTTCGTGAATTAACTCTAGAATCCTTCAGTACGTTCGGGTTTCAATATAGCGCTCGTGACGCAAGACAATGCTTTATCCCCTCGTTTAATAATCTACTATTACGTCACGGTATAAAAAAAATATAAACATTTTACGATAATGAAACTATTTTATTATCTAATATCGGTGCAAGAAATAAAACAACTACATATTGATTGTTTTGGCTTTTTTGTAAAAGAACACGATTTCGTTGGTGTGTTTGTATCGCTTGACATTTATGACCCTTAAGCTCTGCTTTCAAAGGAAGCGGCGGCCGTTATTATAATGGTCGTAAATATGTGTCCGCAACTGTGTCAACTTTTATATAAAAATAAAAACCCTCTTTTTGCGTCGGGAAATTTAAAACAGAGATAACTATGAACTACTACAGATAAATAAGCTTCCTATTTTAAAAATCGCGCTGGAACAAAATGCGACGCACAGACTCGCAGCGCAGGCTACTAGAACACATTGCCTAATCCCTGTCGTTTGTGCCACAGAATTCAGTAATTTGTAGTTTGCTCTATACTCCCCGCTGTCGTACCCACAGAACACAAAAACCCACTAACCTTCTTATACTGTGTACTTTCTACTAATATTATAAACGCGAAAGTTTGTATGTATGGATGTATGGATGTTTGTTACTCTTTCACGCCGGAACGGCTGAACCGATTGCGATGAAATTTGGTATGTACGTAGATCATTACCTGGATTAACACATAGGCTACTTTTTATTGGCAAACCACGCGTGCGAAGCCGCTGGCAACAGCTAGTTAGATATAATTTTACATTGTGTCGCTGTTTGTTTACACAAATATTTTTTAATAACTTATACTGTCCTACTGCTGGACAAAGTTATAAAAAAAGACATGCAGGTAGACCAACTCATATTTAAAATGATTGACATCGTGCTCAACGGGATGGGCATGTAAGGTTTCTGGCATCGTTAGGAGCTGATCTATTCGAAGTTTGAATCTGCCGTCAAATGACATTCACCGTTTTCAAGAAACCAAAGCTTTATCGTATCTGAAAGAGCTCTTACGCATTCTTAATCCTAAACGACCTCTTTCAAAAACGAAAAAAACATCTATTGGATCACCATCAAAAGGAAAAATTGCGAGTCGGGGCAAAGTCCCACGATTTACAAGTCGGGTTTTTGAAAATCTCTGTTCATTTTATATTCAAGCTTAAATTAGTTTCTTCTAATATTTTTAAGGGTTAAAAAAATAGTACGTCTGCAAGTTATAGTGTGAAACCTAGGCAAGTGGTTTAAAGTGCTATAAGAGAAATTGTCATGAAAATATATTAAAAAAACCATTTGTTTTTCTCTTTATATGATGGTGAATGCACGAGCCCATGACTGATCTGATGTTAAGCGGTTACCGCTGCCTACCAAACAATTTAAATAATAAAAGTGGTAAAGTGTGTGTAAAGTCGCAAAAAATATTGTACGGAGCTGCTGTTTCTAACCGGAGCGGCCACTTAGGTACCATTCACAAAAGATATACGTTTTATATATATGTTACCGCCATAGTACGGAGTTTAGTCGCGCGCGAGTGAAGTGTGCATCTTGTGTATGCTGTGCTGTGACTGTTGGGATATTTTAGCTTAGTGATTACTCCGTGGGGACTAAACGGCTAGGCTAGGCCTGTGGGGAAGATTTAAATACGGTGGGATTATTTCAGCTCAGTGATTAATCTATTGGGAGGATTTCAGCTCTGAGGGAGCCATTTTTAGCATAGCGATGATTTTGTAGGAACATAATATGCTCAGGTGATAATCTGTGGGGAATATTTAAAGGCAGTGGTTACACTGTAGGTACATTTCAGCACAGTAGGGAAGATGTCAGTTCATTGAGGGATACTTATACTTAATGCAGATTACAACTCATTTATAATTCTGGAAGAATTGAGCTTTGTGGGGGCCATTTCAGTCGGTTACTTTGTGAGGACTTAGCGATTTAGTGGTTAGCGTGGGACCACTACATGCCTAGGAGTTTAGTCTGCGTATTGGTACTCTGGTGTAAGCCTACTGGATATTCTGGGATATGAAGATGCTGGTGCTCTGTGTGTTGGCAGCAGTGGTCGGTGGATATGCCATGGACATAAGCGGTAAGAAAATATTTGTTAATTTAATAATAGATTAACATAAATAATATAGAATTAATTACAAGTATATAAAATACAAAAGAAACAGTTGAATCATCTAAAGACCGTTGCAAACGATCTATAGATAGCTCAACTGCAACTTGCTCAATTTTTTTTAACTAAAACGGGCATGGCCCATTGAACTAATCGCAATTATATTTAGGAGCAAAAATAAGTACATCAGGTCAAACAACAAATGATATACGTAGAAATTATTAGGTTTAATTAAAAACATTAATCAGAATTAAATAATTAAATATTGGTTGGGCCTATAACTTATAATTGTATTTATGTAATAAGTAAATGTGAAATAATTAATAATGTTTTAATGTCTGTATAACTATTGTTTTGAATGCTTATCAACATTTCAGCTGCCATTCATAAATACAAATTTTAGTGAATTTTATTTTTAGTTCTGAGAAAAGTTGCGTACCATTTTTATAATGGTTTGAGGGTCCACATTTCAATTTTCAAAGGAAAATCACATTATCATTATTTTGATCACATTTTACGAGTATATAATTTCTTAAATTTTTAATAAATTTTTAATCATCGTCCATTTTTGTCGCACAGAAACTCTTATTTTCCGTTAGCATGTTGTTATGTAGAGTACCTTCATAATAGAGTGGTCTAACATTCCTTACCAAGTGTGATACATATGGACACTAAATAATGCTTGTTTTTACATAGTATAATTTTTCCTGGTTTGACACCTGGTCGATAGATACCGGAAAGTATGCTCAATTTGACGACCTTCGTGGCGCAGTGGCCATTAGCCGGTTGAGACGCAGGAGTTTGCTGTCGATTCCGCGGAACAAATGTTTGCATTATCTACAGATATTTGTCCTGGGTCTTGGTGTTGTTCTTTCTAATATAAGCTGTATTATAAAAACTAGTTTTTAATAGCGCGCTATGTAAAGTGTTTTAAGTATTCTAACATTTCGTCAAGCAGTGTTTTTTTCGATTTTCTCGAGATTTTGATAATAAAACAAGAACATTTTATAGATATTTTTTTTATTTTTTGTGTTTAAACCGTCCCTTCAATATAATTAGTTTCGATTGCAACACCTTAATATGTTTATGCGCCGTAGAATAAGGTCATTACTATCCTGTAAATGTTTTATTGTTGCCTGAATTAAATGATTTATTTATGATTATTATTATATTTAATCTTGACAATAATTCGTGCAAAGCCGTGTCGGAGCAACTAGTTGTATAATACAGCTGTAGATTTATGTTATGGAACTTTTATACTCTTTGTTAGAGGTGATAGACGGAAGAAAACTCTCGATTAATACAAGGGGCTGTGCATAATGTGGAATGTGCATAATGGGGCTGTTTACGCAGTTAATGTGTCATTTAGCTTAGAATAACATGTTAACTGCGCAAGTTATGGAGTGAATGCATTCGTCCAAAGTAATGTATGCTTTCCTATTATCATACCTATGCCCTCTTACTATTCAGTGTCTTAGGTCTAATCTAATCGGTAAAGTATGTGAAACCTATCTTTGCTGAGATAATCAGCTGTGTGTGACAGACGAACGGACAAAGTCGCACTATGGGTTCGGTAATTAACATTAAGATCGGGAACCCTAAAAGATGAGGATGAAAATAAAGTTGACGTCGACCGGTCCTGTGACGTCAACGGAGTTTTGATAAGTAATATAACTTGTTTGCTAAAATAACGAGTTACTTTTTAACAGACTTCAAAAAAGGAGGAGGTTCTCAATTCGACTGTTATTTTTATGTTTGTTACTTCGGAACTATCGACTGGGTGAACCGATCTTGATGATCCTTTTAATATTTGAAAACTGGTGCTTCCCGTGTGCTCCCATTTCCATTTGGTACAGTTCTGACAATGACATCCATGAGAAAACTATATAAATCTTAAATTTGTTTAATTTTTATGTTATATTTGGTGGCTCAGAACTCCGTAATTTATCAACCGATTTCAAAAATTATTTTTCGTACCACTTGCTCAAAAAAGTGACATTCTATGCGAAGTCGGTTCTCAAAAATCTTTCAAAAGAAATTCTTCAGCTAAAATCTCGTGTCACGGTGTTTGTGGTCGCACTCCTCCGAAACGGCTCGACCGATTTTAATGATGTTTTTGTATATTTTCTCTCCCCCCCCCCCCTCCCAGTTTTTTAATTATGATTTTAGTATTTTTATATGAACAATATCAATATAATTTAACCGTCGTTCATTGACGTGAAGTCAATAACATGAAGTGTCGCGTCACTTTGACAAGAGTATTGTATATAGTTTTTATCCCGAAATTCCCACGGGAACGGGAAATTTCAAGCGTGCGAAGCTGAGGGCGGTCAGTTAGTAGGTAATATATAGAAAAATAACCAGTTCCGATACGAATATCATGCAAAAATGTGTTCCACATTAGTATTCGAACCCGCAATTGGAAGTCGGGGTCACTGGGGCACCGCGGCTTCTAAACTCTGTTATATCCTGACTGAACTCAGGTATTAGGTAGGTACCAACCATCGACGAGAAATCATTCACAGTATAAGCAGTCAGTTTAATGAAAAAATTAAAATGATAAATGAAAATAGTATACTATGATACAAGTGAGCTAAGTTACTCATTATGCACGAGGCTGTGGTTTACAGCTGAAGCCGTAGGCGAGGGCGTAAATCAGCCGAGGGTCTAGTGAGGTAGTTGCTCGCGAGTTTCATACGCACTTTTTCAACACACTTGCGAGGAAAAAACAAACATGTATTGCATAAATCGTTTAGTTATTAAAACAATTGGTGAATGTACAATTTTCAATACGATATTAGATTGTTTTTGATGGCGATTTCACAGTTTGTGTTACATTGGTACTTGCCACTTCTTTAGTATCTTCATTTACTTCTTGTGTAAATGTCGGCGAAGAAGGGAAATCATACAAATTATTGGAAGGAGAAGGCACCAAATAACTCATGCTACGAGATGTACATGGTTGTGGGTTACAGTACGTTTTAATATCAACACAATGTTTGAGCTTAACCATGCTTCTTAACATGGAATAGATGCACCACAGGGAGCTGGGTTTGTTTGTATGTATTGGCGAGTTTAGAGAAATACGCCAAAACACATTTTCAGAAAATGACTGGGTTTTTCTGTTGGTTTTCCATTGTATGAAACTATCGTATGCAGCTAAGTAAGTACTTTGCTTTAGATTTAGTAGGTAGATTTTTGGCTTTCATTTGCATTTTGTGTTGCATTTATTAATTCTGGCGGCGTCAAATCTATCAATTGTTAATCTTCTGTAGTAAAACTCGACATTTTCACAATTATTTACCACACAGCAACAAATGCGATACAAACAAAAAATGGACTATGGTGCGCATTTTTTTTTTGCACACGCCAAATTTAAGTTGATTGATTACATATCATACATACAGCCATACAGCCTACTTGAAAATTATAATTTTAGTGATAAAATGCAAAATATTTTATAACAACTTATTGTGAATTATAAGTAATTTGATAATAATAAACGTTTTTTCGACTTAATTAGGGATACATTTATTTATTCGTAAATGTAATAGGATTTTCAGCGGCATAAAACCTCTTTGTTGTTACAAAAACAGTATTACCCGGTTAAATTGAAAATGCTTTGTTTACTCGCATATAATTTGCAGTTAGGTACTAACTTAACTTTGTAGGGATAATTCTATTATGCACTAGTGTGTTATATTATTACGCACACGTGTGTTATTAGTTCGGTTTAAGGCCCTAGTAACGATGTACTATGGCTTACTTTACGAGCAAGTGCGTTGAAAAAAAAAAACAACACAAAACAAGATACAAAACATAAACACAAGTAACATTAACCATCAAGTCTTACGGTTTAGTTAAACATACACATTTGACTTATAAATAAATAAATTTATTTATTTGAATTGTCTCCGTTTTAGAATATTAGTAAGCATAATGTTAAAGGTTTATTAGTTGGGTATATATTAGTCCTAATACATAAATAAATACCGAATTTCGTCTACGTCAAGTGGCTACCTATTCGTCTTCGCCGGAATGCTCATACCCGTTCCCTCCTGTACAACATCCTCCGAAACCCCTTAACCCCTTCCTACTTGAAGGAACGATTCGAGTTCCTTCACTGTTCTAATCCTCACTCGCTCCGATCGTCTGTAAATTTGATGTTGAAAACCCCAGTTCATAGAACTAGATTCTATGATGATTCCTTTACCGTTCAAGCAGCAGGGTCTTTGGAACACATTACCGGTCTCAATACGGCAAGCTCCATCATTAGCCACATTTAAAACAAGAGTGAAAACATTTTATCTCACAGACATCGTCGTAGTATCCCTATAGATATGTATATATGTGTGTATGTATATGTGTGTATGTTTATGTATATTCTTTATTTTATTTGTTGTAGGTATGTTTATTTATGTATATTATTTTATTTTATTGTAAATGATTTGCGCTCTCCTAAAATTTAGTTTTTGTTTTGTTAATGTCACACAGGTACACCCCCCTCCGTTATTGTAATGTTACAAAAGTCCTCTCCACCCACAGGTTGGCTGGAAGAAAACGCTTCTAAGCGATAAGACCGCCCATTGTACTTGTTGCTTTCTTATGTCTGTTTCTTTTGAAGTGTACAATAAAGTATTTTCATTCATTCATTCATAAATATCTAAAGATAGGTATTTATTTATGTATTAGTATTATAAATACAGTTTTATATTATTAGTTAGTTTGTATTCGTTATATAGTTATATAGTTTGTGCAGCGCTGTACAATACTGCTTCGCTACTTTCCATCCGAAGGTTGCCTGGAAGATATCCACAGCGAACACAGCGATAAGGCCGCCCGTTGTACTATATTTAGCATTAACTAGTTCTTTAAGTATTGCTGGTGTACAATAAAGCATCATTATATTCTATTTTACGTTTTACGGTGGAATTCCAATACTAACCTATTAATACTAACTACCTTCAAAAAAATTGTATTTAAGTATATTTTTTTAATGTTTGTTACCTCAGAACTCCGTCATTTATCAACCGATTTAGATAACTATTTTTTTTTTTTGGAATTTATATACTTTCAGATTGTATCCATAGAAATTTCATCAAAATCGGTTCGGTAGTTTGTTTTTTTCTGTTATCTGAAGATGGTTATATTTTAGTTAACAAGTAAATTTTTTAAAAAATATAACCGACTTGAGATAACAGTAAAAACCAAACTACAGAACCGACTTCCATGTTATTTCTATGGAATCTATCTGAAAGTATATCCTTTCATATAATAAAATAATTTTGGAAATCGGTTTATAAGTGACGGAGTTCTGAGCTAACAAATATAACATAAAAATTAAACAAATCCATGGTTTATATAGTTTTCTCATGGATGTCATTGTCAGAACTGTACCAAATGGAAATGGGACCGCACGGGAAGCACCAGCTTTGAAATATAAAAAGGATCATCAAAATCGGTTCACCCAGTCGATAGTTCTGAAGTAACAAACATAAAAAAAACAGTCGAATTGAGAACCTCCTTCTTTTTAGGATTCCGTAGCCAAATGGCAAAAAACGGAACACTTATGGATTCGTCATGTCTGTCTGTCGGTCCGTCCGTATGTCACAACCACTTTTTTCCGAAACTATAAGAACTATACTGTTGAAACTTGGTAAGTAGATGTATTTTGTGAACCGCATTAAGATTTTTACACAAAAATAGAAAAAAAACAATGAATTTTTGGGGTTCCCCATACTTAGAACTGAAACTCAAAATTTTTTTTTTCATCAGACCCATACGTGTATCTATGGATAGGTCATCAAAAATGATATTGAATTCTCTAACATAATTTTTTTCTTTATCGAATAGTTTGCGCGAGAGACAGTTCCAAAGAGGTAAAATGTGAGTCCCCCCCTCCCCCCTCCCCCTGTAACTTCTAAAATAAGAGAATAATAAAACAACAAAAAATATATGATGTACATTAGCATGCAAACCTCCACCGAAAATTAGTTTGAACGAGATCTAGTAAGTAGTTTTTTTTAATACGTCATAAATAGTAAACCGCAATTTATCTTTCATTCAATCAACTCAAATATAAAAAAAGAACTTTTATATTATGTTACTTGTTGCTACGGAACCCTTCATGGGCGAGTCCGATTCGCGCTTGGCCGCTTTATTTGAAGTCTGTTAAAAAGTAACTCGTTATTTTAGCAAACAAGTTATATTACTTATCAAAACTCCGTTGACGTCACAGGACCGGTCGACGTCAACTTTATTTTCATCCTCATCTTTTAGGGTTCCCGGCCTTAATGTTAAAATCCGAACCCATAGTGCGACTTTGTCCGTTCGTTTGTAACAGCTGATTATCTCAGCAAAGATAGGTTTCACATACTTTACCGATTAGATTAGACCTAAGACACTGAATAGTAAGAGGGCATAGGTATGATAATAGGAAAGCATACATTACTTTGGACGAATGCATTCACTCCATAACTTGCGCAGTTAACATGTTATTCTAAGCTAAATGACACATTAACTGCGTAAACAGCCCCATTATGCACCACCTTGTATTAATCGACAGTTTTCTTCCGTCTGTCACCTCTAACAAAGAGTATAAAAGTTCCATATCATAAATCTACAGCTGTATTATACAACTAGTTGCTCCGACACGGCTTTGCACGAATTATTGTCAAGATTAAATATAATAATAATCATAAATAAATCATTTAATTCAGGCAACAATAAAACATTTACAGGATAGTAATGATCTTATTCTACGGCGCATAAACATATTAAGGTGTTGCAATTCAAACTAATTGTATTGAAAGGACGGTTTAAACACAAAAATATAAAAATAAATATCTATAAAATGTTCTTGTTTTATTAAAAAAATCTCGAGAAATCGATAAAATGCTGCTCGACGAAATGTAAGTGAACTAGCTTATTGTACGATGCCACAGATTACTAAAAAGTTACTAAGAACCGTTCAACGAACTCAATAGTTCAATGACCTCGCCCAGTCAATGACCTGGTCTGGTCAATACACCCAACCAGTCAACAGAGCGCATATAGTGCGTACGGTAGGACGGTAAGTAGGCACAAAAAATCATAAGTAAAATTTTATGGATTAAAAAAAAAAACATTATGTATTTATTATTTATGGCCACAAAAATATACAGCGTCATTATTAGTAGTTTAAATTGCAACACCTAGCGAGCGATAAGACCGCCCATTGTACTATTTGAGTTGTGGCTTCTATTTTGTCTGTAATTTTTATTTTTTAAGTTGTACAATAAAGTGTTTTGATTAATTCATTCAGGGATAATATAGATTTATATCCGTCAAATAATTTTAGTTAGTAATTTTTCGCGATTAATATCAATCATTATTATAAATACGGGATATATCACGTGCCGTTTTATCGTTTTTACATTAGTCGACCGACAATGTTTCGGTTCAATTCGTGAACCTTCATCAGGGACGCGATCCGCTCCGCACTGCGTCTCGCCTCACTCACCTAGCACTAACCAGTCAAATCATTTTCACTTCCGCTTCAGTATTTTCTGAATTTATACAGAAAGAACGCAGTTTACCATTTTATATTATTTTAGTATAAATGGAACCTTGTAAAATAACATGATAGGTAGATTCTATACCTTTAAGGAAATATGTTGCGACCTGTTTGTATATTTTTAGATGTTCTCTGTATAAATGTCATATGTGTAGGTACTTTCGAATGCTTTGCAGTTGTTAATATAATCCGTACACAGTAAGTCTGCATAACGCGAAGTATAGATAATCAATATTAAGCTATGGTGTGCTATGGCCTTAAAGATTAAAATGAGGAATAAACAAAACGTGCTGCGCTGTGCTTTATTTACAATAGCACAGCACAGCGCAGCATAACTCATTGTTATTTAGTCACCCTATATTGCGGTTGGACTCTCTCTTATTTTGTTACAAAGCTCCTTCAAAAGATGCCTGAAAGTAATTTTTATCGCTTTAAACGATATTACATCTTTTATTTTGTCTATTTGTCACGTTTTCACAACTGAATGGCGGGACCGATTTCGATGAAATTTGGATTATGGCCAGGATTGAGACATAGGCTACTTTTTAACCGATTGCAAATAAGGAGAGTTATGTTTTATTGACAAATTACGCGTGCGAAGCCGCGGGCGGCAGCTAGTTAATTATAATATAGACTGACAATTACCATTAATAACAGGTACCTACTTAGATAGATAGCAGACTGTATACAGGATACCGCTCATTTTGTAGGCTTCGTTCATGACAGTGCTTGTACTTTTTGGATCTAGTTTGGGGCTAGATAGCGCTGTGTGAAAGCGCTGTCCAGCATTATTTATTTATTTTATATTAATAAATATTTGTTTGAATGTGGTAGTAATGTTACATTTAATATAATCTTACTGTTCGTATCGGTCTGCAGACTGAGCGTGTACGGACTGTGCCTGCATTACCTACAATGCCCTTGATATAGTCCAATCACCCAGTTTTGTCCCTCTATGGACGATTTTTGTACAATAAGTGGTCAGTATTCCAACCTCCTTTCGCTTGTGCCGCTGTCCTCGCTTGAGCTTCTCTGATCCAGGCGTTTGATTGATTCATTGAATTTTTTTTATGGCACAAAATTAACTTAACTGGTAGATGGATGAACTTCATAATAATAACAATGCAAGCATTTGTTCCGCAGCGGGAATCGAACCCGCAACCTGTTGCGTGTCAGGAATGAATCTATTATTGGTTACGATAGACATTAGCCAGATAACTGACCCGTTAGTATTATTAAACGAGGGTATTTATATTTTGTCGGTCGCTCGTGATTTATGACTTTTTATATATCATTATTATTTATTCGTTTTACCATTTTTGCCCTCAATTAATTCAAAGGGCGCAAATATGGAAGTCCCGACCGACCACCATTTGGGGTCGAGACCCCGGGTCCATGGGGTCCATCGCGTTTTCTAAATTCTTTCTTGGCGTCTGGTCGAAGCGATATGTGATTCGATAGCTGGCGCTTATCTGGGTGAATGCATAAGCATTGCAATTCAGCGGGGCAATGCAGCCAGTGTCTTGGGGACAGTTCCGCCTGGTAGTGATCTGGAGCAGTTGAGAGTGGAGATTCAATTGTTTCTTGTGTATTTTATTGTATACTAGCTGACCCATCCGCAGCTTCGCACGTGTAGTTTTTTAATAAAAATATTACCCTCCTTCTGCGCAGTTAGGTAAAAAGTAGCCTGTGTCACCCGGGGTTAGTGTAGCTTCCCAACAGTGAATTTTTTAAATCGGCCCCGTAGTTTCGGAGCCTAATCAATGCAAACAAACAAACAAACAAATATTTCCTCTTTATAATATTATTTTTGTAGATATTGATATGTTCTTTAATACTGTAGATTTGTAGAACACACTTTTGTTCTATCATCAATAGTTTCCGCAGCGTATGCGTCGAAAGACGTTTTATGGTACTTTTTTACACGTTGGGTTACGTTAGTTAAGTTACAGTAAGGATCCCTAATATTTTCTAGCAATAAATATAGCCTATGTCACTCAGGGTGAATGTAGCTTTCCAATGGTGAAGTATTTTTGAAATCGGCATAGTAGTACAGATATTTGTAAATTCTTTCTGTTATGATGGTTCTCAACCACTAATTCAAGAAATTGAGAAATTCAAGTACGGTAGGTATTCTTGAATTCTCAATACTTAAGTATATCTTACTACATAAAATATTTTTAAACTCGCTATTAGGTTTATTATGAGGATATACCTAATGTTTTAATATAATAACTGATAGGACAGAACTAAATCGTTTAATTTTGTTACAAATAAATATTTATTCATTTACATTTTCATTTATCAATCATAAAAGTAGTTAGTTAGCCTGTTTCCCGGCCCCCTCTGGTTCTCGGCCTCTACGCAGTAAAACTACAATAACAAGAAAATTTTACATCACTCATTCAAAAAAATACTGTTGTCACACAAATTCACTTGACGTTGACGCCTCCTAAATTTGTTCACCTAAAAACGTTTCAATTGGTTCGTCAGTAAACCACTCCTGAGTAATAGTGTTCTGTGGTACGCCAACGCACTATTTAGTTCACTAATTTTGACACACACCCAGTGTGTCAAAATTAGTGAACTAAATAGTGCGCGCCATTTTCTTTAAGGTAAGTTAAAATGTTGATTATTTAGTTTTGGTAACATTGCTTTGATTTATATACGCTGTAGATGAGTTTAAATAATATCATTTATATTCAAATGTATAAAATATGTAACAAAATCCTTTCAAATGTGATGGCCGGATGACTAGATTGCATTTCGTAAAATCATTTTGCTTTCGGCCTCCGGGCCGAGAAATAACTTGAACACGTATATTAATAAATGATCAAAATTAAGTTAAAATCTATTTAATAAATATCATGTCAATTACAAATTTTAATACAATCTCATTCATGTATTTAGCTGCCGGCCGCATGTATCTTAAACAAATTAATGATTTAAATGAGTTTATGATTGTTTGTTTTTGGCGGCCGAGAACTAGGTACATTTTGAATAACTACGTTTCAGCCTACGTAAATTATAATTGCCGGAACATAGAAATTTTATTAATATAATTTATATTATATAATTTTATTAATATATTTATATAATTAGATTAATTTAATTTTCGGCCCGTAACTAAAAATTATAATACATTAAATATTCAAGCTATATTTTATAAATAAATAATGATAGACAATTTATGGACGAAGATTTATCACAGACTTTACAGGTAAAAATGTATAAAAGTCAATAACAATATATTTATAAGAATTGATTTAATAAAATACTGCATACTCATTGTTTTTTTTTCAGTTAGAAGACATAGAGATGTCCCAAAGACCAACTGAAAAAGACATTACAAGAGAGGTTTTGAATAGCGATGACGAAGAATTTAACATATTTTAATTACCTAAATTAGTTTTAAGGGATAGTTTTTGATAATTAAACAAAGTTGTTCCTAATAAGCAAGTACAAAATAAGAAAAAAACAAGAATGTTCCTAATATTCAAAAAAATCATTAAGATTTTTACTTTTTTGTTTTATTCAAAATGAAAACCTATTCTTTCTCAAATAAGGGTCATTTAGAATAATAATAACAGTGGCAGAGAACTGGCTAAATAAACGGCCGTAAACCGAAACAAGTGGCCGAAATCCAGCTTAGTAGCTACTTTCTAATATTTTCTATTATAAAAATAAAACTATATTATTAATGGTAAAATGTGATACGAAATAGGATGGGGCTTCTGATCAAAATACCGCGACAAGTAGTTTTGGCAGTCCTCTCGTGATGTGAACCATACACTGCCTAAAGAATTCTGAAGAGACCGAAACAGGTGGAAATCTGAAGGTGCAAGGTCAGGACTATACGGCGGATGCATTAACACCTCCCAGCCAAACTCTCTTAATTTTTGCTGAGTGGCTAAAGATGTGTGAGGTCTAGCGTTATCATGATGAAAAACCACACCCCTTTTGTTGATTAATTCCGGCCGCTTTATCTCAACTTCTTGCTTTAACCTCATCAGTTGTTCGCAGTAGAGTTCAGAATCGATGGTCCTGCCTGGTGGTAACAGCTCATAATGAATAATGCACTTCCAATCCCACCACACACACAGCATCACCTTGTTGCGAGTTAACCCGGGTTTCGCCACAGTCTGTGAAGCCTGACCGGCCTTTGACCACGACTTTTTTCGCACGTTCATGTCGTACGTGATCCACTTTTCATCACCAGTTATCAGCTTCTTCAAAAATGGTTCGGTTTCATTACGTCGTAATAAAGAATCACAAATGAGTACACGGTTCATTAGGTTTCTTTCAGTGAGCTCGTGGGGTACCCAAATATCGAGCTTTTTTATGTGTACCCAGTTTTTTTCAAATGCGCCTAATCTGTTTTGTGGTCAATTCCCAGTTCTTCAGCTACGTCGTAACTACTGATATGCCGATCTTGCTTAACTTTTTCAAAAATGCCATCAATTTTATCTGTAATATAATACCAGAGCGACGTGCATCTTTGACATCAAACTTTCGGAATTGAAAACGTTTAAACCTTTGTGCTACTCTCACAGACACTGCACTAGGTCCTTAAACATCGCAAATTTTCTTCGCGGCTTGCGTTGCATTTTTACCTTTTTTGTAGTAAAATTTTAAAATGTATCTAATTTCTTCATTAGATTCACACATCTTTAGAGTACGAAAAACAAATAAAAATCACACATTTTCCTAACTTGAATTTGGAATTATCTTCTTTAAAATTTAAACTTTGAATTATACCAAAACCAGCCAGATACAAATAGTATAGCCAAAGAGATTTTATTACAAGTTCATACTTATTATAATGCGAAAAGACTTTTTCCCCAACCTATTATAAACTAACAATAAACTGAGTGAGTCGTACAAACTTACATTTGTAGGACATAATTATGGATGTCAAGAAATCCAAAAAATATCTATGTACCCTCTTTTGGTCTCTAATGTTGGCGACCAAAAGAGGGTACATATATTTTTTTGAAGTAAAACTTCTTTACGCACGCTTGAATTGGGTAGTAAGCTAGTGAATGTGTTACAAAAAGTGCGAACGGAAGTTGTTTCTATTAGTTAGTGAAAATAGAAAGAGAGAGAGAGAGTTACGTTTCGTATATTACTGTAGGAGAAAGAGAGAGAGGTGCGCGTGCATATTTGCTTTCTTTCTTCCTCTCATAGCCAGTGCATGATATATATATATACCTAGTCAGGTCATAAGTATTGTCACACAGTAAAAACTTTTCTTTTAGAATGCTGGCAACAAAAAAGTTTATAGAATTCGAATTTCGAATTGTTCATGAAAATAAAAATGTATACATTTAAGAATTTTACTCATTTTTAAATATGGAGTGGACGCTTAAAGAAGACCGTGTTGCAGTTATTGCGTTGCATCGTTGCGGTTACGCGCCAATTAAAATTATTGACATACTGAAAAATTTTAATACAACCAAAAGATTCGTTTATCGCACCATCAAACGATACAATGAAGACTCTAGTGTAGATGACAGGTCAAGAAGTGGTCGCCCTCGGTCTGTTAGGACTCCAGCAGTGATAAAAGCTGTGAAGGCGCGAATTCAAAGAAATCCCAAACGTAAGCAGAAAATGTTGGCCCTTCAGATGGGGTTAAGCAGAACCACGGTGAAAAGGGTGTTAAATGAAGACTTAGGGCTTCGGGCATATCGAAGAAAAACAGGACATCGTTTGGATGCTCGTCTAATGGACCTGAGACTGAAGAGATGCCGCGCTTTGTTGAAGCGGTACGCGGGAAAAAAATATCGGGAAATTCTTTTGGCGGATGAAAAATTTTTTACCGTAGAAGAGAGCTACAACAAACAAAATGATAAGGTGTACGCACACAGTAGTGAAGAAGCGAGCAACCGTATTCCGCGTGTCCAACGAGGTCATTTTCCATCCTCGCTCATGGTATGGTTGGGAGTTTCTTATTGTGGCTTAACAGAGGTACATTTTTGTGAGAAAGGTGTAAAAACGAATGCAGTTGTGTATCAAAATACAGTCCTGACGAACCTTGTGGAACCTGTTTCTCATACCATGTTCAATAACAGGCACTGGGTATTCCAACAAGATTCGGCGCCAGCTCATAGAGCGAAGAGCACACAAGACTGGCTGGCGGCGCGTAAAATCGACTTCATCCGGCACGAAGACTGGCCCTCCTCCAGTCCAGATTTGAATCCGTTAGATTACAAGATATGGCAACACTTGGAGGAAAAGGCATGCTCAAAGCCTCATCCCAATTTGGAGTCACTCAAGACATCCTTGATTAAGGCAGCCGCCGATATTGACATGGACCTCGTTCGTGCTGCGATAGACGACTGGCCGCGCAGATTGAAGGCCTGTATTCAAAATCATGGAGGTCATTTTGAATAAAATTTAGTGTCATAAGAATCTATGTTTTGTTATGTTCATTTTGGTATATAAATGGTTACATAATGAATAAACTTGTTACAATTATTTTATATTAAACATGTGACAGAATTTATGACCTGACTAGGTATATCTCAGTCAGTAGTTAGTTTGATTATTTTTCGTAATTTCATTTCGTTCTTCAACAATTTTATAAATGAATATATTGAAAAAGAAGTTTTACTTCAGCCGTGTGGTCTAAAGCACACTCGTTTTTTTTCTTCATTCCAGACAAGGAGTACGGCCTGTTCCCCCGTCTGTACCACCTAGACGACTACAGCTCCTGCCTGTCCAAGGCAGACGGACTCTACTGCGTCGGCAGCTTCACCATCCAGCCGCCCAAGCAGTACGACTACACTTACGAGCTCATCAAGGTGAGGGTTCCACTCCACTATAGTGAGAGGCCTTCGCCATTAACTTAGCATCACAATTACCCGAGACGGTTTGCAGACCTTCTTTTTTGCCATCAAGGTATTCAGGTTTCTGTAGGTGTTTTTGGTGTCATTGATCCACCGCCTTGAAAATCATCACCGACATACGATCACTTTTCATAATCAGTTTTAGCTGTTCAGTCCAAACTGTCAGTGTAAATTTAAATAAATAAATTTACCGCCATTAGCAATCAATGTATCTTTTATAAATGTTAGGTAGGAATCCAGGATACCTTAGTGAGGCCAGAATGTGCTGGTAAAAATCCACGTCTATTTATATAGGTAGAATAAAATAAAAAACAAATAATGCTAGACATTTCACACAGCGCTATCTAGCCCTAAACTAAGCAAATCTTATACTACAACTAATTGAATATTAGTGATGTATTTTTTTGTAAGTTCATCTTAAATGCACTCTTAATGTATTTTTTTGTAAGCTCATCTTAAATGCACTCTGAACAAATATCTGTTATCGTGCAAATATTTGTTCCGCGGTGGGAACCAAACCCGCAACCTCCTGCATCTCAGCCGGCATGGCACTAGTATGCACCAAACAACGTTACTACGTGAGACACGTGAGACGTAGTTAGAAATATTGCCAGATTGTACGCTATTATATCATTAAACTGTATTTTTCAACAGACATAAACTTTTCTAATGTATTTTTACGCTTTTCTGGCTGGTTGTCTAAAAACATCGACACAGGGCTTACTATGATTTTGTTATTTCCAGGAATACTCCGCCGTTCCATTCCACTTTAACCGCACGCAGGTCCACCGAGGATACTGCGTCTCCGAACGCTGCCCCTCCTCCGAACGCAACACCAGCCTCCGCTTCGAGCGCTGCGCCTCCCAGTGGGGGAGGAAACGCAAGCTCCGGCTGGCACTCACCTCCCTCAAGTACTGCAACACGTATGCGCAAGAATATGCAAGGAACCAGAACCCGGAGCCCTACGAGCTCTCGCAGAAAGTGCTGCTGGCGGTGGTGGCAGTATTGTGCTTCGGGAATCTCGTTGGGACTGTTTACGATGTGTTTTCTGGAGATGGAGATAAAAGTGAGTTTTTCATGTTTCTGTATCTCAAAACAATTCTCTTGCTTGGGATCAGGAGAAAAAGATCGTACTCCTTTAGAAGCAGTTTGCACCGACATTATCGCAGTATGATTAATCTACTTGGATATCAAGCTAACCTACAAAGAGAGCATCAATATGACTCTTAGACGACGAAATATAACTGCAAGTATAAGAACTATCCTCCATCGCGCAAACGTTGTTGAAGTTGATGTTCTGAGAATCTGAGCATATGTAATACTTCTCTGCAAGACCTGTTGGTCTTAAGACTCCGATCCAAAGGTCGCTCGGTGGGAGATATCTCTTACTTTGGCGGAAAAGTCATCTACGGTATCAGTCTCTACGGCATCTTGCCGGGATTATGATATTTTCGCGTGTTTAAACCGTTATTAACCTGGACAAATATAACCATTCAAAAGTTACCTACAGTTGATCATAGACATCATTTGTAGATTAACAAACAACTTCTTAACTAAAATGTGTATTACTCCAGAGAATCAGATGCTAGCGGTATGGTCTGTGCGTTCGAACTGGAGGAGGCTGACCTCCACGTATGAGGACGGAGACCCACAACTCAACGCTCTTACCCCTGTTCAGGGAGTCAGGTAATCATCATTCCAACGACTACTACGGAGGGTATTGGTATTCTTGGTAATCATACTATTATGTGACGTAATCGTCCATTCTAACAATGAATCCTGAGGCAGGATTAATGAATGAATGAAAACATTATATTGTACACAGTATAAACAAAAAAAAATACAAACAACATAGAAAATATAAAGCAAATAGTACAATGGGCGGTCTTATCGCCTAGAAGCGATCTCTTCCAGACAACCTTTGGATGGGAGGATTTTGTAATAACAAAGATAATGGTCGGGGGTGTACATTTATGGCCAAACTATTTATGAAGAGAGTGCGTCTAACACCAAAATAAAAATATAACTAAATACAAAATTTTATAAATAAATATTAATACAAATACAACATAATGTACTTACATTAAATATATATACATATAGAACATATTATATACATATTATTATATATACTTTTTATAATAATATGGTTTATAAAGATAAGCTGATAAATGCGATTACATATATAAATGAATTGTGCGATACTACGACGTTTCTGACAAATACAAACTTTTAACCCTGAATTTAAATATGGCTAGGGATGGGGCCGTATTGTTGCTGGTAACGCGTTACAGAGATGTACTGCACGGACGGTAAAGGATTTGTCGTAGAAGTTAGTCCTGTGCACTGGAATTTTGAGCAATAGATTTTCAGACGACCGGAGTAGGCGGAGGTTGGAGGAATGAAGGAACTCAAATCGTTCCTTCAAATAGGAGGGGGTTAAGGGATTTTGGAGGATGTTGTACAATAGGGAAAGGATATGAGCATTCCGGCGAAGACGAATAGGTAGCCACTTGAGTTTGAGACGAAACTCAGAGACATGATCGAATTTCCGGAGACCGAAAATAAATCTGATGCAGAAATTTTTAAGTCGCTCAAGCTTGTTAAGCTGGTTCTCCGTAAGGTCAAGATAACTGGCATCAGCATAATCAAGGACAGGGAGAACAAGAGATTGTGCAAGCGCAATTTTTGTTGCGGTAGGTAAGAAGTTACGCAGTCGTCTGAGTGAGCCCGCAGATGCATACATCTTCCGACTCACAGCATCCAACTGCGGACCCCAAGACATGGAGTTATCTATCAGTATGCCCAACTTCTTGACATGTTTGCTGGGCAAAACAGTGACACCATTAAATTCTATGCTAGGGAGAATCGACCAGTCGATTTTTAATAGAGAACGAGAGCTACCTACTACGACAACTTGGGTTTTCGTGAGGTTCACTTTGATACCGTAAGCCTTACTCCAGTCCCGAATACGGTTGAGGTGGAGCTGAAGTATAAATTTGGAGATCGTCTGCATAGAGAAGATGGTAGGAAGAAGTAAGTTGGTGTGATATTGAATTAATAAAAAGCGCAAATACATGATGCTGGGTTGAGGCTCATGTACTGCTGAGCGCCAGGATTTACCCTGTTCTCTTTTGTTTTGTTTATATTTTTCGCCTTTACTATTTCATTATATATTTCTTCTGTATGATTTTAAATGTAGTAATTGTATTGTGTGCTAATGTAGTAAACAAAGGCTAACTTTTTAATAACAGTACATTTTTGTTTTTGTTGACGACCTCTGTGGCGCAGTCGGCGAATAGTCGGCTGAGACGCAGGAGGCAGTGTGTTCGATTTCCGCCGCGGAACAAATGTTTGCACGATCTACATATATTTGTTTCGGGTCTGGTTGTTTTTCTATATATTAAAAGTATGTATTTACAAAAAAAAGTATTTAAGTATTCTATCAGTATCCCATAGTACAAGTTTTGCTTAGTTTGGGGCTCGAAAACGCTGTGTGACATGTCTAGCAATATTTATTATTTAGAACGTGCGTGTTCAAAAAGGATTCTGAGTAAAAAGACAAGACTATTCTTTCGATGTTTTTTTTGGGATTATGGTCTGGATTTTTACACGTCAGAGGCATATTAAATAAATAAATATAAAAAAAAAATGAAAATGGAAACCACCATTTCTTTGTGTAATGAATTGACGCTTCTCACGCGGCACTTACAGCGGAGATTGTAACACTCAACCACCGACACCGTCCTCAGGATGCTGTTGCGTTGCGACTATTCTGCGTTCCGCTGATCAGATACGCAGTTTATCCCTGGTCTCAGTATAGTCTCACTCACTATTTTATAGTCTCACTGGTTTTCTAGAGTCTCACAATCTTACATCTAATAATCAATTTGGTTTTTGTAGCGGTAAGAATACGGAGGATGCTGTGTCACTGCTGACGTCCACTGTGTCGGCTCATCTCGATGTGGGTCATTGTTGTGTAGGGGTTTTCTTAGATCTAGCTAAGGCTTTTGACACTGTCTCCGTTCCAATACTGTTAAAAAAGCTAGACAATCTAGGAATCAGAGGCACCTCTTTGGATTTGTTTAAAAGCTACCTCACTGAACGGAGACAGTGTGTCAAGATTTCTGAAATGAAGAGTAGGCCTCTCACTATACATTACGGGGTTCCGCAAGGGAGTATTTTAGGCCCAACTCTGTTCAACTTGTACATTAATGACATTCATGAGCTTAAAATCGAAAACGCTGACATCTTATGTTATGCTGATGACACTGCAGTGGTCTTCTACGGGTCCTCCTGGTCAAGTGTTTCGGGTGCAGCAGAAGCTGGAATTTCAAGAATAAATAAATGGCTACAACAAAACCTTCTCACACTAAACACTAAGAAGACCATGTATGTTGGTTTTCATAAGACAGCAGCATCCGCGCCAACAATGGAAACAGAAATAAAAATACACAGTGCATATTCCGGTAACACTTTTTGCAGTTGCGATGCACTGACCAGAACTAAGGTCATGAAATACCTGGGTGTTTTAGTCGATGTAAATTTAACGTTTAAACACCATCTAGAAACTCTGTCGGGAAGATTAAGAAAGGTGGTTAATATAATGAGATACCTGAGAAACGTTGCTTGTGTAGAGGTCCTAAGATCAGTCTATTTTGCGTTGTGTCAGTCGCTTCTATTATACTGCGTCACCTGTTGGGGTAGCGCAGCTAAGACGCACTTGTTACAAGTTGAGAGGGCACAACGTTCAGTTCTAAAGGTCATGCTAAGGAAGCCATATAGATTTCCCACAATTGACCTCTACAGAGAAAGTGGTGTCCTTAGCGTTAGGCAGCTTTTCATTTTAAAAACCACAGCCATTGTCCATAAGACCGTATTGACCTCTCTAAGCGATGAAACCCATATTGAGATAAGGATCTTCAAAATACCCACACCTCCATGCAAAACATCTTTCGCACAACGATTTGGCCTTTTCATAAAGTCACATGTATACAACAGTGTACTTAAATACTGTGATTTAAAAGACAAATCAGTTTAACAGACAAAATGTGTAGTAAATAGATGGTTACTTACTCTTTCATACACCGAAACTGAAAATGTTTTAAGTATCTTAACCTAAATTTTATCATTTTATCTACTGTGTCATACATAAGTTCAAATATATATTTATTGTATATATATATATATATATTTTGTTTTATATGTATTATATGTTATGTGTAATATTTTTATTATTTATAGCACCTATAAATACATAAGCTTCCATAAAATAATTCTAATAGTTACTTAAGATTCTTTGTGTTATTTTTTAGTTTAGTATTTTATTTTTTATTATTATTTTTACTTATTATTATTTTTTTGTCAGAATATCTGTAAAATTAGTTTTAGTTATTGGTAAAACTGTGTTTTCCCGAGGTCACGCAATAAAATCGATAATTCTATCTGACTGGTGTTCACAATACAGGCCTGCCTAGTGTGAAGGCCGCTGCTTAATTGTGATCGCAGGTAGTGCCTTCTGCCTCAACTGTATAAAATGTATATTGCTGTTATACCAGGCATAAATTACAAAAAATATCTTCATGTCAAGTTTTTGGCTGTATATTAATATTTTTAATTTTTTCATCCCGATGGCCTATACATTCTAATATCAATTTACTTAGTTTAAGGTATTATTCCTTTTCCAGAGTGTTCCTTATGCTTCTGGTCATCGGCACCCATGGAGGAGTCATTCACGACATGTTGTACGTGCAAAACCCACAGTTTATTGAAAAGGTACACCTACGCCTAGCCCTAAAAGCCCTTCATAAATCTAATCGATGCATAAGGAATATAAGAAAGTTAAAATAAAAGATTTTATTTCAGAAGGAGATACATATTTTGCTAGTAACGAACATAATATTATATCTCTTAGGTGTTTGTATATTTATTATTGTAAAGAAGTAAAATTTGTAAGTAGGTTTGTATGTAATGGGTATACAGAGTGTTTTTTTTAACTGTAACAGTACGGCAGCAACCATAACCAGAGGAGATACAGGTGCAGTTTCTTTTAAAACATCAGCTCGTTTTCGAAGAAAAACATTTTGGCATTAACATTTTTTTGGTTAAGTGTGAGTAGCGCCTTAAAATGAATCAAGTTGGTAATTTTTTTTTATGCCGATCGATGCAGTTCTTTGTAAGGATAATTTTATTGTATCGGATGAAAAAAATCTGAAGAGCGGAAGTTAGTCAAATTTGATAAAAAATATTCTCATACGACAGGACAAACAAAATTCCTTCTAGAAACATTTTATTAGATTCTAATTGCACATTAAAGAAATATTAATACTGTAGCGATTAAGAAGTTTAGGAACTCCATGCTCTCATGAGCAATTCAAAAACATTTCGTATTTCAGAACAATTTTGAATTTCGAACATGGTTCTTGAACCTGTCGGACTTTTATATCAGTCATTTCATTATCTTATTTGTCCTATCATGGCATTGTCAAATACGCAAAAAGTAGACTTAATTGAAGCATACTTCCTTAACCGACGAAGCCCAACTAATGCGCTGAAGTGGTATCGGGAACGCTACCCAGACCGCGATTGATTCATTTTAGGGCGCTACTCACACTTGACCAAAAAATTGTTAATGCCAAAATGTTTTTCTTCAAAAACGAGCTGATGTTTTAAAAGAAACTGCACCTGTATCTCCTCTGGTTATGGGTGCTGCCGTACTGTTACAGTTAAAAGAAACTCTGTATATCTCCGGAAATACAGAACTAATTTTGAAAATTATTTTACTGATAGGAAGCTAGACTATCCCTGAATGCTATAGGCTATATAACAATCCATGATAAGGCCGAGCGGGTCAGCTAGTGTTGCATAATATTAAAATGTCTAACGGCGGGTTCCTATATCCGTCGGTAACCAGCTACGACTCGGTTCTCCTTGAAAACGTGTCAAAAGTTTGACATTAGTTTGACACTTTTAGGGTTACGTACCCAAAGGGTAAAACGGGACCCTATTACTAAAACTCCGTTGTCTGTCTGTCCGTCTGTCACCAGGCTGTATCTCATGAAGCGTGATAGTAAGACAGTTGAAATTTTCACAGATGATGTATTTTTGTTGCCACTATAACAACAAATACTAAAAACAGAATAAAATAAATATTTAAGTTGGACTTCCATACAATAAACGTGTTTTTTTTTCTCGTTTTTCCTCGATATTGATAACGACAATAGGTGAACACTTGAAAGATTCACAGAATGTTGATTTATATTATTCATTATAAAAATAAATAATAAATCAATATTTAAGGGGGGCTCCCATACAACAAACGTGATTTTATGCCGTTTTTATAGATAATTGTACGGAACCATTCGTGCGCGCGTCCGACTCGCACTTGGCCGGTTTTTTTCAAGGAGTAGTCGGTTACCGACGGATATAGGAACCCGCCATAAAAGTCGTTTGGGTCTAGTAACGTAGAGAAAGATAGATAAAATGTTTTACGTACACCAAATAAAATGTAGATAAAATTGTTTACAAATTACTAAGTACACCGGGCGGTATAATCATTGCCTCAAATTCCACCTTCCAGGTTGCGCGTAATCCGCTGCTCGTGCTGTTTTTGAACGGTACCTCGATGGTTATGATCTTCGTGTTGATCTCCAGCTTCCTTCTTGCCTATAACCTGCTGCTGTTGGCCAGGACCCGGGAGCTGACCCTCAGCATGATGCCCTTCTGTCTGCTGAAGAGAATAACCAGGTTAGATTCTGCTCACCTTCACATTGGAAGGGAATTAATTGACAGCCGCTTCAAAGTGATCGTTTCGCTTTGCTGTCTAGTCTTACATGTCCTGAACAGGATAAACATTGTTGTAGGTACTAAAAGTTTTTGATATACGAGATCGATCAGAAATGAGGAGGTTCGTAGGAAAATTATGTTCTCGAAGAAGTGACAGCCGTTGGGGCAGATAGGATGTGTGTCGGGATATTGCTAGTAATGAACATGCTCATTTCGAGCATGCTCAAAAATCAACAGTTGTTTGCATTTTGAGCATGCGGACTGAGACGCGGGTGGAAGGGGGCGTGCTTTAAGCACGTCTGAACAGAACAGGTCTTGCTTATGAGCATGCTTATAACGTTTCAATCAATCTCAGTCTGCGACAGGTTATTATTTTATTCAGTTCTGATCGGATATAATTAACATTATATCTTTGTAAGTTTGAGGAACCACTGTTTAAATATGTATTCTCTTGGGCAACTTCCATTGAATTTGAAGAACCAAAATGTGTATTTTCTTGAACTTCCATTTTAGTCAAGAGCCTGTGCTTAAATAGCATGTGTGTTCAATTGTTTGCTTTCATCACGCTTATTTGGAAGCATGCTTAAATCTAGCATGCTCATTGCTAGCAAATGTGAACAGCTGCAGAGCCTTGCAGAGCCAGTGTGTCAGTACCTTTACTGGTTGTTATGTGCATGTGTTTCCAAACTACTCCCCAAGCATAGGCTGAGTTGGTAAAAACGAGAATTAACAGACTGATAAACTTCGGGTGTGGTACATCTTCGTATAAGTTTCGTTTAGCTGACTCATACGTAGTATATTATGTGTGTATGCTCATGTCAAGGATAGAAACCTTATAAACTTGCTTATTTTGGCTTAGATAAGGTCATCTATAAATTAGTGGCACCTACACAAACACAAACACGGCACATTGTTCTAATGTAAAGGAGTAGGTCAATGCTAATCCTAATTTGTAGGATTTATTTAGCAATTCCTACAATGTTTTAGGATATTATTAACTAATTAGCATGTTTGCCTTCTGCCAACCATTAGGGACACATTTACGACTTGGGTACCTCCAAATTGTATTGTTTCGATATGTTATGTTATACTATACCTACATATAACGATATTGATTAGCGATGCTTCTTCCTGCCCTTTTCCCACATTACGTGGGGTCGGCACAACATGTATTTTTCTTCCATATCTCTCTATCAGCCGTCATCTCCGTTGTCACTTCCCTCCTACCCATATCCCCTCTTCAGACAGTCCATCCATCTCTTCTTCGGCCTTCCTCTACTTCTATATCCATCCACACTCATATCTAACACTCTTTTAGTCACGTGATTTTCTCCCCTCCGCATGACATGCCCATACCACGCTATCCTCTTACTCCTCAATTTTGCTATCACTGGCGCTTCCTTATCACCACCTTTCACTTAACCAGTTAAAATCTCAATTAAAAAAAATAATTTCGATCAAACTTGTTTTTGCAATATTAGTAGGTACTTATGTCAATAAAGCTTGTAACTACATTAATTTTTAGGGTTTCGTTATAAAACTATAAAACTCTAAGGAATCTTGTTAAACACTAATATTATTCAAAATTGCCTTCGACATCCTCAGACGGATAGAGAAAGGCTTGACTAATAATAGTTACCTCTTTATTTATGTCTAGGGTGTAAACATCAACTTTGCTCTGGGTCAGGAAATAAGAGTCTCCAATTTTTTTTTACGTGGGTAGATTTTTGTTTGGTCACAATCTCACCTGATGGTAAGCGATGATGCGGTCTAAGATGGAGCACGAAGATCTAGAAGATACATATGTATTCACTCTTACTTAATGAGCCGGATTCTAGTTTTCAGGAAAGCCCTATTATCTGTTATATACCAGATAAAATATCTTAGAGTTCAGGATAATATGTAATTTCCAGAATAACACCAGTATACTTGATGGTGGTAGGGTTCGCGGCCACGCTGTGGCCGCACATGCGCGCGGGGCCCATGTGGCCCACCCTCGTGGAGCCCGAGAGCCAGATCTGCAGGGAGAAGTTCTGGATGCACGCGCTCTACATCAACAACCTGGTGCGGCCTGATGACCACTGCCTTATCCAAACATGGTAAGTTGATATAAATCTTTACTGCACACATCTAATATACATGAATTAAAATTAATTCCTTTCCCGTTGTGCTACCCTTCTGGAAACCAGCACAAGGGTCTAGTCTAGAGGAATGCAAATGCCAACAAACTTTACTTGTCTAAATGCAACCTGGAACTTTTCAAACAAAATGTCTACCTAATTTTAATTGTAGGGTGGGGGGAATAAAAGATCTGCAGTGACGTCCCGCATTGCGGTGTATTGTGCATTACCCCCCTTCTAACCTGCCCCCAGCCGTCGCCGTCCTAACTCCTTGAAGTAACGGAGTAGGACTCTACGTAATGACGGCCAACATTTATAACAATCTGCCCAAGGACTTGTCAGAGTTGCCGCTTATCAAGTTTAAAAGCGCGCTACATAAATGGCTTTCATTGAAGTGATTCTATTCAGTTAATGAGTTTTTAGAAAAGAAATGCTAAATAGCCGCCATTGTAAACAGTGAAATCGATAATTATAATATACTAGCTGTTGCCAGCGGCTTCGCACGCGTGGTTTACCAATAAAAAGTAGCCTATGTGTTAATCCAGGTTATGATCTACGTACCTACATACCAGACTTCATCGCAATCGGTTCAGCCGTTCCGGTGTGAAAGAGTAACAAACATCCATACACCCATACATACAAACATTACATCTGAGATTGACATACGTACAATTTGACACTTTCTAATCTGCCATTCTCTATTTTTATACTTAACTAGTTGTTGCCAGCGGCTTTGCCCTCGTTTTTCTGGGGTGCAAAATACATATATAAACTTTAACATCCCATTTTTATCACATGGGAACTGATTATGGATAAATACTATATACGATAACTGATGGATAAATGGTAGTCTATGTAGTGATCCAAGTACGAATATACCAAATTTCATAGAAATCGGTTTAGCTGTTACGTCGTGATTATGTAACAAACAAACATCCAAACTTTCGCATTTATAATATTAGTGTGATGTTTTTGACATGTGTGTGATACCTGAAGTAACCTGAATCATTATTTTTATTATTATTCGTTGTTAAAACTAGATTTATTTTGAATATGTATTGGCAATATTCGCATACCAATATTGGTTGAGTTAGTGGAATGATAAATAATATATGTATAAAGGCCCCCATATACGGTACAATCGATCATCGGTTCGATCCATCTGACGAAAATCGGAACGATATCGATCGCTTCACAAGTGCCGCTCGTACACGAAACGATTGCTCGTTACGATCGATCGTTTAATTATTTCAAACGGAACGATAATGTGCTCAAAAATTCAATAAGTGCTGTGTAAAATAGAAAACTAACTTCTTCTCCTTACGTATGTGGCGGTAACTTCGATAAGTCTTAAGTTAGAAGAAAAGAAAACCTGGAAAAGTGTGGACTAAGAAATGACTAATGAAGCGAAATCAGTATTCGCATGTAAATATTTTAAAATAATAAGGGTTTCATCCAAAAGATTGGAACATCTATATGAGAATGACGGAACCTACGTATCTAAAATGATTGAAACTAGTATCACCTAAAATACAGAAGCGCGATACAAACATGAGACCAGCTCTCTCAGTAGTCTTTCAAGTGGGGACCTTAATAACAACTACTGTACACCCTTTTTCTGCGAATAAATAATTCATTCATTCATTAAAATGGTGTTTGTTCGTGAGCGCGTCACTTGAGAACAGCTGGAGCGAATTGTCAACTTTTTAAAGTATTTCTAATAGTCCGAATATGGCTTTATGGAAAAAAAAATAAAATTAAGCCGGGAAATTGGAAAAACTGAAAGTGCTTTTTTGTATGGGATTATTTTATTTTGAAATCCGTGTGATGCCGCGTGCCGAGTGCCGCCTGCCGGGCGCGGGCGGGCCAGCTACTTCATATAAACAAGAGAAATACTTACACTTTTAAATCATAATATCATTGTACTTAATGTACCCATCGCTAAATGCGGGAGCATACATACATACATACTGAGGACGGTACGTCTTTGACGGATGACAAGTAGGATGATATACATATTTGCACTAAAACGGGATATTTACCATGTTCTGTGAGTTTCTGAGTATCCCGATATTTCGACGCAGTTGCATGCGCCATGATCACGGGTAAACTGAAGTCTTTGCGAGTGGATGGTTATTGGTGTAACTAATATTGGATATTATAACGATCGACCCTCTTTCCCAGTCTCTTGCTAGCAATGAATTCATTAATAATATTACTACCACCGGTTTCATGCTCGATCATAACTCAATTCCGACACACAACCCTCACGGTATCAGGACGCGTATTGACACTTCTTCGATTCTTACACATTCTCACCACAGGATTCCAGGCTATATATAGTTGGAAACTATCTTCACGATTGAAATTCTTCTGTTTGAATCTCAATTGGCTCTTGAACCAGTCTCGGCATGTAATGTTGTTCAGTTTAGATTACTTGTGGGTTGTGCAGCTCGATCCAATGATTTAATCGAGTAAGTAGGATGATGACCACCAAAATAAATTGGACTTCTCACAAATAAAGATAGATATTTAAGATGAGGATATGGTTGCGGGTAATTGTAAAGTGAATTTAAAGGTACAGTAAGAGTGCTGTGATCACAACGCCATCGTGGCAATATTATAACTTAAAATAATCGTTCAAAAACTAACTGCAACATCCCAAATCTACTGGTCACTTTCCTATGGTGACCAACTGGCTGCAAATAAACAAATCTCCCATCCAAAAAATTCGATCAAAGTGATCGGTTGAAAAAATAATATGGAGTCTCAGTCTTCTCTCAATGTTTAACATTGAGAGAAGACTGAGACTCCATATTAGAGATATTATGAGAATCCATAGTTGTTCGATGTTCCAGGTTCCTGGCCACAGACATGCAGCTGTATATCCTTGCATGCCTCCTCACGCTGTGGCTGGCGAAGAAGGGCACCGCCGCGCTGCCGATCCTGGCGATGCTCACCGTGGCCTCCTGTCTGCTCAACGGACTCCTGGCTTACATCTTCGACTGGAAGTCTCTCGTGTACCACGTCTATCCTGAGTAAGGAGAGTTTTATGACTCCCCTGTTTCACCTCACCTTAGGGAGAGGGGGGAGTAGAATAATGAAGCATTAGTTTAATAATAATCCAAGGGCAGATATCATCTGTGTATACTTCAACCGACAATTACAACGTTGATCGTGGACTATGCACGTAACAGCAGCAGCGATCCAATTAATGACAATAATGCTGAACATTTCACATAGCGCTATCTATCCCCAAACTAAGCAAAGCTTCTACTATGGAAACCAGGTAATTGATAGAATTCTTTATTTTTTGTAAATACAGACTTATAAGTATTATATAAAAATACCCAAACACCGGAACAAATATCAGTAGATCATGCAAACATTTGTTCCGCGGCGGGAATCGAACCCGCAACCTTCGGCTTCGTAGCCGGCTATTCCCCCATTGCGCCACGGAGGTCGTCAAAATTGTCGTCATTATTTATTTATTTAGTGATGTTCCAGAACATTGCACACGATGTACCACGGCGTGCCGTCGTTCTATCGGCTGTACACGTCGCCGTGGGGCAGCCTGCCCGCCTGCCTCGTGGGCCTCTTCCTCGCGCACCTGCACTATGCACTGCAGCAGCGAGGGATCAAGCCCCAACATTACAGAGTAAGAACTAACTGAGGTAAAAGCGATTGCCGCTAAGCGGGATATTGCTACAAAATGTACCAGTCTTCGATTCTTCTAAAGAAGCTTAAGATGCATGAACGTCTGCTATCGTCTCAAGAAATGTTTTCCAATTTTCTCTAAACATATTTCTATGTGACATGAACATCACAAACCACGCACTGCCGAACGCTCAATCTAAGCGCTTCGCATTCTCATCCAGGATAGGAGTTTCTGTTCACTTCTGAAAAATCCTTTATGGATTATGTGTTGTCTCAATCCTGTTTTGCCCGGAATCCGTGCTTCGTAGGGAAACGTTATTATGTTTCGTTTACCTACCTGCATGGTTTCCAAGAACGTTGTAAGTTTTCTCAAAAAGGTGGGACTCCATACTCCATTTCCATAAGTTTTCAACTTTCTATTCATTGGGTATTCCAAGTATCTACTCGCATGCTGAAATAAGGCTCGTTTGGTTAACGCAGCCCGTCCGTAGAGATTACAAAGCACATACCTATTATACTACTGTGAGTTACTTGTATCATCTGATTTGTGATTTATTTTACCTTAACAACTTATATAATGAACCATGCTTCTAGCAAATAAATTTCATTACATTTCATTGTCTCTATAAGTCTATTCCGTGTACCTACCTACTGTGTCAAATTAATGTGTTTTCTTGGTTCCAGTTATTTCGCTGGCTGTATACGGCGTCTCCCTTCCTGATTTTGGCATGGATCGTGACTGGGTGCTGGGTACGGGAGATCACCGACCCCATCTTCACGGCCTCGTATGTCGCCTTGGAGCGTCCTGTGCTGAGCATCCTTGCGGCTACGATACTGCTGGGGCTGTTCAATGGGATGACTGGTGAGAAAATCAATTCTAAAATTGTGCCATGCCACTTTTAAGGCAATGCGTGGAAGACCAAAAGCCAGAGTTCTTATTGCCTTAATTTAAACCTCGAGTCAATCTGTATTTAGATGCTTAAATGTATATGAAATGCTTGTCTGTTTCTGGCACCTCAAAAATGATGGTGTAATTACTTAGATAAACCATGTAATTAATGAAGTACTATTATGGAAGTAACCAAGTGTTCTATTGTGTCCTGTCCCTGCTGCGTGCTGCGGTTTCAGTAACCAAGTGTTCTATTGTGTCCTGTCCCTGCCGCGTGCTGCGGTTTCAGTAACCAAGTGTTCTATTGTGTCCTGTCCCTGCTGCGTGCTGCGGTTTCAGTAACCAAGTGTTCTATTGTGTCCTGTCCCTGCTGCGTGCTGCGGTTTCAGTAACCAAGTGTTCTATTGTGTCCTGTCCCTGCGGCGTGCTGCGGTTTCAGTAACCAAGTGTTCTATTGTGTCCTGTCCCTGCTGCGTGCTGCGGTTTCAGTAACCAAGTGTTCTATTGTGTCCTGTCCCTGCTGCGTGCTGCGGTTTCACTAAATGAGTATGAGTATTTGTAGATAAACTTCCAAGTTTAGAAAATGATAGGGGAGGATAGGAACCATAGGAGGCTACAAAAACTCGTTCATATAAAAAAGCGACCTAAAGTGATCGTTCATCTACTAGAGTTGCTTGAAAATGTAAAGAAGAAAGCAGTTATAGCATTTTTCTTTGAACCTTTTCATCGCAGAAGGATGGTTACATTTTTCATTAAAAAATATTAGTAAATTTTTATACTTCCTAAAAGATTTATCTATGTTAGAATGGGCTCTACCTACACTACACTAGATGTAACAACTAGCATGATGGTAATAACCCATTAGATGATGGATAAAAAAGAAATGAAGCTAGAAAGCACGCGTAGCTAACAAAGTATTATATAGGCACTTGAACAGGAACCTTTGTATTTATATCCTGACTAAATCATCCATGTTTATAATTCCAGGTGGACTGCAGAACTGGTTCTCGTGGAGCGGCTGGCACGCCATGGGACGCATGTCTCTCTCGGTGATGATGATACACTGGATCATCAACACCTGTATCGCCGCTTCCCGACCGCAGCCCATCTCCACCTCGCTGCTGGATGTCGTGAGTATATCAGTGCCACACCATCGCCACCATAAACAAGGGGTAAAGAAGACAACGTTGCTATCATTGGCGTCTAAAATCTGAAAGATGATTAAGCGATGCCAGTAAGTTATACAGAGTGTTTTTTTAACTGGGACAGTACGGCAGCACCCATAAACCAGCGGAGATACAGGCGCAGTTTCTTTTAAAACATCAGCTCGTTATCGAAGAAAAACATTTTGGCATTAAAAATTTTTGGTCAAGCGTGAGTAGCGCCTTAAAATGAATCAAGTTGGTAAAAAATTTTTTTGATGCCGATCGATGCAGTACTTTGTAAGGATCATTTTATTGTATTGGATAAAAAAAATCTGAGCCGCGAAAGTTAGTCAAATTTGATAAAATGTATTCTCATACAACAGGACAAAGCAAAACTCCTCCAACAAACATTTTATTCGATTCTAATTGCACATTAAAGAAGTATTAATGCTGTAGCGATTAAGAAGTTAAGGAACTCCATGGTCTGTTCTAGGAAAAGATTGGTGGCCATTCTTGGATGAGCCGTCACAGATGAGATAGGCACAATGCTTAGAACATTACATTCTGTACAAGCTATTTGCATAGCGATTACATCCATGGTCATCATTATTTTTGAAGTCACCATCTGTATATTACAGTTCCGACAGCGAATCTAGGCAAACGTAAAGTTATCCGTTTGGTTGCGCGATATAGCACGTTTACATTCGCGCGGGCGACGAGGCGAGTGTCGAGACGAATAGCGAATGTGCATGTCAATGGTACGCTTGGCGGTCACACGCATCGGCTCACCTGCGCGAACAATGGTACGCTTGGCGGTCACACGCATCGGCTCACCTGCGCGAACAATGGTACGCTTGGCGGTCACACGCATCGGCTCACCTGCGCGAACAATGGTACGCTTGGCGGTCACACGCATCGGCTCACCTGCGCGAACAATGATACGCTTGGCGGTCACACGCATCGGCTCACCTGCGCGAACAAGAACATTACTATAAGCATTTTGACGAATGTCGAGAGAGAATCTGTAAGCGCCATACCAGACAATTTAGTTCCTAAATAATATTGCGCATTAAATAGAACTACACTCTTCCGCCCGCGGCTTCGCACGCGTGGTATGTCAATAAAAAGTAACTTGTCTCAATCCAAGTTATAATATATAAGTATACCAAATTTCATCGAAATTGGTTCAGCCGCTTAGTCGTGAAAACGTAACAAGCAGACAGAGGCACAGAGTTATTTTACAATTTATAATATCAGTATGGATTTTCCTAACTGTCTCCATTTTGTCCCCAGACTGTAGACAGTGTCGCCACGGCTGTGATGAGCTACTTGGCCGCCGTACCACTCACCCTGATGGTCGAGATGCCGCTCCTCAGAGTCAGCAATGCCATCTTGTTCAGCCAGAAGCAAAAGGAGATCAAGCAGTCCTAGTTTTTCATACCTAATCTGTTCCAAATCAAGGATGAATGGGTTTTAGTGATAGTGAAACAACTGTTGTGGTGAATCAGTGAGCATTGACGCATGGATATGTTTTCCTCTTCTAGAACTTTTAAAACTTCGTCTGCTGATGATGTCACCCAGTCACCCTGCCTGACGTGGTGACGGAGTGTGCGTTGCAAGAAGGCTTTAGTTCCCTTCACACCTACCTCTCTCTGGTTCTTTCCTCTTGGAGTTATTAGTTCTAGAATCGAGCTAAAGTGTGGTTCAGAATCCTGAAGAACTTCCTACTAATATTATAAACGCGAAAGTTTGTAATGTATGGATGTATGGATGTTTGTTACTCTTTCACGCCGGAACGGCTGAACCAATTGTGATGAAATTTGGTATGTACGTAGATCATAACCTGGATTAACACATGGACTACTTTTTATCAGCAAACCACGCGTGTGAAGCCGCTGGCAACTGCTAGTTTAACATAAGTAAACTTTTTGCTTTTGAGGAACAATATGCCCGTTATCTATAAGTAGGTATCCTTTGTTTATTTCAATCTAATGAAGTTTCATTAGATCAAAGAATATCTTTATTCTTTTTTATTGCAAACAAGCCAGCTCTCGGATGACACGTCGACCAGCCGTGCGCGTGCGCGTGCTACCCAGAAACAATTTGAAAACACAAAGGGTCCTGCGCTGGCACCCCATGGACCCCAGGGTCTCGACCCCAAATGGTTCAAATCTCTGTCGAGACTACGATATTTGCGCCACTAGACATCTGGATCAATGCGTTGCAATTCAGCGGGGCAATGCAGCCCGTGTATTGTGGACACTTCCGTCTGGTAGTAATCTTTAGCAGTTGAGGTATCTATAGATCGTTTGCAACGGTCTTTAGATGATGCAACTGTTTCTTTTGATTTTATTATAGAAATACGTTCATAAATTGTTAATAAATTGGTAAATTGATATAAATTGTTCTGGTGTAGGCAGTGCCTTCTATAAAATGTGTTTACTTACAATGTAGAGATTTTGTATACTTATTCATAGTTGAATGATGTCTCTGTCTGTGCGCATTATGGGGTTTTAAATTACACGGGACATGATTATGCAAATAGTGGTAACTAGACATTACAGTTATATTATAAGTTAAGTTAAGTGAAGCTACTTTACCTACAGTTATAATACTTACTTATTTTAGCTACTAAGTAAATGTATTAAATAAGTGCAATATAAAAAAATTGTGTAAATATGGAAACCATGGTATCCATGACAAAACCACGCGTCAATGATAATAATTGGGATAATTGTAAAGTTTTCTACTTTAAGTAGTTCAAATAAAAGGAAGTAACTGTGTAAAAGGTTTGAAACGCAATTGAAATCGGTTATTCCATTCTAAATGTAACCTAGTTCTAATGTAACTAATGTAACCGCGAGGGAGTAAGGGATACCTAAGAAATTACGCAACCCTTTATCTAACTACTAGAATTTTACTTACAGAAAGACGTGCTTTTTTATGTGTAGGTACATATATTTTTTTTTAAGTGCTTCGGTATCTTTAAGTTTCACCCACTGTTCTTTATCAAAATATGAACGCCTAATGTAATATTTCATGCCAATACTTTCTGCTTGCTAGTGTAATATCCTATTTGTATTTTGTATTTTTTCACAATCTCACCTGGTAAGCGATAATGCGGTCTAAGATGAAGCACGGAAATCTAGAAGAAACCTATTCACTATAAAGGGGCCCGGATTGTATTATTTAGGAAAAACAAACGACGGTAAACTGTTCCTTATCTTAGATGTACGCATCAAGGACGTAGAACCAAAACGGTGTGTGCGAATGGGTGGTATATGAGCTAGGTACAGATGGTACTGAGCCGTGCGCCTGCTTGTCCTTTGATAGAAGGGGGATGGTGGGATCAGATCGTATAGTTTCTGGGCATATTCCCTAAAATGTATTCTGTAAAAGATTGGTAGGCTTGCAACTTGATGGCGGTGTTCGAGAGAGAGTTTTGTGATAGTAACGGCATTTTGTTACCAGTTACAAAAATAAAGACTATAAATGTGGAAATGGTTTGTTTTTTTAAGCATTTTACAGGACCTAATAGTTTCTTCATCACTCATGCTCTGAACGTAAACTCGATAACGGCTCCGTAAATGCAATATACGGCCCTAGGGCCGTAAGTAAATTTGGAAATAGAATGCGGTTCATTGCATTCGTAATAAGCTAAAAATTAAATACAATCTACATGACAAATCCTTATTTTTATAAAAATTATAGAGGTTATATTTTAGTAGTGAAAAATAAACAATCGGTCGCTGTATTGGGGGGGGGGGGGGGGGGGGGGGGGGGGGTATGGTTAGCAGTGGATGTCCTGTGGCTGATATGATGATTGTTATTTACGTAACCTTTATTCATTTTAATATTTTTGGTTGTGTAAGTCGACATTTACGTCACACGCAATAATACTGCAGAAAGAGAAATAATCCCGCGGAATAATACTTAGGTATAAACAAGTTTTGTAATTATTTTACAAATCTTACAATGTTGTAGCACACATCTGTACATCATACGTAAGTTGGTCGGCTATCGCGCGTAGGTAAACTAGCTTCGTTAGGTTTGATAATTCCTTACAACTACAGCCAGGTATTATGTGCTACTATTGTGGATGCTTTTTATGCATACAAGAGGGACACGATCATTATGAAACTGGTACAGGCTTGTGTTTGAGCACGATCTCGCCTGATGGTAAGCCATGATGCAGTTTACGAAGGATCACGCTTGCCTAGAAGAAACCTATTTAGTCGCGACTTGAAGACACTCAAGTTGTAGCTATCAGGAAACACAGACTCCGGCAAGGCGTTCCACTCCTTGGAGGGGCGCACAATAAAGCTCGAAGAGAACCGCTTTGTGTTTCAAACATAATATATAGCGGCGGCGCACCGCAGAGCGTCTGGTGGTCCCATGTTAGAATGGAGACGGTGGGATTAGGTTGAAAGTTCCACCGCACACTTCCCGAATTTTGAAGCTTTGCAACTCGTAAACGGGCTCTTTTATAAGACCTATTCAACGATCTCTCACTATAGTCTAACTTTATATTAGCTGCAGTAAAATGACATTTCTAAATGTCATTCCGTAAAATAATGTTGCCAGCCTAATCTCAATAGGGATGTGATTCAGTTCACAAAAATTAATTAAATAACATTATTATGACGTTTTTGTTTCATTTTGAATGTACCTCCCTATACTTCCACTAAAAAAGATCAATCCTCTAGTATAGTAATAATAATAGGTAAAAAAAAATACATTACAACTTAATATTAAATCTCAAAAAAAAAACCAAACTGATTATTCATTTATGATTCACTCATTTAGCTACATCCCTATTTATTTTTCTTCAAAAACCGGCAACCCACAAAACGTCATTTTACTGCAGCTAATAAAAAGTTAGACTATAGATGGGGTGCGTGAGGAAAAATATAAGGGGGGGGGGGGGGGGGGGGTACTCTAATACAACCAAGTTTGTTTAGATTTCATTTGATATTTGATCACTTAGTTTAGACGTCAGTCAATGTATAGTGATGCGGCAGCTTTATAGCACTTATATAGATTAGGAATAAAACAGGTATAACTGGTCGGACAGACAGACAGAAGGACAAGGTGAAACTATAAGGGTTCCTACTTCAATTACGGAACCCTAAAACAACTAGAAAAAACCTAGACGACACCAAATCCGGAATGATAGATAATAGGTCTGTAATTTTCTGCGTTGCTAATGGTTTATTAAACTGCCTAAAGTCCTACTCATCATTATTTTTTATGATTTGTCATGGTTTTAAAGCACTTATCCCTTTATCTAATAATTAGACTCTTAAAACACAAAATATTCCATAACACAGGTGGTACCTTAACATTTATTTATATATCTACGTTATCATCTTTTATTTTTAAATGGTGTTACTTTTAAATGGAGTAGTAGGTGCATGCGAGATTGATTTTGATAAATTTAGTTGGATCTGTTACATTTTTTAGTTTGCCTCAGAAAATTTATAAATAAAAAAAAATTGTGAAGAGAAAGCATTGTACCTAGATACCCCTTTTTAAAGTTATTGTGGAGGAGCACGGAGTAGTGTGAGATTTTACAGTTAAAGTTTATATAGAGAAGGTAGGGCAGATACCAGATTAAGCGAAATAAATAAATAAATATTGCTGGACATTTAATTATGTTAATTATCAATTCATTTATTTCAGATGTCAAAAATCCATATTTGTTAGTAAACTTAATTATACATGTCAAATGGTTAGTACAATTGTGACATAACAACAATTAAATAACAATATATGTGGTATGTGAGCATCTAGTGTAGGTACTGCGCATGTACCATACAACAATGGTTTAGATGCTCACAGTCGAACCTGTTTGCGAACGTATTCAGTATACCGTTGGAGCTGGCCCGAATTCTGCGCCCCAGGGATGTGCACCGCTTGCGCATAGTGCTAATAAGATAGATAAGATCATACGATATTATTTCGGCACACTCTTGAAACCTTCGTTCTTCCGAAGCTCTACAGTTTCGAACTCCCGTCCATAGTTCACAATTTTTTAAGGACTCGTTCACAATTTCTTTCTTTGTCGTGTTTATGTTATTTATCCTCCATATGTAGTGTAGTTTCTTTATATTAGGTCCTTACATATGAAATTGGCGTTTTGTGCGGGAGGAATATATAGTCAAATTTTTTTGTAAAATATATTTAATTAATCAAAGTATTCACCGTTGTTAGCTATGCACTTTTGCCATCTCATAGGTATAATGGATCCGCTTCCACAATAGCTTTTAATTCTTCATTTTCCACTTTGGTCTCCGGCCGTCCACGGGGTTGGTTCTGAAGGTCGAAATTTCCAGAACGAAAACGTTGACACCAAAAAAGTACCGTGCTTTCTTTTGCAACACCAGCACCGTACACATCATTAATCCTTTGAGCTGTTTCTGCAGAACTGGTGCCACGGTAGAACTCGTACTCGTAAATATACCGATATTTCATGTTTTTCATTGTGCGGTAATAAGAGACGTCAAAGAAAAAAATAATGAGGAAAAAACAAATGAATGACTGTTTTCAAAACTCAAACGTACCAGCTAAATGAATTTATAAATTTCAATTTGAAATTCTTAACCAAAGAGGAGATATTTCAGATCAAAGTGGTCAGTACGACAAAACGCTAATTTCATATGTAAGGACCTATTATATCATTTGTATGTATTTAAGTGTATGTGTAGTCATTTATTGTTTATATCCTTTGTTACCGTATTTTTATTTGGTGTGCAATAAAGAGTATATCTGTCTATCTTATCAAAATTGTTGTGTAAGTATTTGGTGGTAAAATATTGTAGGTGCCAGCGCCAGCGCTTCGCTCGACCGTAGTTCATTCAAATTGGATGTAGCTTTACTTCTGTAACTATCTGTTTGTGTTCCTATACAGATTTAGATTATTACAATTTTCAAGAGCAGCAAGACGACCTTTCGCAAAACAATCCATGCATTTCTACTTTTGGCTCGGACACACCAACACGTGAAGTGAACACTGCTGACAAACACCGGTGCTGACAACACAATTTTTCTTGTAACTTAAATATATAGATACTAAATTCTAACTATAAATAAATAAAAAGAGTTGATAGATTTTCTTTGATGAGCTTTTAATTGTGATTGATTTATTTGTGTGTGGAGAGTGAGGGTGTACCTACCTACACCATGGAAGTGCGTTGCCTATGGATAGCTCTGGCGGTGACAGCGGCCAGTGGCTATGAGATAACAGGTGAGTGATGAAGGTAGATTAAGTTATGTTAAATCACACTAATATTATAAATGCGATAGTTTGGATGTTTGTGAGTATGTTTGTTTTTTACTCAATCACGCTGTAACGGCTGAACCGATTTCGATGAAATTTTGTATATACGTAGATTATAAACTGGATCACCACAGAGGCTACCATTTATCCGATAAATTAGTTTCCATGGGATAAAAAAGGGATGTCAAAGTTACGTATATTATGTATTTTGCACCCTAGAACAACGCGGGCGAAGCCGCTGGCAACAACTAGTTTGCAATAAAAACTCAGAACTGGCTATATAGAATTTTTATAACTCCCCGTATTTCCCGATTTTGACAAATTTTAAGGTAAATCTACGGTCGATCAGTTCTTTACTCTGAAGAAGCCGGGATTTGAACCCGCTACTTATAAACACTTATAAACTTATAACCCTTGATACTTTACGAGTATAAACAGTTGCCTAAGAAAAATGGAAAAGTAAGGGCCTAAGCTGCTGAGCTTCACTGGAAGCGCTGGATAATCTGTCTGTCAGTGATGCTCTTCCACCAGGGGCCATAGATACACTCTTTATTACCTACTTACACCAATGAAAGTACAGAAAAAATGTGCGGTCTTATCGCTCGATGTCATACAGACAACCTTTAGATGGACAGGATAAAACAATTGGGTGATGCTTATGGTAAATGTGGTAAAATGTTATGCATGTTTGTTATTCCGTCCTTGTAAATATATTTCCATTCCGTACCTGGCAGAACAATTTAATCTGCTTTATTCTTCCAAAGTGTCAATAACTATTTATCACTTTAGAAAATATGCATATTTTTGAGGTCAAGGCTTTCAAGCCAAAAAATAAAGATTCGCAGAATTTAATTATACTTACCTACCTTAATTTGTAGAAAAGTAGCCTTACCCAGGATATAATCTATCTCCTTGCCAAATTTCATTACGAACCGTTCAGCCGTTTAGTTATGAAAAGGTAACAAACAAACAGTTACTTTCGCAGTTACTATGTATGTATTATACATATAAACCTTCCTCTTGAATCACTGTATCTATTTCTGAAAACTGCATTAAAATCCGTTGAGTAGTTTAAAAGATCTAAGGTAACAGACAGCGGAAGCGACTTCATTTTATACTAAGTAATAATAATAATAAAGATAAAATGGTTATTAAATAAGTAAGTCACGATTAACTTGTATGCAAAAAGTGTGCAATGGGCATACAATTATGTCGTAATACTCGTATTGTTTGGACTTGCCCCTGACTGCTCACTTGTGGGATATCTTCACGGGTCTGAGAAAGAGATGTAGCTATATCAAGTATCCACCATAGGTACTTGCAAACATCAGGGCTTAGTAAAGTCGTGAGACTAGTTTTACATGCACATTATGCATCTGTAGCATTGTTCGTAAAACTAGGCTGGTTGGAAATGTATACATTATAAAATTGTCTAAATAATAAGAATGCCCGACTGTTAATTTACCTACTGACCTAAAAAACTGACTGACAAGATGTCTTGCTGCGTGAATTGTGCATGACTAAATATTATATTTTTTCAACACACTTGCTCGTAAAGTGTGTCATAGTACATCGTTATTAGGGCCACAAACCGAACTGTAACACACTAGTGCATAATAGAATTATCCCTACAAACTTAAGTTAGTACCTAACTGCAAATTATATGCGAGTAAACAGCATTTTCTTTTTAACCGGGTAATACAGTTTTTGTAACAACAAAGAGGTTTTATGCCGCTGAAAATCCTATTACATTTTTGGAATAAATAAATGTATCCCTAATTAAGACGAGAACACATTTATTGTTAGCAAATTAATTATAATAATTAATCACATAATATATATAAATACTCACAATAATTTGTTAAAAAATATTTGCATTTTATCACTAAAATTATAATTTTGAAGTAGTCGGTATGGCTTCATGTAATCAATCACCTACATTTGCCGCGTGCAAAAAAAAACTTGCGCACCATTTCCCATTTTTTTGTTTGTATTGTATCTATCGCATTTGTTGCTGTGTGGTAAATAATTGTAAAAATGTCAAGTTTTAGTAAAGAAGATTAACAATTGATAGATGTAACCCCGCCAGAAATACTAAATGCAGCACAAAATGCAAATGAAAGCCTAATAATACCTGCAAAATCTAGAGAAAAGTACTTAGCTGCTTACGCTAGTTTCATAGAATGGAAAAGCAACAAAAACCCAGTCATTTTCTGAAAATGTGTTAATACATGCAAACCCAGCTCCCTGTGGTGCATCTATTCCATGTTAAGAAGCATGGTTAAGCTCAAACATTGTGTTGATATCAAAACGTACTGTAATCCTCAACCATGTTCATCTCGTAGCATGAGTTATTTGGTGCCTTCTCATTCCAGTAATTTGTATGATTTACCTTTGTCGCCGACATTTACACAAGAAGTAAATGAAGATACTAAAAAAGTGGCAAGTACCAATGTAACACAAACTGTGAAATTGTTATCAAAAACAATCCAATATCGTTTTGAAAATTGTACATTCACCAATTGTTTTAATAATTAAACGATTTATGCAATACATGTTTATTTTTCCTCGCAAGTGTGTTGAAAAAGTGCGTATGAAACTCGTGAACAACTTGCTCACTAGACACTCGGCTGATTTACGCCCTCGCCTACGGCTCGGGCTACAAACCACAGCCTCGTGTAGCAACTTAGCTCACTTGTATCATAATATACTATTATTACCTATTTGTAGGGAAAACTCACGCTTGAGCAAAAAAATTACTTTATATACATGCTAAAACATTTCCATAAAAAAAGACCTAATGGTACGATAGTTTCTTTGCATCTGTTATGATTTCGGATTTCTCCATTTTGTTGGGCCATGCACATTAATGAACATTATATGAACAGTATACGTTGGTAGACTGCTGCGTAAACTAGAGTAGGTACTAGAATATAGTCTCAATAATGAGCAGATACCACCCGCACCGCAGTCTAGGAAGCGTAAACTATACAAGTAGGTAGGTAATATATAGGTACCTAGCAGTAGTGTCGCATTACAATCACCTATTGTCTTTTACACACAGACAAGCAGACAGGCATCGGCGTCAAACATATAACACCCCTCTTTTTAGTTCGGGGGTAAATTAATATGTATGATACAGCCGTGCCGACTTCGGAACCCTTCATTGTGCGTGGTCCAACACGCGCTTAACCTTTTTGTTGATTCGATTGATGTACGATGTCTGATTACAAGCAGATTATTCCAAGCTATCATTTCATTCGCTTTCCGACATTTCAAGGAGCAGCCTTCACATTTAATTTGTATTACAATGCTATCCATATTACCACTGATGTCACTAGTCAGGAGCGCCTTGAAATAAAATAAATTATTTAGCACCCAAGAGAGTCATGTAATAGCAGGAACTCTTAGTCCCATGGTTGTAGTCAGGATTGGCTTTAGAAGGGGGGCGCGGGTGGGCAAGGTGGAAAGTAAGGGAGCGTACTATCGTTGCAGTAAAATCATGACCATTACGAAAATGGCCACTAACGGGCTCTTGTATTCGAAAAAGTTATAAGCACACCTTATAGTGTTCTTGGAAGACCTATTCATTCGACGTGACCCCGCACGATGGTGTACGTAAAAAAAACTTCTCCAACTACCATAAAGGAAACCTACAAAAAACAATTCTCTCATTTTATTTCATAAATTACAAGGCATCAATAATACATCTCATCATGCCTAATTTCAGTTTGACACCACTAATAAGCCTACTAATAAACCAGCCGTAACTGTGATGAATACTGTTGATATTGTTATTTCAGATGAGCAGTACTACGAAATGCCTCGTCTGTTCCATCTGGACAACTACGAGGAGTGCCTCGCGCGCGCACGCGGTGCCTTCTGCCTCGGATCTTTTCGCCTGCGCGGGCACTCCAACCCTCAGCTGCTGCAGGATATACAGGTACGATGCTGTATCACCTGGTCGACTACGAAGAGTGCCTCAATGCTGTTGTTGACATTAATGATGTCTGATGATGATGAACCATTGATTGTACCTATATTCCGCAATAATTGTTATTCTCCAAATGGGTCATACTGGTTCAAATCCTCATTTCGAACAGTATCTATGTTTGTTATTTCCGTTACATCAGAGCAAGCTGGTCGGGGAATAGCAAGTTTTGTTTAGGGGGTGTTACGAATTAATTGTTACTGTACTATCTACGAGTATAAAGTAGATTCCACGTCAACAGTTTTCAGGTCCTTACATTAAAATCTGGTTTTGTTCTGTTCTAGGACTTCTCCGAAGACAAGTACCACTTCAACCACACCCAAATCCACCGCGGCTTCTGCGTCTCTACTCGCTGCGCTCACTTCAACGGCTCCCTCAGCAGCCGCTTCCAGCAGTGCGTAGACAACCTCACCATCAGCCAGCATGGGTTGGAGACTAACCTGACCCGGCTGGAGTACTGCAAAACTGCTGGCCATAGGGGGAGATCCGTGGATGGCTTGGATGTGGGCTTCGCCTGGATCTGCGGGGTTATTATTCTGATGAATGCCATCGGAACAGCGTATGATGTGTTTCAAAACTCTGGGAGTAAACGTGAGTATCATGCTTAGCCTTCACCTGGATATTAAATCAGCCCGTAATAGCCAGTGAAGACTAACCTGACTCACCTGGAGTACTGGCAAACTGCTGTACAAAAAAATAGGCCAATGGATAACTTGAATGTGAAGTTCGTCTCAATTGATTGAAAATACTTCATCGCATTTATAAAAATAGTATAAAGGCGAATTTAATTCTTTTTGCATTTTAAGATCATTCTTTTCCAGATAAATCTATAGGTACTAATAATATAAAGAGGAAAGATTTGTTTGTTTGTATTGAATAGGCTCCGAAAATACTGGACCGATTAAAAAAATTCTTTCACTTTTGGGAAGCTACACTATCCCCGGATAATATAGGCTACTTTTTACCCAACTGCGCAGAAGGAGGGTAATGTTTTTATTGAAAAACTACGCTTGCGAAGCTGCGGATTGGTCAGCTAGTTTTGTATAGATCTGTAATTATCCTAATGCCTAAGCCAAAAACTTGCCACAATTCCCAGCCAACAAGTTCCTGAGGTCGTGGTCTCTCCGCGTGAATTGGCGACGTCTCACTGCTGACTACTCGGACGGTGATCCCAGGCTGACTGCCCTCAAGCCCGTGCAAGGGATGAAGTGAGTGTCGCACAAAATTTATTTCTCAAAATTTTTATGTTGTTTTCACAGGCATGTTCATATTTGCAGTCACATTATCAAACGTGACCACAGCTACATATCTAGCGCACTATCTGGGTATTTAAACTAGAGCGTTTGTTTCAGAGCCCTGACGATGTTGCTGATCATGCTGGCGCACTCGGTGCTGGCTTATCACATCACCTACATCTACAACCCGCTGTTCTTCGAGAAGGTAAGCCTTCTGCTGCTGATCAACCACTTTAGAATACCTTAGGTATTGGGCACCAGCCGAAACATATGGGGAAAGGCAGCATAAAAAACGAAAATTGGGTGGCTCGGGGGCAACCTAGCCGGGGTCTATGATTTTTTTCTTGATTAAACAAAATCTACCAGACTGTGCCATGATTATAAGTTTAGATAGATAATGTCTTTATTACATTTTAATACATAGCATCAGATTAGATTATTTATTTATTGCACACCATTAAATATAAACAAATAAAAGAAAATACACTTTTAAATCATAGGTAGAATGGGTTTTAGTGCCCTGACAGGCAGCACTTACATCAGCACAGAGATAACAATGTACATCTAGGTCAATTTGCTTCGCTCGCAACTATTTTCTCCTAGTATTCATTGTACACATTACTACTGCTTCAATCAAAGTATATTTCCCTTCAGTCAAGCCACCACCCGATGTCAGCGTACTTCCAAAACGGGACCTCCATAGTCCAGACGTTTATAATGGCGTCCAGCTTCCTGCTGGCCTACAACCTGCTCATCCACTCGGAGAGCAGCAAGCGGCCGCTAAGTCTGAAGATGTTGCCCAAGTGTCTGCTTCATAGAGTTTCCAGGTATGCACAACATTATTTTTATAAATATTAGGGTCACGTTTGACTTCAATCTCCATGATAGTAAGCGATGATGCAGTTTACGATGGAGCACGCTTAAAATTGGACTCTTGATTATCGTTGTGATTCCCTTTCACCAGGATATCTCCCGTTTACCTGTTCGTGCTGGGCATGGCGGTGACCTGGTGGTCACACGCGGGCGATGGGCCGCTGTGGGGGCCACTGGTGGGTGGCGAGTGCGCGCGCTGCCGAGACAAGTGGTGGACGCACCCGCTCTTCATCAACAACCTCGTCAGGCCTGACGTCAAGTGCCTTATACACACCTGGTGAGTCATCATCATCATCATAACAGCCGTACGTCCACTGCTGAACATATCCTCTGCCCTACGGGCCCTACGGCAGATAAGTGCCTCTTTTCAACTGTTGTGTTTTCGTGCAGAACGACATAATTAGATGACAGATTAGTTTTTCGTTTTAATGAGAATAGTAAAGAACTTGACCGCTTCTTCAACTGATGGCAAGTGATGTCATATTATGTGATCCCTCATATCGTTATGATTATGATAATCAATTAGGGTACACTCATTTTGACGCAATTTACTGATTTTGACGGACCTCGATCGTTTAGGACAAGTGCCTATTTTGATCTAATATCAAATTGAAATCCACAGTAATAATTTTCCCTAAATGGTTCATAAATAGGGTCAGTTATATCTATCTATATAAGAACTTATTCATCTTGCCATTGGTCCTTATTAGGTCATTGCCATAATATGGCAATGACCTTATATAAGTTCTTATCGCCATACTAAAATATTATTTTATTTTGCGATGGTCACTATCCAAACAGAATGAAAATAAAAAATGATACATATATGTACATGAAAACATATTTATTTGCTACCAAAAAACTTATCAATTAAATTAACTATCTAATTGACAATCTGTTTGATACTATTTTGCATATTGCCAAATAAAAATAATTGACAGTTATTTCAAGTAGGTAAGGTACCTAACTTATTTTAGTAACATATGATGGCAAGGAGCATGGTTATAGTCTGAGGCTGAAGGAACTACGTACGATCACCACACGAGGCAAGTCTGTCGAACATGGTTAGTCTCCTCGGTCGGACATACCAAAGTCACGGTAATGTTATGTACCACAGTGGTAGGTAAACTAAACTAATTCGTTTTTTACCTATCGTTTTTTGTCTGTCTGTAAAATTTTACAGACAGACATAAAAAAAACGATAGGTACCTATTTAATTAATACAAGATAAGAACAAAAAACATCGCTCCATCCAAAGGTTGCCTGGAAGAGATCGCTTTTAGCGATAAGGCCGCCCATTGTATTGCCTTATTTATTTTAACCCAGTACTTATTTTTTTTTTATTATTTCTGTTTGTGTGGTAATTCAATAAAGAGTTATCTATCTATCTATCTAAAAAAGTATGTGGTCACTCAGAAGTAAACACGACCTTCAGTCGCTTCTGTGTTAGCGTAATTCCGCTCTGTGCTTTTCCTTCAACTTTTTCTCTCTCCTATAGTTACTTTGTATATTTTTAATTTTCTTATGTAATTATAGTTTTGATTTAAATAGTTAAAAGGCCCTTCTGACCCTCTAGTTGCATCTACTTATACACTACATTACATAACAAGACAGAGTCTGTCTTACCAATTGTGGATAACGTAGTGGGTTACATTATTAATTATAGTACACTAGGTGACCAATCCGCGGCTTCGCACGCGTGGTTTGCCAATAAAAAGTAGCCTATGTGTTAATCCAGATTATGATCTACGCACATACCAAACTTCATCAAACCCGATACATAGAACCAGTTTCTATGCAAACTCCTTTTCCGTCCAAGCTGTCCGATTATGGAACGCCTTGCCGGTCTCCATTAAGAAATCCCCCTCACCTTCCGTATTTAAAGCTAGACTCAAAAACTTTTATCTCCATGAAGAGTCATGATTCATCTGATCTCTAATATTATTATTGTAAGTATAAGTATGTAAGTACACATTTATTTATTTTATATATGATATTTATTTATTTATTTAAAGTTATTTATGTACCTAATATGTATGTATATAACTAATTTCTTTTTCTATTATTAAGTTTATTCTTTTTACACCTCGGCCAATCTTCCATTAAGCAATGATCCTCTCCATCCAAAGGTTGTCTGGAAGAGATCGCTTTGTTAAGCGATAAGACCGCCCATTATGCTTACTTTTATTTGTTTTTTTTTTCTATAAATCTGTTGTGTCTACACTGTAAGGTATAATAAAGAATTTTCATTCATTCATTCATCGCAATCGGTTCAGCCGTTCCGGCGTGACAGAGTAACAAACATACAAACTTTACAACGCGCTTAACAACGCGTTTATAATAATATATAATTAGGATAACCTACGAGATGTGCACCCTTAGTGGTGTGGCAAGATTGCATTTACAATGCAGATTCAAACTTTAAAACGATGAATAGATCTATTTTTAGGTAATTGATCAAGCGAAGCGAGATCTCTAAATCAACTTGGGCAAATCAGCATTGTATGTAAGTATGCATGTATCTATGTATGTATGTTTGTTTGTCCGAGGATAACATTCTAAGCGTTGATCCGATTATCGTGAAATTTGATAGATAGGTAGGTAGTGATGGCACAGTTTTGGTGTGAGCTAAAAATATTGGAGGGTTGTTGAGATATTGGAGTTCATAAGGGGTAAAAAAAATGAAAATGAGACTATTAGGTCAAATGGGACGTCAAATGAAAGGTCTTCTTTAGTACATTTGGACCCCGCTTTTATTTTTAGTAAATTATTTATAGTTTTTGAGTTACTAGCCATAATAAAAACGGAATTTTGACAAAATTCACAGGGTACACCAGTGACCCCACTATTTTTGTAGTCAAAGATTTTATTTTTATTTTATGGGAGACTCGCGAGATCTCTGTTCGGGGCGAACCACTAGTTTAAATAGTCTTCCAAATTCAAAAGTCATTTCGTTACTTGTATTAAGTACGCCGGAATGACGTATTTTGCGCGCACTTGGCGAGGAACCTTTTGCCTCTTTTCAAAAAGAGTGGATGAAAAAACTTTTATCATTTAATTGCACTAATGTGGCCCTCAGATCCTAAAGACTAGGCAGACCTATAAGTGTCCTCACACTATCCTAATATTAATTTATGTTTAATAATATATTTTTAGAGAACTTACAGCGAGGTTTACAGAAATAGTTTTTGAGTACTTAGATATTATTACAACAATAAATGCTACTTAATCTAAGAAGGCCAATTAAAAGTTTCCGCAGATAAGGTTAGAGAAGAATAGCTAGTATATAAACAATTAGACGACACATTAAAGGATAAAGAAATTAAATGGAGAAAATATAAATATCAATACACACATATACAGAGCGTCCCACAGCTATGCCACATGGAGGGAAAGTACCTTGAATATTGTAGATGGACCATTTTACTGAAAAAAGACATTATTTTAATTTACAAAAAGGGATTGACATTATTGATAAAGTTTTATCGATATCTTAGGATTTTGAGAGATATCCCGTCCACATTCAATCTTAACTTTATGTTTTAGGATTTTTTTTATGAAATCAATTATATACTCAACTACACAAGTAGAAAGTCAAAAATCCTAAACCAACCGTTTCTAATTTTTTTAAGTTTAAGTTGCACTATTGAATCGAATTACAATCCCTTATGAAACCTACATTACAACCCTTCTTTAACTATTTGAGAATATTATTACTTTTATTATTGACATAGTTAGATATCTAAATTACTCGTCATGTTTTATTTTAGTTCGAAAGGTATCGACAAATTCATTTGTTGAAATGAACTAGTACATCACTAACTCGCAGGTCACACTCATTGGAAGCTCGAGGATGCTCCCTAGGGTTGACTGGTCTTGTCTTCACCAAATTACTTTTGACGGCATTATCATTCCATTTAGCAAGACTGTCAAGAACCTGGGCATCATCATGGACAGTGAGCTGCCATGGGGACCACATCTTACCGAAATCAGTAGAAGAATTTTTGCGTCGGCTGCCTCAATGAGGAGACTTCGCAATTTTCTTCCTACCGCCACAAAAGTTGCGCTCGCTCAGTCTCTCTTACTCCCTATACTAGACTACGCTGACGCCAGTTTCCCCGATCTTACAGAAGAACAACTTAATAAGCTTGAGCGCCTTCAAAACGTCTGCATTCGATTCATATTTGGCTTGCGCAAATATGATCATATTTCCGAGTTTCGCGTTAAACTCTTGTGGTTGCCAATCCGCTCTCGTCGGAATGCTCATATTCTAACTCTCTTATATAAAATTCTATTTACTTCTTTTTCTCCGCCGAATCTCAAACAATGCTTTGAATTCTTAAATCTATCCCATACCCGCAATCTGCGTTCTTCCACTACTCTCCAGTTGAAAACTCCATCCCATAATTCCAACTTCTTTAGTAACTCGTTTACGGTACGAGCTGTCGGATTATGGAATGACTTGCCCGTTTCCATCAGACTTGCTAAATCTTTACCTATTTTTAAAAATGAGGTCTGCAAACTATACTTAGCGGCTTCTTTAAAGTAAACATTGTATTTCCTTTCGATATTTATTGTAAAAGTATATATGTATATATTTTATATTTATTTATGTAAGTATATGTAGGTATATTTTAGGTTTAGGTATTTATTTATTTTTATACTACATAAATAGGTATTTATTGTAACACCGCCTCCTCACACGTCTTTTCAATCCAGTCCATCCAAAGGTTTCCTGGAAGAGATCGCTTTGAGCGATAAGTCCGCCCATTGTACTACCATGTATTAGTCTTTAAGTTTTCTAGGTTAAGTTATTTTAATTTGGTGTAACAATAAAGAATTATCTATCTATCTAACTCGCAGCAGAAAACAGTAGCCGTACCACGCAACGAACGTGGTATCGAGAGTATCGTTAAATATATATTCCATTGCGCCTTTTGTTTTTGGATTGTGACTCGTTTTAACATACACGCAGCAATGTATTTCAAACAATGAATATGAAATGCTTTATGAACCGATTTCAAACTTGACTGACGACATTGTAAATAATTTTAGCCTTGTGATTGTTTTATAGATAAAAACGTATAAAATCAAGTAATTTTGAGTACTTACATGTGGAACGATATCCCATCTTTGCTATAATTTACTTTGTTACTCCTGTTTTTGCATGTAATCACAGCACAACTTGGCATTTTGAGTGAATTTGTCTGAGACAGATGAAGCACGACTAGGGCCCGATTTCGACTGACAAAATAGTTTGGTCTTGTTGTTGAGACACGGGCCACACCCCTTCGCCCTATCCCTTACTTCTCTCATCCGTGGTCTCGATCACAGAACACAAAAACAATAGAAGTCGTAAGTAGGCGGGGCCCGCGTAACACCAAGTACGCGGAGTTCCGCGCACTACAAGCTTCGCCCACTTCAGTCGTGTTTCAATTACTGTGGGGTAAACGTACTTCAAAAAAATATAAAAATGCCATATTGTGCCGTTTTGGAGTGTAAATATTATAGCCGAACCAAAAATTTAACAAAAGGGGGCATATCCTATCACCGGTAAGTATTATTTTATTGTTTTTTGTTAGTTTTGTTTAAAATGCAAAATCGTCAAACAAAATAGACTGTGAATCATACTCCTTAAGGTCGCGTTTCTCTTAAACCTCAACTTAAGCTACTCAATTGGGGATGTGACCCCAATATACTGATGAAAGTGTTATCGATAGCTTTAATTAGTTACCCCCTATTAAAAGGTGTATCAGTTTTAGGGCGTTCATTCCTTGTTGTATTATTGATGATTTTCTGAATGTATGTAAGACCTATGGTGTGATATAATATAATAACTTCTGTTTTCAATTTCCCCAAGGCACAAGCCATAAAAAAATTAAAAAACCGTACAATTTATGAGTCATCCAGCATACAGAGTCATGACCTGGCACCGTGTGACTTTTTTCTGTACCTTAAAATTAAGAACCAATTACCCGATCAACGGTTTTCATCACCAGAAGAGGCTGTCGAAGAGTATGAATAACATGTATCTGACGTCACCACCGGAGGAGTGGCACAAATGTTTTCAAAATTTGTTCAATCTTATGAAAAAGTGCATTGACGCAAAGGGAGAATATTTTGAGAAACAATAAATTCATTTTTGACCATTATTAGTATTTTTTTATTGATTCCGGAAACTTTTAGTGTTCAAATTATAATTCAATATATTCCAGTAATATAATATTTTTTTAAGTAAGTATTTATGAGTTGGATACCTGTGATTATGTTAAGAAAGAAAGAAAAGAAAAGCTTTTTATTTCGACCACCACAAATATAACCTGACGTACCTATTTCGTTACCCGTAGTAGGTAGGTAATAATCGATATCGATACATTCGTCTTGTATGCTCATTGGTACATCACTAAGTGAGTAGCGCTGTTATTTGAGCATGCGAGTAACAGTCATTGCATTATCAATCTTATTATTTGCTGTTAGAGACTATAACAAAAATCGTTAGCGACAGCGCCATCTGTTATTGAGTGGTTTGGTTTTGTGGGTAATCAAGTAACAGCATTATCAGTCTTATTTCTAATCAATAGAGACTAAAATAAAAATATTTTCTAAAGCGTCATCTTTTACTGTTTATTTTATTGAATTTTAAACCATGTTCCATAGTAGCTAAGGTTTTATATCCGTTAAATTGGTTTTATGGTTTTAGGCCTCTGAACGTTCTCTTTCAACCAATTATAACTTTTATTTCTAAGTGTGCTAGTTTTTACATGTGTGAGTTTAGCTACACTGGTTTTCTTAGTAAAAAGGCATCATGCTAGTTCTATTGTTTTTTATGTTCTGTGATCCCGATCCAGGAAAGAAAGTGTCCTTGTTTTGTGACTGTTATATGAGCTGAAAAGGAAAGTTTCGTCGTTCTGCAACCGGAAGATTATTTATCTCGCTTCTTAAAATCTCAAGTAAATTCTTTCCGTATTCAGATGCCCTTCATAAAAATTTACTAAGGGGACCCGGTTCTTTACAATTCCACACCAACAGTTGAACGAAAAATGCACTTGATTATTAGTCTCGCGGATACGTAAGGGATTCTCCCTGGACCAAATGCGATTATTGTGTCGGTTGTACATACCATTATTCCTAAAGTTTGTCTCGTCTGACCAGATAATATTATTCAGAAAATACTGATCCTCTAGGATGAACCGCTCGACTTCTTGGCAGAAAATAAGTCGACTTTCAGCATCACCCGGCCGTAATTTTTGTACTAATCGCCCTTTAACGTAACTTTTGAATTTATATTAGAATTTTTCAGTACACGGTGTATTTATCTTTTCTAAATTCCGATTTCTTCTTCACCTTCCCACACTGAACTAAAGGATTTGCCTCAAAGTATATCAAAATGTCGAGTTCATCGTCAGTATTTGTCATTTGGTACCGCGGTTGTGGTAAGCGATGATTGAAACGTCCCAAATTTATCAGATTATCCGTTTCATAATAAATTGAGATGGTGTATTTCTTTCGCGGTACCATTGTAAGGCTAATGTTATGTTTTTGTGGTTCAAAAAGTATGCTTCCAATAAATCGAAATTATTTTGATACGCCATGGTTATGTAACAAATTCATAATACAATGCAAAAATCCAAAAATGAAAATCACAGACACAAAAGAATAAAATTTTGAAAATGGAACACATTTTTGAAGTATTTCTTTATAATCAGCCAGCCGCATTGCTGGCTCGCAGTTGTATGTCCTTACGGCAATGTCAGCTTTTCATTTTTCTGAACAATATTTCACATCAAATGTTAAAATTCATGATCTTGCTTTTATTTCTGACACTATGTTATTTAGCAAAAAATAATCCTTAAGATGAAGCCTTTCGATCGGTATGATAAAACTACAGGATATTTTTTTTTTCTCGTGTAGTGGGTTCGATTCCCGGTTCAACCATGTAACTATTTAAAAATCTATGAATGCAGTTTAAATTGTTTTTGTTTAAATTAAAATAATTATACAATATGCCAGGTACTTTCCCTCCATGGATGTGGCATAGCCGTGAGACGCCCTGCCTGTATATACAATGTATTCTAATAATTTTCACTAAGTAAGCTTTTAGCTTACTTGTTTTTGTGTTAATAGATTGTTCAACATTTGTGAAAAGTCATTTTCACAGCACCTGCTTAACAATGTCAAATTATATGTCATGTATACCTCACCGAAAGCAGGTGATTAAATCCCTACGGCTGAGCCGGGAGTAAAGTTGTAGGTACTGAATTTAATTATAATTTTGTTTGTATTGTCTCGCAGAAAGTGTGAAAAGTAGAGTATTCTCATCGTGGATTGCGTACTCGTATTGCGGGTAGTTGTAGTTGTGGATTCAAATCCCTCCTGGTTCGTAAAAACAGTACCTACATTGTTCCAGGTTCCTAGCAGTCGACATGCAGCTGTACGTGGTGTCCGCAGTGCTGACGCTGGTGCTGGGGCGCCGCCCGCGGCTCGCTGTCCAAGTGTTGGCTGGACTCTTCGTGCTGGCGGTGATCGGCAACTTCACAGCAGCTTACTACTTCAAACTGAAGCCGATGGTCACGCTTATGTTCCCAGAGTAAATACCCACAATGATTACCACTTTTAAGTTGAAATATATTATAAAATATATATTTTTTTGGTCTAAATACACATCATATCAGCCACATGACGTCCGGCGTCCGCTGAACATAGCGCTGACCTCTATCTCTCTCTGCCTTGCTGAGACCTAATGACTCTTACTTTGAGTCTGTGTTTCTTGATAACTACAACCTAGGGGTCTTCAAGTCGCGAGTGAACATGTTTCTTCTAGGTCGCGCGCCATCAGGCGAGATCGTGCTCAAACGCTAGCCTATAATAATTTTTATTTTTAGTATTGTAGTAACAGTACCTGAAGAACTTTAGCAAAGTATATTATGTGTACGCCGTAGAGATGCTACGACTTTTCTACAGGTCATAAATAGTCACTATTTTCCGCGTCCAAATGATGAATTTCGGGGAGCAAGCAGTTGAAACGTGAGAGGTACGGGTTCGATACTACCGCGGAACAAATGACATGTAAGCCAAGAATGCCAAGTTTTAGTGGGAATGGTGAGCTAATGCAACTATAAAAGTCATTGGTGACCGCTTAATATCTAGTGGGTATTGGGCATAATATGTGCACATACAAATTATTAATGTTTTTTTAGCGCACTAATGTTTGCAATTATTTTGATTGATTACTATTACGTGGATGAGCTCGGATGGGCAGCGTTTGGGAAACTTCGCAACGTCTTTTTGTCCAACATACCTCAGTGCCTTAAGACGAAAGTCTTCAGTTCTTTCAGTGTGTGTTACCAGTGATGATGACATATGGAACCGAGACGTGGTCCTTCACTATTGGCCTTATGAATAAGCTCAGAGTCGCTCAACGAGCTATGGAGAGGGCTATGCTTGGGGTTTCTCTACGGTATCGAATCAGAAATGAGGAGATACGTAGGAGAACTCAAGTCACCGACATAGCCCGACGGATTAGCACGTTGAAGTGGCAATGGGCAGGCCATATAGCGCGCAGAACAGATGGCCGATGGCGCCGGAAAGTTCTCGAATGGAGGCCACGGACCGGCAAGCACAGCGTAGGACGTCCACCTACAAGATGGGAAGACGACTTGGTAAGAACCGCAGGTCGGCGTTGGATGCAGGCCGCTTCCAACCGCAGTTCCTGGAGATCAATGAGGGAGCCCTTTGTCCAGCAGTGGACGTCCTACGGCTGATATGATGATGATGATGACTATAACGTTTAGCCCATATTGCCCCATTGTTGGGCAAATGCCCCCTATTAATAAATTAACATTACTAGTGGTTCGCCCCGAACTGAGATCTCGCGAGTCTACCATATCAATAAAAAAAATATTATTCGTATCTTTGACTATCAAAATAGTGCCATGAAATAAATAACCACCTAATATGACCTACAGTTTCATTCAAATTACAGGTAACCGGAATTCATGTTAATTGGTTCCTTTTTTGGGGTGCAAATTGCAGTTATTCTAGATTTCAGACTTTTGCCTATATTTGTTATAATTAAGCTACACGCATACCAAATTACAGCACTGTGGGGTTACTGATGTGCTCTGTGAATTTTGTCAAAGTTTTGTTTTTATTATGGCTAATAACTCTAAAAAAACAGGCTTAAAATGTACTAATGAAGACCTTTCATTTGACGTACCACTTGACCTAATAGTTTCATTTTCATTTGTTTACCCCTCTTGAATCTTATTTCAAAACCCCTCAATACTTTTAGCTCATTTATTATTTATATTATATCATATCATTATTTATTTAGTCACACCAAAATTGTGCCATCACTACCTACGTATGTATCAAATTTCACGATGATTGGATCAACGAAAGTTATCCTCGGACAAACAAACATACCTACATACATACATACAACGCCGATTTGCCCAAGTTGATTTAGAGATCTTGCTTCGCTCTATCAATAATGCGAGAGTTCGGATGTTTTGTATTCGATAACGTCGTAACTGATTGCGATAATTCGATTGAAACAAGAAAACATTTCATTAACTAACTACGCGTGCAAAGCCACGGGCGGAAGCAAGTAATTAAATAAATAGATGCTATAATATTATAATGAGGTAGAATTCGTGGTGTGTATGTTTGTTGGGGATAATCTCAGACAGTACTGAACCGATTCTGTAAGTTATTTCACTTATAGAAAGCTATACCTATCGGTTGTAAGTTGTATCGAACGCCGAAGGGCGCGCAGCGCGGAGTCGCCGCACTCCGTGGGGTCGAGTCTTAGATTTCTGAATGATCAGATATCCAAATATTCCTAGGACTCCACACAATCCTCTTGAGATTTCGCACGCACGGACGGTTTTTCGACGCTTTTGGAGTTTTGGCGTGGAGTTTTGTAGAGTTTAGATCCGGGGCGAGGCAGCTAGTACGCGAACACTACATGTTATTTAGGGACTCGTAACCCTAATCAGTATGGTATATTAAGAGAAATTGTATATAACACTACGCGTTATTTAGGGACTCTAACCCTAATCAGTATGGTATATTAAGAGAAATGGTATATAACACTACGCGTTATTTAGGGACTCTAACCCTAATCAGTCTGGTATATTAAGAGAAATGGTCTATAACACTACGCGTTATTTAGGGACTCTAACCCTAATCAGTATGGTATATTAAGAGAAATGGTATATAACACTACGCGTTATTTAGGGACTCTAACCCTAATCAGTATGGTATATTAAGAGAAATGGTCTATAACACTACGCGTTATTTAGGGACTCTAATCCTAATCAGTATGGTATATTAAGAGAAATGGTCTATAACACTACGCCTTATTTAGGGACTCTAACCCTAATCAGTATGGTATATTAAGAGAAATGGTCTATAACACTACGCGTTATTTAGGGACTCTAATCCTAATCAGTATGGTATATTAAGAGAAATGGTCTATAACACTACGCGTTATTTAGGGACTCTAACCTTAATCAGTATGGTATATTAAGAGAAATGGTATATAACACTACGCGTTATTTAGGGACTCTAACCCTAATCAGTATGGTATATTAAGAGAAATGGTATACAACACTACGCGTTATTTAGGGACTCTAACCCTAATCAGTATGGTATATTAAGAGAAATGGTCTATAACACTACGCGTTATTTAGGGACTCTAATCCTAATCAGTATGGTATATTAAGAGAAATAGTCTATAACACTACGCGTTATTTAGGGACTCTAACCCTAATCAGTATGGTATATTAAGAGAAATGGTCTATAACACTACGCGTTATTTAGGGACTCTAACCCTAATCAGTATGGTATATTAAGAGAAATGGTATATAACACTACGCGTTATTTAGGGACTCTAACCCTAATCAGTATGGTATATTAAGAGAAATGGTATATAACACTACGCGTTATTTAGGAACTCTAACCCTAATCAGTATGGTATATTAAGAGAAATGGTATATAACACTACGCGTTATTTAGGGACTCTAACCCTAATCAGTATGGTATATTAAGAGAAATGGTCTATAACACTACGCGTTATTTAGGGACTCTAATCCTAATCCGTATGGTATATTAAGAGAAATGGTCTATAACACTACGCGTTATTTAGGGACTCTAACCCTAATCAGTCTGGTATATTAAGAGAAATGGTCTATAACACTACGCGTTATTTAGGAACTCTAACCCTAATCAGTATGGTATATTAAGAGAAATGGTATATAACACTACGCGTTATTTAGGGACTCTAATCCTAATCAGTATAGTATATTAAGAGAAATGGTCTATAACACTACGCGTTATTTAGGGTCCTATTAAATCCTCTTTATCAATCCTCTTATCACCTATTTATCATAATAAGTTTCGTATGGTGAACAGATACATGCGCACTCAGTTCGAAGGCGAGGCCTCGTTCAAGTGGCTGTACCAGGCGCCGTGGGACAGTCTGCCGGCCGCGCTCCTCGGCCTCCTGCTCGCCTTCCTGCATCATCAGCTGCAAGTCGACGAGTACAAGCCGGGGGACAGCTTAGTGAGTTCAACCCCTCACAAGGTTTATCCATTATTCATCTAATGTTACAAGTTAATTTTTACATAATTAAAAAAAAAAAGTTCGGTTTCCCTCTTTTTGTGTTGAGGGTTAAAAACTGTCATAGCTAAGAACCACACCAGTTAAACTAGCTTTCATCTGTTGGGGAACTACAATACCGCAGGCAGACAAACACACACATAGATATACATACAGACGCACAGAAAGTGATAGCTAAGAACCACAACAGTTAAACTAGCTTTCATCCGTTGGGGAACTACAATACTGCAGGCAGACAAACACACACATAGGTATACATACAGACACACAGAAAGTGATAGCTAAGAACCACACCAGTTAAACTAGCTTTCATCCGTTGGGGAACTACAATACTGCAGGCAGACAAACACACACATAGGTGACACACAGAAAGTGATAGCTAAGAACCACACCAGTTAAACTAGCTTTCATCTGTTGGGGAACTACAATACCGCAGGCAGACAAACACACACATAGATATACATACAGACACACAGAAAGTGATAGCTAAGAACCACAACAGTTAAACTAGCTTTCATCCGTTGGGGAACTACAATACTGCAGGCAGACAAACACACACATAGGTATACATATAGACACACAGAAAGTGATAGCTAAGAACCACACCAGTTAAACTAGCTTTCATCCGTTGGGGAACTACAATACTGCAGGCAGACAAACACACACATAGGTATACATACAGACACACAGAAAGTGATAGCTAAGAACCACACCAGTTAAACTAGCTTTCATCCGTTGGGGAACTACAATACCGCAGGCAGACAAACACACAAATAGGTATACAAACAGACACACAGAAAGTGATCGCTAAGAACCACACCAGTTAAACTAGCTTTCATCCGTTGGGGAACTACAATACCGCAGGCAGACAAACACACACATAGGTATACATACAGACACACAGAAAGTGATAGCTAAGAACCACACCAGTTAAACTAGCTTTCATCCGTTGGGGAACTACAATACCGCAGGCAGACAAACACACACATAGGTATACATACAGACACACAGAAAGTGATAGCTAAGAACCACACCAGTTAAACTAGCTTTCATCCGTTGGGGAACTACAATACCGTAGGCAGACAAACACACACATAGGTATACATACAGACACACAGAAAGTGATAGCTAAGAACCACAACAGTTAAACTAGCTTTCATCCGTTGGGGAACTACAATTCCGCAGGCAGACAAACACACACATAGGTATACATACAGACAGTCATAGCTAAGAACCACACCAGTTAAACTAGCTTTCATCCGTTGGGGAAGTACGATACCGCAGGCAGACAAACAAACACATAGCTATACATACAGACACACACACAGTCATAGCTAAGAACCACACCAGTTAAACTAGCTTTCATCCGTTGGGGAAGTACGATACCGCAGGCAGACAAACACACACATATACATACAGACACACAGGCAGAAATAGAGTAGAATAGAAAAATATTTATTTTGCATCACAGGTGTAGTCTCGGTGTAGTACATTACAACACGGCTTAGACAAATGAGTACAAATTATAGAGCAAACTCAGATAGGCGTAAACTTATAACAGCCCTCTCTTTGCGCTAGAACAAGGAGTTGGAACAATCAAATGGTCCACCTGATGTTAAGTGGTAACCATCGCAGGTTCAGATCTGAGTGATGTGGTGCGCAGGTTCTCTATCTATCCTGATGCTCATGACGCAGACACGACTGTTTATATATTTATTCCTTTGATGTCAATATTATTTAATAATATAATAATAAGTGACATATATTTATAATATTAAATGAATATAGCTCACGAGTATATTAATCCCCATGATGGACATCTTCGGTTCTCTAACTCAGTCCCGAGAGGATATCGCAGACCTGAGAGGATATCCCGGCAGGGGGTAGTCAGAGGCGAGTCCAAGCATTATGTTTGAGACATACCAATTTTTGGTTAGAAGTTGCAAGCCCATCTATCCAAATTCTTTGTATATTAACTTCATTAACCTTCCAACAACACTTGAAAGTCACACCCAGTGACTCACTGAAGTCTTTATGGAACATTTTGTCTATAAATGCAAACGAATTGTTATGATAATGATTACGACCGACGCGACGGTCTGGTCGATATAGCCGCAATAACCCATTCACAGCACAGCACCTTCGATTGTTCCGCATAGGTACATCTGACCTTACTCTTGTTTTGTCGCTTGTCATGTCAAGGCTTGAACCTTAGTTAATACTCGTATAGGTATCTTACCTAGGTAGGTATACCGGGTGCTTCGCTATATGTATGGTATACCGAAATGGAGTCATTGTCCTATTTACGTGAACAAAACTCCCAAGTGTATGCAAGTGTGCAAAAATAGTCAATTAACAAATTTAAATGTACGTAATTAATCAAACACTTTATAAAAAAGCTAAAACCAGTCGGGTTTGTCGTCTTCCCGGCGACTTACCGCTTGGAATAGGCGTAGATCGACTCATTGACGACTTTGTTGCATAAAGAATTTTTTTGTGTGTACGTAGGTAGGTACATTACAAAATTTGTAAAAATATAAAATAATCGTAGTAAAATCAAGTGTTTTAGGAGCAATAGGTGAATTAAAACGGGTATTTATCGCATATATACCTTTTTTATTTGTTATCCCGACGTTTCGACTGTGTTGAAATAGCCGTGGTCGCGGGCGGACTGGAGTACTTGGAGCTACCGTCGAGAAGTGATGTCAGCTGCAGCAACTACCCTCACTTGGTCTTCGAATTAGAAATGTCCTCGTTCATATTACGACACGTTTTAATCAGTATAATTATGTACAGTGATTGCGAAAGTTTGAAAAATGCAATAGCTGAAGTCAAAGTTCTTTTTATAACGAAAACAAAGCTATTTCTTAGGCCGTTCATAGTTTATACCTGGAAATAAAATGTTTATTTTTGCATTCATAATTATAAAGAGGTGTTAGGTTACATGCGCAGAATCACCCCTTTGATTCCGAAGCACCCAGTGTAGGTAAATTTTCCGAATTGGAAATAACCAAAACTCTGACCTAGATTCAGAAAAAAATGCTGGTTTACTACGAATCTAGTGAAAGGGACCTTTTCCAATGCCAATCAAATTTGGGAATATGAATAACCTAAGGCGGGAGTGACCTGCAAAAGCATGAAATGAGCCTCTGCCCTGAATGAGTGTCGCCTTTTTCTGGGTCCACACCAGTAGTCACCACACCGCACCCAGGATACTGACCTAGCAGAAGGTGAACAAGATGGTATGGCATCGGTAGAGCGGGTGAATGAGATGCTTTCTTCAATTTACATTTTTTCACCATACAATTTTGGCAGTGGTAGCTATTCTAGATGGCAATAGGGATGCTAATAAGTAAGTATGTGTTGGAAGGCGTTACGATTCTCTTTTCGTAGAAGGTAAGCTTCGTTAATAGTAGCCACCATAAAGCTTACCTACTGGGAACACCCAGTAGGTAAGCTTTATCCAGCGGTATCCTGTGATGCTTATTAAAACAAGTTTTTATATAATTCCAGACGATTCGTGTCCTGTACCGTCTGAGCGTGCCGTGCATGTTCCTGTGGGTGTTCGCCGGGTACTTCATGAAGGGCATGTCCTTCCCGGCGTCCGTGGCGCTGTACGCGGCGTTGGACCGCCCTGTGTTCGCGTCGCTCACCGCGCTCGCTATGTACGGCTCCTTCAACAAGATCGACAGTGAGTAGCGAGCGAATCGAGCTTCACTATGTGTGCTTATTGATCTGCTGTACAATGAACCTCACTGACTTGTTTCCGGGAAGAAACAACTCGCCGACAATACGAATACGTAGAAAACGAAGAACATAATTTCTTCGCCATTTAATTTCTATGGTCACAATGTTTTAAATCGATGATGAGCATAAAATGATAGGTAATTAGGTAACGAGATCCTTTCAAATAAAGTCTTCAAGTCCGAAGTGTACAGGCTCTTTCTAGGCAAGCGTGCTCCATCTTCGATCAAATCATCTCATTTGTAAGTAAGGCGAAGCAGTGGTCGGTCAAGCTTTTTACTAACATCAATGTCTACTACAATGTAACTAGGTTTACTCGAGCTTGTCACTCGCTTCCTATTAAATATTTGTCCAAACGCTTTGGGATAGTTAGCTGAAATGGCAAGCTGTTTGCTAATCGGAGCGCTGAACTAATGTTCCATGTGTCCCCTAGGCGTCTGGTGGCGGTTCCTATCGTGGCGCGGCTGGGAGATCCTCGGCCGCATGTCGCTGTCCATCTACCTGGTGCACTGGCTGTATGCGCTCACGGTGCTCGCCTTCAGGTCCCATCTATCACCGGTTTCTATTCACGAGATTGTGAGTATCTTTCACATAATTATTGATCGAGCGAAGCGAGATCTCTAAATCAACTTGGGCAAATCAGCATTGTATGTTTGTATGTTTGTATGTAAGTATGCAGGTATGTATGTTTGTTTGTCCGAGGATAACTTTCGAAGCGTTGATCCGATTATCGTGAAATTTGATACATAGGTAGGTAGTGATGGCACAATTTTGGTGAGACTAAATGAGCTAAAAATGTGGGGGGGGGGGCGGGTGTTTGAGATATTGGGGTTCAAGAGGGGTTAAAAAAATGAAAATGAGACTGTTAGGTCAAATAAGACGTCAAATAGAAGGTGTTCATTAGTACATTTAGACTCTGTTTTGTTTTTAGTAAATTCTTTAAAGGTTTTGCGTTATTAGCCATAACAAAAACTGAACTTTGACAAAATTCACACACACACAGGGTACACCAGTGACCCCAGAGTGCTGAAATTTGGTATGCGTGTAGCTTTAGTAACACAAATATAGGCAAATGTCTGAAATCCAGAATAACTGCAATATCTACCACAAAAAAACAATATACATGAACTCCCGTTATCTGTAATTTGAATGAAACGGTAGCTCAAGTAAGTTGGTTAAATATTTACTCGCACTATTTAAGGCTACGTTCAGATGACAAGCGTTCAACGCGCGTTTCGATAACGCGCGTTTACAACTACACACTTTTTATTCAGGCCGTACACATGCTAGCGCGCGTTTTAATAAAGTGCGCGTTGACGCTGCGCTAGCGCTCAACTGTTGTCAGCGCGCGTCAACGCGCGTTTTGAGATCATTGGTTTTCTAGGTTTCCGTTCAGTTGAGCGCGCTGCGCGCGCTTTCGACGCGGATATACACATTTTAGGAATCAGTTCGTTCAGAAATCGTCCGAAATGGAAACCGAAGCTTTTAATACGGAGTTGTTTATAGATGAAATAGATTCTACGTCCATCTCCGGCAAATGTAGAACTCTACTGAAGTCTGAAATCTGTGGCGGCCGCGACAACGCGCGTTCAACGTCTGACAAGCGCGTGTCATGTGAACACTATACAAAAATACTGCGCGCGTTCAGCGCGCGTTGAACGCTTGTCATCGGAACGTAGCCTTATTGGTCAAAAAATAAGGCCGGCATGCACAACGATCCCTAAACGTATTTAGCGATTTAACATGTTTAAACGTACCTACTTGTGTCATTTCATAAATCATATTTAGCCACTAAATACGTTTAGGCATCGTTGCGCGAGTCGCCCTAAGATTTTTTTTTGTTTTGGGAGACTCGTGAAATCTCAGTTCGGGGCGAACCACTAGTTTAAAAGATACACTCACTGCAAAGCGTAGCGTAGGATGCGCCACACAAACAGGCGAAAAAATCTGATTTGATGGAGTTTCATTATCATCATTAGGTTGCATTAGGTGCAGCCATTGATGTCCACTGGAACATAGGCCTCTCCCATACATTTCCAGAGTAACAAATCTGCACTTAACGGGTCCCTGCAACCAATATCAAGTCGGGGGTTGCGCATTCCAGTGTGTGATCTCCACTCGAGAGCCTTTCTGTGAACCGTCAGCTCTTCGAGCTGTGTTACTTACTAACTAAATATGGAATGAATTTTATTTTTATTTAATGTGCCCCGCCCCGCCCCGCCCCGCCCCGCCCACTGTCACTTCAGCTTGATAAGCAATGTCTGGGCGAGGTCATCGAACTTGGTTTGGTTACGAATCTACTCGTTAGGTACTGGTTCAATCTCGTAGGTAGAGCATCGCTGAGCGACCACATTATATATGTATGTACCAAGGATAGTAAGGATCGACTTGTTATTATTCCAGGGCGGTCACTTCCTATGGACGGTGCTGGTGAGCTACTGGTCAGCGCTGCCGCTGCACCTGTGCATAGAGCTACCGATGCAGAAGTGCCTGCAGACCTTGTTCTGAGCTACGGAACCACCTGGCTTGGGAAGCTTTTGCTATGCCCAATTTTACCTACCAGTAACAGGCTAGAGTAGAGAGAGAGCCTATTCATTTAAATTAATACCTACCTCTCAGGCTAGCAGGATAAGTTTCTGTGTACGGCTTGAGTAACATGCCATGCCACTAGAAACATTTGTACTGTCTCGCGTAGAAATATTTCTAAGTACCTACCTACAGGTATGGTTACCTACTTAGTATGTAAATATATGCAGGTACAAAAAACATTATAATAATATAAATCTATATTTCAGGCAACAATAGAAAAGTACAAGATGTTTACTCTTAAATCTACGACCCTAAATAAAGTACACCTTAGTTAGTGGCTAACATACATTTGCTGACACGTAGGTACAGTCTGCAACGTGTGTGTGACGCACTTGTACTGTGTCGTGTAGTCGCCCGCGAAAACGATGAAACAACACACTTTTCTGCCAAATCTCTTCCTTTGTAAACATCGAAAGATCAGCAGTCGGAACATACAACACAAAAGATTTGAAATCATTGTGGCGTGATTCCAACTGTTCGACCCATAACATGCACCTGACTGTACAGTACATAGTTACATTGTTCATTGGCTTCACAGTGGTAGGTACCTACGGGTGTAAAATAAATATTAAATGTACCTAATAAGCTTTGACTAAGCGTAAAATGCTGTATCTGTGATAATCAGAATGTATTTAAGTCTAAACAAATTCCTTGATATAAGTTAGAATAAATCATTTAATAAGTTCAACATAGGTATATTATACTGGCATGTGGTACTACTAAGTAAGACTAACTACTTACCCTAGTAAGTAAGAATTATTGGGAGTTGAAATAAAAAGACTTGATAAAGTATGAACAATTTTTTTTTCATCGCTCATGCTCTTTTTTGTCTCTGAAAGTAAATTTTATAATGGCTATGGCTCCGTAAATCTGATTTCCAGCTCTAGGTTGAGTAAATTTGAAAATAGAACGAGACTAGGGTTTCGTTCCCGGGTCCCGGGAATCGGGAAATCCCGGAACCGGGAAAAAATTCTGATTTCCCGGGAATTCCCGGGAATTTTCAAAAGTATGTGATAGGTCTAAAACTTTGTATTTTATGGTCATATTAAACTCAATGTTGTTTTTAAAAAAACCTTTCAAATTTTTCTACAGCTTGTCAGCCAGCCATCACTTTGCAGATGAGTAGTTTCGTGGTAATTTTTCGAGGGGAAAAGGAAGGAAGGAAGAGCCACATAACACAGACTTCTATAGTTGAACATATCAAGAAGCCCTATAGTATTGCTGAAATCGTCTCGAAGTTGGCATCTAGTGATGGACTTTCGATTCGGATGATCACGCACAGTGAAGTGATTCGAAGCCTTGTTTCACAAGCTGGCCTAAATATTCCAAAATGCGAGTCGCAGGTTATGAAGATAATTGTAGAATTTGTTGAAGAAAAAAAGCAAGATATCAAGAAAATCTTAAATGAACACGTGAAAAATCATGGACGGCTCAGTATCACGCTCGATGAATGGACCAGAATCAGAAATAGACGCTATTTCAACATAAACTTACACAGCGGATATGGAAAAGTGTATAATTTGGGTTTGATATACATACCGGGGAAATGTGGAGCACAAGAGATGAGAAGAATTGTTGATACAGTCCTGACGGAATTTGGAATAAACTTCGAAAGAGACATTGTAGCCGTGACAAGTGATGGTCCAAATGTGATGAAAAAGTTTGGCCGCGAAAGTCCAGCAGAAATGGTATTATGCATGAATCATGCTATTCATTTGGCGGTGACAGATGTTCTTTATAGAGAAAAGACCACCAAAGAAAGTAAAACGGATTCCGAAGAATCAGACTCCGACGTCTCCGACTTCGACTCATACGACGATTGTGATCAAGAATTAGTACAATCAGCGGTGGAAATAGGAAACCATGATATCCGACCAGATCTGAAGAAAGTACTGAAAGATACACGAACCATAGTCAATTTGTTTCGCAGAAGTCCATTAAAAATGCGAAACTTCAAGAATATGTAAGATCAGAACATAACAGGGAAAAATCATTGTGTCGCGACGTTAAAACGAGATGGAACAGCATTGAAACAATGATAAGCCGGTTCGTAGAAGTTAAAAACTGTATCAAAAAAGCTTTGATTGATTTAGATACCGCAAATTTATGGCACGAAGAGAACTTGGCTGTTTTAGAGGTTTTACTTAAAATTTTAAATCCCATCAAATTAGCAGTTGAAGCACTGAGTTCCCGAAAAGCAGATATCTTGATCTGTGAAGCTATCATTACGACACTTCTAGTAAGACTGAAAAAGTTGGAGTCACCTATTGCTTTAGAGTTTTCAGATTTCATAACGCAAAGAATAAGTGAGAGGAGGGATTCTACTCTATATACCTTAACGCTTTTTCTTCAAAACCCAACAATTAGACGCAATTAATACTTATCACAAAGTGTTGAAACTAAAGAAATAATAATACGCTATGCTGAGCAGTTATTTCGCCGATTATTTCCAGAAAAGTCAGAATCTGAATCGAGCCCGGAAGAATCGCTTCATGCTGTTGCTGAGACGCAAAAAAGAGGCATTAGTTTTGCTGAAGAACTTCAAGACGCTATTCAAAATGTTTTCAATTTCAAAGGCACTCCTCCATCACGAACTCGATTTCCTAGACTGAAGAAAGACTTCGATCTATACATCTCTTCTGGTAAACGGACACCTAATTTGGAACTGCTATACAACGCTCTGCGCACGATCATGTCTACATCCACCGAAAGCGAACGTACATTTTCAGTATCGGGAAATTTTGCTACTAAAATTAGAAGCCGATTAAGCGATAAATCACTCAGCTCTTTAGTTTTTCTTAAGTATTACTTTATGAAATAATTTAAGACTTAAACTAAAATAATGGCTTACGTGACTGTTACATAATAAGGGCATAAGTTAAATTTTGCCAACGATGTGTGGCCGCTGTAAGAGAGTAAATAAAATATTATACGTAACTGCTGCATAGAGTTAAGGTATTTAAACACTCGAATCATTTTATGGTTAAATTAAAATCGGTTACGCTACTTTTGATAAACTACTCTCGTGTTTACATACCTTAATGATGTGCAGTTACGTATAATACTTTATCTACTCTTGTAAAGCCGCCACACATCGATGGCAAAGTTTGTTGGTTATCATAAGAGCGTTTCGCAATACTTAATTACTCCGTTTATATCATTGTGTGTGCTAAGAAGTTTTATATTATAAGTTTGATTTTGCATGCCTGAAACAAATAATTAAGTTTCTATTATACTACCTCTGTTTATGATCGATCAAAAATGTTATTAAGAAGAAATAATTATTTCTGAGTCAAATAAATAGTTTATTTAATCCATTATGTGTTTTCTTGACTTTTTGTAGTTAAAAAAAACTAAATTAAGGACTTTAAAAATTTCCTGGTTTCCCGGGATTCCCGGGAAATTGGGAATATTATTCCCGGTTCCCGGGAACAAAAAAAACCCGGGAAATCCGAAACCCTAAACGAGACTCATTTCATAGCTAAAATAAATTACAATCTCCATGACGAATCCTTATTTCTATTTTTATATGAAAGAGATATTAAAATTATTTAATTGAAATATAACATCCATGACAAATCCTTAGTTCTATGTATAAATGGCCAAAACAATGGATAGCGGGAACGCAAATGTTACTTTTTCAGTAGGTAGGTATTCAGTATTTTATTGCGTTCATTCAAAGACAAGTGGTCTTTAATAATACAATGTTATGTACATGTCAGTTCTTATTGACTAGCAACTCAAGCTCTTGTGTAAATAACTGTTTTAAAAAGACATATTAAAATATCCTCGCATTAGCAATGAAATGAACATGTATTGTGTTATAAATATATTATACCTACGTAAGCAATCAATCTCGCCTTCGATTGAGGCGTTCGATCGCCCTCGATCCGAGTGCGTGAAGCTAGCCCCGCACTTTTGAATAATCTGAATTCTAACAATTGTGCTGAGTTGTTCTAGGTTTGTTCTACATTGTTCCAGAATATTACATCTCTAAAGTCAATAATACCGCTGGAAAACGAAGATACCAGTTTTCAAGGCTAGCCCCGCACTTTTGGATTTTTTAAATTTTGATGATTGTTCTGGATTGTTCTAGGTTTGTTCTACATTGTTCCAGAATAACAGCATTCTAAAGTGGAAATTGAAGTCAGAAATCGCAAAAACCTGATTGCACCCTAGCCCCGCACTTGTTGATTTTTTAGTTTTATTTAATTGTTTTGGATTGTTCTAGGTTTGTTCTACATTGTTCCAGAATAACAGCATTCTAAAGTGGAAATTGAAGTCAGAAATCGCAAAAACCTGATTGCACCCTAGCCCCGGACTTGTTGATTTTTTAGTTTTATTTAATTGTTTTGGATTGTTCTAGGTTTGTTCTACATTGTTCCAGAATAACAGCATTCTAAAGTGGAAATTGAAGTCAGAAATCGCAAAAACCTGATTGCACCCTAGCCCCGCACTTGTTGATTTTTTAGTTTTATTTAATTGTTTTGGATTGTTCTAGGTTTGTTCTACATTGTTCCAGAATAACAGCATTCTAAAGTGGAAATTGAAGTCAGAAATCGCAAAAACCTGATTGCACCCTAGCCCCGCACTTGTTGATTTTTTAGTTTTATTTAATTGTTTTGGATTGTTCTAGGTTTGTTCTACATTGTTCCAGAATAACAGCATTCTAAAGTGGAAATTGAAGTCAGAAATCGCAAAAACCTGATTGCACCCTAGCCCCGCACTTGTTGATTTTTTAGTTTTATTTAATTGTTTTGGATTGTTCTAGGTTTGTTCTACATTGTTCCAGAATAACAGCATTCTAAAGTGGAAATTGAAGTCAGAAATCGCAAAAACCTGATTGCACCCTAGCCCCGGACTTGTTGATTTTTTAGTTTTATTTAATTGTTTTGGATTGTTCTAGGTTTGTTCTACATTGTTCCAGAATAACAGCATTCTAAAGTGGAAATTGAAGTCAGAAATCGCAAAAACCTGATTGCACCCTAGCCCCGCACTTGTTGATTTTTTAGTTTTATTTAATTGTTTTGGATTGTTCTAGGTTTGTTCTACATTGTTCCAGAATAACAGCATTCTAAAGTGGAAATTGAAGTCAGAAATCGCAAAAACCTGATTGCACCCTAGCCCCGCACTTGTTGATTTTTTAGTTTTATTTAATTGTTTTGGATTGTTCTAGGTTTGTTCTACATTGTTCCAGAATAACAGCATTCTAAAGTGGAAATTGAAGTCAGAAATCGCAAAAACCTGATTGCACCCTAGCCCCGCACTTGTTGATTTTTTAGTTTTATTTAATTGTTTTGGATTGTTCTAGGTTTGTTCTACATTGTTCCAGAATAACAGCATTCTAAAGTGGAAATTGAAGTCAGAAATCGCAAAAACCTGATTGCACCCTAGCCCCGCACTTGTTGATTTTTTAGTTTTATTTAATTGTTTTGGATTGTTCTAGGTTTGTTCTACATTGTTCCAGAATAACAGCATTCTAAAGTGGAAATTGAAGTCAGAAATCGCAAAAACCTGATTGCACCCTAGCCCCGCACTTGTTGATTTTTTAGTTTTATTTAATTGTTTTGGATTGTTCTAGGTTTGTTCTACATTGTTCCAGAATAACAGCATTCTAAAGTGGAAATTGAAGTCAGAAATCGCAAAAACCTGATTGCACCCTAGCCCCGCACTTGTTGATTTTTTTAGTTTTATTTAATTGTTTTGGATTGTTCTAGGTTTGTTCTACATTGTTCCAGAATAACAGCATTCTAAAGTGGAAATTGAAGTCAGAAATCGCAAAAACCTGATTGCACCCTAGCCCCGGACTTGTTGATTTTTTAGTTTTATTTAATTGTTTTGGATTGTTCTAGGTTTGTTCTACATTGTTCCAGAATAACAGCATTCTAAAGTGGAAATTGAAGTCAGAAATCGCAAAAACCTGATTGCACCCTAGCCCCGCACTTGTTGATTTTTTAGTTTTATTTAATTGTTTTGGATTGTTCTAGGTTTGTTCTACATTGTTCCAGAATAACAGCATTCTAAAGTGGAAATTGAAGTCAGAAATCGCAAAAACCTGATTGCACCCTAGCCCCGCACTTGTTGATTTTTTAGTTTTATTTAATTGTTTTGGATTGTTCTAGGTTTGTTCTACATTGTTCCAGAATAACAGCATTCTAAAGTGGAAATTGAAGTCAGAAATCGCAAAAACCTGATTGCACCCTAGCCCCGCACTTGTTGATTTTTTAGTTTTATTTAATTGTTTTGGATTGTTCTAGGTTTGTTCTACATTGTTCCAGAATAACAGCATTCTAAAGTGGAAATTGAAGTCAGAAATCGCAAAAACCTGATTGCACCCTAGCCCCGCACTTGTTGATTTTTTAGTTTTATTTAATTGTTTTGGATTGTTCTAGGTTTGTTCTACATTGTTCCAGAATAACAGCATTCTAAAGTGGAAATTGAAGTCAGAAATCGTAAAAACCTGATTGCACCCTAGCCCCGCACTTGTTGATTTTTTAGTTTTATTTAATTGTTTTGGATTGTTCTAGGTTTGTTCTACATTGTTCCAGAATAACAGCATTCTAAAGTGGAAATTGAAGTCAGAAATCGCAAAAACCTGATTGCACCCTAGCCCCGCACTTGTTGATTTTTTAGTTTTATTTAATTGTTTTGGATTGTTCTAGGTTTGTTCTACATTGTTCCAGAATAACAGCATTCTAAAGTGGAAATTGAAGTCAGAAATCGCAAAAACCTGATTGCACCCTAGCCCCGCACTTGTTGATTTTTTAGTTTTATTTAATTGTTTTGGATTGTTCTAGGTTTGTTCTACATTGTTCCAGAATAACAGCATTCTAAAGTGGAAATTGAAGTCAGAAATCGCAAAAACCTGATTGCACCCTAGCCCCGCACTTGTTGATTTTTTAGTTTTATTTAATTGTTTTGGATTGTTCTAGGTTTGTTCTACATTGTTCCAGAATAACAGCATTCTAAAGTGGAAATTGAAGTCAGAAATCGCAAAAACCTGATTGCACCCTAGCCCCGCACTTGTTGATTTTTTAGTTTTATTTAATTGTTTTGGATTGTTCTAGGTTTGTTCTACATTGTTCCAGAATAACAGCATTCTAAAGTGGAAATTGAAGTCAGAAATCGCAAAAACCTGATTGCACCCTAGCCCCGCACTTGTTGATTTTTTAGTTTTATTTAATTGTTTTGGATTGTTCTAGGTTTGTTCTACATTGTTCCAGAATAACAGCATTCTAAAGTGGAAATTGAAGTCAGAAATCGCAAAAACCTGATTGCACCCTAGCCCCGCACTTGTTGATTTTTTAGTTTTATTTAATTGTTTTGGATTGTTCTAGGTTTGTTCTACATTGTTCCAGAATAACAGCATTCTAAAGTGGAAATTGAAGTCAGAAATCGCAAAAACCTGATTGCACCCTAGCCCCGCACTTGTTGATTTTTTAGTTTTATTTAATTGTTTTGGATTGTTCTAGGTTTGTTCTACATTGTTCCAGAATAACAGCATTCTAAAGTGGAAATTGAAGTCAGAAATCGCAAAAACCTGATTGCACCCTAGCCCCGCACTTGTTGATTTTTTAGTTTTATTTAATTGTTTTGGATTGTTCTAGGTTTGTTCTACATTGTTCCAGAATAACAGCATTCTAAAGTGGAAATTGAAGTCAGAAATCGCAAAAACCTGATTGCACCCTAGCCCCGCACTTGTTGATTTTTTAGTTTTATTTAATTGTTTTGGATTGTTCAAGGTTTGTTCTACATTGTTCCAGAATAACAGCATTCTAAAGTGGAAATTGAAGTCAGAAATCGCAAAAACCTGATTGCACCCTAGCCCCGCACTTGTTGATTTTTTAGTTTTATTTAATTGTTTTGGATTGTTCTAGGTTTGTTCTACATTGTTCCAGAATAACAGCATTCTAAAGTGGAAATTGAAGTCAGAAATCGCAAAAACCTGATTGCACCCTAGCCCCGCACTTGTTGATTTTTTAGTTTTATTTAATTGTTTTGGATTGTTCTAGGTTTGTTCTACATTGTTCCAGAATAACAGCATTCTAAAGTGGAAATTGAAGTCAGAAATCGCAAAAACCTGATTGCACCCTAGCCCCGCACTTGTTGATTTTTTAGTTTTATTTAATTGTTTTGGATTGTTCTAGGTTTGTTCTACATTGTTCCAGAATAACAGCATTCTAAAGTGGAAATTGAAGTCAGAAATCGCAAAAACCTGATTGCACCCTAGCCCCGCACTTGTTGATTTTTTAGTTTTATTTAATTGTTTTGGATTGTTCTAGGTTTGTTCTACATTGTTCCAGAATAACAGCATTCTAAAGTGGAAATTGAAGTCAGAAATCGCAAAAACCTGATTGCACCCTAGCCCCGCACTTGTTGATTTTTTAGTTTTATTTAATTGTTTTGGATTGTTCTAGGTTTGTTCTACATTGTTCCAGAATAACAGCATTCTAAAGTGGAAATTGAAGTCAGAAATCGCAAAAACCTGATTGCACCCTAGCCCCGCACTTGTTGATTTTTTAGTTTTATTTAATTGTTTTGGATTGTTCAAGGTTTGTTCTACATTGTTCCAGAATAACAGCATTCTAAAGTGGAAATTGAAGTCAGAAATCGCAAAAACCTGATTGCACCCTAGCCCCGCACTTGTTGATTTTTTAGTTTTATTTAATTGTTTTGGATTGTTCTAGGTTTGTTCTACATTGTTCCAGAATAACAGCATTCTAAAGTGGAAATTGAAGTCAGAAATCGCAAAAACCTGATTGCACCCTAGCCCCGCACTTGTTGATTTTTTAGTTTTATTTAATTGTTTTGGATTGTTCTAGGTTTGTTCTACATTGTTCCAGAATAACAGCATTCTAAAGTGGAAATTGAAGTCAGAAATCGCAAAAACCTGATTGCACCCTAGCCCCGCACTTGTTGATTTTTTAGTTTTATTTAATTGTTTTGGATTGTTCTAGGTTTGTTCTACATTGTTCCAGAATAACAGCATTCTAAAGTGGAAATTGAAGTCAGAAATCGCAAAAACCTGATTGCACCCTAGCCCCGCACTTGTTGATTTTTTAGTTTTATTTAATTGTTTTGGATTGTTCTAGGTTTGTTCTACATTGTTCCAGAATAACAGCATTCTAAAGTGGAAATTGAATTCAGAAATCGCAAAAACCTGATTGCACCCTAGCCCCGCACTTGTTGATTTTTTAGTTTTATTTAATTGTTTTGGATTGTTCTAGGTTTGTTCTACATTGTTCCAGAATAACAGCATTCTAAAGTGGAAATTGAAGTCAGAAATCGCAAAAACCTGATTGCACCCTAGCCCCGCACTTGTTAATTTTTTAGTTTTATTTAATTGTTTTGGATTGTTCTAGGTTTGTTCTACATTGTTCCAGAATAACAGCATTCTAAAGTGGAAATTGAAGTCAGAAATCGCAAAAACCTGATTGCACCCTAGCCCCGCACTTGTTGATTTTTTAGTTTTATTTAATTGTTTTGGATTGTTCTAGGTTTGTTCTACATTGTTCCAGAATAACAGCATTCTAAAGTGGAAATTGAAGTCAGAAATCGCAAAAACCTGATTGCACCCTAGCCCCGCACTTGTTGATTTTTTAGTTTTATTTAATTGTTTTGGATTGTTCTAGGTTTGTTCTACATTGTTCCAGAATAACAGCATTCTAAAGTGGAAATTGAAGTCAGAAATCGCAAAAACCTGATTGCACCCTAGCCCCGGACTTGTTGATTTTTTAGTTTTATTTAATTGTTTTGGATTGTTCTAGGTTTGTTCTACATTGTTCCAGAATAACAGCATTCTAAAGTGGAAATTGAAGTCAGAAATCGCAAAAACCTGATTGCACCCTAGCCCCGCACTTGTTGATTTTTTAGTTTTATTTAATTGTTTTGGATTGTTCTAGGTTTGTTCTACATTGTTCCAGAATAATAGCATTCTGAAATCGAAATTGAATTTAAAAAAACTCAACAAACTGTTTCTAACAAAGTTTAAAAAGTGCGGGATTCGTGCCGCATTTCTTTTTCTTTCAGTTTTTGACAATTGTTTTGAATTGTTCTAAGTTTGCTCTGCATTGTTGAGAGATTTTATCCTTTTTCCGACAGCTGGGGCGTAGTACGGGTTCACATATTTGCCTGTTCCCTTCGAGCTATCCCCAGCCTCTCGCAGAGTATCGTCATAGATTGCATTTGACCATACATTTATGTTAGAGTGACTGTCATCATCGTTGATTTTGTCAGATTCCTCTTCAGTTACTTCTTCTACGAGATCTCTCACCTTGGTGATATAAGTATTATTTCTCACCAAACCGTGTAAGAACCGGAACGACTTCTCGGCTAAAGAGGGACACCTAATTTCATCCATTCCAAAAGTTGGACTATTCAGAATTATTATCATGCATTTGATAATTTTTTTAGCTCCGCGAAGTTTTCTACTTTGGTAAGAAGTGCCATCACCATAATAAAAAACTTGCGTACAAGGTTATTAAGGATCTACAGTTCTTTCCATCGAGCAACCATTTTAACGTAATGCGATACATCCAAACGTAAGAAAGACGTCGGCAATTTGTCGGAAGATTCAACTAAGCAGTCGAAGCATTGCGATAAATACTCATTTAGGTTTGAACAACCTGCAAACGCTCTGACCACCGCTCCCAGCAAGGCTTTGTCAAAGTCACTGACAGCTTGTTTTGGTAATGGAACGTTGGCTTTGTGTCTTGTAAAATCTCGTATTATTTCGTTGAGCCAAGTAAGAAGCGTGTTGGTATTTTGGGACGCGCTTAACATCTGGAAAACTGGTACCTTAGACTCTGGAGTGTCAACTACTATCTGGTAGAAATAGATGTGAGGCGAAAGTCTCCGTTAGGTTTAATCAATTTTCGGACCAACGAACCGGTGCCATCGATACAGATATTCTGTGAGTTTATTAAGTATACAGCTACCTGTTCTGGGGTCCAGTAATGCACGAAAAACGGATCCAATCCGATAGCGTAAATTTCTCCTGAGTGACATCCATACTTCATCATATGCAAATTGTCTACAGCATTTGTTTTTTTTAGGTCGAAATTAAAGTCTCGACGCTCCTGATTTGCTTTTCGCAGTACATCATTTTTTGGTAAATGTGGAGGCTCAGGATCGCCGAATTTTAATACTTTGTCTGCTTCATTTCTTCGCCAAATACACGGTAAAATTCGCTCCACCATTTCCTTTGAAACTTGGGTTCTTCGCGCTCCTTTTAACTGGCGTTTGTGGCGATGTGAAAAAGTTTTGTCGTAGTTCTCGAACACGCATTCCATTATTACGTCTTCATTCAAAAGAGGTTTATTTGCCACCATACCAGCAAAACGGCTACTAAATTCGTTGCATTCACTTGATATTTTGAGATAGATTCCAGACTCCGACAGTTTGCATCTTTTAAACGAAATAGGGCATTCGATTTCTCTTTGCTCCCAGATAAGCTCATACAGCGTATCCGTCCAAACTTTCCGCAGCAACGTCCTGTAACCCCTTTCGGACAACCTTTTGTCAGCACATTGTATGTCCTCAGGAGCCATACTTAGCCAAGTCTTATTGGGAATTGTCAGATTGAAAGATACTTGGCCTTTACGTTTTTCGAGCGTTTCGTTGTTTTCGGAGTCATTAAAAGTGGAATCATTTTGAATTTCGATGTTATGATATTTGAGAACTCTGTCCCACGTCCCATATCGATTCTCCTTGAGAATCGTATACACATATTTCGATGATATGCTTCAGTTTTCATTTAATTTCTTACAGATTCTAGCGTAGATCTCGGAACTTGGACATTGAGGCTTCCCAGTAGAATCTATAAGCTCTTTAAATCCAGGTGATAAAATTTTATCTAAGAGAAGTGGTACGTGTTTTGCCATAACGTAAGTATATTAAAAATATCTAACTGGATAAAAATTACAATAATTTCGAAAGTAGGTACCAGTTCTTATAAACGGAAATTTAATTAATATACCTACAAGTAAATCTATTTTATAAATATACCGAGAACACGCGGAACATTGGAGGTGTCGCAACAGTAAGAATCGAACGAAAGGTTTAAAATGAATCAAAATAACAACTTACAAATTATTTACACTGCGTAAAAAACTTGGTTCGAATGTGAATTATAAAAATAATTTGACCTTCCCCCTACGAACCCGACTTTATATACGCTTATACAAGCTTAGTATATATATTTTTATTGTAGGATACGTAAAAAACATTAACAGGGAAAATTACCTAGAGACTACATTACCTTATTACTAAGTAACTACCTAAATACGTAAAAAACATTGATAGGTAATATTCGAAGTCTATTTATTTAGATAATATAAAGTACGTAGCGTAAGAAATAAAAAAAATTATGAAAAATTAAGATCTACTCTTAGCCAAGTAATTTTCATACTAAATTTATGTAAGATGGGCACGGGCACTTTCCAAATCTTACAATTTCACTGTATCTCTGTTCAATTCAATAAGCTCTTATTTTTAAATCTAGTTAAGAAAATATTGATGTTATATTAATTTTATATGATAACTTATTTTTTTTTTTTTCGAATGGACTTATCTTGCTGTAGGCCTCTGAGGCCGTTGCAGCTTAACCGAGCTTTTGGCGAGCGCAGAAGGCGCTCAGCCCTATAATTTTATTTTTGATGAGGCAACTAGCGCAAGGGCACCACTTAGGTACGAACCTCGGCTTGGGCTGTTGCCGGGACGGGGGGATAGGAGAGAAACGCCCGGGTACGTGCTTGTACCTCGTGTAGGCGGCGACTAAAGGGACTCGTCGACCTCGCGGGCGAGGTCGGTGTATTTGTGGAGTGTTTGCTCTGTCTAATGTGGATGACTCACCCGCATTAGCGGAAGTGATTTCGTCATCCGGGTCTCCGAGAACGTGTCTCGGACGACGGAGGGTTTTTCTGTGTTCGGACGGTTCAATCGAATAGTCCGGAATGGTATGTACCAAAGGATTCGGATGATGAGTGGCAAGTTCATAATGTCGCTTGGAAGCGAGCTTGATGTACTTAAATGATAACTTAAATAACACGAGTAGATTTGAAGTAGTATTCACAAAATATGATAACTTAAATAACACGATGAGGTTTTAAGTAGTATTCACAAAACGCTTCGATAGCGCGTTCTAGGATCGGAAAACATTGAGTAGTGCCATCTCGTTTGGTTTTAGGAACTAAACCCTATAAGAACCACTCTACTGTCCTAAAACATTACTAAAACGAACTTGGTAGGATAAAGAAACATTTTATACTAGTAGTATACGTCGGTATCAAACCAAAATTAAAATTTTATTTTTCAGATTATACTTATTATAATTTATCTTACTTATAGCACAGAATAATTATCAGGCAGTAGGTACGGGAAAAATAATCAAAATGCCCTGTATTGGCTCGTCAAAATAAGCAAATGAGCCCAAATTAAAGTGGTTTACTAGTAAACATTGAAGAGTTCCACTATTCCTATCCAGTTTCATCATCAGGCCCTAAACGAACATACACGCATGCCTTCTAGATTTGTTTGTTTTGTCAGACGAAAGTTGGTACTTAGGAACTAGTGGTTCACCCCGAACTGAGATCTCGCGAGTCTTTCATAAAAACGAAAATATATTAATTATTTGTAATCTTTGACTAAAAATATGCACATTGCAAAACGAACTAATTGACCTACAGTTTCATTCAAATTACAAGTACCGGGAGTTCATGTAAAATAGTTATTCTTTTCAGGGGTAGAAATTGTAGTTAAGTAGGTAGTCACTAAAGCATACAATGTAAAAATGAGTGAATGCATGGTCTTTCAGGCCAGGGGTCGCCAATGTCCGTCGCCAATACCTACCATCAAATTGTATGGTACGCCGTTGAAACGAGTCGATAAATTTATATACCTTGTATACACATTGGATAACCTCTGACCTGAGAGACGATGTAGACATTGAGAGGGAGCGGAGGGCGTTGTCTGTAAGAGCAAAAATGATCGCCCGCAGGTTTGCTCGTTGCTCTACTGATGTAAAAATCTGCCTATTCCTAGCCTACTGTACTAGCTTCTACACGAGCAGCCTGTGGGTTAATTATACGCAAAGACTTTACAACGCCCTACCCGTACAGTATAACAACGCGTTCAGGGTGCTGGTGGGGCTGCCCCGGTTCTGCAGCGCGTCGGGGATGTCCGCCGAGGCTCGAGTGGACTGTTTCTACAGCACCATGCGCAAGCGGCGCACATCCCTGGGGCGCAGAATTCAGGCCAGCTCCAACGGTATTCTGAATGCGTTCTCAAACAGGTTCGACTGTGGGCATCTAAACCATTGTTGTATGGTACATGCGCAGTACCTAAACTAGATACTACCTACCGCATATTTTTTTATTGTTTTATTTATTTTTATAGTATTACAGTGTACAGTAGATCGTGTGAAAATACAGTAGATCTGCTGTAATTACAGTGTATCTGGTAACGCTGGCCCTTGTATTAATGTACTATTGTGTAGGTACTCTCTGGAGCACTGTCAGGTATAAACAGTATTGCCAGCATCTCAATCAGAAGAAGGCCGGTAAGCCTTGTTGAAAGAGGCCGATTTCGGCCCTAAAGGCCGAAGTTGAAATAAAAAAACTTTATTCAACTGAAAACTAATTTAGATGGTGCAAAGAACAAAAACTGGACACAAACAACTTCTTTACTCAGTGGCGGCGTAAAGGGGGGGCGGTCCGCCCCAGGTGCCAAGCGTCAAGGGGTGACAACGGAATGCCAACTCAGTCACGCAGATTAGTAGCCACTGGCGCATCTGCACAACAAGGACGGCACGGGCGGAAGGGGCAAGTGATTTCGACCCCTCCCGCACCCGCGTCGTTGCCGCTCGCGCCGCGCTACATAATGTGTCAATCAAATCAATCACAGTTGACAGTTGGTCAGTCAGTGTTATTGTTTATAACCACAGAACAGAATTTTTTAAATTGACGAAATGCTGACTAGGGCATCACTTGTGCAAAGTGAACTGACAAATTTGTCTCACGAATTATGGTTTCTACTGTACAAAGTGTTGAAAATGACCTTCTTGATAAAACAGATGATGTAGAAACACGGAGCCAAAAATGCATTGAATGTAGGGACGCTGGGAAGAGAGCCTGACAATCTTGATACACAAGACGAAAGACAAGGTGGAGATCAGCACCAAGAAGAATATGACCAAGAAAAAGGCCGGAATAGCGACAATGAAGAGGAATCCCAGCAAATTGAAAACGATGAAGAAAAGCTGCATGACACTTCGTTTCGATGTTGCTACTTGACTAACACCAATGCCTGATGATTTGAGAGTTGGAATCGTTAAAGCGGGAAGGGAACCATATCAAAACAGAGATGGCCCATTTGTAGTTACAGTCCAAAGATCTGGAGATACAATAAAAGGAAAGAGCCGACATTTCCATTCAGAATGGTTTTATAAAGCGTTACCAAATGGAGAAAAGTACTCAGAAAATGGATGGTTATACTCTCCAATAAAATATAACTTATACTGTTTTTGCTGCAAACTGTTTATATACGTACCATGAAACAAAACAGAGTTTCATCAACGGATTTAATTTATGGTGGAAACTACACCCTAAAGTATCTGAACACGAGAACTCTGAGGGCATCACTCCTGTTTCTAAAAATGGAAAATCTTGGAGAATGGATTAAGACTGCAAAAAACTATCGATCATGAACATCAAATGGTCTTCAGACCAAGAAAAAAAGAAGTGGCGTGACATTTTGAGTCGCCTTTTCGATGTTATTCTTTTCCTGGCACGCCAAATTATTCCTTTAAGAGGACATAGAGATGGTATTTCATCTATCAGAAATTATCTCTATTGTCTGTAATAGAGATAATTTCTTAGAATTAGTTAATATATTGTCAAAATATGACCCAGTGATAAAAGAGCACATGCTAAGAATTGAACATGCTATCGCCTGTACAAAAAGTAAACGGGTAGATTCTTATTTATCCAAAGACATTCAAAATGAGTTCGTCAGTCTTTTGGGGAAAGCGGCGAAGAATAACATTTTGGACGACATAAAAAAGCTAAATATTTCGGAATTATTTTCGATAGTACTCCAGACATATCACATGTTGATCAGATGAGTTATGTAATAAGATATGTTCATATTGAAGGCGATAAAGTCGAAGTGAAAGAATCATTTCTAGGTTTCTTCCGTATAGCTGGAAAGACTGTGCAGTCGAACTTACTGTCGCAGTCCTTACGCAGTTAGAGGGTTATAACTTGGACATTCATTTATGTCGAGCACAAGGATATGATAACGCTGCGACCATGGCAGTAGTTCATGGTGGTGTACAAGCACTCATTAAAGAACACAATCCTAAAGCGTTGTTTATGCCTTGTGCTAATCACTCGCTAAATCTATGTGGGGTGCACTCTTTCGGGAGTGTTAGTTCAAGTGTAACATTTTTTGGAACAATAGAAAAAGTTTACGCGTTCTTGTCATCATGCACACATCGATGGGAAATGCTAATGAAAAGTGTAGACGTATCGGTCAAAAGACTAGTAGAGACAAGATGGAGTGCTCACCACGATGATGTTAAATCACTGAAAAATAATTTTTAGAAACTTGTATCAACACTCGAAGACGTGCGATCCCAGCAGCAGCAGAGAAAACGTCGATACAAGAGAAGCAACATCCACACTCTTACCAGCTTTATGTGACTTCAGTTTTTTATGCTACCTCTCTTTTTAGTGTGAAGTCTTAGAAGAAGTTAATCAGACACAAAAGTATACGCAAATATCTGGGCTATCGCTCGAAAAGTTTGTCATAAAAATCAAAGCCCTAAAAATGTTTCCTCAAACTCAACGTATCCAAATAGTAGAAAGAGCTATTTCCTACGCAACTGAAAAGTGTGAGGACTTGGATCTTTCCGTTGAAAGAAGAAGAAGGAGGAAATTCAGAAAACGTATGCCAGGAGAAATGTCCCAAGATGTTGGACTAACACTGCCAGAAGAGTTGCAGTGAGCTATGTTAGAATGTCTTGATAGATTTTACGAAGAACTAGAGCATCGTTACAGAGCAATGGATGATATTCTCATAACATTTGGTGTTTTCAGCCTAAAACTCTGCTTACGTCAACAGAAGAAGAACTTCGTGGTATAGTTCCAAATCTTACGAAAATCTATGATGAACTTTCTGCAGAGGACATTATTTTGGAAATTTTACGACTGAGGCGCCACTTGGAAGCCACCAGCATTTCTCTTCTAGGAGCGGTCCAATGAACTACCCTGGAGCTTCTGAAATTTATTGTAAAATGGAACTATTCTGAATCCCTTCCAAGTCTAGCGCTGTGTCTAAGATTTTTTTAACCATTTGTGCTTCAGTGGCTTCTTGTGAAAGGAGTTTCTCAAAATTAAAGTTGATAAAATCTTACATAAGATCTACAATGAGCCAAACACGACTTACGAATCTTTCCATATTGTCCATTGAAAAGGACAGAAAAGTAAATTTTGATAATGTCATCGAACATTTTAGCAAAATAATGTCACGTAAGCACGTTTAGTATTATCCGTTTTATTTTGAGGGTGCTTAATAGAAAGTCGCCCCGGGTGCCAACACATGCTACGCCGCCACTGTCTTTACTTACCTATATATTATAACTTATCAGTCTTTACTTAAATTTTATTTTAGAACTTATTATTTCTGGCGATGGCTCGAAATTTATTATACCACCACAGTTATTTATTATACCTGCAGTGGTAGTCATTAAAGAAGCTATCGTCTCCGTATTGAGACGAGTGCGGCTTTCAGTTTTTATTCTCTTCAGTTTACTAAAAACACGCTCAACACTCGCGTTAGAAAATGGAAGAACCAGCAGTAAGCCAATTAGTTCATGTAAACGAAAAAATTGGCTATTTCCTGCTATATTTTTTTAGGAATTTCTAAATGTACCAAGACCTTATTTTTAATTATTGTACGTAATATTTTTAGTACTGGTGGGTAAAGGCCACAAAGAGGCCGAAGGCTGCCAAGGGCCGACAATCGGCCCCTTAGGGCCGATCTGGCAGCCCTGGATAGGAACTTAACCAATTTCTCCAATTTTAGTGAGGGGTTCAGGCTTACAATATGAATTCGAATAAATTTCAACCATAATTCTAAACTTGAGCTAGAGCTACTAGAAACTTTTAACTCATTAATAACTATTTTACTAAATTATTATATAGGTTGCTTATGATTATTATTATTGATTATTACTATTAAGTTTATTTCATGTTTCTTATTTGGGCAGAGCCTAGCTACGTGCTAGCTACCCACGACACAGGGAATCCTAGTGTGGGAGCTAGTAGTTTTCATTATTATAATAAGTACCTACCTAAATGTATACCTACTAATTTAATATTATATCGTGCCTACTAACTTATTGTTTGAACAATTCTGGATCAATAAAATTGTTATTATTATTATTATTCACCCATTAGCGTAGTGTATGTACCTTGTATCAGATCGACAAATAGTCACATTTATTGCACCTATTAACGTATCCGAACAACCATTTGACATTGATTGCAAATTCCATTAGCATTTGACAGCTAGTGTCATTCTGTCAGGCAGGATGACGTTTCCTCATTTCATGTTTTCCTTCTACCGTTTTTTCGTACTGTAATTAGATTTCCTTCCTTCCAGTTTGTTTTGAATCATCCATAATTTTATTGTAGATCAGCTATTTGTTTTGCTTGTTTGCATTTTGCATTCCGCCTGTGGTGTTTTCTTTGTGATATTGCGTAGTGATATTTGCGATGGGGAGTCACAACAGCCACGAAATGAAGGGTAGCGGTGATTCTAGTGGAATCGCCAGTGGTGTCAGCACCCCGCGAGGGTCGCAGCGAGGCTCGCGCTCAGGGTCCGGCGGGGACCTTCCGGGTCTGCCGGAGAAGCAGGAAAAGCCGCCGCCTTCTATGGTGCCCGTGGAAAAACTCGGCAAGGTTAGTAGTCTAGCTTAGGGCTGCGTTTATCTTTGTTTGTTTTGACGATAACTTTTGCAAATTTTGTTTACTTTGTTAACATTGCAGTAGGTATCTCTGCTATAGAGGTGCACCACTGGTCATTCCTTCCTAGCTCTGGTTACTAAAGTACAAGGTAGGTATTTATGAGCAGAGGCAAAAAACGAATGGGCATGTAAACAAAAGTATAAACATAGGTTATAAGTAGTAAAGTAGTCATGTGAGAGTGATCTCATAACTCAATTTGGAGATTGTTATTGTGATAATGGATTGTGCTATTGTTTGTTCTAGACAGATAGGCCTCTTGTGCAAACAGATTCAAGGAATGGTCTTATCTAAAGTTATAAAATCTTTTAGTTTATTGAGGAATTATTAGACAGGTCTTAAAATATATTTATTTAAACTTAGAAAACTACATGTTATTTGTTACACATTCATGAGTGTAACAGGTGTTACAATGCCAGTCCATATTTGATAACACAGCTGAGTAGAATGATTCAGTAGCAAGGTTGCTATGCATCAGTAGTTATCAAAGGTTGTATTGTTATACTGAATTGGTAATACCTAACCGGGACATATATATAAAATAGGTTTTTATTATTTATTCATAAGTAGAATCATAGTACAGTAGATGATGATTATTTTCCTCTACAAATAACTTGATGTGTTAATAGTGGTTTAGCCATGCTAGATCAACCATCATTACGAGTAAATATTCAATTTTAGATCATATATTTGCCTTCAGACAAATTATCGAAATCTACACAGAATATGGAACACTATAATATAGCATTTATAGACTACTCTAAAGCCTTCGACACCATCTTACATGACAAGCTTTGGAGAGCCTTGAAAGAGCAAAGAATACAACATAAATACATAATAGTACTTGAAAACATTTATCCAAGAATAAAAAAATTGGCTTTACGCCATCGTCTAACTTGTGAAGAAGGATGATACAATAGAGTTAAAGAGAGGAGTGAGATAAGGGGATCAAATCTCGCCAAACTTGTTCAACTCCCTTCTAGAATACATATTTAGAAAATTGCAATGGAATGATCTAGGTATAAAATATAAAGGCGAACATCTAAATCACCTTCGTTTTTCGGATGATATTACATCATCATATCAGCCGTAGGACGTCCACTGCTGGACAAAGGCCTCCCTCATTGATCTCCAGGAACTGCGGTTGGAAGCGGCCTGCATCCAACGCCGACCTGCGGTTCTTACCAAGTCGTCTTCCCATCTTGTAGGTGGACGTCCTACGCTGCGCTTGCCAGTCCGTGGCCTTCATTCGAGACCTTTCCGGTCCCATCGGCCATCTGTTCTGCGCGCTATATGGCCTGCCCATTGCCACTTCAACATGCTAATCCGTCGGGCTATGTCGGTGACTTGAGTTCTTCTACGTATCTCCTCATTTCTGATTTGATCCCGTAGAGAAACCCCGAGCATAGCCCTCTCCATATCTCGTTGAGCGACTCTGAGCTTATTCATAAGGCCAATAGTGAAGGACCATTTCTCGGTTCCATATGTCATCACTGGTAACACACACTGATTGAAGACTTTCGTCTTAAGGCACAAGACGTTGCGAAGTTGCCCAAACGCTGCCCGTCCGAGTTGGATTCGGCGATTGACCTCTTTCTCGAAGTTGGACCTACCTAATTGAACTGTTTGTCCTGGGTATACATACGCGTCGACAACTTCAAGAGCCGAGTTCTCAACCATAACTGGGGCAGGCACGACATGGACATTCGACATTACATAATGACAGAGAACTTCACAGATCTCCAATACATGTTGCAATCCTTAGACTTGTAAGATAGAGAATGTGGACTAGAGATGAGTCCTGAAAAAACATGTATTATGACAAATGGAATCAAAGAGATGATAACGATTAGCAACGCAATTATTAATTACGTAGAGCAAATACATATGCATAGCCTGGGCCAAAGCATTTCGTTTTTTTTATGCATTATAGACGTTCATGAAAGGCGACCTTCCATTATCACTAAAACGTCAACTCATCGACATGTGTATTCTGCCTGTCCTAACCTACGGTGCCCAGTCTTTGTCACTGACTGAATCTCAAAAGTCCAGGCTCGGGGTTTGTCAAAGAGCGATGGAGCGCAGCATTTTGGGTGTCAAGAGAATAGACAGGATTCGGAACACCTCGCTGCGCTCAAGGCCTGGCATCGCTGACGTCGGTATTAAGGCTGCCAAGTTGAAGTGGGATTGGGCGGGTCATATCTCCCGCATGCAGCCAAATAGGTGGGCTAGGGTTGTAACTGGATGCATCCCTGTGGATGGAAAGCGACACCGTGGAAGGCCTAAGAAGCGGTGGCGCGATGATTTGGACGCTTTCTATAGGGATTGGCGGGATTTAGTACAGGATCGAGAAAAGTGGAGAGATGAGGGGGAGGCCTATGCCCAGCAGTGGGACAGCATAGGCCAGACAAAAAAAAAATAGGCTTGCGTTTGACCACGATCTCGCCTGATGGTAAGCGATGATGCAGTCTACGATGGTACACGCTTGTCTAGAAGAACCTAGAAGATACCCAGGTTGTAGCTATCAGGAAACAAAACTGGCAAGGCACTCCACTTTTTGGTGCGCATAATAAAGGTCGAAAAGAACCGCTTTGTGCGAATGGGAGGTATTTCTGCCATATAGCGGTGGCAGAGCGTCTGGTTGTCCGTTGATAGAATGGAGATGGTGGGATCAGGTTGAAAAGTTCCACCGCGCACTCCCCGAAATGTACTCGATAAAAAACCGAGAGGCTAGCAACCTTTCGTCGATGCTCCAGGCTGAGGAGCCTTGCATCAACTAGCTCATCGTTGCCAATGAGCTTCTTGGCTCTTCTCTCAATTGATTCCAGAGCTTCAAGTTGGTACTTCGCTGATCCGTCCCAGAGGTGAGAACAGTACTCCCAAACACGATCGGACTTGTGCTTGGTACAAGTTGAGCAAGTGAAGTAGTGCCTCACCTTTGCGAGTATACCAATCTTTTTAGCAGCCAACTGGGCTTTCCACTTAATGTAAGAGCCAAAAAGCTCGAGGTGGTCAGATATCAGCACGGATACGTTTCAGAAAGTAGGAAAATTTGAAGGTCACTACTTAGAAGAAGTTGAAAGGAGAATTAAAAAAGCTATTTATAAAAAAATATTTTTATATCCCTTGTTTTTCTGAAAATAAATTTCGAAGTGTTTATCCGATCATCGTGAAATTTGGTATATAAGTGATGGCACAATTTTGGTGTTATTAAATGATCTAAAAATGTGTTGAGATATTAGGGTTCAAGAGGGGTAAAAAACGAGTGTGGTTTAGACCACACGACTGAAGTAAAACTTCTTTAATTTTCAAACCAAAATCAAACATTCTCCTTCAGAAATAAAGGTTGTTTTGGATTACGCATATCCTCTTCTCATTCTGAAATATTCTCTGCTACTCAGTTAGTGATGTAGTCTAATGCGATAGCAGTTTTATCGATATCTGCCATATACGTATATAAAAATTCTCACAAAAATAAATAAACATTCATCAATTGGTTTTTACCTCTTACCGAAATGAAGGGTTGTTATTATATCTTGTACCTACCTACTGTTTATTTGTAAGTCTTATCTTTGTGTCATTGGGTAACCTCAAAAAGTAATAACTTTTGTATGGCGTTATTTTTTAGATAGCTATCTGGAACTTTATCAGGAACCTGTGAAACGGGCTTAGTTAAAAACGACGAAATAAAACGAATAAAAGTATTTTAATTTCCAAGTGATGATAACGACTCATATATTTACTCATGCGCATTATTATTTACATCATGATCTTCACAAAAAATAGTTCCATTTCTGTAGGTAAATTATAATGATCTTAGTAAGTTTTAGTCAAATATTGAACTAGATTATCCTTAGATTATAGATAACAGCACCCTTTTGTATCCTATAATGTTTTAATCAAACCCAAAATTGGGTCTAATCTATCGATAACGACAATATTTTGTGTCACCGCACTGGCTGAGTAGCGGTAAAAATAATGTTTTAAGGAAATGTCAACCTTATTTCGAGGCGCATACAGTAAGTACATAAGTTATTTTAAGCTACTGCCTGCCATCTGTTGTGGAATAGCTGAACTTTTTCGTAACTCAAAGCTGGTAGATTCAAAATACGAAACGTCGTAAATACTTTTTTTATCTATGGCAAAATGAACTCTAATAAACAGCATAAAGGAGTGTTTTGTTTTTGCAGTTTGTATAATTTAGGCTAATTTGGGATAGGAGATTGCGTTAAAGAAATTAGATAAAGAGAAGAGAAAGGCTATTAGAGAAAGAGAGAAAATGTGTGCACGCACCTCTCTCTCTTGCCCCTACAGTAATATACGAAACGTAACTCTCTCTCTTTCTATCTTCACTAACTTATATCTCAACTTTCGTTTGCACTTTTCGTAAAGCATTCACCAGCCTACACCCAGAGGCAAGCGTGCGTAAAGAAGTTTTACTTCAAAATGGGACTATCCGGTCAAATGGCACGTCTAATAAAAGGTCTTCGTGGTACATTTCGACCCCGTTTTTATTTTTAGTTTAAACCTTGTAGTTTTTAAGTTACTAGCTGTAACAAAAACTGAAGTCTGACAAAATTCACAGGGTACACCAGTGACCCCACAGTGCTGAAATTTGGTATGCGTGTAGCTTTAGTGACACAAATATAGGAAAAAGTCTGAAATGTAACTAATAACTGCAATTTCTACCCCAACAATACTAACCAAATACATGAAGTCCCGTTACATCTAATTTGAATGAAACTGTAGGTCAAGTTACTTGGTTATGCATTTGGTGGCACTATTTTGATAGTCAAAGATTAGGTACAAATAATATTTTTTAGGGTTCCGTACCCAAAGGGTAAAACGATACCCAATAGGGTACCGTTAATTTAACTTAAATTTAACTTAGTTAGTAATAACTAAGGGTCCGCTGTCTGTCTGTCTGTCTGTCCGTCCATCTGTCACCAGGCTGTATCTCATGAACCGTGATAGTTGGACAGTTGAAATTTTCACAGATGATGTATTTCTGTTGCCACTATAACAACAAATACTAAAAACAGAATATAATAAATATTAAAGGGGGGGCTCCCATACAACAAATGTGATTTTTTTGCTCGTTTTAGCTCGATATTGATAACGGCAACAGGTAGACGCTTGAAATATTCACAGAATATTTAGTTATATATTCACTTTAAAAATAAATAAATAAATTATAATAAAACAAATATTTATGGGGGCTCCCATACAACGCGTGATTTTTTTGCCGTTTTTATAGATAATGGTACGGAACCCTCCGTGCGCGAGTCCGACTCGCCCTTGGCCGGTTTTATTATTATTATAATGTTTAAGATACAGCCGTTCTGACTATGAAACCCTTCACTGTGCATACACTGATATACATATGTACATATAAGCAATTCATTTCAACATCCACCTTTTTAGTACCTACCAAAAATACTCTACTTAATAGAAATTTTGTAGGATAATTCAACTTTAAAATGTTCACAGAAAAAACATTTAGTTTTGTTTGTAATTAAGACAGTAACCAGACTAGTCACTTTCAAGCCCATTGATCAGTTGAATCACACTTGAGACGTGAATCAATGAGTGTTTATTGTTCAGATCAATCAGTTCCTGGTGGAGTTGGCAGACTGCCACACCCACTCACTGTACACTCAATTACACTCAGTTTCATCGTGTTATTGATTAATTACAAGCTCAAGTTATATGGTGTCTGTTCTAGTAGGATAGAGTCATGACGTTTTTATTTTAATCTGAACTATTATTTATAATTTTATAAAGAGATGTTTCAAACCCATCAATTAAAAAAAAAGCATCATCAAAATTTGTTCTCCCGGTAAAAAAGTACCTAAGTGAGAACATAAATAAAATAAAATGAAACAAAACAAAAAAAAAACTTATTGAGAATTTCCTTTCTCCTGATTTTTTGTAGTTGGTTATAAATGAAGCTTGGAAGTAGATTTGAGGAAGAGCACCAGTCGCTTATCACCGTATACTAATCACCCGCTGTGTATAACTCAAGGGCTCAGTCTAGAACTTGACAATCCATTCTAGAGAAAAATAAGATCCGCACTGACATCCGGCATGGAGCTGTATTGAGCATTACTCTCTCCTAACCTGACCCCAGCCATCCCAACTCCTTGAAGTAATGGAGTAGGACATTAGGTTGATGGCAGTGGTTTTCCATGATCGAGATGTTGTTGCTGTTGTGTTAAAGGATGAATAGTCGAAGAGTCCCTGCAGCCCGTTCTCAGTGTGGCATCGCTTGTCACTTGTTTAATGAAGGAATACATTTATGGTTAATTTATCTTGGTACACCTCACAGGATAGATAAAGAACCCACTTTACAATAAATTATTTTACTTGTTTAAAAACTTAATTGATCTAGCGAAGCGAGTCAACTTGGGGAAATCGGAGTTGTATGTATGTATGTTTGTTTGTTTGTTTGTCCGAGGATAACTTTCGAAACGTTGATCCGATCATCGTTGATAGATATAGGTAGGTAGTGATGGCACAATCCTGAGGGCTTAACCAAGAAACATTCGCTACGAATCGAATCGTTATCTACAGTCGTTAACGCTCTGCCGAAAGCGAATTTATGAAGCTAGCCATTTTGCATTTGACTGAAACTGTAGGTCAAGATATTTGGTTTATTTTCGTGGCACTATTTTGATAGTCAAAGATTTCAAATAATTTTTTTTTGTTTTTTATGGGAGACTCGCGAGATCTCAGTTCGGGCGGTTATAAACTGGAAAGTAACTCTATCCCGGTCTGTTTTTGTTACGTTTTACGACTAAACGGCTGCACAGATTTCGTCCAGCAATAGACTACTATTTTTGGGTTATTTTGAGTTCCATCCCTAGCTGTCAGAGATATCCTGATGGAGTATATTATCCGGTAATTTGTAATGATATGTCGGATAGGCAATCTTATCTGCAGATAACTGTAACACTGATTCAATACATTTATTTTGATTGTTTGATGTGCATTCAAGTTCACCTACCTTGTTACAACAAACAATAAACCAGTGATTTTAGCCTTATCAAAATTTTTTGTTTGTGTTCTATGTGCATATTCCTCGCACGAGGGTCTAGTGTGCTCACTTTGTGTTTCATATTACATTTCAGTTCTGATTTTCCTGATAGAGGACATGTCTAATTATTTGTCCTAGGTAGCAATAATATAAACTGCGAACGACCAGTACTGTAGCTCCAAGCGTTTTCAATGCGGCGATTCATTTCTGTGATTGATAAACGACGTAGTTACAAAACAGAAATTATAAAAGTACTCTATCAGTTATCTGGTTCCCATAGCACAAGAGTTGCTAGATAGCGCTGTGTGAAAATGTCCAGCATTGTAGTTATTTATCCCTATAAAAAATACAAAAGAAACAGATGAATCATCTAAAGACCGTTGCAAACTATGTATATACGTATAGATAGCTCGACTGGGTGCTATCGGGACACGGGAGTGTTCTCAAGACGCTGGTTGCATTGCCCTGCTGAATTGCAATGCTTATGCGTTGACAGCTAAGCGCCAGCTCTAAAATGTCTTGCTTCCAATTTATGTCAATATAATCTCCTTACAAAGCTGTTTATGAAACATACGATAATTCAGTTAAAGTGGACACTAGACCTACTGTTCTTCTAAGGAGGTTTCAAAGAGGAAACATTACCCTGTTATATCCCTCGAAGGTAAAAATGGAGCGATGGGAGAAAGCTTTTGACGATATAAAGTTTATGATGTTGGGTATTCAAGCAAAGGAGAAGAAGAAAACTGCAGCACCTACTTGTAAGGTATAATATTCAAATTCGCCAAACACGGGATAAAGTTTACCTACCATCTGCGTGAGCGCAATTTCATTGCCGCAGCCTTGACATTGAATCCATTCCATACGATGGCGAGCGTGACCTCGCTCCGACATTCAATTCATGCAACTATTTTATCGCTCATTTCATGTGAGTATTGATGCGAAACGGCGTAGAAACACTCAGTTACGAACCTGGTGTGTTCCAGAAACACTAATATAACAATCGATCCGTAATCCGCGACCACGGCTCTTGCAACACAGTCAAAATGTCAGGATAACAAATAAAAACGGTACATACTCGATAAATACCCGTTTAAATCAGAAACTAATACTTAGTAGTATAGATAAGCATACTCCATCTAAACTTCTGTCCCAGGAACTACGTACCGACAGCGCGCGGCTGCGTCCTTCACTACCCAATCATCTTCAAATTGTCCCATGTCTGACTACCGCCTGCACGGTAATTGCAATAATTACTAAAGTCACAGGAACTTTATTATTTTCAGGATGTTTCGAACGGTATTCACCAATACCAACACATAAGATGAGTATAGTATTTATTCTGGAAAGAAACACGTTCATCTAGCTGGTGTTACGTCACAGCCATCATTGATCTATTTTATAATCGACCAACGGCTTATTTTTCACACATATTATCGATTCTCTTCATCCGGTATTTGGAAAAGATCAATTTTTTAGCGATAGGTCGCCCATTTTACTTATTATAATAAATTGTATATCATAATTTTTTGTAGAGTAAAGTTTGTGTTTGTTTTCAGTTGCTGGTGCAGAGGTCTTATAAAGAAGATGGAGTCAATGGCGTCACCGAAAACTCCTTCAAGGTAACCGTCTCAATTCCAGTATGAACCTGGTAACTGCCCAGTCTAGTCTCTTCGCAACAGTCAAGTGAAGCAGTTGCGCCATGTGCGTCTGCGCGCTCTGTCGAAGTGCTCTCTAAGGCCTGTTTTTTTATTGATGATAGCCAAGCGCTTGACCACTACCTCACCTGATGGTAAGTAAAGATGTGATCGAATATGGAGCACGCTTGCCCAGAAATAACCTATTCATTCTGGACTTGAAGACTCCAAGATTATACTGGTTCGTAAAAACATACGCAGTAAGTGAGTTCCACTCCTTACTTGTGCTAGCAAGAAAAGTTGAAGCAAATCGTTTGGTACGGCAAGTTAGTATGCTGACCAGGTATAGGTAGTACTTCTCAGTACGTCGGCTTGTCCGGCGGTGGAAGGGGGAAGGAGGAAGGTATCGAGTACCTGTATCGGATGCTGCCATAAATCTATCCTCTAGTCGATGATGTTGCTAAATATTGCAGAAATACCTGTTCCCGATGTACCCCGAGCTGGCGACGCATTTCTTCGCGTACGTGCACCGCGCGGGCAAGTGCAAGAACCACCACGTGCCGCTCTCCGCCTTCCGGCACCAGTGCGAGCGCATCATGAGCATGCTGGACGACGCGCTCATCACGGAGACATATGTCAGGTACGCACTTAATGCTTACTCCGACGCTACAATCCGGCAAGTTTCTCTGTCCATTGCCGCTTCATTTCAGCCAAGCAACGGGAAGAAGTACAAGGCGGTAACTGCGGTACGTAACTCGGTCAGACACTAGAAGCACCTTTTACGATCTTCACTACTACATCCGGACTACATGCCGGAGCCCGAGGAATCTTGAAGCTTTTACTCCTATGATATAAGGCTCGGACTTTAGGTCTTCTATGTTCTTCTCAAGTCTTTCGAAGTCTTCAGCGGAAGTCAGGTGAGGAGAGTTCATTGGCTCTACTAGATAGCCAACCCTCGAATTCCGTCCAATGTTAAAATTACATAAGTATTTGTTTTTAGGATACGCATTGGTAACAAAACAAGCAATGACCACTTATTTTCGTACTGGGCAATAGAGATTTGAACATCCTTCTTGAGATTTGAAGCTGTTAGTTCTCCCTATTACACCTTAAGAGGGGTAAAAGGTACCTACTTACCACCTCTTTTCTCCATTGTACAGAATGTTCAGCTCGGATGAAGAGGAGGGCACAGTCTCGCCGGAATGTCTGCGCAAGTTGCTCTACACGAGCTACAAACTGGCCATGGACCATTACCCCGAGGGACCGCAGACTTGTCTCATGGTATGCCGCTTCCTCCTACTTCTGTGTTTACACAAGGCAGCAGTGTGTAGTGGCAGTGGGCGGGGCACTTTGCTGGAAGAACTGATGGCCGTTGGAGCAGAAAGGTTGTTTGGAAATACTCTAAATAAAGGTAGCTGGGAGCCGACATTGCTGTCGTTAGAGCATGATGTTGACATTTTATGATGTTTAAGTCTTTTTTTGGATCGGTCGTCGTTTCTATATTTTTTTCTCGGTCCGCCTTTCATTAGACAAAATAGGTAGCATTTGTAAAATTATGTAATTACTAGCTGACCAATCCGCAGCTTGCCAAAGTCGCAACGCAAACCAAACTACGCAGCAAGGCAACGCAAAAATACAAATCTTTCCTCTTCATAATATTAATATCGATTTACAAGACTTTTCATCTACATAATGTTCTCAGGGTGACGATTGCAATGCAATGGCATGTAGGCCAAGGCTTAGTAGGACACCTGTGACGTGATGCATTTGTTATCACCAGTGGTAAGTACATAACATCAAGTGAATATTGTAACATTGGTACTTCATGCCACTGTTAGGGCAAGTTATACAAAGCTCGTAAATAGTATTAATTACGATTCCAGATTCACAAGACACTATCCGCGGTGGTAAACGGCTGCTTCAACAACAAGGAGTCGCACAGCGTCGGCTTCGTGGTGCGCTGGTTAGAGGAGCACTGTCACCGTCTCATACATCCTGTACATAGGTAAGTACACTCTGTACGTTACCTTCTCCTCTATTTTATTGGAGTTTTTGTCCAATCAATCAATCAAATGTATTTATTGCTTGAAATATATGTCATGTTACAAGATGTCAGGAGTAAATTGGTATCAATACATTTCTGCCTTTCCGGCATGCAATATTAAAATTACAAAGTCCTTAGTAATAATAACACCTGAACAAAATCAATTAGAATAACTATATAATATAAAACTAGTAATAATATAAAAATAAAATAATTATAATTATAAAATAAAATGTGTATAATCCTAGCTAATATTGTTCATTTAGATATTCATTTATGGTATAATAACATTTATTTAATAGTGCAATTTTTAGCTTTCTCCGAAAAATTGAACAAGGTAGCTCTCTCAGTGACTCCGGGAGCTTATTATAAATGAATGGAGCCATACAGAAGATGCTTTTGTGCATTAAGGCGGTTTTAGAGTTGCGGACGCATACTTTACTTTTATCGCGACGATTCCGCACAACGACGTCAGAAAGCCGACAAAATAGATGTGGGTTCATTTTAACAAACATAGCCGTTTCAAAAATATACAGTGAGGGGATTGTTAAAATATTGTGCTCAATAAAATATGGCTGACACGAATCTGTAACATTTAGTTAGAACATGGCGCGTATACATCGTTTTTGACACTTAAAGACGTTGTCAACGTCAGTAGAGTTTCCCCAGAAAATTATTCCATATCTGGCATGTGAGGCTATCAAGCCATGATAGGCTATCAGTTGAGTTTCCACATTTACTATTGGTGACAGTTTATATAACATGTATACAAAACTGTTTAATTTTTTGCATACGTATTCAACGTGTGATTTCCAGTTTAGTTTTTTATCAACATTCCAAAAAGTCCAAAAAATTTTGTAGTGTTAACTTCCTCTATTGTATTATTGTTGTATTGTATGTCAAAATTTGTTGCAGCATTATCGCGTTCTCTGAAATGAATTATTTTGGTTTTGTTTATATTAATTTTTAAGTTATTATTATCTAGCCATTCTATAATTGATTTCAATGCCAAAGGAGAACGGGCATCCTGGTCTACAGTCCAATAAAAATGAGCAGCACATTTTCGAATTGGCATACAATAGTACATCAAAATATACTATTGGAACTTTCCCCAAAAGTCTGTCCGTTTTGAGTTACAGCCATGCAAACACCAGCATTTTTTGTTTTAAAGAACATAAAATAACGGTTTCACGATTACTATATCCATACATAAAGGCTCCTATACAATGCAGTAGCAAGAGCGAGAAGGGAGAAGAGCGATGTAAGGGCCGTGCGGAGAGGGATGCGTACGCGGGGGAGGGGAACGGTTGTGTACGCGCCGCGCCGGACGGCTACAATAATCAGTCGCATCGCATCAAGTGAGTGGCTACGTCACGTCTTGTTACGATAGTGCTGTGTTTGAACTTCTTTCTCTGTTTTTACTGACCCTGGCTTGCTTTTGGACCCTGTTTCTTTCCCTAATGTGTTAACTTTGGCTCGACTTATTGACTTTTGAACTGCCTACCGATAATGGAAGTTTTTCGAAACTGTGTGATGTGTCGTCGAGGACTTTACCGCGGACGGTACCAGCAGCATATCTTGGCTGATAACCTGCAAAGGGAACGACCAGAATTCGCCGCGTTTATACAACAACATGCTGTGTTGGAGGTTAGTTACCTTTTATTTTTATTATATTGAGTATAGGCATAGGATTTATTTATTTTAAGTATTAATTGTTATTATTTTCAGGTGGTGTTCGACAGTACTCGAAGCTTGTGTCACCGATGTTGGCAGAGGACTGAGCGTGATCATAGACCTGCACAGCAAGCGGCGCGAGCGCATGGTACATTGCACTCTCAAGAATACACGAGGGCACCGAACACTTCGGTGCATTGTATTTACAACAACTGTGCTAATATTACCCGTAATCATATACCAAACGCGATAAGAATTAATGTATTTTGTGAGAGCAAGCTTTTTATTCCTGATAGCGCTAGGGTGTGTACAGAACACTTACAAAATAATGAATGGAGCAACCTGCCGCAAATGTGTAATGTGACACATGATTTTAATGACGCTCAGTTTACATCGCTCTGTGACTTGATGAGAATGGCTGCTAACAACCAGCCCAGAATCGACTTCGAAAACAGAGGCACCTTGTCTAATGAAGAGATGCACTTATGGACTGGGCGCACTTACGATCAGTTCGAAGCTATATTAGAACAAACTCCGTCACTAAGTGAACGTTGTAACCAGCCTAGAACTGCATTAGGCATCTATTTAACAAAACTTAGAACTGGAGACTCTGATGAGAGACTGGCAACGTTATTTCATATGTCTCGTCGAAAACTAGAACGTTTTTTGCCTATAGTTCGAGAATGTCTGAGCAACGATTACGTTGTGCTGCATCTAGGTGTGGACCACATTACCAGAAATGATATCCTTCAAAGAAACTTAACAATTCCAAGGGCTTTATTTGGAAACGATGAAAACATCAAAGCCATAATTATATGTGACGGTACATATATATATATTAACAAAAGCTCCAACTTTTTGTTTCAACGGCTGTCATACAGCTTACACAAATATCAAAACTTGTTGAAGCCGTTTTTAATGGTATTCACGGACGGCTATATATTAGATGTCAAAGGGCCATTTGCCGCTACCAGAACCGATGCCCAGATCATGAATGAAATAATGAATAACGAAGATGAGCCGCTGCATTGGTTACTCGAACGTAATGATGCGTTTATCCTAGACAGAGGATTTAGAGATAGTTTGCAGGATATAGAAGCTTGTGGCTACGAACATCATGTGCCACCAACTAAAGACAGAAGAGAAAATCAACTCACTACAGAACAAGCTAATCAGTCTCGTTTGGTCACCATGTGCCGATGGGTGGTGGAAGTAGTAAATGGGAGATTTAAGCGAGATTTTAAACTTTTGCGTCAAAACTATTTTAATAAAACGTTGCCAAAAATGTTTGTTGACTTCAAAATAGCTGCAGCCATTCTAAACCACTTCCACGCCCCCATCGAAGATAGTTCACACGCAGCAGCCTTTTTGAATTCAATAAGAGCTAAAATACACATACCAAACACATTGCACAATTATGTGGAAGCAAAGAGATTGAATAATAGGAGAGCAGACTTCATGCGAATCGAAGCAAATGAAATAGAAAACTTCCCAAGGCTTAGTGAAGAACAAGTCATACATTTTGCCTTGGGAACTTACCAGTTAAAGTTCGCTCGATCATATTGTAGCGAGCACTTACAAAATGGTCTTTATATAATCGAGACGTATAGAGATAACGCTCTAGAAGACTTGGCACAATATGATATCAATGAAGAGGCTTGGCTATTACGTGGACGTATACAGTCTCGACATGTCCGAGCCAGGAAATATTTTTGTTATATATTAATCAATAATATTAATAACAATATTACACAATATTATTGTACCTGCTTGACAGGGCGACGTACTATAGGTACTTGTGCCCATGTACTGTCAATTATATGGTACGTAGGTTATGCCCGTCATGAAGGGTTCAATGAACCTGCATTGTTCCTTAACAGTATTCTCATCGATGATGATGATGATGATAATGATAATGTTTAATAACATATTGTTTTGATTTTTTAAGAAGATGTTGTTTTTATTTGTATTACTACTTACCTAACTTAAATAAAATCATTACATTACACAAAATGTTTGTTTAATTACCACGATATTCAATGTTTGGCACTAAATATTATCAGATTCAATTTTTAGTAGAACTCAGATCGGACAATACTTAGAGAAATGCGACTTTCTACATATGAAAATACATAGAATTACCTTTATATTGACATATGACTCATTTTTATTGCAAGGTAGACCAGCTTCCATACACTTATGCCCGTTCTCCTTTATGTCATATTTATACGTGTCAATATTATTACAAGATATGGTTACAGTGCTATCATCTGCAAATAACGACATAGGTTGCATGGTGGCTTTTGGTATGTCATTAATATATATAAGGAAAAGCAGAGGTCCTAAGACACTCCCTTGGGGAACCCCATATTTCACAATACGCTCCTTAGATATATGAGATTCCTCGCGTCTTGTTTTAAGATTGATATTTGTTATTTCAGTGAATTGTTTTCTATTTCCTAGATATGATTCTATCAGTTTTAGTGGGTTACCTCTAACCCCGTAGGTTTCAAGTTTTCTTAATAAAATACTGTGGTCTATATAGTCAAATGCTTGAGTCATGTCGCAAAAAATAGAGCATACGGGATTTGTTTTATCTAAATTTGTTGAAACACGATGAAGGAAGTCATATAGAGCCAAATTTATCGTTTTGTTTCTTCTGAATCCTTTTTGCTCTGTACATAGGATATTGTTTGTTTCGAAATAATTACTAAAAGTTTTATATATATGTTTTTCAAATATTTTAGATATTACAGGTATCAACGAAATAGGTCGATAATTTTCCATATTTTCCTTACTCTCTTTTTTGTGTATAGGGCTTATTATAGACACTTTCAGTGCTTCTGGAAATATACCAGAGCATAGAATTAGGTTGATAATATGGTTTAATGGTGCGCTTATTATTTGAGCCACACATTTAAGTGTTTTTGTTGAGATACCATCACATCCGACGCTATTTGTATTCTTTAGTGACTTTATTGATTTAAAGATATCAGCAGGTGAGCAGGGGCTCAAAAATAATGAGTCTTTTTGGCTCATAATTAATGACGTAATATTTTTTCCTGAATTTTCGATCGGCTCTATCTTATCTATAAAGAAATCATTGAATGAAATTGCTATGTCTTTCGGATTTGAGATTATTTTATTGTTGATTTTTATTTTATCAACGGGATCTTTTGGTTGATTCCGTTTGGTGCCATTTATTATACTCCAGGTTGCTTTTGATTTGTTACTAGCGGATTTTATTTTATAATTGTTCTGTGCTTTTTGTGTAAGCTTAATTATTTTTTTAGGTGTCTTTGTATATGTTTGATATTTATTATTATTCTTTTGTGTAGGGTTTTCCCTAACTTGCCAAAGAAGTTTTCCTTTTTTTTTTACAGCATAATTTAATACCACGTGATATCCACTTTACGGGTTTTGATGCTTTGATAGTGATTAATTTGTAGGGAAAACAGAGATCGTAAAATAGTTTATAAGTTTCAATAAACAGATTGTACGCCATGTTAGTATCCCTTTCACCGCATACCTCCGAAAAGGATAAGTTATTAAGGGCACTGATAAACTTTTTTAAATTGTTATGTGAATAATCCCGTCTTCTAATCTTCCAATACTTTAAAAGAGCTAGATTTTTTATTGGGCATTTAATAAGTTGTGCTGTATGGTCCGATAATGCAAACTCTATAACTTCTGTTGTACACCTTTTTTTGAAGTTATGCGCAAAATTATCTATACATGTTTGGCTCTGTAGTCTTGTCGGTTGTTTTAAAGCCAGTTTGAGATTAAAATTTAAGAGTAAACATTCAAAGTCTAGAGTTACATTATTTTTCTTTAAGATGTCAATATTATAATATTATTCCATTGACGGCTACTTTATAAAAAGCTTTTATTCATCCTAATTAGCCCCTACAAGGGGTTAATTTTAAAAAGCTATACATTTTTGTGTGCCATTAACTTAACCCGACAGGACTTTCACCCTTTCATATTATATTCTGGTTACTTGTTTAGGGGAGCGTTTAAAAAAAAACGTAGTATCTTATAGGTGAACGTAAACGGTGTGTTATTATCGTAGATACTGCGTGCACACTCTCGCGACGCGGCACCGCGACGTGGAGTCGGCCTGCGCCGAGGCGGACGGCGCCGGCGCCGGGCTCGAGCTCGGCACGCCCGTGCTGGCGCGCGCGCTGGGCGCCGGCACGGCCCTGCTGCCCGTCTCCTGCGCCTGGCTGCTCGCAGGCGCAGCGCCGCCCCTCTACAGCACGCCGCTGCAGCCCCCCGTCTACCAAGGTATACTTACATCTAAGCCCCTGCGTACCTGCTCTACCTACCTACCTGTCCTGCTTAACCCTATTTATGGGTTATTTTTTGAAAATGCATTTGTATTTAGTGGAGATGAACTTGTCTTCCCCGTGTCCATCTTCGACATTTTAAGCGTTTTTAAATAAAATAATAAATAAATATTGTTGGACTACTAAAGAATTATAAATGAATATAAGTCGCGGCACGTAAGTCTATCGCTGACCGTTATTACGCAGAAGTAAAAAGTAGGGTACCTGAGGGGGGCTAGCGGGATGAAGGGCGGGCGTGCGTAGCGCCGATTAGCTCTGCAGTCGCATTCCATACGACAACCCGCGCGCATCCAGTGTACAGTCGCGTTCTTAATTGTATTGATATTGCTGTTATTTGAATTTGTTTGTTTAATTTTGTTTGCGACTTAAAAGTGAATATGCCTCGAAGAAATACTGTTTTGAAAAGACAGGCAAGGAAAATGGTTTATGACGTGAATTGTTTTTTAAAAAGTGGATCTTAATAAATTAATTGATTCTTTGAATTAAATCAAAAGTGAGATTGATGAAGCTACAAGTACTTTACTCAGTCATTCGGACAGCAGCACTGTAAATTTGAGCCAGATAAAACAAATTGCTGAAATTATTAAGGCGGGAAATATGAGATTAAATGGCGATTTAGGGAAAATTCAATAAAGGACAGCAATGTCCACAAATACGTCAATTGCAACGGTAAGGAACATCTCCAATTAAGCCAATAGTGGCTATTGGCTATTGTATTGCTTGCGCGACAGTAGCCATGCGCAGCTATCCCCTCCGCGTATCGTTCAGCGCTAGACTTCTGTGCCGCGACTTATACTTGTTGTTGCCGAATGTTTTCGTGCACTAGACTTTGTTTAGTATTTAACAACACGCTTATTTATCCATAAAATAAAATCTGTTAAACATCACCATAAACTGTTTCCTTTCACTAGATTGTTTTTTACAAGTCAATAGAATAGAATTATTTATTTGACACACACAAAGAAACTCTGACTACCTCCGTGGCGCAGTGGGCGAATAGTCGACTGAGACGCAGGTGGTAGCGGGTTCGATTCCCGCCGCGGAACAAATGTTTGCATGATCTACAGATATTTGTTCCGGGTCTGGATGTTTTTCTATATATTATAAGTATGTATTTACAAAAAAAAAGTATATAAGTATTCTATCAGTTATCTGGTTCCCATAGTAACAGCTCTGCTTAATTTGGGGCTAGATAGCGCTGTGTGACATGTCCAGCAATATTTATTTCTTTATTTTTATAAAGAAACATAGAACGGATCACAAACAAAATAGGTAGATAGACAGGAAAATTACAAAACCATGAGCAGTAGTATGAGATAGTGGAGTCGTTCTGATAGTTTTTTTTCTCTGTTTATGGCTTATTTTGAATAATACTTTGTGAGATGCAGATTCGCGTGCTAATTGTAACATGTGATTGTGAGAATGGTAGGTAGGTGTGTATTGTTGCATGGTTGGTTTGTCGTACGTAACTATATAGGGTGTTATTGTCCTGGTTAAGGCGGCGGCGGGCTCGCGTCCGCGGCGTGGCTGGCGCGGCTGGTGTGCGCGGTGCCGTCGCACTGGGCGCCGCTGTACAACTCGCGCGAGCACGGGCTCGGTGCCAACCGGTTCCTGCACCACACGCTCGCTTACAGGTGAGACCTTGCCTAGGAGATTATCAGGACACAAATACCCCCCCCCCCCCTCCCCTCCCTAGCTCTTCAACTATTTAGTTTTCGTTTGGACCATATTTAACCCAAGTTGTTGTTAGGATGTGTAATGCCGGGTTGAAGGGCGGTAGTGCGGAAGGTAATGCAGTGCACATCCTACCCCTTGTATGAGTGATGAAGTATTGTAGTAATGGATAAGTGTTTGCAGAGGGCCTACGTTGGTAATATTTGCGGCGCAAGAGTTGGTGGTGGTGGTGTGCAGCCCGGTGGAGTGGCGCGACACGCATCAGTACTGGGGCGGGCCCGACTCCGCGCTCGTTCAGCTCGAACCCACGTGAGTACGCTCGCGCCTTGCACTCTGACCAACTAATCTTTACTATTACTTACATACACTACAACTACACTTTTTGATCGAGCGAACCGAAATCTCCAAATCAACTTGGACAAATCGGCGTTGTATGTATGTTTGTTTGTCCGAGGATAAAATTAAATTAATATTCAAAAATATGTTTATCCTTATTGTAATGTGCATGTTGTGTTCATCTATAAATGCAATTTCTTTTTATATATACAGTGTATTTTTATTAACGGGGACAGTACGGCAGCACCGATAACTAGAGGAGATACAGGTGCAGTTTCTTTTAAAACATCAGCTCGTTTTCGAAGAAAACATTTTGGCATAAAATATTTTTTGGTCAAGCGTGAGTAGTGCCTTAAAATGAATCAACTTTGTAATTTTTTTTGATGGCGATCCATGCAGTCCTTTGTAAGGATCATTTTATTGTATATGATGAAAAAAATATGAACAGCGGAAATCAGTCAAATTAGATAAAATGTATTCTCATACAACAGGACAAAGCCAAATTCCTCAAACAAACATTTTATTAGATTCTAATTGCACATTAAAGAAGTATTAATACTGTAGCGATTAAGAAGTTTAGGAACTCCATACTCTCATGAGCAATTCAAAAACATTTCGTATTTCAGAACAATTTTGAATTTCGAACATGGTTCTTGCACCTGTCGGACTTTTATATCAGTCATTGCATCATCTTATTTGTCCTATCATGGCATTGTCAAATACGCAAAAAGTAGACTTAATTGAAGCATACTTCGTCAACCGACGAAGCCTAACTAATGCGTTGAAGTGGTATCAGGTAGTGGTAGTGGTACATCGCGGTCTGGTTCTTTTTAATCACTACAGTATTAATACTTCTTTATTGTGCAATTAGAATCTAATAAAATGTTCGTTGGAGGAATTTTGCTTTGTCCTGTTGTATGAGAATACATTTTATCAAATTTGACTTAACTTTCGCTGCTCAGATTTTTTTCATTCGACACAATAAAATGATCCTTACAAAGGACTGCATCGATAGGCATCAAACAAATTTTTACCAACTTGATTCATTTTAAGGCGCTACTCACACTTGACCAAAAAAAATTTAATGCTAACATGTTTTTCTTCGAAAACGAGCTGATGTTTTAAAAGAAACTGCACCTGTATCTCCTCTGGTTATGGGTGCTGCCGTACTGTCCCAGTTAAAAAACACACTATATATTTTTAATAAGCACGTAGTCATGTACATTTTATAATAATAATAAATATTTAAATTAAATAACTTTGGAAGCGTTTATTCGATCATCGTGAAATGAATTATATAGGTAGGTAGTGATGGCACAATCCTGGAATTGTCACTAGATCACCTAAAATGTAGAGCTTGTGGAGATATTGGTGTTCAAGAAGGTAAAAATAAACAAAATAAGACTATTAGGTGAAGTGGGACGTCTAATAAAAGATCTTTATCTTTACATTTCGAATCCGTTTTTATTTTTAGTTTGATCCTTGTAGTTTTTTGAGTTATTAGCCATAATAAAAACGGGATTTTGATGAAATTCACAGGATACACCAGTGATCCCACAGTACTGAAATTTGATATTCGTGTAGCTTTAATGACACAAATATAGGGAAAAGCCTGAAATCAAGAACAACGCAATTTCTAGCCAAAAAATGTCAATTACATTTCGAATCCGTTTTTATTTTTAGTTTGATCCTTGTAGTTTTTTGAGTTATTAGCCATAATAAAAACGGGATTTTGATGAAATTCACAGGGTACACCAGTGACCCCACAGTACTGAAATTTGATATTCGTGTAGCTTTAATGACACAAATATAGGGAAAAGCCTGAAATCAAGAACAACGCAATTTCTAGCCAAAAAATGTCAATTACATTTCGAATCCGTTTTTATTTTTAGTTTGATCCTTGTAGTTTTTTGAGTTATTAGCCATAATAAAAACGGGATTTTGATGAAATTCACAGGGTACACCAGTGACCCCACAGTACTGAAATTTGATATTCGTGTAGCTTTAGTGACACAAATATAGGGAATAGCTTGAAATCAAGAACAACGCAATTTCTAGCCAAAAAAAGTCAATCAATTAACATGAACAACCTCCGTTACTTGTATTTAGAATAAAAGTGCAGGCGGCCATGTTGGTTGGTTCTGCATTTGGTGGCACTACTTTAATACAAACATTATCAGTATAGTATTTTATGTGGACTCCCGAGATCTCAGCGGCAGACTCGGGGCGAACCAATACTATAAACTATAATATAAAATATTGATATTGAGTCAAAAAACACTTGTAACAGAGGTCGTATGAAGTGTGTGACATCAGAGCTAGATAGAAAGAGGTGTGTTACAGAGTGTGTGTGTGTGGTTTGTATTGGGCAGGTTCGGCGTGGTGGAGCGCGCGGCTAAGATGCTGTACTTGAACACGCTGGTGCGCGGGTACGCGCGCGGGCTGCGCGCCGGCGCCGACGCGCGCAAGCCGCTGCTGGCCGTGCCCGACTCCTTCGACACGCTCTCCTTCAAGGGCGTGCCCTACGCGCTCGACGCTATAGAGGTCCTATATACACAACTACCTACTTCTTACATATATTTGTTATTTATGATGGCGCGCGATGATGCGCTGCTACGATGCAGCGCGCTTGCCTGGAACACACCTGTGCACTCGCGACTTGAATACACCTAGCTTGTCGTAATCAGGCAAGGCGTTCTATTCTTTAGCGGTGCGCATAATAAAGGTGGAAGGGCACCGCTGTGTGCGTATGGGGAGGGGAGGTGTGTACTATGTAACACACCTCAGAGCGTCTTCTTTCCGATGATAGAACGAAGATGGTGGGATCAAATTATTAAATTATAGTTACTGTTGGATCTTTGCTCACTATACAAATATAGTGTAGATGAATATTGTTTGTTATCTGCCTATTCTACGAGTACCGTCGTTTTTAAAACGTTAGATGGGAGGATCGGCCTCAGCTACTTTATCTCTTAGCTCTCTTAGCAACTCTATCTCAAACTGAAGTAAGTCATTTAAGGAGTGTTGGTGAGGGCGCCCCCCGCGTGAGGCTTCGCACGCTGGATATTAATAGATTGTGAGATTACCTGCTTCGAACAAGAAACTTTGCCTCTTTATAATATTGGTATAGATTAGGGAGAATAATATAATTGTTTGTGTGCAGGTGTGGGGGTGCGGGGACCGCGCCTCGCGCGAGACGCAGCTCGAGATCAAGAAGTGGCAGGTGAAGGAGGCCGAGCGACATAGTCACGTGAGTTACTCACATTTACTACATCGCTCCCCACAGTAAAACTACCATAGTTTTACATTGACCCCACAGTAAAGCTACTATAGTTTTACATTGACCCCACAGTGAAGCTACTATAGTTTTACATTGACCCCACAGGGAAGCTACTATAGTTTTACATTGACCCCACAGTAAAGCTACTATAGTTTTACATTGACCCTACAGTGAAGCTACTATAGTTTTACATTGACCCCACAGGGAAGCTACTATAGTTTTACATTGACCCCACAGTAAAGCTACTATAGTTTTACATTGACCCCACAGTGAAGCTACTATAGTTTTACATTGACCCCACAGTGAAGCTACTATAGTTTTAAATTGACCCCACAGTAAAGCTACTCTAGTTTTACATTGACCCCACAGTGAAGCTACTATAGTTTTACATTGTCCCCACAGTAAAGCTACTCTAGTTTTACATTGACCCCACAGTGAAGCTACTATAGTTTTACATTGTCCCCACAGTAAAGCTACTCTAGTTTTACATTGACCCCACAGTGAAGCTACTATAGTTTTACATTGTCCCCACAGTAAAGCTACTATAGTTTTACATTGACCCCACAGTGAAGCTACTATAGTTTTAAATTGACCCCACAGTAAAGCTACTCTAGTTTTACATTGACCCCACAGTAAAGCTACTCTAGTTTTACATTGACCCCACAGTGAAGCTACTATAGTTTTACATTGTCCCCACAGTAAAGCTACTCTAGTTTTACATTGACCCCACAGTAAAGCTACTATAGTTTTACATTGACCCCACAGTGAAGCTACTATAGTTTTACATTGACCCCACAGTGAAGCTACTATAGTTTTAAATTGACCCCACAGTAAAGCTACTCTAGTTTTACATTGACCCCACAGTGAAGCTACTATAGTTTTACATTGTCCCCACAGTAAAGCTACTATAGTTTTACATTGACCCCACAGTGAAGCTACTATAGTTTTAAATTGACCCCACAGTAAAGCTACTCTAGTTTTACATTGACCCCACAGTGAAGCTACTATAGTTTTAAATTGACCCCACAGTAAAGCTACTCTAGTTTTACATTGTCCCCACAGTGAAGCTACTCTAGTTTTACATTGACCCCACAGTAAAGCTACTCTAGTTTTACATTGTCCCCACAGTGAAGCTACTCTAGTTTTACATTGACCCCACAGTAAAGCTACTCTAGTTTTACATTGACCCCACAGTAAAGCTACTCTAGTTTTACATTGACCCCACACTGAAGCTACTATAGTTTTAAATTGATACCATAGTAAAACTACTTAATTTTACATTGACCCCACAGTGAAGCTACTATAGTTTTACATTGACCCCACAGTGAAGCTACTATAGTTTTACATTGACCCCACAGTGAAGCTACTATAGTTTTACACTGACCCCACAGTGAAGCTACTATAGTTTTACATTGACCCCACAGTGAAGCTACTATAGTTTTAAATTGACCCCACAGTAAAGCTACTCTAGTTTTACATTGACCCTACAGTGAAGCTACTATAGTTTTACCCCACAGTAAAACTACTTAATTTTACATTGACCTCACAGTAAAGCTACTCTAGTTTTACATTGACCCCACAGTGAAGCTACTATAGTTTTAAATTGATCCTGCAGTAAAACTACTTAATTTTACATTGACCCCACAGTAAAGCTACTCTAGTTTTACATTGACCCCACAGTGAAGCTACTATAGTTTTAAATTGATCCCATGTAAAACTACTTAATTTTACATTGACCCCACAGTAAAGCTACTCTAGTTTTACATTGACCCCACAGTGAAGCTACTATAGTTTTAAATTGATCCCATAGTAAAACTACTTAATTTTACATTGACCCCACAGTGAAGCTACTATAGTTTTACATTGACCCCACAGTGAAGCTACTATAGTTTTACATTGACCCCACAGTGAAGCTACTATAGTTTTACATTGACCCCACAGTGAAGCTACTATAGTTTTATATTGACCTCACAGTAAAGCTACTCTAGTTTTACATTGACCCCACAGTGAAGCTACTATAGTTTTAAATTGATCCTGCAGTAAAACTACTTAATTTTACATTGACCCCACAGTAAAGCTACTATAGTTTTACATTGACCCCACAGTGAAGCTACTATAGTTTTACATTGACCCCACAGTGAAGCTACTATAGTTTTATATTGACCTCACAGTAAAGCTACTCTAGTTTTACATTGACCCCACAGTGAAGCTACTATAGTTTTAAATTGATCCTGCAGTAAAACTACTTAATTTTACATTGACCCCACAGTGAAGCTACTATAGTTTTACATTGACCCCACAGTGAAGCTACTATAGTTTTACATTGACCCCACAGTGAAGCTACTATAGTTTTATATTGACCTCACAGTAAAGCTACTCTAGTTTTACATTGACCCCACAGTGAAGCTACTATAGTTTTAAATTGATCCTGCAGTAAAACTACTTAATTTTACATTGACCCCACAGTAAAGCTACTCTAGTTTTACATTGACCCCATAGTAAAGCTACTCTAGTTTTACATTGACCCCACACTGAAGCTACTATAGTTTTAAATTGATCCCATAGTAAAACTACTTAATTTTACATTGACCCCACAGTGAAGCTACTATAGTTTTACATTGACCCCACAGTGAAGCTACTATAGTTTTACATTGACCCCACAGTGAAGCTACTATAGTTTTACATTGACCCCACAGTGAAGCTACTATAGTTTTATATTGACCCCACAGTGAAGCTACTATAGTTTTACACTGACCCCACAGTGAAGCTACTATAGTTTTACATTGACCCCACAGTGAAGCTACTATAGTTTTACATTGACCCCACAGTGAAGCTACTATAGTTTTACATTGACCCCACAGTGAAGCTACTATAGTTTTATATTGACCCCACAGTGAAGCTACTATAGTTTTACACTGACCCCACAGTGAAGCTACTATAGTTTTACATTGACCCCACAGTGAAGCTACTATAGTTTTACATTGACCCCACAGTGAAGCTACTATAGTTTTACACTGACCCCACAGTGAAGCTACTATAGTTTTACATTGACCCCACAGTGAAGCTACTATAGTTTTATATTGACCCCACAGTGAAGCTACTATAGTTTTACACTGACCCCACAGTGAAGCTACTATAGTTTTACATTGACCCCACAGTAAAGCTACTCTAATTTTAGATTTACCCCACAGTGAAGCTACTCTAGTTTTAAATTGATCCCATAGTAAAACTACTTAATTTTACATTGACCCCACAGTGAAGCTACTATAGTTTTACATTGACCCCACAGTGAAGCTACTATAGTTTTACATTGACCCCACAGTGAAGCTACTATAGTTTTACATTGACCCCACAGTGAAGCTACTATAGTTTTACATTGACCCCACAGTGAAGCTACTATAGTTTTAAATTGACCCCACAGTAAAGCTACTCTAGTTTTACATTGACCCCACAGTGAAGCTACTATAGTTTTACATTGACCCCACAGTGAAGCTACTATAGTTTTACACTGACCCCACAGTGAAGCTACTATAGTTTTACATTGACCCCACAGTGAAGCTACTATAGTTTTATATTGACCCCACAGTGAAGCTACTATAGTTTTACACTGACCCCACAGTGAAGCTACTATAGTTTTACATTGACCCCACAGTGAAGCTACTATAGTTTTACATTGACCCCACAGTGAAGCTACTATAGTTTTACACTGACCCCACAGTGAAGCTACTATAGTTTTAGATTTACCCCACAGTGAAGCTACTCTAGTTTTAAATTGATCCCATAGTGAAACTACTTAATTTTACGTTGATCCTTAAATTCCTATATTTTTTTACATTGACCTATTTTTAACAAAAATTATGAAGCGAAACCACATAATTTTCATAATTTTTGTTAGCCGTATATTTTACAATCTTTGATATTGGTTTGTGTAATATTATTTAAGCAATACTTTTCTCCAATGCGGCCCTACAGTTGTATTATGTGTAGCTTAGTTAATAGTTAGATTGGTACTAATCAGTACTTGTTTGATTTGTACAGGACGATGTAGTTTCTCAGCGACAAGGCCCTTTATATGTGGCAAATAATAAATAAATAGTTTGGAGGTTGTCTGGAGGGTAAAGTAAAGTATGCGTGTTGCAGGTGAAGCTGTCGTCTGCGGACTGGATCGAGCATCCCGACCGCTACCTGCTGGAGCTGGCAGGCCGGCCCCAGTACAACAACTCCAGCTCGTAGCGCCCTGTGCCCTGTCTCACTTGTGGACGTGGCAGTATGTGATGATAACGGCGCTGAGTCCATATCAGCAATATACACTTTCAATATCTGATGATAAAAAGTTACAATTAAATTGTAAAACTGTACTATATAAAAAATGTTCAGTTGGTTTTAAGATACCGGATTGGTTCAGTGCGTTGAAATCAAAACACAAAACAAAAATCCATTTAAAATAACAAAAAGTTAATTAACTTGGTTGCTGATCTGATGGCACACCACAATTAGCGATGTGCCGCTCACGGTATACATTTACCCTAACATGGGATTATTCCCGGGCACATTGGAGATTTACTAGTGTTTTTCCGATAAAATTACTGGGAATAGGCAATATTCCCCGCGGCGGATCGCTAACCACAATACCTGGGATAAATATTTGCAAATTATGCAAACTGTGTCCGCTGACAAGTGCCTATAAGCTCCTCCTGGGTAGCACGACCGACGGTAACCTTCACATGTAGTGCGCGAGTCGGCCGCTGCGCGTCGCGGCGCCTCGGAAGGGGGTATTTGTAAAATGCGCAAAGTTTAGCTTCTAATGAATACCAGAACAGTTAATAACTACGCAGTATTTTTATTTAAAAACAGTATTTGTTTTTCCGTTTTAAAAGTTAACTTGCTAGGCTACTCTGTATCATGCGACGTTGCCAATCTGCTGTGAAAATAGAGAATGCCGAGGAGGCGTTGCCGTTTCGCACCGTTTGTTTTGAGAAACTTGAAAAGTAAATGATAAACTCTAGAAGAAACTACAATAAGTTATTTAGGCGGAAATATCGAGCCATCAACAATATTGTAAAACCAAACTTGCTTATTGTACAAATAAACCTGCAGACGGAATAGTCTTGTACAGTTGTACCGTCCTGTGCCAGTTGTCAAGTCGACAGGACCTTGTCACACTAATATTAATATAATTGTAAAAAAAAAATATGAGATAATTAGAGCGTCTTACGCAACGATGCCTAAACGTATTTAGTAGCTAAATATGATTTAAGGAGTTGTCAATTCATACAAATACGTCAAATTAATTTAAACATGTTTGTAGGTAAATACGTTTAGGATTGGTTGTTATGCCGCCTACATGTTCCAAAACTCGTGTTAAATTAAATTTATTTATTCTTTGATTATGATATTAGTAGTTTCAATTTGTAAAGGAAAATTTACCGGGTAAAGTATTTTTATACGCAGTTGCGTACCTGCTTCGTTGCAGCTTCGGAAGTGTTCTCACAATAAGTGCTTCTAACTTTGAAACTAATTTATGTAGCAAAAAACTTAACTACCTAACGACAAAAGGAGTGAGATCTAAATGGGTGCCGAGTTGAATGGTCAGTCCTGAAATTTATTTATAACAGCTTAGAATATAATTTGTTCTTATAACTTAGGATAATGTATTGATGCCTAAAGTGTCACTCGGCTAGTTCTCATATACGAATTGTATTAAAGCCTTCGCAAGTTCTAAAGCTGTAAGTTCTCATTCTTCCGAAAATTTGGTTTGCTGGTAGAAGCTAGCCATCGAACATAGGGCTCTTCCATTACTGTTTTAGTAGGTGCTTAATAATAATTCGTATGAGAACTACTACTACTCCCCCCCACTTGGACCGAAAAATAACGGGGGGCGGAGCCTGCGAATCCGGAGCATGTCCCGGTTGCTTCCAGGGTAAAATCGGAGTCGGATGGCCTCGGATCGTGTGTAGTCGATGCAGGAAAAATTCAAATATTTGGTTGTGCTACGGGTTGGTCAGGGTCCATTAAAAACGGCCCCTGACAAGTTCGGACATCATATAGCCCTAGGCTAAGTCGCGTCCCATACCATGTTTTTAGGTTGAGGTCCGTATTTTAGAACTGTGCATAAATGCGATTCAACACAAGAGTACATTTTTGACAGCTTCCTATGAAATACCTGTAACTATGCTCGAGTTTCGATTCAGTGTTGAGTTTAGTTCTTACATAGATATTGTTTTGTAAATTAATGTATGTTTATAAGTATCATTACTCTATATGTCATTTTTCTTATTAATATTGTGAGTTTAAATATTTAGTCAGTGGATAAACTGGTTGATTGTGGTGAGATCAATAGATTTGATTAAATGAGAATTGTCGATGTAGTACGATGTGGAGATGCAAGTGAGTTTGCGCTCGTCTAAGCTATAACTGTACATACCTAAATAATATTTTCAGTACTTAGTATGTAAGAAGTTAAATAGGTATTTTTACAAGTAAAGCCGGCGCCACACACATGTGCACAAAGTTTGAACAAACATTGATATAATTTACTATTTATGTAAGTCTGTTACAGATAAACTCTATGTTATCTTGCGTTAACTAATTATGTATTAGACATAATTATAATATTATATATAATAAGTCGTACATTATATCAATTGTTGAGTTTTAAGTACTGATTTATACGACCTCCGTGGCGCAGTGGCCGAATAGCCGGCTGAGATGCAGGAGGTAGCGGGTTCAATTCCCGCCGCGGAACAAATGTTTCCATGATCTACAGATATTTGTTATAGCTCTGCTTAGTTCGGGTTGGATAGCGTTGTGAGAAATGTCCAACAATATATATATATATATATATATTTATCGCGTATGTACCGTTTTTATTTGTTTTTTTTTTCATTTTTATCTCGACGCGACTTATGTGTATGTCGCAACAGCCGTGGTCGCGGACAGACCCATACGAGATAAATACCAGTTCGATATTGAGAATTTTTAACTATAAATTGTAATGATTACTTTACATAGTTATCCTTTACTGGCTGACCAATCCGCAGCTTCGCACGCGTAGTTCTTCAATAAAAACATTACCCTCTTTCTGCGCAGTTGGGTAAAAAGTAGCCTATGTCATCCGGGGATAGTGTAGCTTCCCAACAGTGAAAGAATTTTTTAAATCGGTCCAGTAGTTTTTGAGTTTATTCATTACAAACATACACACAAAAATACAAATCTTTCCTCTTTATAATATTAGTATAGACTGCAAGCACCGGTGCAGTGTAGCGCAGTGTGCGCGTGAAGTCGATCAATCTTATCTTATATTTTAAAAGGGAGTTTGTTTCGTATGAAAGTGGATGGCAAAGTGCAAATGTTTGTGCACACATGTGTGGCGCAGGCATTAAGCAAATGCCTTGTATACGTTATATTACGTACGTTTTAATAATATTTGCACAACATATCCTAAACAATTATTCGACAATCAACTGAAGAATGTGATGAAAGTAAATGTGAAATGTGAAAACAAAGTGATGTATGTAAAACTAACTTTAATGTACCTAACTATACAAATTGATTTATCAGCGATATTCAAGACTGCCTTTAATCAAGCTTTTGTTCGTAGATAGCGTTATTTATTTAATATTTTATAGCATATCTTATGTAACAATGGGCAGGCTTAATGCTTACACATTTAGGTACTAGCAGATAAATCCGTGCGGTGGATGATGTGGTTTACTTGTTCGTACATTTCTGTGTTTAACTCGTTACCTAATAATTGTATCAGTGCTCAAAACTGATAATCCTGAAATACAAGTATACATTTTTCAGATTATTATTGATAACTGTTATAAAATCTATCTTTACGTCAAAGACTGGAAACTAGAAAATCTATCATTTCGACCTACGTCCAGACCTGATAAAGTGTTTCTTCCACTTTAATCCAAATAAAGGTGCAAGGGTAAAGTAGATTACCTGAATCTTAGCTAAATTCTTAGTTATTGTTAAATGAATGTGAATAACTATAGTTTTAAGAGTAACTAACTACGTACCTAGTTTTTTAAGCCATAATGATGAAGTCATATTTTAGTAGGAATATTTTCATGTTCTTTTAGAATTCATTGATTCCCAAAGTGGTCCAGGTGGACCCCCAGGGGTCCACGGGAGACTCGACGGGGGTCTACGTTGGCTTAACAAAAAAAAATGGATGTTCACAATTCGTAAGCCGGGATCCACGAAAATTTATCTGGTTTTGATAGTGAAGAACTAAAATGTTGCTTGACTGTTACTTGTAAAAATCTGCATATTCCATATTCAGTACAATGTGCCGAAACTTGCAAAGCGAACGGTTCATTCGTGGTTGGAACTCAGCCGCAACGCGCAACGCAAATTTCCATAGTTAGATCTATCTGATCTTCACATTTTATGCCGACTATGGGAATATGGTAGAAATGTAGCTGCCAGCACCAGCAAAATTTTGAAAGTGGTCTATGAGAAAAAAAAGGTTGGGAACCTCTGTTTTAGACGCAAAGAAGAAATAGACAATGGATGGCAGAGTGCGAGTGACTGTTGAAAGTTTGCACACATGCGGTGTGCATGGGGGCGGGTCTTACAATGCAATTGCTCAAGTACGCCGTTGCTATTGGTTTAACTGTTCGGTATGTGCTTGGAAACATAGGTGCTAACGCTATATATATACCTACTAGGATGTAATGAGGTACTATTTACAAAATACTGTCTGAAGTACATAGATGTAAGTTCGTCACTACCAATAAACTATTGAAATTGCACTTTTCTTTTTTCCGTCTTATCGTATTTCCCACCTATTGCGATATCTATTTATTTATTTAAACTAGGGACGCCAACAGCTTGTAAATGGCAGTAAGGAAGTAGTTACACGGCGCACGCAGCCAATCACTAAAGTTATATCAGTTATGACATGACTAAAATTGATTGTTTAAAAAAAAATGACATGACTGGTTTACACGATAAGTGCAGAAGTCATGACTCATGAGGCTTTACACCAATTTGATGGACGCAGGGCAGTGCATAGTCTACTTGTACATTGTTTAAGGCGATAGTACCTACCTACCACTTAACATCAGGTGGGCCTTATGGTGGGTACACATGTACGTACATGCGCGATGAGCATGTTTCATCCGAGCATGACTATCTACAATCATGCTCGACCCTGCGTCTTCACGTAAAAGCTTGCTCGAAGAACATGTTTAGTGCGCGTTGAAACTCTTCGAGCAATGGACGATTCGTTGTTGTGTTTGGTGGGCATCGCCTGCTACATTTACTGTCAGGGAAAAACTACGCGAAGAAAGCGTCGTCGTCGCTGGGTTAGGCCAATGTTACAAAGAAGAGAACGTCACAGTCATGTTAATTTGATAAAAGAGTTAGAACCTGAAGAGTTTCGTAACTATTTACGAATGAATATGACTCTATACAATAACTTGCTACGTTTGGTAACGCCTAAATTGGAAAAACAAGATACAGTGATGAGTTTTCATTTTCAGTGACTTTCAATTTCTCATCCACACTAATGCATTTTGCATTAGTGTGGATGAGAAATTGAAAGTGACGCTACGTTACCTGGCAACGGGAAGATCGTACACTGATCTACAATACAGCGCAATTATTTCAAAAAAAGCCCTGGGCTCAATTATACCTGAAACCTGTAATGCAATTTATGAGGTTATGAAAGAAAAATACATGAAGGTATGTGAGAATTTAAATTTATTAATTAGTTATGTGTAGGATCTAGTTACATCGTTTCATCGTTAACATTTTGAATATATTGTGCTGCAGAGTTGTTGTTAAATCCTGGAATGGATGGAGTATATATTGTGGAGTGTACGGAGAGAGTACCCATCTGGGCCTGGAAATATACATCATTGATAAGTTTTTCTGTAATTAACTGCATAGATGGTGATAATTTTCGCATTTTATTGGCAAAATGTTTTCCCATTATATCATATTCATCGTCAATTTGCTTAGGTTCAGCTAATTTATCTCCAATCAATTCAAGAATTTTTTCAGCTTTCTGCGGGATATTAGCTGTTTGATGAGATCGTTTGTTGGCTTGCCGTGGTGGCCTTACGCTACTTAGTAATTGAGTCGAGTCTTGCAAGTAGGAAGTTGAGGCTAGGGGCTGTAAAATAGACTCGCTTGATTCATCTGTAATATGGGCAACGTCAGGCGAAGTTATCGATGAAATGTGCTGAAACAAAATAATACTATCGTCTTTTTTTGTTACAGTTTCCTACGTCTGAAGAAGAGTGGAAAAAAATAGCAAGGGAGTTTGAAGTAAAATGGAATTTCCCTCATTGCCTTGGTGCAATCGATGGAAAACATATTCGAACATCGAGCAAGAATTATGGACGTTTGAATCTTGTTCGAATCGAACATTTTGGTTGGCCTCGAGCATTTGTCTTGAGACTTGCATGGTACACACGTTCGTACTTGCTCGAGATCGAGCAAGTACGTACGTGTGTACCCACTATAACAACCATCTTCCTTGGTAGGTAACAACGTTCTGTGAACTTCATTCAATGAGTGTAATGATTTTGAGTTCGTTCATTTGTCAGAGATAAATCATTTATAGCATTTTGGACTGTAATGCATAAATTGTATCGCTGGTGCTAGAGCACTGAACAGTGCTTAGGCATACAAAGGTAGTAAGTGCTGATTAGTGCTTAGGCATAGGAAACACACTTCTTCGTCGACCTCCATTTTCAAACTGACGGACGTTATCCCCGCACGAAAATCACATAATAACCGCCGGTGTCTGAATAGCATCACAATATTGCGGTTTCAAACCGCGCGATTCGTAAACGCGCGGTTCCCGCATGTCTGAACTAGCCCTAAGCCTGTTCCATTCCATTAAAAACTAATAGCGAGTAAAATTGCTACTTCAGTACTTGCCTGTGTAAACAGCTTGTTCTTTGGCAATAGCGAGTAGCTAACAAACAAGTCGGCAACTCCACTAACATAAATACACTAGCGTACCCCGATGGGCGGAGGCAACACTCGCCAATTTTGAATTTAGTTCGCGGTTATACTAAAAGTTGAACTTTACGTTAAAAAAGAGTGCTTGGAACTAGAAACTGCAATCAAAATAAAGGTTACGTATCTAATAGTAGGTACATATATATACCTATCTACTTTCTATATTGTAAATGTAAATGGTAAGTATTTTACTTTATTTTGACATAAGCTGCGCGACTTCATTTTCCCAACAGGTATTTAGTATTAATTTATTCAATGCAACATACAAACTACCAACATAATTTCTTAAAATTATGTATTAGAAGTGTGTACACTGTAAGGGCTTGGCGAGGTACAAAACAGTTTTAAAAAAGGGTATTATTACCATACCTATAGCTACAATTAAATATTTAAACATGAATAATATTTACATCTACCTACCTACCTAGTTAGTCCGTGACCTGTGAATACCCGCTTTCTTGTTTCGGTGCGCTTGTGCTTGTGGGCACAAGCGGTGGGCTTTTGTTCGTCGGATGCACTCGCGCGCCGCTACGTGTGGTGTGAACGACATTTCAACTTTCAAGCTACTTTAATAGGTACTCGACTCCTTAAAGTACTTCGAGCGTGTATCTAAGTCAGCCATTACTCGAGTTGAAATAGCGAATGCCAGCCAGCCAGTGCTGCCAACTTAGCACGTTCAGCGCCAGATCTATACTAGGAAAAACATAGCTTGATGATCTCTGGGACAGCTGTCAGTAAAATCGCGCCTATGAAGTTCTGAATTTAACAGTACGGACAAACGTACCAGTCAATGTCATACTTTATGGGAATGCTGAGCTAATTATAGTGATGAGCGATGAATCATCGTGACCACAGACTATAAACTATCGATATTTTGTATAAAACTTAATTCAAAATTAATTTATCATTAAATTTAAAAAAATAACATTATTGAATATTAAAAAAAATAACATTGTTTACAATAGTAAGTAAATAAAATCTAAATTCTAACCTACTCGTAACATTCCTTCCGACAACTTTGGGGTTCGAGAGAAGTTTGGCCGCGGCGTGTCTTCTTCCGCAAGATGGCGCCAACGCGCCGCCATCTTGTTTGACATGACCCATTCTCTTCAGTACGAGTGTAACGTAAGAGTAACGTCTTGTATACGCAACGTGTTTTCCGTTCTCATCACTTTGTTTTAGTTACTATTGCTGTTAATTTGTTAAGTTTATTTATTATTGTTAGTTTCTTTGTTGTTATTGTTTGTTTTCATGGTTAGTTGGCATAATGCCAAAGAGAATGAAGAAAACTGTTTTGAACAGTCAAAGTCGTGAGTTTGTGATTCGCTTGCGTGAATATTTTGAGCGAGAAAACCAAAATGGTGGACCGCTATTACCCATGGCAAAAGTTTGTGACAGATGCTCTTGGCATTGGACGTGCGACAGTAATTCGCATCAGTAAAGAAAAAATATGGCGAATCTTCAACCGCAGTATTGACTGAAGACGAGGAAAAAAAGCTTTCAACGCCAAATAAAAAAAGACGAAAGGCTGCTCCTGTCACAAAAACTTATGACTTTGACACCGCTGCGATTCGCAACCATGTATATGGTTATTATACACGGGGCGAATTACCTATATTAAAAAAACTGGCGGAGTCCTTAAAAGACGCAGACTTGTTTAAAGGAAGCTTGCCGTCACTATCGAAGATTTTGAAAAATATTGAATTTTCCTACAAAAAAAGTGACAAAAGAAAAATTATAATGGAACGAACCGACATTGCTCTTGCTCGAGTGAATTTTCTCCGGAAAGTAAAAAAAATTACAAATTGGGACAAAGTTGTCTTTCTAGACGAGACATGGCTAAATGCCAATCATACCGTATCCAAAGCTTGGACCGATGATACGGCACAATCGACCACCAAAGTACCCGAAGGCAAAGGTCAAAGATTAATATAAACTCATGCTGGGACGTCATCTGGTTTTGTGACTAATTGCCTATTGGCTCTCAAATCTACGAAGACCAATGAATACCATGAAGAAATGAATTTTGAAAAATTTAATGAGTGGTTTTTAAAATTATTAGATAATTTGAAGGAGCCACATTATATAATTATGGATAACGCCCCATATCACTCGGTCCAAAAGCACAAATTACCAACTTCGGCAAACAGGAAGTTGGAAATAATTGCATGGCTTCAAGAAAAAGGAAGAGGCCAATGAAACAATGCTTAAAAACGAGTTATTGAGACTTGTTGGTCTGCACAAACCCAGCACACCAACGTATGTCTTAGATGACATAGCCCAAAAAAAGGGTCATAACGTCATAAGACTGCCTCCATATCACTGCCAGTATAATCCGATCGAACTTATCTGGGCCCAAGTAAAAGGTTTGTTTGCTCGAATTTCAGTTAGACAGATTCTTTATGTATTAACTCCTGTATAATTTATGATATTAAAATATGTTTTCTTTCAAGGTTACGCTGCTAGACATAACACAACACCGCCTTTCACGGCAAATAAAATGTTGCAGTTACTCAACACTGCGGTTGAAAATGTATCTGTAGAAGATTGGAAAAAGGTAGTTACCAAATGCAGAAAATTAATGGAAGAAGATTGGGAGCGAGACGTTCGATTTGATAATATTTGCGAACAAGAGTTCATTATAAATTTACAAGATTGCTCTAGCGATTTTGAAAGTGATTCGGATATTGATTTGGGGTGTACTACTTTGGAATAAATAAATGTATGTATTAAAATATTCGTTTCATTTTATTACCCAAATCATAATATAATCCAATATACATATAATTATGGCAGACAGCCTTCGTGGCGAAGCGGTAGTGAACACGACTGCTGCGCAGGAGGTCGCGGGTTCGATCCTCGCTCAGTGCAAATATTTGTATGCATGAATATGGGTTTTTGCACTGGTCTGGTCGTGCCTCGGAAAGCACGTTAACCCTTCGGTTCCGGCTGCCATACGAATATCTAATGGCAGTCGTTACGGGTTGTTGGAGCCCTCAAAAGTCCAACAATTGGTCTTACTGCAAAGCTTCTATCGATAATTACTATCGATATTTTTTTCTGTATCATAACAACCCTAGGAATGTCAGTTTAACAAATGTCGCAGAGATCAAGCTATGTTTTTTCAAGTTTTTTTTTATAGTTCCATAGCGCGTTCTAGCGTCTATCGCAAAATCTAGTGCGTTTCTTTAATCATAACTTTTTCCTACATCTAGTTTTTACAAGCTTTTATTTAATTTGCAATGTATGTATGTTTGTCCGGGTAGAATCTTGCAATTGAATTTTAAATCAGTTATCTTTAACCGATTGAGCTGAAATTTGGTGTACACGCTTATTTTGGATGACAACGCGTGCTTAGTTATGTGACGTCATTCTTATTTCAATATGGCGGATCATCCAAGATTACAGACTTGTTATTTTTTCTGCACTACCACAGGGTATCAAATGAAAGGGCTTGCTGAGGAGAACACGAAAAGTAATACACATTAAATCCAAAATATGGAGGACCAAGATGTATACTATAAATCCAATATGGCAGGACCTCCAAGATGGCGGAGGATGTTTTCTGGTTTTCTGAAGTCAATAACAGCTTAATTTTAACAAAAGTATGCCTTGGTCGACTTCATACTTTGACTTGTGTAATTTGACGAGATAGGCGTCAACAGCATTGGTTTGCAATCTATCTAGGAGAAGGATATTGCTATAAAACCCAATATGGAAGCGACCAAAACGCCTATACTTTGTGCTTACAAATATATTATTTGCTAAGTTTGCATCCACGGCGAGCCGTTCATGCGTTTGGACTTGTTTGAATCTGCTTGCGGTTGTGATTATGAGTTTTATAAACGCTTGTTTTGAAAAAGTAATTTTTCAGCAAAAAACTTTAAGCAACTGAATTGGTAAACAACGCTTATTGTCTGAAGTTTTTACATAATTTTCGAAAGTCAAGATTTTAAAATGTTATGTCTTTGGGCCCAAATGAGCACCCTTCGATATTTTATTTTTAACCGTCTTCAAATAAAAGGAGGCGGTTCTCAATTCATCGTAATCTTATTTTTTATGTATGTTCCCCGAATTTGTTAATTACTTAGCTTATGATTTTATTTTTAATAATATCTGTTAATTATTTGCTGCAATGTAATACAATTTTTGTATTGAATCATCATCATCATCATCATATCATATCCGTAGGACGTCCACTGCTGGACAAAGGCCTCCCTCATTGATCTCCAGGAACTGCTGTTGGAAGCGGCCTGCATCCAACGCCGACCTGCGGTTCTTACCAAGTCGTCTGCCCATCTTGTAGGTGGACGTCGTACGCTGTGCTTACCGGTCCGTGGCCTTCTCTCGAGAACCTTCCGGCCCCATCGGCCATCTGTTCTGCGCGCTATATGGCCTGCCCATTGCCACTTCAACGTGCTAATCCGTCGGGCTATGTCGGTGACTTGAGTTCTCCTACGTATCTCCTTATTTCTGATTCGATCCCGTAGAGAAACCCCGAGCATAGCCCTATCATATTATCGCATTGAATAAATGAATTGAATTATTACTCGAAGACGCCTGGATAATTTCGATAAATTCTTTTTTTTTTGTTTAAAAGGGTCCCAGGTGGTCCCATTGGCACCACGTCAGGATCTGATGATGTGATCCCAAAAAATCGAGGGCAACCCTCAAATTTTATAGGGACGCTTATTGTGTTTTATATATTTTCTTTTATTTTAAAGAATATACGTACAGATTGGTTCCACGGAAATTTCATCAAAATCCGTTCAGTAGGTACTTTGTTTTTAATTCTATTATCTGAAGTCGGTTATATTTAATTGTGTTAAAAAGTTACTTGTATCGTTTTGGATTAGTTAAGCACACCTTCTATTAGATGTTTTGTGATATGCGTAAACCGGAACGAATCAAAAATGCACAATAACATTTTTAGAACTAGCAACACTAATTACTAGTGGTTCGCCCCGAACGAGATCTCGCGAGTCTCCGATTAATACAAAAAAATATTATTTGTAATCTTTGACTAATAAAATAGTGCTACAAATTGGAACCAAAGAACTTGACCCACAGTTTCATTCAAATTACAGGTAACGGGAGTTCATGTAAATTGGTTGTTTTCTTTTTTGGGGTACAAATTGCAATTATTTAGCATTTCAGACTGTTGCATATATTTATGTTACTAAAGCGACACGCATATCAAATTTCAGCACTGTGGGGTCACTGGTGTGGGGTACCCTGTGAATTTTAACAAAGTTAAATTTTTATCAGGGCTAACAACTCAAAATCTGTAAAGAATTTACGAAAACTAAAAAAGGAGTCTAAATGAATTCCTTTCATTTAAAAATATTAATAATAATTTATTTATTCAGCAACAAACTTCAGTATTTCACAAACAAAAATTACAATAGTTTGCTAGGTATAATACAATTCAGGATGGAAAACACAGGTACACACGGCTACACATCAAGCTATACATTTCTAGTATAAGCTGATCTCGCATTGTGTAGGCTTTTCGTGGAATGAGACTTCAGCTTATACTGGAATTGTATAGCTTGATGTGTAGCCGTGTGTACCCAAACTAGGATGGATCTGTATGATGGCATACCTATACCTCCCGTTTGACGTCACATTTGATCTGGACAGCTTTTTTTTACTATCCTCGTATTCTTGAACATTGATATTTATTTATTTGGAAAACCAACAGCTAATTATACATAATATGAAACAGAGTAGAACAACAAGAACTACAAGAAATAAAGCCAATATCTCAATAACCCGCCCACATTTAGCTCATTTGGTCATACCAAAATTGTGCGATCACTACCTACCTATGTATTAAATTTCACGATGATCGGATCAACGTTACGAAAGTTATGCTTGGACAAACATACAATGCCGATTTGCCCAAGTTGATTTAGAGATCTCGCTTTGCTCGATCAATTATGTATCGTAAAAATCATGACGCAAAACTTTTTGAGCTCGCGAAAGTTAGCGCATATGGCTACGCAATACGCATATTAAAAGTGTCAGAGGGACTGTACCATGCGCGGTATGGTGCTCGGGCCTAAGATAAGAGAGCTCAAAAAGATTTGTGTGAACTAATAATAACACGGTGTTTTGTTTGAATTTGGCGCTGAATCTAGCGCTTTTTTGCCAGCAATCATTTAGCGCTTTTTTTAAAGAGCTAACAGTCAGTGCGTTTTTCCTTAGACGAGTTGGCAGCACTGTACTGAACCAGGCAACCAAAGTTAGAATAGCGTTTGGACTTTTTACTTTGCATTTGCCAACAAACTTATTCTTGGGTTTCTCGATTTCCCTCGTTTTGTTTATACGGTAATAAACTTCAAGAGACCCATTAATTAAGTTCCTCGCGAAGAGATTATTGTGAAAGCGTCGCGATGTCGTCTGAGGTTCTAAAACTGGAAGCAGAGTTGGAAGCATGTTGCATCTGCAGCGCGAGCGACGAGGAGTTGTACTCCCCTGAGGAGCACGACTCGGGCGCCGCGCCCGGCCAGCCGCCGCTGCGGGCCATGCTGATGCAGCTCAACAATAACAAGGTAAACTGACTGTTTTCGTAAGCCAGCGAATAACCCTGCAAACACGTATTATTTGTGGGTTGAACTGATTCTACGTGAAGGAAACAGACAGGATTCTGACATCTTAACTTCATTAACAACTCAAGCTCTATATGATTTATATCAATTAAGGTTTTTTTAAAAACAATAATCAGGACACAATAGTCTTGTCTACAAATACTTCCAGTTGATGATTGAATAACTTTTCAGGTGGTGCCAAATGGACGCCTGTGCTCCAACTGCATCCGCCGCACACTCGATGCTTACAACTTCAGCACTACTCTGTCTTCCAAGGGACCCCCTCCGCTTAGTGAGAAAATACGAGCTCTAAGGAAAAGGTAATAGACATATACATACACAATAATTTATCTGCTAAATACCACACATACTTATTACATTTACACAAGATGATTTACCTACAAACAAAACAGAAACAAACAATATAATACAATTATTAATGTTAAACATGAGGTAGGGGACCCGCCCTTCCTCTAGTATGTTGTGGTATAGCAGCAAAAGGGCCTCCACTCAGCATTATGTCAACTGGGTTAGCAGTTGATGCTGTTATTCTGCCGAGACCGCTTAATCACCCACTAGACCCTGTGAGAGCAAAATTTAAATTGAGTGATGTCAATGATGAAATATGTGATGTGTATCATAAATAAAAATATAATAATGTCAGGTGAATTCCTGTGTGGGTATGGATCCACACAGGAATTCACCTGGATTATAGAACCGTAAAAAGAATCATGTAAATAGGATTAGTAGTTCTAGAGCTATAAGTTAAGGAATGGACAGACAGGTAGTTGCATTTAGGTTAGGTATTTTATACTGAAAAACCAGGTACCTACCTGATTCTGTTTTGGAATAAGAATTGAAAAAAACTGGTTCTTAAAAAATGAGCAGTTCTCGATGCCCTAGTTATGTTCTGTTTCTCTCTTATTTCGCCTGAGGAGCAGAGATATCAAAGAGACTGTGAACATATTAAGTTGGGGAAAAAGTTTCTTCGCATTTTTTAAGAAAATTCAAAACATTTTTTAATATAGTTTATTTACATTTAACTGAAGTATGTAGGTATTATTTTGTTCGATAACTTTTTGCCATCTTGTAGGTAGGGACATGATCCCATTGCTATAGAAGTTTTGGGGCTTCTGATCAAAATACCGCGACAAGTAGTTTTGGCAGTCCTCTCGTGATGTTAACCTGACACTGCCTAAAGATTTCTGAAGAGACCGAAACAGGTGGAAATCTGAAGGTGCAAGGTCAGGACTATACGGCGGATGCATTAACACCTCCCAGCCAAACTCTTAATTTTTGCTGAGTGGCTAAAGATGTGTGAGGCCTAGCGTTATCATGCTGAATCAACTTCTTGCTTTAACCTCATCAGTTGTTCGCAGTAGAGTTCAGAATCGATACTGGTGGTATGCCTAGTGGTAACAGCTCATAATGAATAATGCCCTTCCAATCCCACCACACACACAGCAATACCTTGTTGCGAGTTAACCCGGGTTTCGCCACAGTCTGTGAAGCCTGACCGGCCTTTGACCATGACCTATTTATTTCGCACGTTCTTGTCGTACGTGATCCACTTTTCATCACCAGTTATCAGCTTCTTCAAAAATGGTTCGATTTTATTACGTCGTAATAATGAATCACAAATGAGTACACGGTTCATTAGGTTTCTTTCAGTGAGCTCGTGGGGTACCCAAAAATCGAGCTTTTTTGTGTACCCAGTTTTTTTCAAATGCGCCAAAACTGTTTTGTGGTCAATTCCCAGTTCTTCAGCTACGTCGAAACTACTGATATGCCGATCTTGCTCCACTTTTTCAAAAATGGCATCAATTTTATCCGTAATAGGGCGACCAGAGCGACGTGCATCTTTGACATCAAAATTTCCGGATTGAAAACGCTTAAACAAAATTTGTGCTACTCTCACAGACACTGCACTAGGTCCATAAACATCGCATCTTTTTTTCGCGGCTTGCGTTTCATTTTTACCTTTTTTGTAGTAAAATTTTAAAATGTATCGAATTTCTTCATTAGATTCACTCATCTTTACAGTACGAAAAACAAATAAAACTCACACATTTTCCTAATTTGTATTTGGAATTATCTTCTTTAAAATTTAAACTTTGAATGATACCAAAACCAGCCAGATACAAATAGTATAGCCAAAGAGATTTTATTACAAGTTCATACATACTATAATGCGAAAAGACTTTTTCCCCAACCTATTATATCGTAAAGATTATGATAAAAGCCCCACATGCTGAAAGTTCCACTAATAAAAGAATTAATGTTTCAGACTCCACGAGCTGACCCAGAAGATAGATGTGTTCATAGTGGTGGGCGGCGGCGGTGGCGCTAACGGGGCCTACAGCGAGGAGGACATCATCATGGTGGAGCGTGGAGCCCTGGCCGCCGCTGCACGCGCTGACGCCGCGGAAGCCGCGCGCGCGCCCGACGCCCGCGGCGACCCGGTCTACCAGTGCACCATGTGCCCGCTCACCTTCCATGTACGTACTGCTTGCTATATGTGCATCATCATGGTGGAGCGCGGAGCCCTGGCCGCTGCCGCATGCCCGACGCCCGCGGCGACGGTCTACCAGCGCACCATGTGCCCGCTCACCTTCTACGTATGTTTATCCTGTACTGGACTAATAACCCAGAGGTTTCAATTGCTCACTTCATTTTGCCTTAGTTCCATTCCAATAGAGAACATCCAAGTATATTTTGATAAAGATCTGTGCAAAGCCGGACTGGATCAGCTAGTATGATAATATAAATGAGATCTATAGTTAAACCAAAGTCACGGTGCAGAGGATTAAAAAAGGGAAGCGATAGGTCGAAGAATCGACAGCCGTCGAGGTAGAAAGGTTCTCGAGCGGAGACCACTCGCCGAAAATACGACCGGATAAAGGTATCCGGGACCGAGAGCCATTGGGCACAGGCCGACCAGAATGAGACGCTCTGGGAAATCAACGTGGAGGGAGGCCTATGTTCAGCAGCGAACGTCCTACGGCTGATTAGACTAGAGTAGTACGATACAAGTCCGATGTATTTCAGCGCATGTGCGAGTACCGCGCGCATACGGCGCAGCACGCGCCTGATAGCGCGCACACGTGCTGGTCGTGCGGCGCGCAGTGCCCGACGCGCGCCGCGCTCGACCTGCACGCGCAGAGCCACGCGCCGCCCGTTGCGCTGCACTGCCATCTCTGCAACACCACCTTCCAGGTACACTACCCTAACCTACTACTTATATTTTGTATTTGAAAAACACTAACAGATTAAAACCCGAGGAAAGGACCATTATATTGATGGAAAAGAGCTATCGCGCTTGACGAGCACTGAAGCACTGGGCACTGACCGGTGCCGCGGTGGTGAGATCCGACGTGTAAATTTCCGCTCAAATTCCCAGTCGTTTTCAGTTTGTTAATTTTACTTTCGTACGTTCTTGACGTTCAGCTAAGGTGCAGAACACTTTACCGTCGTTTGTTTTCGTTCGTTGTTCGTTTCGGGTTTCTATAAGTATAAGGTGATAGTGAATAGTTGTCTTCTAGATCTGCGTGCTCCATCTGAGACCACATCATCGCTTGATGAGATTTTGGTTGAACGAAGATTTTATCGTGAAAGAAACACAATAAAATTAACCGGGTGGAGAGACCCTGTAGGGGAATGTAGCTCAAAACGGGTAAGCTAAGGACGATGATTCATAAAACAGAATATAGATGTATGTATATTAAACTTTTATTTATACTCTGACAATTCTTTACTTATTAAGGTACATAAAAACAATCACAAACATAACAGTATTCTACTTAAACCATGCATAATCAACAAAAAACTTAACCCTTACAATTACCCGTTTTGCCCATAGGGGGGAGGGGGGGGCTCAAAGCGGGTATGGACTAAGGGCAAAGCGGGTAGTGACTAAATTAATGAGATTAACGATTTGAACTAATCATTTCGACTTATTATTAAGTAATATTTTAGGGTAACATTACAGTGACAACCTTATTTAATCAGTCTTCATAGTTATTTTTAAGTCTTATTACTTAATAGGCATTATATAACTCATGGCAAATGTCGCAGTTATAGGTCCCTCTACCAGCGTATGAGGTGCAAGCCTCATGAGCCCACATCAGACAGTCGTCACACCTTATCCAGTCTTCAGTAGGAGGATCAGAGTAAAGCTCGCTGCATACTAAGCATCGGTAGTCGGTTTTCTCATTTTTATAAAGCTTTGGACCTCTTTTGATCTTTTTGGCCTCTTTTTTCTGTCTTTTCAGGGTTGTGGAAGGTTTTGATCCCTTTAAAATTTTCTTCACTCCATCAATTTTTTTCATATCCTTCTTTTTAGCATCTTTTTCCCTTTGCTGGTCTTTTATAGGAGTGCTCGTTAGTATCTTAGCCTTCTGTGCTTTCTGTTTACGGGTGGTTTTGTTATGTTCCATTTTGGGTGATGGCCGGATATCCATTGGAGTCACATGGGATATACATACTGCATACTGTATACTGGTCTGCATACTGGTACACTAGTTGCAAAAATTCATTTTCGTCAGTCCAAAAAACAGATTATCCATATGAAATAGATACTCAACTAGTTCCAATTCTTGAGCTGCTGTAAAAACTGTTGTAAATCTTCCGAGTTTCTTTTCTGGACATCCTTCCTTTATGTGTCTCTGTAATGTAGACCAGTTGGTACCGTGTTTTTTGGCTGCACTAATGACGGAGGTTTTGCTAGCTTCTTCCATCGCATGTTTCATAATCTTCACATCCCATGATGCGTTTGTATCTATTAACCATCTGCAATAGATATATAACTAGCTGAACTATTAAGCCGTTGATGGAAGCCTATAGGGCAAATCGGGTAAGGGCAAAACGGGTACCCGCTATACCCTTACCCGTTCTGCCCAAAAGCACGAATTTTATAAACACACTCATAACCTTCATACCAAAACAAAAGATGCAAAACCATTTCACAAATAAGAGGACCACATTATTGCAAAATAATAACATACAATTAGTAAGAGCATATCATAAACCATTTGCCAGTAATCGAATGTAATGTAACTTGAAAATATTTAGTGAAAAGAGCAAAAATGATTGATTTCGTCTTACCTTGAAACCGCGTGAGCCAGAGAATCGGGCCTACTGCCTGTGATTGGCGGACGGCTATGCTATCGTCTTGCATTCACACATTCTCACTAGCGTTAGAGGCGCGAAAATTAAAACACCTACCCGCTTTAGGAAGGGTACCCGTTTTAGGCTTCCCTCCCCTACAGTGTCAAAGAAGCCGCAATATAAATGGAGCTACGTGGACGCTGCGTCTTCGCTACATCGGAGACCTGCTCCCTTTCTTTCTCTGCTACTTTATGGAGTAAGAATGATCGGGGTCAAGTTAAAAGGAGCGTGAATGCAGATGTTATTTCCCTCTTGGTAATGCATGTCTCCACCGTATATAAGCCCTGTAGATAGGCTCGCGCGTAGCGTATAGGGCTGCCGATCAGAATAGTAAACAAAAATCGATAGAAATAGTCGAGCGCGTCAGATTAAGGTATGGCGGGTTCATTACATGCTGAAAAGTGTTCATTTCAATAATCTGATGATTTGAGCGTGACGCAAGGGAGCGGAAGGGTCACAAACTTGCAAAAAAAATTAATGTTTAACTAAATGAAGTTTTACTTGAGTCGTGTCGTCCAAGCACACTCGTCTTTTAAGTAAAACTTGTTTACGCACGCTTTACTTGCTATTCTGTCTGTTCATTTTGCTGCCTCTGGGATGATGGCGATAGCCTTATCCAGAATTCTGCAGTGATTCGTTATTTTGCCATTTTCATTCCATTGTTTGGTGGATTTTATTGTTAGCGCTGCCGCCATTGCTTCTTGTTGTATATATACATGAAGAGGCGTTATTCCAAGTATAATGTCTAGTGCTGCTGACGGTGTTCATTTTGTGCATCCGCTAATGAGGGAGCAGCTAATGCTAACCTTTGGACCTGTTGCAATCTGTTTATTGCCGTCACAAGGTTAGTACTTGGCCACCATACGACACGGCGCAGTACGCAAGTACCGGTCGGACCATGACAATGCAAACCGGCAGATTAACATACCTCCGTCACCAGAGACACGCGTGCGGGCCATATACATCAATATCTGACGCGCACGAGTGTCGCAATGTCACTGTTTTTATTAAATTTTTGAGAGCCTGTGGACGCTCCCCCCACCGGTGAATGAGTATATATCATATATTCTTCAATAGGTCCCCACGACGCTCGAGTAAATCCCCGTGCATTTTGCATCGTGAGTTCCCCTACTATGTTGTATTGCAGAGCAGCTTGGAGCAGCGCCGCCACGAGGCGAGCTGCCCCCCGGTGTGCGGCGTGTGCGCGTGCGCGTGCGAGTCGCGCGCGGCTTTGCGCACGCACACGCGCGCGCTGCACCCGAGCGTGTGCGCCGAGTGCTTCCTCGCGTGCGGCTCGGCGGCGGAGCGCGCAGCGCACGCGCTGCACCACCGCCAGGACAAGCACTTCGTGTGCGGGTACAAGGCCTGCATACTGCGCTTCCACACCAGGTAACACCGAAACGCAACTACCTCTGCCGACAAGTATCCTGACTTTTTGAACTGAAGCTCTGCGACATCAAGTATTGCCTACACTTCTTCTTAGTGATTTAGAATGGGTATGTCGCTTTTCTTCCTAAGTTCGAAATATATACCCAATCGACCGCATTGAACCAAATATTTTGACGGATTTTGACTGGGGCCGCTTCTTTTCGTCATCTTTATTGAATACTTTTGTAACCCACATGTATGTATGTATGTAGAATAATAATGATTTGGTGAGTGTTCTTATCAGGTCGTCTCGGTAAAGGTACATGTCCAGACGCAACAACTCCCAATGCCTATGTCCAGCGTTGGACGTGCTGCGGCTGATATGATGATGGAGGTTGTTTAACGCGCGTACTATTGTACGTGTGCTTTTGTTTCGGTAACTAGACAGTTTAAGTACTCGTTCGACATGTTTTTACTAGGCACAATATAGGTAGCGGTTTGGTTATGTTGATACAGGAGTAACCTGATGGCGCACATCCGCAAGTGCCACGGCGGGGACGAGGCGGCCCCCGAGGAGTGCCCCGCGCCCCCTGCGTCCGCCGCGCCCCCCGCGCCCGTCCCCTGCGCACACTGCCCGAGGACGTAAGTCTCACTTTACTTTTTAAATGTTTATTATATTTAATGAGGGTTTAATTGTCATGATTATTCATCGTGCACACGGGATGGCAGTAGCTCTTAGGAGTGGCTCTTAGGAGTAGCTCTTAGGAGTGGCTCTTAGGAGTAGCTCTTAGGAGTGGCTCTTAGGAGTGGCTCTTAGGAGTAGCTCTTAAGAGTCGCTCTTAGGAGTGGCTCTTAGGAGTGGCTCTTAGGAGTAGCTCTTTAGGTTTTTGAGAGGGTTTTGTACTTTTGGTCGTTTAGTCCCGAACGGAACTCAAATAGCACGCGCGAGATTACCTTCTACTTGTCTTCACTAATATTATAAAGAGATAAAGTTTGTATTTGACTGATAGAAAGGTACACCACCATCCCCAAGTTGACAAATATCCATAAGGCGGGCGGGTCAGCTAGTCAAGTGCAAGCTTTTTTGCTTGGAGCATCGCCCAAATGAGCTGCCAATGATCTAATCAAAAGAACCACAACCAGGTTGAAGAGCTCAGCTCTTCACGAGCTCATTCAGCACAATGGAAGTGCTGCGGGGCTTATTCCGCTCATGCCTAGCGCGAAGCTCACACCAAACTCTAGGTATTTGTATGAGTAGGTATGCAGGGGTGAGCAGTGTTTCAATTACTTGTAGTTAAAATACGTATTTTATATTTGTACTTCAATACTTCGTAAAAATGTAATTTTTAATTGGTATTTCAAATACTTATGGCTTGACATAAATACATTTAGCGATCTTATTAATCGTGCGTTCTACAGGAAATAGCGCTCGGTAGTTTTTGTAACTATTCGTAAGCAAAATGGCGACCGCTAAATATGTCAATATATAAAGTTGGCAACACTGCACATGTTCTGTATATGTCAAATTGTCAAGTACCTACCTAACACCTGACTGTAATTTGTATTATAATGAACGCAAAGCATGTATTTTGCGCAGCTCTGTGAGTAACTGTGTAACCGTGTGTGCAGGTTCGGGTCCGCGTCCGCCATGAAGCGGCACGCGCGCACGCACCGCGGGAACGAGCGCGACACGCAGGTGACCTCCCAACTATCTATCTAATCCATGATCCAGGCTTTTCACAACCATGCTTTTGTAACTTTCTCACGTGAATACCTTTTTAAAATTGCTTGCATAGTAGGAAGCAATTCAAAAACGAATGATAACAAAATCGGGGGATACAGTTTGGTGTTGCAGCTACACATCTAGGTATCATCTTCATCCAAAATGTAATTACACCACGGGATAGCTAAGGAAGGAGTGTGACGCATCGTGCGTGGGTTTCCATTTAGTATGACCCGAAGGTCTTAGTGTTCAAATATGATGTTAACATATATAAAATAGCTTATTTTATATAGAAAATATGACCTGCCTACCACATATTCATATAGATACAACACACGACTGTCATTTGTTTTATTAAATATGACTTGGAGATGGAACAAGCATATGTACCTATGGTTCACCTGATCTTAAATGGTAGCCATCGCTTATAACAATATTGGCTCATAGGTGACATACCTTAGATACGTGCTCTAGGATGCACTGCCCCATACTGCGCCATGCGCCTGTACTGCCCCGGGCAAGCCATTTCGCAAGGACATACACTCTACTACTCTTAGAAGAAGTAAAAGGATTTGTGAGAGTAGGTACGTCTCTAGCGCTAGCCTTCAAGTTATTTAACAATATTATGTGCGATGTGCATGTGTTAAGAGAGTTCTGTGTCCGATGGTTTTATAGTTTCAGCAACTTTTTGTAAGTGTGGTTGAGAGTGGTTGTCGCTTGCAGGATATGGACTGGAGGGAGGAGGGGGAGGGCGAGAAGGTGGAGTACCTGGAGGTGGAGACGCTGGAGGAGCTGGAGGAGCAGGACACTGAAGCACACATCTAGACGCTATCTATGTATATATCTATTGAGGCCGTTGCAACACTTGCTTTTTTAATACGAACAGGTGTTCGTTTGAGCAGTCTCCTCTGATAGTTAGCGATGATGTGCACGATCTCGCGTGATGATGCAGTCTACGATGGATCACGCTTGCCTACAACAAACCTGTCCGTTTCCATGGCATTGTATGCAAGCACTTATTCACTTGAGATGAGATCGGTCGCTCTGGAGATCTGTGGGAGAGTGTGCTCAGCAGTACGCTTCCTATGGCTGTAATGATGGTGAATCTGTATTGGTCTAGATCTGCAGAGCGGCCTCACAACCACCTGCACCCAACGCCTCCCACCAACCTATATCAGATTATTTTGGATTGGGAGCAGCCGCTCCTCAAAGGGGTTTGTACATTGTGTACGGAGGCTAGCTTAGTGGTTGGTAGTTTATTGTTCTGTGCGTTAGTGTTTAAGGTATCTATAGATTGCGTTCCCTGTTATCATATTTAGTGTGTGCATTATTATTAGTCCCCGACCGGCCATTTCTTTTGAAAGTCGTGTCACTGTAGGTACATATGTATCTTGTGTATTTGCATTGGGGACGTACATACGTACAAACAATGTTATATTGCATGTCCTAAAGAGCAACATGCAAGTTTTGTGTAATTATCTACATATCGTGACATTATGCTAATTAGGTAGGTAAATTGTTTGTGAGTAGGTACATTCAGTTGGATTGCAAATGTATAAGTTTGGAGCAAAGGATAATAAATTGATAATAATAACATCATGTTTTATTCAAACAAAGGAATAACAATTATTTACAAAACACTGAACGTAACAGCCGCAGCCGTATCAAATACTACACGATGATTACAACCAGGGATGTTGCGAGTATCCGCATCCGCAAATGCGGAGCCTCCGCATCGATTTGGACATCTACATCCGCAATCATTGATGCAGTGGTTCATGCAGATGCAGCGCAGCTCGCGACAAGAAATTGGGTGGGGCTTGCGAGTGGCGCGTGCCGTTGGCACGCGGTGACAAGATCCGACGCGTTTGTTATTGTTTATCATTTGTACCTCGTAAATCAATGAAAACGTGTTTACTTGCGCTTATCGTATGAACATTGCAGTTTTTGAGTGTTATTGTGAGTATACAATAACTCACTGTATTGTATGTTATGCGAGTTTTCTGCAGTTAATAGTTTAAATTTTTGCTTTATTTCGGCATCAAAACGTAAGATCCGCGGATGTGAGCCTTCATAAACCTGCATCCGCAACATCCCTGATTACAAGTACCTTGCAGGTGAGGGAGTCGATGCCTCGACTTGGGTAGATGTCTACCTATCCCCTCTCGCATCTCCCCCCTGTGCTACTACTGGACGAGGTATATCATAATTATACTTCACATTCGATGGGAGATATTACTAAACGAACCGCCCATACTTAACCTGAAATTTATTTGCATAAAATAGTGTAGGTTCTTTGACAGAATTGTTATTAATTTTAATTTAATAGATAAGCAAACTTCGCTCCGTTCGCGCCAGGTCCATTATTTATAACCAAATTCCATCGAAATCGGTTCAGCCGTTCGTCGTGCGTGAAAATGTAACAATCAGACAGAGACAGAGTTACTTTCCAATTTATAATATTTACTATGGATAGTTGTTGGACAGGAGGTTGGGGCCGGAAAGTTCTCGAATGGAGGCCACGGACCGGCAAGCGCAGCGTAGGACGTCCACCTACAAGATGGGCAGACGACTTGGTAAGAACCGCAAAGGTCGGCGTTGGATGCAGGCCGCTTCCAACCGCAGTTCCTGGAGATCAATGAGGGAGGCCTTTGTCCAGCAGTGGACGTCCTACGGCTGATATGATGACTATGGATAGCTCGAACTTCTGTATTGCATTAAAACATTCATACATATGTAGGCGAATTTAATGCTAATTAGTATTTTCTTCCAGCCATCCTTTGTTTGTGTAGTGTGATTGCGCGGTACTTCCTCATTGCTCAGATTTATTGTTCTATTTGTTTTCCTAATCAAAACAATAATAAAAAAACGTTATATAAATACAATTAAAAATATGTACTTCATGACTAAAAATGAAAGTGTTCGTTGGTAAGCGCATAACTTGAGAACGCCTTTGAGGACAGATTTGGTTAATTTTTTTTAATGTTCGTTATAATTATTATATAATTCAATGACATTTAATTAAATGTTTTAGAGAAAAAAAAAATACTAAAAAGTTAAATATTAGAAAATTCTGAAAAAACAGAGTGCCTTTGTCTATGGGATTGTATGAGCTCAAGAGCATAATAGCTATATTTGGTTTAAAACCGGATCGGCTAGTGATATCTAACGATGAATTGGAACCGAGTTTCAGGTAAAGTATGGGCGTTCAGGGGTCCTTCTATAAACCGTATTACTTATATACAACCTGTTTTGTTATGTGTGACATTAATTTAAAACACACACCCGGAATCGTATTTACTGATTAATGGCGGGTTCCTATATCCGTCGGTAACCAGCTACGACTCGTTTCTCTTTGAAAATCTGTCAAAAGTTTGACACTAGTTTGACACTTTTTCAAGGAGATACGAGGCGTAGTCGGTTACTGACGGATATAGGAACCCGCCATTAGAGGTGAGTTTAGTTCCGGTAACTTGAATATTTATCCAGTAATCGATACATTACCCATAAACAATTCTAGACACGGCGTCCATAAGCACTTAAGTCATTTTTTTCTCGAAATGCTAAAAACTGACAGGTCTTTGCTTTTTGTATAATCCTTCGACGGCAATAAGCAACTAAGTCACAGGGCTTCAATTCGCGAGCCGGTAGTAATACGCACCAAACAACTTATGTTTTTGGAACACTTCTAGTGCCGGACCGTAAGCACTTAAGTCGACTTAAGTACTTTTGTTCGTTATAGTTTTATTATTGTTTTTGACTTCAGCTATCTGACTTAAGTTGTTTCACCCACAAGATTCTCGACCTACCCTTTATTTTTTGTTAAAATGCATTATGGCCATTAGAAATTCCAGGATTTTAAGAAGTGAAGTGCCTTCGTGAAGATTTTGTTTTGAGCCACCATTATAAATAATTCTGACCCATGCTGTGGTTGTGTTGTGCAATTAATGATAATGTTATAAGTTACTATGGAATCGAGAGGGAGAAAAATACTAAACCTTGTTATAAATACAAAAAATACAACTACTGGTACGTATTATCATATTTTTTTTAAATAAATACTTACATTTTAATTTAGCATTTGTTATTTTAGTCTAATGTAAAAATAGGAGTAACATTTTATGAAAATTTTTGAATGATAAATTTACTAAATACCTAATTGATTTATTTAGAGACCATTATTATTTTTCTAATTTTTTATGCGAATAACATAGCTCTGTATTATTTTAGGTGACCATAGTACAACTACTACTGTGCAACCAAGTACATCTGGGACGCAGAAACCAACAACTTCTGTCGAGCCACAAAACGAACAGTCTGACGTTGACCACGTGACAATAATTCAAAAATCATCAACCAGCCCTAGTCTGCTCACAGAAGATACCGCTGTTTATAGTGATCAAAGTGTTTTTATTGATCCTGAACCAAGCACATCAGGAACTCAAACACATACAGCTCCTGATGAAACATCCAGTGACTTTTCTAGTGATGACTCTGTGGCTGACCCAACATACTCTTTGCCTGACCCTACACGCACTGAACCAAGTCCCAACCTATCTGCAGAAGATGAAGAACTGCCACAATCTCTACCTCAACAATCAGTACATAGCCGAAAAAGAAAACGAGAAAGTAAATTGAAGCGCAATCTTGGTCTTTCGTATGTGACGGCTTCTGGGAAAAATGTAGAAGAACGCAAAATGCAGGAACTACCTAATTGTCGAAATAAATGCCGAGAAAAGATAAGTAATGAACAACGTGCTGTAATTCATAAGGAATTTTGGAATCTTGGGTCATATGATTTGAGAGCAGCTTTCGTTTCATCTCTAATCACCATCCAGGAAAAACAAACAGAACGACATCGTGTCGAGGATCCTGAGCGGCAAAAATTTAGACAATGTACCTACAGGTATCATTTAGACATTAACAGTGAAAAAATATCCGTATGTCAAGGTTGCTTTTTAAAAACCTTGGCGATAACGGATAATTTTGTTAAACTGATAGGTTTAAAGAAACGCAGCACTTCCAGTGGAATAATTCAACCAGATAAACGTGGAAAGAAAACTCCAGCAAATAAACATTCAGATCTAAAGATTCTTGAAGTGATTAGCCATATTAATTCCTTCCCGTTATACGAGAGCCACTACACAAGACGAAAAAGTAGCCGAAAGTATTTACCATCACACTTAACAATTTCAATCATGTATTCTTTATATAAAACGTCTCATGAAACCCCGTCAGTGACAAAATTTACCGAAGAGAGTTTCATAAATTAAAGTTGAGTTTTAAAAAGCCAAAAGTTGACACTTGCCACCACTGTGACATCATTAAAATGAAGATAAGTGTCGCCAACGACGAAACTGCAAAATTAACCCTTGAGGCGGAACGTGAGTCACATTTGCTTGCAGCTGATATGGCTTATAATGAAAAAAAGTCTGACAAAATGACTGCATCAATAGACAAAACCATGAAGTGCCTTTCTTTTGATCTCCAACAGTGTCTACCTACTCCAGCTTTAGAGTCATCCGTAGCTTTTTATAAAAGGCAGCTTTGGACATTTAATCTTACTGTGCACGACAATGCAACGGGATTGTCTACACATTACATGTGGCATGAGGGAATCTCGGGTCGAGAGGGGAGTCTCGGGCGGACTTTGGAGTAATAAAATATAAAAACTCACTTTCCAGAGATGAAGATTTTAAAGCCATTAACTTCAGAAGGAGCACACGAACCGGCACCATAAATTTGACTGTTTCACCGATAACAAACAACCCAGTGCCAATAAGTATGGAAAAAAAACGAGACATAATTTCGCTATTACCTCTCGTACCGGAATGTTTCCACCATTTTTACAAAAATTTAGCAACCGCTGCAGATGCTAGGAACGTCGACCCTGATTTGCAAAGCTCTGAAGATAGTGATTCATTTTTTTATGGATTTGTTTTTGTTGATTAATGTTTAACGCATTTTTATACATGCTCAGTTATTAAAAAATTTAGTAGGTATAATGACTTACTTATATTGTAGTTTTGTAGTAGGTAAGGCGTATGACTTATTATTTGAGATCATTATGTGATATGACTTACGTGTTAGAAACACGTAAGTCATGTCTCATTACCTATTTATAAGCGGTCAAACAAACTTAAGTCAGATTTTATTATGTACTAATAAACATAGAGTAACTAGTTTAGTTTGGTGTATAGCTAATTACTAAGTGACTAATAAAAAATAATAATAAATACCATCTCAGTAGTTTTTTTTTATACCAGACATTAAAAACATCGGCCTGTAAACTTTCCAAGATACTCGATTATTGACTTAAGTGCTTGTGGCTTCCGGGTCTAGAATTTTTAACGTACCTAAATCGGCGGCGCCGTTGCGCAGATGCTGCTCAGATTAACAGGTACCTACTTAACATGAGGAGTGAATATGATTTGTTTACCTATTTTATACAGGCTGTTTCATAGACACTTCAGGAAAGTTAAGTATTAAAGTTGTTTGAAAATTTTAAATTTTCTATGGTAATGAATTTGAAATAACCAATTTTATAACAATACTAGCCATTAGCCCTATCCGTGTTTTCATTGAATGTCGTACATAGCGTGACAGGTTGTATATGAGTAGGTAGAGGTTATGCGGTCAGTTTGTCAGGCTGCTCCCGGCAGATGACGGCCACGCGTCGCAGCCGCGGCACGCGCGCGCCGCGCCACGCGCTCTCCGCCGCGCCCAGCACCGCGTGCGTGAAGCGGTACCGCGCCGAGTCACTGCAACCAACACACGCACATTACCTACAGCCTGCCCGGAGGAGACCAACACACACAACCACGCCCATCCCACCCACCTACCGCATTATGTAGAGCGAGCGCCTCGCGAGCAGCGCGTCGAGGCGGCGGTGCGCGTGCTCGGCGTGCTGCAGCCGCATCACGGCGCACGAGCACAGGCTCAGCCCCGCTATCAGCGCGCCGCAGAACTGCAACACAACCGCGCCCATCACTCACTGCATTTTTAAACACTTCTGCTTCAACAGCCGTTTATACAATTCCTTACCAATGAGGGCTTCTCATTTTCGATTTAAAAAGAAAACCGTTTTCCAACTAGCGTATTAGATGGCGCTGTCTGGAGATGCGCCGCCAAAAAATATGGTTTCTATGTATGCCAAAATATCTTCAAAGTCACTATCAAAATCTGTCTAAAACAATCTCACTTCGTCAGACAAACAAACAAATGTTTTTTATTTATTTATTTATATTTATTTTATCCTCGGAAAATAATATTGACACGGCAATTAACATTGACAATTCACTTTACTTCGTTAATCAGAGCATGACAGAGCAACGCCATCTGTTAGCAGTTATACAAACATGGACGTGAAAACCCCTCATTATAGTGAAGGATTTTTATATAACGGTGTTCAACAGGTGTTTAACTTTTTGTGGTAAGGCCCTTTCAGATTTAAATTCATCGGAAATTTACGAGCTGGACTGGACTTGAATCTGCTGCAACGTTCCTCTTCAAACGAGGATACGTACACTTCGCCACGAGTCCACTACTCGCACCCTCGTATTACCCGCACGCATATTTATATCAGCCACAAGGCCAGAGTGACAGAGATCTTGTGTGGTTGGGTGCAGGGCGGGGCGGGTCAGCTCGACGCGAATGTAAGACGCTCACCCTGACGGCGTCGACGTGCGGCTTGATGTGTCCCGCGGGCGCGAGGTCCAGCACGTGCGCGTGCGGCAGCGGCGCGGCGTGCGTGGGGAAGGCACGCGCGCGCACGCGCCGCAGGATCGCCTCGTTGGCCGCCGACCACGTGCTGCGCTCCGTCTCTCGGTACCCTTGGATCGCCTTCACACATACAACATTCACATTTATTTCACTTAATAAACTGATAACATTGAATAGGTACCTAAATAATGGATGAGATACTAGTTGACAACATCATTATTTCTAGGATAGCTAGCAAACGCGTCAGGCTCATCAAATTATCAACCGCGTGAAGGGTACCCCTTAACTCTCAGGGATCGATCCTGGAAAACTGCTGCCATCAATCCAAAATCCTTCTCCATTACTTTAAGGATGGTTGCGGTCAGGTTAGAAGGGGAGCACTGCAATGCGGGACTCCCGTGAAGATCTTACTCCCCCCCCCCCACCTTACAACTAAATTAGAAAGGTGTCAGGCCCCTCTACATATTCTGTATCTTGAAAATCACCAGTGACCAATGTTTGGTCTAGTGGGTGATTAAGTTGTCTCGGCAGAATAACAGCGTCAACTGCTAACCCAGTTGACATAATGCTGAGTCGAGGCCCTTTTGCTGCTATACCACACAACATATCATGTTTAAAGTTAAAATTATATTGTTTGTTTGTGTCTGTTTTGCATGCAGGTTCGTATAGTGGTTATTTTTATGTTGATTATTTTAAATATTTTTTTTTACTTTGTATTATGTGTGCTATTTGGCAAATAAATGATTATCTAGTTCTATGCTTGATAAATGTTTGAAAAAACCTTACCAGCAGTCTAACGTTAGGTCAGTTGGTAGGGAGTACAGTGCATGGTAGATATCAATGAGTATTTAAGTACTTACTGATCTTATATTTTTTTCGATTAGAAATAGTTTTATTTCGTTATTGTGATTAACTTTTTTTTTATTTGTCCACTAAATTGTAGTACGAGCACATGTGGTACAACGGCGAGTTTTGACTTTCGTTGCAAAAATTGCTGAGTATACTAAATTAAACAATTAAAATAATATCTGATTTCAATCAAACAAATAAATTAGGTACATTATCCCAGTGGTCGAACTCATATCGCATCCGCTTTAGGTAGGGCTCTAGTTCCGCCAGCAGTGACGCCTCTTCATCCTCGGAGACAAAGTCTGGGATGACCTGCATGTCCCTCAGGACTGCTGCCCTGAGCTCCGGGTCCTCATCTGCTGGCCAGGATGGTGCTATCTCCACTAGTGTTGAGTCTCCTAGTATAAACAAAAGTTATAGATATACTTACTAAGTAGTTGAGGAGTTCTATACTTACAAGGAGGTATTAATTTGCTTTTATCTAAGCTAAATATTTAAATTAAATGGTTTATTTAGGTACCAGAAGCACTTATAAGAGGTACCTAATACCTACATATTTATGTAGTTGCAAGTTTTAACAGTAAAAATTTGCATTAATTAGATAAGCAACTTAAAAAGAATAGTCAAGTAAGTATATTCTCTTGGTAAAAGTATAGGCTGATGATGAAGTTACCTGCAGGTTTCACGAGCTCAGCAGGATTCGCGCTCAGCTGTCGCGAGACGCGGTGCCACACCGTCTTTAACCTGCTACTCTTCAGGAAACTGAACGTAAGAAGGCGCATTTTTGGTGTGTAGTGATTTTGTAAAATGTGCCGTGATATTCTGCTCTGCGTGCGTTTTGCTGAAAACAGCTGATCAAAATCAAAACATTGTGAAAATGAAGATGACTGACATTGACATCTTTGACAATCAGTTGACATATAAAAAGAGTGGCATTTGAATTTGCCAACTAAACTCCAGCTATTCGCCTCTAGATGGCGTAAAATGTTACCTACATACTTCAACAGATGACGTTAAACCAAAACAAATTGCGTTTCAAATAAAAATCTGCTATTGTGAAACATATTACATATATAAAATCATAGAACACAAATACAGTGTAAACTCTATATAACGACACTCAAGGGACTGAGCATATTTTGACGTTATAGAGAGTTGTCGTTAAATGGAGAGAAGTAAAATCTGTATTAGAAAAAGAAAACGATTATTTCTGATTTGTCTTGTTAAATAGTACCTACAATAAAAATCTGTTTTAATTTGAACGCTATTGCGTATAGTCTGTTATTTTCGTCTGACGCCTTTTGCTACTAAGAATATGACAACGTATAGATAAAATCCATCACTTCTACTAACAACAGTCTGCAGCTACAGGTGCAAGCAATCCCATTTTGTAAACAAAAGAACGGATTTCTTAGAAAGTTTGGTGTGTATGCTGCCGACAGTCGAGTTTATTATGGTCTAGGATAATAAAACGATAAAAGGATTTACACAGCTGCGCAGGTTTTACTAATTTGGCAACTTAAAAAGAACGTTTTATTACAAATTGTTGTCGTTATTGAGAGTGGGTGTAATGCTATACAGAGTGTACCATTGTATGCAAGACAAGCTAAACCAACCAAAGCCGAGTGATTTCGACGCTTTAGAGAGTTTGTCGTTAAAACGAGTGACGTTACACGGAGTTTACACTGTATGTTCTGTGTATAAAATAATGCGAGACATTTTACAGGTTTTTCATTTTGCAGCCATAATACCGTAAGACGTCCACTGCTCCCATCGCATATCCCATAGATTCCCAATACAGAGTGCACCCGATTTTGTATTTAGTAGTAATGAATGAATGCATATACATATATGAATGCACCTCGCATTAAAATTCAGAATATCGATTTAGGACTTTTAATTACTTTCTGCTTCGCACGCATTGTTTGTTATAAAACATAATCCTCCTTCTGCGTAGTCGGGTAAAAAGCAGCGTGTCTTAATTCCGGTCTTTTATGTTACGCACCAAATTTCATCGAAATTGGTCCAGCTGTTTAGTCCTGCAAACGTATTATACATAGAGACAGAGTTACCTTTCAATTTGTATACATAATATAGCTAGGTTGGGGAAAAACTCTTTTCGCATTATAGTATGTATGAACTTGTAATAAAATCTCTTTGGCTATACTAAGTATTTGTATCTGGCTGGGTTTGGTATCATTCAAAGTTTAAATTTTAAAGAAGTTATTTCCAAATTTAAATTAGGAAAATGTGTGATTTTTATTTGTTTTTCGTACTGTAAAGATGAGTGAATCTAATGAAGGAATTCGATATTTGTTAAAATTTTACTACAAAAAAGGTAAAATAAAACGCAAGCCGCGAAAAAAATTTGCGATGTTTATGGACCTAGTGCAGTGTCTATGAGAGTAGCACAAATTTGGTTTAAGCGTTTTCAATCTGGAAATTTTGATGTCAAAGATGCACGTCGCTCTGGTCGCCCTATTACGGATAAAATTGATGCCATTTTTGAAAAAGTTGAGCAAGATCGGCATATCAGTAGTTACGTTACGACGTAGCTGTAGAACTGGGAATTGACCACAAAACAGTTTTGGCGCATTTGAAAAAAACTGGGTAGGTACACAAAAAAGCTCGATATTTGGGTACCCCACGAGCTCACTGAAAGAATCCTAATGAACCGTGTACTCATTTGTGATTCTTTATTACGACGTAATGAAACCGAACCATTTTTGAAGAAGCTGATAACTGGTGATGAAAAGTACGTACGACAAGAACGTGCGAAAAAGGTCGTAGTCAAAGGCCGGTCAGGCTTCACAGACTGTGGTGAAACCCGGGTTAACTCGCAACAAGGTGATGCTGTGTGTGTGGTGGGATTAGAAGGGCATTATTCATATTAACACCAGGCAGGACCATCGATTCTGAACTCTACTGCGAACAACCAACTGATGAGCAAGAAATTAAGAGAAAGCGGCCGGAATTAATCAACAGAAGGGGTGTGGTTTTTCATCATGATAACGCTAGACCTCACACATCTTTAGCCACTCAGAAAAAATTAAGAGAGTTTGGCTGGGAGGTGTTAATGCATCCGCGGTATAGTCCTGACCTTGCACCTTCAGATTTCTACCTGTTTCGGTCTCTTCAAAATTCTTTAGGCAGTGTCAGGTTAACATCACGAGAGGACTGCCAAAACTACTTGTTGCGGTATTTTGATCAGAAGCCCCAAAATTTCTATAGCAATGGGATCATGTCCCTACCTACAAGATGGCAAAAAGTTATCGAACAAAATGGTACCTACATACTTTAGTTAAATGTAAATAAACTATATTAAAAAATGTTTTGAATTTTTTTAAAAAATGCGTAGAAACTTTTTCCCCAACCTAATAAAAACAAAGTATACATAGTATTTTTTACCCCACTTAATAACGTCACAGATAAATCATCAATAACAAATTGTACTTATTAGGTATAAAGTGTATTAGTGTAAGGTGTAGGTAGGTATTAGTGTAAGGTGTAGGTAGGTATTAGTGTAAGATGTAGGTAGGTATTAGTGTAAGGTGTAGGTAGGTATTAGTGTAAGGTGTAGGTAGGTATTAGTGTAAGGTGTAGGTAGGTATTCGTGTAAGGTTTAGGTAGGTATTAGTGTAAGGTGTAGGTAGGTATTAGTGTAAGGTGTAGGTAGGTATTAGTGTAAGGTGTAGGTAGGTATTAGTGTATAGTGTATAGTAGTTTAACCTAACTACTTCTTTTAATAAACCAAATATAAATCATCAATAAAATATCAAGTGATGTTAAAATCTTAGCAGCTTATTTTTTTTATATTGCAGTGCAAACTGGCTTGAAGTGACTTAAGCCAGTGGGCACCAGCTGGCGCTGTCAGTATAAAATGTACCTAACTGAGGATTAACGGACCACTGAGCAATATCCGCTAACGTCGTTGACTACGCGACAATAGCATTGCATTTTCTATGCGACTGCAGTGCTAATGATAGCTTTGACCGTGTGATAATAAAAACGAGGCGAGCTTACTCCCCAACGAAGCAAGAACGGTATGTAAATGGAATAATTCAAATCCACAGCTCTACTATGAACATAAAACTTATGTTTAAACTTACAGCCATAAAATATTTATATATGTTGAAATGTTATTCATTATTGGATTGGATTGTATTGGTCCGTAGTACCATAAGTCCTAAGCTTTCTACCAGTGTCAGGTCGTGGTGTCTGGGTGGCGACTGGCGACTTGACGTGACACGGCCATTTGCCACTTGACGCCTCGCTGCCGTCATGGCTTCTGAACCCGATGACATAGTCAGATATCTAGTACTATCTAGATATCTTGACAAGATATTTTACAGCTTCTACTTGGTACAATAGGTACATACCTACTGTAGTAACTAGGTTTATTGTGTTAGCTTGCCTAACAGTTATCTCTTTGATTTATATAAATATTTAATGGTATTATTTATTATTTGATTGCAATTTATTCATTTAGTAATTCATGATCAATGCAATATTAACGGAAGTAAGTTATAATTAAATTTGACATTAATTGTACCTTGATTAAAATAATTGGATTATTATTATAAATACGGGATTTATCACGTACCGTCTTATCAGTGTTTCGACCGACAATGTTTGACTGGTTGACTGAACACATACGTGCAATGAAGAATGTTGACTCAAATAGTTCTGCAGTGGCGGAACATTCCCTAGATTCTGATTCGACGCACTACATACGTTTCGACAAGGCCCGGGTTTTAGCGAGAGAGAAGTTCTTCGTTCCTCGCAAGATCCGAGAGGCGATAGAAATAAGTCGTGTGCCGAACTTTAACAGGGATAGAGGATGGGTTCTACCGCCGGCCTGGAGGCCATGTCTTCATGATGCAAGTGACAGAAGAGTGAGTGAACCTGGTAGAGACATAGTTAGTGTTGTGTACCAAGAACTACAGAAGAGACCAGCAGTGATGATAATGATGATGACACAGCGGGTCAACGCACTGTGCTTTCGTTGACCCAATCCCCACCACCCCGCCCGTCCACTCGCGCGCAGAGAGCAGCGGCGCGCAGTGCGAGGCGAGACGTTATTCGGAGCGGATCGCACTCACCCTGATGAAGGTTCACGAATTGAACCGAAACATTGTCGGTCGAAACACCGATAAGACGGTACGTGATAAATCCCGTATTTATAATAATGATTGAAATCAATCACGAAAGTTTTCTAAGTAATAATTGGATTATTTATTTATTTATTTATTTTTCTAACCTTTCTCGTCCCTCTGCTGGGCAAAGGTCTCCCCCAAGTCCCTCCAAGCATCCCTATCTGTCGCTATCGCCCACCATCCTCATTGAAAGGTGTCGAAATCATCCCGCCAACGCTTTCTCGGCCGACCCCGACGTCGCTTTCCGTGTTCAGGCGTCCATGGTGTTACAATTTTTTTTTAATGTTATTGTGGGTTACGGCCCACCTGATGGTAAGCGGTCACCGTCGCCTATTGACACCGGCAACACCCGGGGTATTGTCGATGCGTTCCCTACACTGTAGAAACCTCTTTACATTAATGGGAAAACCTCAGCTCATTCCACATCTTGCAAGTATGGGGTAGAAAAGATCAAGTGAAGCGTGTGGTGCGTGATACCCACTTGTCGATGATATGTGGATGAGCTTTATTACGTTGTCGAGAAGTGCAGTGGTAAAATCTTGACGACGGGATGAGATCAAATAGCTCCTCAGAACATTCCCCATTATACAGGCGGTAGAATACACTGAGCTATCCGATGTCACGTCGTTGACTCAGCGGTTCCAGCCTGTCGGCGAGTTTGGGATCACCGATGACCGATGGCCCATTTCTCGGAGTGCATTCGGGCAACGTGGCCCGCTCATTCCTACTTAAGTCCAGCCGATCTCTCTATTCATCTGCAATGCCCGTAAATGCATGGTGTTACGCACTCGGTCGACACGTTTAAAGCCGAGAATGCTGCGCTCCATTGCCCTTTGACAAATCTTGAGCTTTGACTTCTGGGCTTCAGTCAAATACCGTGCCTGCGTACCGTAAGTTAGGATGAGCAGGATACACATGTCCATGAGTTGGCGCTTAAGTGTCAGAGGAAGGTCACCCTTCATGTGCTCCTTCATGGACCAGTAGCTCTTCCAGGCATTTTCGATACGGCGATCGATTTCCTTATCTTGCCTGTTTCCGAAGATAGCTAACTAGCCCAAGTAAATATACTCATTGACATACTGTATTACCTGTCCATCTACCTCGACCTTGGTACGTTTCGTGTTGTTTGACATAATTTTCGTCTTGAACTGGTTCATTCGAAGCCCAACCTCAAGACTTGCCGCGCTCAGATCTTGGAGCATTTGTTGCAGTTCTAGAGGAGTAGGTGCAAAAAGTACTATGTCCGCAAACTTGTCAAATTTGTCAGGCGTTTGCCTCCGATGACAATTCCCTTTGTGGTCCATGAGTCTGCTAGGGTTTTGAAGATCTCATCTAAGGTGCTAGTAACCATTTTCCTTGCTTCACTCCCTTTTTAATATGAAACAGTGGGTCGCTGGAGTTGAATTTTACGTTGGCTGTACTATTGTGATATATAATTTTATAAGTTTTGTCTATCTGTTGATTTTCTAATGCTTTGAGTATGGCAGAATGCTTTAAACTATCAAAAGCCTTTGTGTAGTCCACAAAGGCTAAATAAAGGGGTTTATGAAATTCGGTGTATTTTTCTATGATTTGATTTTTAGGCTATGTACGTGTCCGTGGTTGAGAATGAGAAACCATGACGAAAACCTGCCTGTTCGGGTGGTTGATGTTAATCGAGTTTGAAATTAATGCGTACAAAATCGCATTAATTTCAAACTCGATTAACATCAACCACTTACTTTGATGAAGGCTTTGTACAGGTGTGATATTAGGTTAATGGGTCTGTAATTGCCAATGTTAGATTTGTCCCCCTTCTTGTAAAGAAGGACAATATTTGAGTGGCACATCTGTTCAGGGAGATGTCCTTTTTCAAGTATGGAATTAAACATATTCGTTACGTGAGGGAGTAGAGTCGCCTCAATTCTCAATGCCTCTGTCGTAATACCATCTTCCCCGGGGCTTCTGTCATACTTCATAGTTTTGAAGACTTCATGAACTTCTTTGCCGGTGATGAAGGGTATAGTGCGTAGTATTGTGTCAGGGCGGTGGTATTCTTGTACATTGATGTCATTATTCGAATCGTCAGTATAATATATCCATGATCGTTTCACACCGCTCTCATCTTGGAGGATATTAATCCAAGGTTTAGTTTTCGAAAATCTCTGTTTGGCTACTCTGAGGGAGGTATGTTTTTCTATTGCAGTTTTAATTAGATGTAAGTTAAATGATCTTATATCCTTTCATAAACTACGCTTAACCTTTCTGTCGAATGCTCTATATTCATTGGTGCAAATTTCAAGCTGTTCTCTTTTCGTTATAAATTCTTTGGTTTGGATTAATAATTTTGCTTTATTTTTCTTTGCGCTTTTAATTTTCGTGCTGCTAAGTTCTATTCCTTTTACTATGGCTTTATACTGATCTTCAACTACTTCTATTTCGTTTAAACCTAGACTAGAAAATTGATTGGAGACCTCAATATTAAACTGTTCTGCATTTTTGCATAGGGTTAGTTTAGTACTTAGGTATTTTTATTTTATTCTGGAATACTCTTATTCTATGTATTTTAAAATTTAATTTTAATTTTGCTCGCAGCGGTCGATGGTCAGAGCAGTACTTGATTTGATTTATGACACTGACATCCTTTACTATACTTTTGTCGGAACATAGAACTATTTCGTTTCAGTTTGTACCACCGGGAGACACCCTAGTCCAACACATATGAAATTTCTTGATGAAGAGGCTATTAGCAATACACATACTCTGTCCAAAAGCAAATTAGATTAGTCTAGTACTTCGCTCGTTGCGCACACCGAAGCCAAATTGGCCGAGTATGGCATCGCTGTCTGTCGTCTGTTTGGTACCAATTTTTGCGTTAAAATCTCCAAGGACGATGTTCCAAAGTCCTCGGTTTTCCTCGCAACCTTTATTGAGAAGGTCATTAAAAAATGTTCTACTTCTTGGTTGGAATATGCGGATGTTGGTGCATATATTTGTACGATCGTTGGGTAGTCTTAGATGTCAATTGAAGTTTAAGCGCGGCAATGCGTTCCGAAGATGCCTATAAATTCAATAATATTGTCTTTCCACTTCTTAGAGACCAGGAACCCCACAACGCGCTGTCCGCTGGTTCTCCGAAGTGGAAAAACACATTCTTCGCGCTCTTCTGTGTGCTCTCCATCTTTTCTAACTTTTGCTAGATCAATAACGTTCCATTTTATGAATTTTAGTACGATATGTATTTTAGTTAATTCGATTAGGCGCTCATCACACATAAGAGTTCTTACATTGTAGGTCAAAATGTTAAGCTGATCGGATAATCCACCACGCTGATCCAGTTCTGGTTGGTGGATGTTTCGCCAGAGCCTTGTTCGTTAATCAGCAGGGTACACCACGAGCAGGTAAGGTTGGCTTGGGTGCCGAAAGATGTTGTTTGGCGCCCCTTGTACCCCAAGATGTTGTAATTGTTATTGAGTAGCTCAACGGAAGTCGTGGCTGTCGTTAAAAAGTCGTTTTAAAGAAACTTGGAATAACATTTTTGGATCGATAACGTTTTTGACCTGCGAAGCGTATAGGTCACCTAAAAGTGTAATGATTGAACTATTGGTGACAAAGGAGTGTACCTACTAATGAATAAATGAAGACTTGTCGAGGTGTTTTTCTACTAAGCTCGCATTCAATTATAATGATCTTCCCCATCTTGTAAGGGACGATCATGAGGTTGTATTGTTTGCAGATGACACGTCACTTTTATTTAAATTAAAGCGACGACAAACCGATTTTGACGATGTATACAATGCAATCTCTAAGGTCGTAAAATGGTTCCATGTAAACAATTTACTTCTAAATGAAAAGAAAACAAAGTGTATTAGATTTACACTACCTAATGTTACACAAGTTAAAGCAGATATAAAAATCAAAGACGAGGAGTTGGCTCTTGTGGACACTACCATATTCTTAGATATAACCCTAGATAATAAGCTTCAATGGGACCCTCACATTGATGGGTTGTCGAAGAGACTTAGTTCTGCGGCATACGCAGTCAAAAAGATCCGTCTTTTTACAGACGTAGACACAGCTAGACTAGTTTATTTCAGCTACTTCCACAGTTTACACACACATTATGTCATACGGTATACTGCTGTGGGGGAATGCTGCAGATATAAACACCGTTTTTGTGCTGCAGAAGAGGGGTGTTCGTGCAATTTATGATATGGGCCCCAGAGAATCATTACGCAATAAGTTTAAAAGAAATAAATATTATGACATTCCCTTGTCAATGCATCTATGAAAATCTGATGTATGTTCACAAAAATATAAATTTGATTAAGAAAAATAGCGATAATCATAATTTTAATACTAGAAATAAAGATAAACTCGCTGTTGCCCCTTGTAGATTCCATAAAGTTAGTAAATCGTTTAAAGGGCAAGGTGTTCGCTTTTATAACAAACTCCCAAGTGATGAACAAAAATTGACAATTAACAAATTTAAAAACGCAATTAAACAAAATCTTTATAAAATATCGGAGTATTTAGATGGTAGAGAAGCTTGGGATTGAAATTGCTCCAACTCGTTCAAAATGTTACAATTTAGACGTAATTTATTTTCTTTATTGTAATGTATTCTAAAAGGATCATTAAAAAAACAACCAGCCTTGTTTCTTGCCTTTCTTTCCTGGCTTGGTCGCGAAGGAACAGGCAGTAAAATTGACGTTTCAAAGTGATCCTTGTGATTTTAACGAATAAAAGATTTTGACTTTGACTTTATTTCTCTGTGATACATATATTTTTATGAACATGTTATGGTGGAAATTTCACTGGTTTTGTATTAGTTTTATATCTACCTATTTGTATTCTCTATTGTTCTGTTTGTTTCCCAAATAAAATAATACAGAATAGGTGGTAGTTAATGCAATGTTGGTATATGCAATAAGTAAAAGGTACAAGTCTGAGTGAACTTTCTCATTTACTCAAATCGTTAATCTTTTTGAATTATGAAGTAGGTAGTGTTAATTTCAAGTCAGTGTTTTTCTGAACCTGGCTATCGGTTTGGCAGATTTGTATGACGTTTTGCGTATTTTCCGTAGCTAGGAAATGTAAACATTCACACGGAAATCAATTGTCACGTATATTTCAATTGTCATGTAACGTGGTCATTGTCACCGGATGACAGATAGGCGGTGACAGTGGTCATTACCACGAGATTGTATCGCGGCGGGGACTGTACTCATTGTCAGGGGGCAGTGCCGCGAGGAAGCTGCGACCACTGACCTGTCGCTGTGCCGATCCTGACTGAAATGATCCAAATAATGCTAACTATCGATCACGCATCATCAACAGGTGAGCTGGTGGGCAAACAAAGATATATTATATTTATGGTAAAAAGCCTACAGGGATAGGCACCTACAAAAGATTTAATAAAACCGGCTTATTGGAGATTACGCAGTTATGGAAGAAGCCTTTAATAGGTTTAATAGGCTGTGGTATAGGCAGGGTTTTTTTCTGTGGTAGTTTAGTTATGCAGAGGTAGGTAGGTTGTGTTCCTGACATGACTTTAATATTGATATGTCGTGGATACAGCCGAGCACAATTTATTAGCTTTGCACAAAATTAGGTTACCTAGATATCTAGTTACCGTTGACCAACCTACCTAACCTAACCCAGAAATGGTTTTAAGTCAGTGTGGTATATCATCTTCCCGGTATTTTTCAAACTTTCGCGATCACTGTACATAATTATTGATTAAAACGGGTATGTACCTTTTTTATTTGTTATCCCGACGTTTCGACTGTGTTGCAACACTCATGGTCTCGGGCTGACTGGAGTACTTGGAGCTACCGTCGGGAAGTGCGGGTAGCTGCAGCATCTACCCTCACTTGGTCTTCAGAATTAGAAATCTCCTCGTTCATATTACGACACACTACACTAACCGTATCGACGCACTGAGTCGACCGATTACGACGCGCACACCTAGCAATCACCGGGTTCCAAGACGCTGAGAGCTGAGCTTTCATCTTCCCGGTGAAAAAATGTTCTTCTAAACGTTCCTATTATGTTATAATGACGGGCCACAGTGTTTTTGTCTCATTTTCATGTGGCCTTTCAGATTCTTCCAAAGCGTTCCATAATAAATTAGTTGAAATCAAAATTAACTTAAGTACTAATAGAAAAAATAAACATATGATATAAATAATGTCAAATTCAAATCAAGGTCAAATGATTTGCGCTCTTCATAAATGGCCCGTTTAGAAGCAACTTCAATTGAATTTCTGGTTCCGAGAAATATTAATTATGCTACGTAACTTTTTTATATGCAACCTGGAGATCGAACAAGCAAATGGCCCGACCATCGCTTAGAACCTACAACCTACAAGCAGGGATGACGCGACACAATATGCCTAAAGGTGAAGGCTGAATCTACCTACTAAGGAGAGGTATTTAGAAGGCGCGGCATAATGGTGACATGTATTACATTGTGTAAGCATCAGCGATACGGGAGAGGTTCTTATTGAAAAATTATACATTATATATTATCGCTTTGTTTAGTTTGGTTCGGAGGCTAATGGAACCTTCCTCAGGAGGTCGGAGGTCACATTAACGTCATAACACATTATGACTAGTGTTCTTTAGTTAAAACGTTAAAATTGAATGACACAAAGGCGCTGTCGTAATCCTTTTATCTATTTACCTATACCTACAAGTAGGTACTTACATTGCAAATGCGTAAAAGTTAATTTCATAGGAGCCAATTAGATATCTCAATAATGATCATAATAATTATCGGTAGATTGCAGACTTACCAGTTAGGACCAGTTTAACTCTAATCGGATAGCTAAATACTTACTTAGCAAGGACATCCCTTAGGTGATTTGATTACCGCTAAGTATTATTTGAAAGAAAATGTTACTAACCAACATGCAACACAAAATTGGTGGCCACTATTTAAATTTTTGAAGTATAACTTCTTTACGTACGCTTGACTTGAGGAGTAAGCTGGTGAATGCGTTACGAAAAGTGCGAACGGAAGTTGAGAGGGAAATATAAGTTAGTGAAGGTAGAAAGAGAGTTACGTTTCGTATATTACTGTAGGGGCAAGAGAGAGAGAGAGAGAGGTGCGAGCCCACATTTTCTGTCTCTCTTTCTCTCATAGCCAGTTGATTTGTCGCATATCTCCTATCCCAAAAAAATAAAACACTCCTTCATGCTGTATAATAGCGTTAATTTTGCTATAGATAAAAAAAAGTTTCGTATTTTGAATCTACCAGCTTCGATTTACGAAAAAGTTCAGCTATTCCACACAGCAGGCAGCAGCAGAAAATAACTTATGTACTTACTGTATGCGCCTCGAAATAAGGTTGATATTTCCTTAAAACATTATTTAAATAAAAAAGTTTTATTTCAGTCGTGTGGTCTAAAGCACACTCGGTTGTTTGTTACTTGTAGGTACCTTATGCCACTGTTAAAGACTGAAAGATGCTCTTGACATCACCACGACGCGACGTCTACATGTGGATGGAATTCTTTACAATTATAAATAGTTACATTATTGGCACTAGGAATTAGCTATAAGAGTTTGTTTAAATTGATATCAAGTGCTGTTGGTTCTGTAATGAAGGAAATTAAAATTATACATGGGCTAATCGAGAGTGTTGTTGATCGCTTACACCCGAGTAGGTATAAACACACAACTTTTCTCCTAGAAAGCGAGTAAATTAAAAACAACATAATAGTTTGTTGCTAAAAAGAAAATGAGCCCCCCCCCCCCCCCCCCCCCCCCCGGCATCCTTAGCTTATTCTCACTACTAGAGTATGGATTCTTTCATTTAATAATATAATTATGAATGTTTCATGGAAGTTGTATTTAATTTAAGCAAATAATATGACTTCTTTTATTTTTAAATAGAAGTAAGTTTTTGTGATGTAGATGTAATTTTAGCATTTATTTATGAATGCAAGGAGCCACATTCTATTTTCAAATTTACTTACGGACCTAGGGCCGCACCTACTCGTATTGTTTGCCACCAAGCAATAATGTTCGCATTGCTGTTTTTACTACATACGAGAGAACCCTTAACCAGATAAAAATACCTAAACCAACCATATTGTTTGTGTAAACGCGTACGTAGTACCTAACAGCAATGACCCACAGAGGTGGAAAGTGAGTCAGCTGATCAATTGATCAATACGGATCGTCACCGAGTGACAGTGCTATTGTCTCTGTAACCGGCATTAGTTCTTGTAATCGCTTTGCATTGTCTCGCGCGTGTGAACCATGCGTACGCCTTCGCATTGACTTTCACACTGTGTCACCTACCTAGTGGATAGATTACACAGGCAGAAGGCGACGAACGAAAATTGACGTTTAAATTCGATAAAATCTTTAGGAAAATTCCGACTTATTAAGGGATTTTAACTTGACTTGCACTGCTGTTTCGGTATACCCTGTAGGTATACCTACCTGTATATGTAAGCAGCTCTACAAAACGACCGCGGCGCCGGTGGTTCAACTTCCATTATGTATTTCTTCTGAGTGCGTCACTCTCCGGCTTTGTCATTAGTTCCTGCTCTCGTTTTCGTACTAAACACTGGATATTACGCGACTCGCTCTGGTCACTAATATAGACTTTGCATCGGGTTTCTGCTTTAGACGTTTAATGATTAATTCACTAAACTATTATCTTCTTTTTGTGTTTGCCATTTTGTCTTAGCGCCGTTGGCACCTTGAGAAAATTGTAAATCGAAATGAATTTGCTGAAAATATTGACTTCTGTTGCTTCCTAGCAGTCTATGTATGTGTATCTATATGTGTCTATGTACGTTTGGATCCGTAGTGATGTCTATGTATACGTTATCGTTATTAAGGTCCGGGTGACAGGCTGCCATCGACATGGGTTTTACTTATATAGGTAGCTTGTATAAATAAATGGATAAGACTTATTATTTTGCTTTGTTTTGTTTTCACATTGGAAAAGGGTCCAGTAGAAATCTCGGTGCTGTTGGTGGTCAAAAATCACAAAAAAACAATGCAAAATTGCTTTGTTTAGTTCAAATATTAGTTGATTGCCGCTCGAAGCGATCTACGCGCAGATATAATTAGGCATGCGAAGGACTAGCATATGACTGTGTTAACTATCTAACATTCGATCGATCAAGAACAGGCAGGTATCTACCGAAAGCACGTCGTGAACAAGTAAAATAATTAGAAAGCTGAACAAAAGATTTGAACGCGCTCCTCGCATTCTTATATGCAGTCTTTCCATTTATTTGATGAACATGAACAAAGATCCTCAATTATAGACATGACATGATTAGATATAATGACAAATATAAAAAAATAACGGGACAAATCTTAATTGCGACACCGGAAGCCTTATTACCTTTTTTTTACGTGGAGGAATCCTCATGGATACCGCTCTGAACCCAAGGAGCGGTATGTCGGACTTCTACCGGCTAAACCTCCACGGCGTTCCTCCGCTCGCTTTATACCGGGGACACGGAAACAGAACACATTCTTCCGCGATCCCGGTGGGCCTTATTACCTAAGCCAAATTGCTGTTGTGTCGCTATCGCTAGTCAGGCCATCCCTTTCACACGTGAGGTACGTCGGTATCGCTACTCAGGTCATCTCTTTCATACGTACTATGAAAGGGATGACCTGAGTAGCGATAACGACACAACAGCAGTTTGGCTTAGGAAGGTAATAAGGGGGGGGGGGGGTCCGCAAAAATAATTTTTTACCCGACTACTAAGGTGGAGGGGGTAAGTGTACAGTGAGTGGTAAGTTTTAGGATGAATTTTAGTGGCTTCCGTATATCGTGACATTAATCCAAATGTAGGTATGTACTCGTAATATAAATATCTATGTTATTCTGCTTCTGCGCATGCGCACACAAGGCCGCCATGAGGCCGTCACGCGCCGTGCATACAAACACGTCATCTGCTTGTCAATTTGAGCAGTGGTTATTAAGTTAGTTCAAGGGATCTTACGTCACATTCTCGCGCGTTGCGCACTTCATATTAGGTAAAGCTGAACTTTACCAACGTCATTCAATATCATAATCATTATAATCCAAAGGGTGTCCGTCCGTGCTGAACATAATACGTCCTTCACATACAACTACCCACTTTTTGCTTGATTTGTATGTAACGCCAATTTTACCATATGCGATACAAGCGCAACCCGTGTCATTGTGACATAAGCTGACTATGAAGTGACTCATGTCTGCTTCGGGAATGTGGAGCTGGTGACTTCATAGCTGGCACGCTCCAAGGGATGCTTCTAGCCAAGGTCGATGCTTTTATTTGATACCATATTTCGTCATGTACCGCATCTGCGTCACCAGGTCAGCATTGAGCTGGCGCTGTATTAGTAAAAGAACTAAAGCCTTTCTGAACAAGATTATTACAAACAACTAATTTGAAGCTTTACTTATAATATTAATATTATAAATTCCAAAGTAACTTTGTCTGTCTGTTTGTTACATTTTCACGACTAAATGCCTGGCCCGATTACAATGAAATTTGTTATATAGATAGACATGGCAGGGAATGATACATAGGCGACTTTTTAGGGTTCTATACCCAAAGGGTAAAAATGCACCCCAATAATTAAATTAAAATAAAACAAATATTTAAGGGGGCTCCCATACAACAAACGTGATTTTTTTCCGTTTTTATAGATAATGGTGCGGAACCCTTAGTGCACGAGTCCGTCTCGCACTTGGCCGGTTTTTATATGACTGCGCAGAAGATGGGTAACGTTTTTATTTGAAAAGCACGCGTGCGAAGCCGCAGCGCAGGTGTCGCAGCTAGTATTTAATAAACGCTCTTGTATCGAAAAAGTATTTAGGAAACTTTAGATATGTTTTTAAGAGACCTATTCAACGGTAGCCACACGTAGGGGTGTATGCGTAAAAAAACACCCCCAACTTCCACAAGGTACGGGAGGGAGGAGCCCTAATGTTACGTTTTTAATAACTTAGCGCAACTAAAACTTATCATCATGCCTTAATTTAGCGCAGCACCAATAGTTTACCAATAAAACGACGGACACGCGACATTATTAAAGGCCGACTATGAAACAACATAACACTAGCTAACCGATCCGCAGCTTCGCACGCGTAGTTTTTTAATATAAACATTACCCTTCCTCTCCGCAGTTGGGTAAAAAGTAGCCTGTCTCACTCGGAGATAGCGTAGCTTCCCAACAGTAAAAGATTTTTTTAAATCGCTCCAGTAGTTTCGGAGCCTATTCAATACAAACAAACAAACAAATCTTTCCTCTTTATAATATTACAAAGTTTTTGTAGATATTGATATGTTATTTAATATTGTAGTACATACTTTTGTTCTATCATCAATAGTTTCCGCAACGCATGCGATGAAAGACTTTAGGGCACTTTTTTACACCTTGGGTTACGTTACTCAAGTTTTAGTAAAGATCCCTAATCTTTTCTAGCAATAAATATAGCCTGTGTTACTCAAGGTGAATGTAGCTTTCCAATGGTGAAATTGGAAAATTTTTGAAATCAGCACAGTAGTTTTTCAGTTTATTCATTACAAACATATACACAAATATACAAAAATACAAATCTTTCCTCTTTATAATATTAGTATAGAGTATAGATATAGATGAGTAAGTCTGGGAGTTGCTTCACGTATGGACCGATCCTAATGCGAGTTTTATTTATAAACAGATGTTTTTGAGATAAATCTTGGCTAAGTTTGATAAATCAGGGTAGCAATCTTGTCAATCGGGGCTTTACAAGCATTATCACGTCACCCGGAGACATACGAGTAGGTACAGGTGAAAGTGGCATGTGCCTGTGATTCCATTGGCCCTCATACTCTTCAATCAGCACACAGCAGTGCTGCTAAGCGGAATTTTTACCACCATCTGAATATAATTATGTTGTTTGCGTAATTGCGCAATAGTTATGTATGACTAGCAATATGTCTGATAAAAACTATCTATTATGCAGGCACCGGTTACTTTCAATTGTTTTAGTGCGTTTAGCGTTAATAATGCGTTAAGTCAAAATACTTTTTGCTATTTTGTACGCATTCTGATTACAATATAATAGTGGGTAAGCGTGACCGACGCAACGCGGATAAACTGATCTTCTGCTGATTAGCTCATGCACGACGGTAATCATCGGTTTAAACCTTTTTATTCTCAAAACAACTTAATATTACATACAGTTCGCTTATATGAAACATAGTTTTATAATACCTAGGTAAAACCTAAGTATATTTATGGTACATATTAATAGGAGCTGGTGACAAACAATGCGTTTTATTGAGCTATAGGTACCTAGTATACTTAAAGATAATACAAATCACAAGAATGCAATACTTACTATTTACAAAAATGAGAGAGAAGAAGTGGGTATGTTTTACTAAATGTCATCGCTCAGTTAACAACAACATCAGGCTTTTATAAGCAGCTATGGATAGGGTATATGTTGACGTACGGAGCGGCGATGACAAGATCACGGAGACGCTACGGTGCAGCTACGGCGAAGCTACGACTACGCCTTTGCTACGGGCGTATCTAGCGTAAGCTGCTGCTTATGGGCCACAGTTTGGATACGCACGGCCTACCTAGAGCTACGCCTTGGCTACCGCACCGCTGCGACGTTGCTGTGTGGTGGCTACGCCATATTTACGGCACTGCTAGGTAGTACAGTGCAGGTTTTATATAACTACCTCAGCTCCGGAGCAACTGCGTCGCCGCTATGCTCATACTACGCCATGGTGCAAGGCTACGTTACAGTACTATACATAATCAGGTACGAAGTGTCCTTGTTAGCACTACAGGAGCGACTTGTATGCGCTACGGCGCGAGTACGTGACAGCCGCAGCATGTCTACGCCAGCCCTATGTAGCTACTGCTGCGCCTCGGCTGCGGTAGCTATAAAATTACATAGTCGCGATAACCGTACAATAATTTTAAAAATCTCTGCATATTGTCGTGCGCGATGCATTCAAATATAATTTCTTCTTCATTATTACTGGGTTCATTATTATCATTAGGTGCGCATGCGCGTGCGTGCTCGCCGCTATTATACTAAACATTCTATGAGAAAAGTAATTGTCCTTCGGTGGTTCCACAGATTTGCATCTGCGGTTAAGTGTAGTTACATGAGGCTCGTTAACCCTCCACGCAAAACTGGGTATTAAGACTTTGTTTGAAGAGACATTCGGTAATCTTTTTTCCTGTTTTTTTTATGAGTTTCGTTTGTTCGTGACATAGTAGCACCCACACGGAAAGTTCAATTTCGCTTTTTTTTGCGAGATATTAAATGTACAGTAAATATATTACACAAAGGTGTGGTCAGAGGAAAGGCCAAACATTACGTTTGATACATACCCACTTTTTATATAGAATTTAAGCATTATGTATTAGCATAATCTATCTCTCTCTCTCTCTCTCTCTTGGCTCTAGGCTTCTATTCGAGCACACGCCAGTTTCCGAACATCCATGGTGCACGGCGCCAGCAAGGATTCGAAACCAAAACCTCTGGATCGAGGTAATCCGACAAAACAATCATGTCTTTATTTATGAAATAATATATAAATAATGCTGGATAAAATATTAATGTCTTGTGTTTGTATGACGTGCCCTTGAATAACATTAACGAATAACGCATCTCATGTGGTTTTAATATAAAATCGTGAGTTTATCATTTCTCAAGGTTCATGCTGAGCAACACAACCTTATAAAAACGTACTTAGTACACGGTTAAAAATAACCAGAAAACATCACGAGCAGGTACCTCCAGTTATATAGTAAGTACATATTTTCTTGCATGTATAAGCACTTAAACTCATTAAGCAAAAAAGAGGTTTTTGGTTTAACGTCTTTGTCTGTCTGTCCGTGAGACTGTGTGTCATAGGTAGTGCCTAAACATAACAGTATTTTTAAAGTTCCGGATTCCGAACCGAAACGTTAAACGGGAACCCTTATGGTGCGACTTTGTCTGTCTGTCTGTCCGTCCGACTTTCATAGCTACCTAATTATATCAGCAACTACTAAAGTTATCAACTTGTAATTTTGAATAGTTACAAATAATATTTGTCGACCTTTACACAAAAAAAAAATATTATACAAATAAGCATTTTGATTGCCAAAAACAGCTTCAGTAATGTAGTGGCGTTCTTTTAAGTCTTTTTTATTTTTTTATAGTTATGATGTATAATAATATGCGGAGATTACAACTAAAGTAGAAAAATAACGTCTTTACGTAGAAAATGTTTTTTTGGAATCTTACTTAAAAGTTTTCTGAGACTATCTCTCACGTTACTGCAATGGGAGATGTAGTAACGCGCTGCTACATAAACATACATGTAGGTAGGAACGGAACCCTCAGCACGCGAGCCTCACTCGCACTTGAGCAGTCTTGTTTTCTGAGGCAATCGCTCACGTTACTGCAATGGGACATGTAGTAACGCGCTGCTACATAAACATAAATGTAGGTAGGAACGGAAACCTCAGCACGCGAGCCTCACTCGCACTTGAGCAGTCTTGTTTTCTGAGACAATCGCTCACGTTACTGCAATGGGACATGTAGTAACGCGCTGCTACATAAACATAAATTTAGGTAGGAACGGAACCCTCAGCACGCGAGCCTCACTCGCACTTGAGCGGTCTTGTTTTCTGAGACTATTGCTCACGTTACTGCAATGGGACATGTAGTAACGCGCTACTACATAAACATAAATGTAGGTAGGAACGGAACCCTCAGCACGCGAGCCTCACTAGCACTTGAGCGGTCTTGTTTTCTGAGACTATCGCTCACGTTACTGCAATGGAACATGTAGTAACGCGCTACTACATAAACATAAATGTAGGTAGGAACGGAACCCTCAGCACGCGAGCCTCACTAGCACTTGAGCGGTCTTGTTTTCTGAGACTATCGCTCACGTTACTGCAATGGAACATGTAGTAACGCGCTGCTACATAAACATACATGTAGGTAGGAACGGAACCCTCAGCACGCGAGCCTCACTCGCACTTGAGCGGTCTTGTTTTCTGAGACTATTGCTCACGTTACTGCAATGGGACATGTAGTAACGCGCTGCTACATAAACATAAATGTAGGTAGGAACGGAACCCTCAGCACGTAAGCCTCATTCGCACTTGAGCGGTCTTGTTTTCTGAGACTATCTCTCACGTTACTGCAATGGGACATGTAGTAACGCGCTGCTACATAAACATAAATGTAGGTAGGAACGGAACCCTCACCACGCGAGCCTCACTCGCACTTGAGCGGTCTTGTTTTTGGTTTGAAATTTGTTTGTGAGATGTTTATTGGTGCAGGAATACAATGCAGTTGTTTTAGATAAAAAAAAAATTAATGGTTTCGAGAATTGAAAGAGAATGAATGAATGAAATACTCTTTTCGTACCAAAAAACTTAAAACTACTCAAAAAACTTGCTCAAAAAAGTGACATTCTATGCCACAAAAAGCGAATATAACAATAGTCATTTTTAATCTGTTAAAAACAGGGAAAGAAAATTGTACTCAATTTCATTCATCCTCTAGGGGGAGAATGTGATTTAAATTTGGAATACTTACCGAAATTTATACTGAACTACATCTGTGTTTACACCATTGAGTTTGTATATAAAGCATTATACATCTTTTTGAAAAAGGAATACGCATTTATTATGCAGTTATGATTATTAAATAAAATTACGAAAACCGACGAGGCCGTATGAGCTTGATGCCTTTGCTTTTCCGACAAAAAAATATTAGTCTAGGAATTTGCCGCGTTTTTGTTTTCTTCTAATACATAAACGTTGAGTTTATTTTAATTTATTTTTATAAATAAGTTAATGTTCTAAAAATACGTTACGATGTTAAATCAAATACTCAAATCAACTCATCAACAATAAATGTACCAAACAAAAATGTAACTCTCTCTATCAATAATTGGACCAATGTTTCGAATGTTAACTTTTACTGTTAATTGTCATTATTTTTAATAAATGCTTATCTCATATGATTATTGTGTTAATTTTTTCGCAAATGGTACGAAAAGTAGAGTATTTTACTCGGTGATAAAGCTGTCTTAGTCTTGGGTGAACTTAAATCCCTCGCTACACTCAGGACTCGTCTTAAATCCCTCGCTTCGCTCATGATTTAAGTTTTTAACACCCTCGCTACGCTCGGGAGTAAACCTCTAGTCCTTCGTTACGCTCGCGATTTAAATCGTCACCCGCGACAGAAGACACTGCTTTATCCCCTTGGTTAATAATCTACTATTATTGCACACCAAATAAAAATACACTAATGGAAATAAACAATAAATAAAGGTACAATGGGCAGTCTTATCGCTAAAAGCGATCTCTTCTAGACAACCTTTGGATGGACAGGATAAACAAAATCAAAAGACGGCGGTGTAAGAGTACCTACAGACATAAACAGAACCCACAAAATAAAATACACCTATTAATTATACTAATAAACATAAACTTAAATACATACAAATACTATAAGTATAAATAAACTACACTACATAAAGAGGATAAATAACATAAACACTAACTAGCAGTTACGAGACAACGAAAGGAAATGGTGGTATACCTTGACTTTGAAAATAGGAAGAGATTGGGACGACCTTACAGACAAAGATAAGGCGTTCCACAGTCGCACAGCTTGTACTGTAAAGGAGTCACCATAAAATTGTGAACGATGGATGGGAGTTCGAAGCTGCAGAGCTTCGGAAGAACGAAGAGTTTGAGAGTGTCCCTGATACAGAAACTCGAAACGCTCCTTTAGATAAGAAGGTGAAGTGGGATTATAGGGAATGTTATAAAGAAGTGATAGAATATGTGCATTCCGGCGAAGACGTATAGGGAGCCACTTGAGTTTTGCGCGGAAATCTGAGACATGATCATACTTGCGCAAGCCGAATATGAACCGAATACAAAGGTTTTGAAGGCGCTCAAGTTTACTCATTTGGACTTCGAAAATGTAGAGGTAGTTGGCGTCGGCCTAATCTAAGATAGGGAGTAGAAGGGATTATGCAAGCGTAATTTTGGTGGCGGTCGGTAAAAAGTTACGAAGTCTACGCAACGAAGCTGAAGAAGCAAACACTTTGCGGCTGATCTCAGCAATATACGGCACCCATGATAGCTTGGTGTCCATTGATTCCCAAGTTTTTCACCGTCTGACTGATAGCTATTTGTGTTCCATTAAAAAGTACAGGTGGGAGTTGTGCAAAATCTAGCCTAGGAATCATTTTGTGACTACCGATTATGATCACTTGTGTCTTTTTAGGGTTTACGGTAAGACCAAAGGAAAAAAGACCAAAGCTCCGTTAATGTTGTCAATCGGGGCTTGTGTGATCTGCATACAAGTGGTAGGAAGAAGAAAGATTTTGAGATATTGAATGAATAAAAACACTGAAGAGGAGAGGAGATAAGACGCCGCCTTGGGAGACACCAGCAGGAAGGCTGCACCATGAAAAGTAATTATCTTCAATACAGATGCGCTGCCGGCGTCTAAACAAATAACTACGAAACCAGTCAATAGCCGTTGGAGATATGTTAAGAGAGCTTAATACACCCAGAAGTATGTCGAAATCGACGTTGTTGAAGGCATTGCTGAAATCAAGTAATGACAGCACTGTCACCTTCCCACTCTCCATTCCAAACCGAATGTCATCGGTTATCATGACGAGCGCTGTGACTGTGCTATGTCCGGGGCGAATACCAGATTGGAAAGGATTTAACAGGATATTATTGGATAAGTAGGTACTGAGTTGTTTATGGACAAGGCGTTCAAGGACTTTTGATAGAAAGGGAAGTATAGATATGGGACGGTATTCAGAAAAAGAAGATGGATTGGGTTTCTTAGGTTTAGGAATTATCTGTGCTTCTTTCCAGACGTAAGGCCGGAATCGATTGAGGCATTCAGGATGTAGGTGATGATAGGAACGATTTCGTCAAGTATTGGCATAATCATATTCCGTTTCAAAGAGAGAAGATGATGATTTTACTTAGAAAACTTTCGTGATTGATTTCAATCATTATTATAAATACGGGATTTATCACGTACCGTCTTATCGGTGTTTCGACCGACAATGTTTCGGTGATCCGATTATCGTGAAAATTTGATATATAGCTGCCATCCTGGTGTGACTAAATGAACTGAAAAAGGGGGTTGGGGGAGGGTGGTTGAGATATTGGAGTTGAAGAGGGATAAAAAGAAATCAAAATGAGACTACTAGGTCAAATGGTACGTTTAATGAAAGGTATTCATTAGTACATTAAATCCCCGTTTCTATTTTTCTTGTAGTTATTGAGTTATTTTATTAGCCTTAATATAATGTTATACTTTGGATTATTTACGTATTCATTTCAATAGAATATTCTATCAAGAAACATTTTGTATGTTGGCATTAAGAACCTAACGTTTCGTTTTAGGTGTATTGATTGTGTTAGTTTTAATTGATTAATTACTTACCCAAAATATTAATGTATTATTTTAAAAATAAGATTACTTTTTTAGTATGTTTTAAAGAATTACATAGTTCAGCTGATGTATCGGAAGTGAAGTAGAACGGAACTTAGTAAAATTTATAAGTAATAGGTTTAATTTAAATATTGATGTATTGTAAAATCCAAACTAATATAAAAATTGTGTTATTAATTGATTAGCGTTTTATAATGATGCAATAATAGTATATTTCACGTAAATCATGAAATAAGACAGTACTTATACAGACAGACAGTACTGATTTAACGCATCTTGGACTGCCCCAAAAAGATGTTGGTGTGGGGAACGTCACGTGATAGAAAAGTTGGGTTGTTGTGAACGAGGGAATGGCGGACACGATACTTTGGATTGGACTGTTGACCAGGAAGGTGGTGCGAAGTTAAAGTTAAGTACTTAAAAAGTGATGTTGTCTCATTTAGTTTTAGTGATGTTTGGTGTGGATTTAATTGTACTTTTATCTGGATTATTTCTGGGTGTACTCGCTAAAATATTGCTAATATTTTAGTGAGTATTCTAGTATATTTTCGGAGTATAGTTCTAGTATAGTTCGGGAAACTTCGCGATATCTTCTCGTCCAAAATTCCCCAGAGCCTGAAGACTAAAGTCTTCAACCAGTGTGTGTTGCCAGTGATGACCTATGGCACTGAAACGTGGTCCTTTACTCATGGCCTCATGATTAAGCTCAAGGTCGCTCAACGAGCTATGGATAGGGCTATGCTCGGGGTTTCTTTGCGTGACAAAATCCGCAATGAGGAAATCCGCAGAAGAACTAAAGTTGCCGACATAGCTCTCAAAATTAGCAAGTTGAAGTGGCAATGGGAAGGCCACATCGCTCGTAGAACCGATAACTGTTGGGGAAGAAAGGTTCTCAAGTGGAGACCACGGACTGGAAGACGCAGCGTAGGCCGGCCCCCCACAAGGTGGATCGACGATCTAGTAAGAATCGCGGGGAGCCGTTGGGCGCAAACGGCTACCAACCGCTCGTTGTGGCAATCTAAGGGGGAGGCCTATGTTCAGCAGTGGACGTCTTCTGGCTGATGATGGTGATGATGATGATTCTAGTATATTAAACTGTAGTGAAGTCGGTAGATTATAATGTGAATAAAGTATTGAAAAGTATTTAGTGTACCTATATTCGTATTAGAATTAAAAATATCCAAGTTAAATGGGATTTTATTTCCTTACGTTGCGAGGTATACATTGTATACAATATACAATAAATGAAATACATTGATGCAATTTGCAGTAATCAATCGGACATACATACATATTAACAGTAACAGCATACAAACATTAAGCAGAACATACTAAAGTATTAGTCTCACGTGTCTTTTCTACATACATATGTGAAAATATTCTTTTATTAATATATGGTTCTATCAATAAACTGAACTATGACGAAATTCACAGGGTACACCAGTGGTGACCCCGCAGTGCTGAAATTTGGTATGCGTGTAGCTTTAGTGACACAAATATAAGGAAAAGTCTGAAATCCAGAATAACTGCAATTGCTACCCCAAAAAAAATATCTAATTATAATGAACTCCCGTTACCTGTAATTTGAATGAAACTGTAGGACAAGTTGGTTTGGTTATGCATTTCGTAGCACTATTTGGATAGTCAGAGATTACAATAATATAATATATTTTTGTTTGAATGGGAGATTTGCGAGATCTCAGCTCGGGGCGAAGGAACCAACCACTAGTACTCGACTCGACTCGACTCGTATCTATGTTTATTAATGCAAATAATTATCTAGTAATGTGTAACATTACCTTCATGTTCCAAAGCTCCCTGTATCGAACACTTTTACAGATGGGCCATGTAGGTACTTACTACTACAATATTAAGGTACCTACTCTATATAAAGTAGTTTGTGCAATGCAATGGTTGCGCACGCGCATGCTGTACTCGTCCTAAATGTTTGCGAATTCCACTTACTTACCTACTTATAGTTTCTTCATAATAACGTTGATAAAATACAAGTTCTCTTTAGGGTTCCGTATCTCAAAAGTAAGCTAAGGTCTGTATCCCGAGACTAAACCTAAGCAAACATATAAACAAACACTGAAGCGCACATTTTATGCCAATTATTTATTTAGTCGAGTGGCGGTTCTACTTAGATAACTAATGCATAAAGGAGACTGGCAACGTCTGAGAATGTAGAGCCCAGAAAAATTACTGACACTTTGGTAAGACTCGTAAAGTATGTCTTTAAAAAATCCGCAGTGATGGACGAATAGGTTGAGGCGCAGGAGGTTGCGGGTTCGATTCCCGCACGGAACATTTGTTTGCATGATCTACGAGTCTGGGTGTTTCTCTAAACATATAATTATAAGTAAGTATGTACTATTGGTTCGCCCCAAGGAACTCAGACCACGCGACTCTCAATAAGAACCCCAAAAAATATTATTTATAATATCTTATCATTATCAATATCTTAAGGGATAAGCTTCTGATGAATACTTCCGTACCAATTCAATTCAAGATTTTTAAATAGTATTTTATTTATAGTGTTATCCGAACACATACGGAAAATTCCAAGATTTTTAAAATCATCTCAAAAATTTCAAGCCTAGACGGGACTTGAACCCGCAACCTTCCTCTTGATACGAGGATGCACTATCCAACTGTGCTACCAGGCCATTTCACGTCTAGGTCGAAATTAATGAGATGATTCAGAATTACGACTAAAGCGCCGTTAGCTCCATCTACAGGAAAACTTATACAGTTTACAATTCAATTCAATTCAAAATATTTTTATTCATTTATAGAGCGAAGCGAGATCTCTAGATCAACTTGGACAAATCGACGTTGTATGTATGTTTGTATGTATATGTATGTATGTTTGTCCGAAGATTACTTTCGAAGCGTTGATCCGATCATCGTGAAATACATAGGTAACTATAAAAATGAAATACATAGGTACATAGGTAACTATAAATACATAGATAACTAGTGATGGCACAATATTGGTGTGACTAAATGAGCTAAAAATGTTGGGGGGTTGTTGAGATATTGAGGTCAAAGAAGATATTGAGGTTTACTGGTCAAATGGAACGTCAAAGGAAAGGTCTTTATAAGTACATTTAGACGCAGTTTTTATTTTTTGTAAACTCTTTATAGTTTTTGAGTTATTAGTCATAATAAAAACTGAACTAATTCCACTTGAAGATCAAAAGAGTGTTAATGCCGAGTGGTATTAGAAAAAGTTCGCGAAAGACGACCAAAAAGCCGCGTTCTCCTACATCATGACAACGCTTCTTCACACACGGCCAACAAAACAAAGTCATTTTTAGCTTCCGCAAAAGTAGAACTCGTCACCCATCCTGCAGATAGCCCCGAACAGTGATTTCTGTATTTTCCCCAAAATCAAAGATTTGATGAGAGGATTCACTTTTACCAACTCCGAAGAGGCAGTGATAGCGTTTTACCAGCACGTAGAAAACATGCCCTCAGATTGTCCTCCTGTTGTAAAAAATGGTTCGATCGCAAGAAAAAATGTTTAAAATGTAAAGGAGAGTATTTTGAAAAGCAATAAACATAATATTTTGGTTATAACATGTTGTTTTTCTAAGTTACGCAAAACTTTTAGTGTGACCTACGTAATAGGCTTTTTGTAAAAGAATTTGTTTGAGTTTAGTTTTAAATGTTTTTTCATTGAGACTGGTTACACTCTCAGGCAATATGTTGTAGAAACTTACACAGTTAACATAGAATGATTTCTTTATTTTGGTTAGTCTCGTGTTTGGCAGTACTCATTTAGCTTTTATTCTTGTGTTGTACTCGTAGTTATGAACATCACTGTTTAGTGTGAGTAAGTATTATCAGTGATTTCCTAGCATGCATAATCGTGACATAGGTATAGGTATGTAAAGAGATGGCTTACTTAGAATGTCAATCTGTTCTCTCTCAAAACATTTCTCTCAGAGAATCTTTCGGCTAAGTCTGTATATTGCTCGTATGGCTCCTTTTTGCAGTATGAATACATAGGTAGGTATACCATATGCATCGGCAACATTTCCCCATAATTAAATACCATAGGACATTATGGAATGAAAATAACTATGGTATACCAGTCTAGCTGTTTTAACATCGGACAAGTCTCTTATTTTCCTCACCGGATATGCTGCTGAGCTAAGTCTTTCTGATAGTTGGGAAATGTGATTGACCCATTGAAGCTTGGTATCTAGTGTAACTCCAAGAAATTTCCTGTTGTGAGTTATATCTACATTATTTTTATTGATTATTAGTTATGTCAGGAAATGAAAAATTATTAGTAAATGTGAATTTTATACATTTAGTTATACTAGCATTTAGCATTAGAATGTTTACGCTAAGCCATTTATGTATTAATGTCAAGTTATTATTAATGTTCAAAAAGTCAGGATTTTTCCTATCAACTGTAAATAATAATGAAGTATCATCAGCAGACTATCATATTCGCACGCTTTTCTCTCAAAAAAGGGAGATCATTAATGTAGGCGAGGAAAAGAAATGGCCCCAGAATCGATCCCTGAGGAACGCCAGTACCAGAATATGTGGTCAATCTGTTTAGACTCTGGTACGAGAACCAGAAAACTACTATGAGATGAGCGGGCTCGCATACGGACGAATACAGATTTTGTTGCGGGGTGAGCCAGGGGGGGGGGGGGATCTATATATTAATAAATTGATCGTCGAGTTCAGCGGAACTAATGTCGATTGCTCTTTCAACGGCCGCATGGTCAATAACATCAGCTACACGAACCATATAGTTCTGCTGAGTCCGTCGATTAATGCCCTTACATGATTGCTGGACTCCTGTGAGACTTACGCAGCCATGGACTCAGGTACAATGTCAAAAAGAGTGAGCTGATGCTTTTCAAGGCTGGTAATAAAAGCTACCAAGTACCGTCAGTAAACCTCTATGGAACTCCTCTGAATTGGGTAAAACAATTTAAGTAACTGGGTCACTGATGATATGTCAGACGATGCTGACATCGAGAGGGAACGTAGGGCGTTGGCGGTAAGATGCAATATTGTTACGAGCTGTACGGTTCGGGATAAAATAATGAAAATCAATCTAACCAAAATAAAACTTTTATTCAACACTAAATGATAAATACACTATCTTATTCACAAGGATTCACAACACACTAAATCACAACACTGTTGCACAATAAACCACTAAAAGTCACCGAGATGTTCGCACGTATCGCCAAATCTGATTCTGCGGACGTTTTTACGCACTATTTATATCGCGCATTATTTCCAGAACCTTCTCGACGTTTCTACTAGTTACTAGAAAAGTGTAGGTATTTCGACTAACTACTATTTCTTAATCTGTGCAAATGTAGGTAAAAACGTGGTATGTAGGTATATTACATACCAAGTGTTACCTATTCTGTGACACAGTAGGTATAACTTCGAGAAACTGACTAATTACTTTACTATTACTTATTCTGTAACAGTCTCGGCGTAACAATATGTTGTCTCGTAGATTTGCACGTTGTACAGCACCGGGTACAATAACTCTGTCTAGAGCGTATTGTATCTCTTTTTACACGTGCAGTCTTTGGGCCAAATATACACAGAAATCCTACAATGCCTTACGAATCCAATGCAATAACGGTTTCAGGATGTTGTTGGACCGCCAAGGTTTAGTAGCGCCTCAGGGATGTATGCAGACGCGCGTACCGACGATTTCTACGCCATCATACGAAAAAGAACCGCATCCCTGGTGAGCCGCATGCGTAGAAGCACCAACAGCTTCCTGACCGGGAACTCATCTAACATGGGATGGGGCGCTGGATGGCTGTGCTTAAGCCGATCACATGCCTGGTGTCTCAGTAGATGCGCTCGTGCTCCAATATTGCCGTATTTATTTTTTATCTTTGTCTTTTTGTGTACCTATTATCAATATTTATAAGATTTTACTGTGTTTACTAAAAAAATTATGGACCCCGGTCTGGTCTGAAATAAAATTTTAAAATTTTTTATTTATGTATTTTGTTTATATTTCTGACTACAAGTGCCACGAAATGCACAACCAACTAACTTGACCTACGTACCAACTACCTGTGAATTTCGTCAAAGTTCAGTTTTTATTATGAGTAATAACTCACAAACGACAAGGCGTAAACCAAAAATAAAAACGGGGTCAAAATGTGATAATGAAGACATTAAACGCCCCCTTAACGTAATAGCCTCATTGAGGTTTTTTTTTATACCCCCCCACACACATTTTGAGCCGATGTAGTCACACCAGGATTGTGCCATCATCACTACCTACATATCAAATTTCACGAATCATCGTGGATAACTTTCGAAGCATTGATCCGATCACGGATCACGAAAGTTATCCTCGGACAAACATACGAGTACATACATACAACGCCGATTCGTTCAAGTTAAATAGATCCAACTAAATAAAGATATAATACAAAGCTTTGCTAGTTTGGGGCTAGATAGCGCTGTGTCAAATGTTTAGCATTACTTATTTATACTGCAATGTTTTACGATAACTGAGACGTTTTGTTAGGTTAACTGCAGTTTAAGTCAAGATTTTGAACACGGACTCATCTATTGTAGTCATCTGACTACAATAGATGAGTCCGTGTTCAAAATGTCTATGCAGTATGTCTCCGCCCATTCAGCCAAGGCCATTCAGTAGAGACTTAGCACCTTTATTGTAAATCTCTACGGAACACTAGCTATGTGCCGTGAAGTGACTCGCACTTAGCACGTGTAAAATCGGCGATAGGGAATGGATTACAAGTCGTGATGGCGACTGCTCCGGTTTCCAAACCGCGGATGCACTCAAGACAATCGATCCCTATCACTGTTGTTACCTAATTGACCCACTCACCTGATGAGAAGCAACCAAACAAATTATAATATATGAAATATAATTGTTTTTATACACATAAATAATTATTTTAGGCCGATTCGTTTGTCTCAACGCGCTCGTAGTGCTGTTCGCTTAGCAATTCTTTAGTTAGTGCAACGAGACTTGTCGAAAGAATTTCCACTAACTCACCTACTTATAGCCCAGAGACTACGGGTAATAAAAAAGTCGTTTGTTTCATCAGAAAATTATGACTTTGATGTTGTAAGTACCAGCTCTTCTAGCTAAATACCTATGTGGCGCCCCGACAACAGAAGAGAAGGAGTTATAACATTCAGGTTCAAATCCGTGCAGCTGCAAAATTAGGTTCTTTGTCTAATTTGATGGTAACCAAATGCTAGAAACGGTTGCAGCTTTCAATGCTTTTATTTAATTATGAAGCTAGGAAAAGAGGCAAAACCCGAAAACGATACAAACAATCATTATCTTATATAGTGTGCTGCGGATATAAACGAGCGTTTATTAATTTACTCACACATTATGCTCTAACTAAGCAAGTGCGTCCGTCATTCATTATCATTAGACAAGAGGTCAGAGGTTACCGATGGATGGAAGGTCACTGTTCGGACAGTAATTAGCCCCAACATCAACGTATTCTGTGGCTGGATAATAGGCTGGAGGTGCGAATTGTTTGATAATTGAGGTTTGCTAATGTGCAGAATGTTTGCTAATTTGATGCTTGTTTGGATAAATATTGATTAAGGTAGGTATTGATCTTCTATATACTATATACAAAAGACATGTAATATACCTACTGACGAAATTTCTCAAAACATATAAAAAGACTTCATAAAAAAAAAACTAGTAGTTATATTATCAAATTTTAAAGAAAACCGACTAAGTTTAGGTGATTAATTAAATCGATATAAAACTTACTGCCTACTCTTGCAATCGACATCCAAAAATAAAGGCCGATTTGATATCTCTTTCGAAAATGGCTGCGGGTTTTGGGTTAGAAAGGGGCAACAAGAAATGTCTCAAGACGTCACCAATACAATAGTATATGTAGCTAGATGGCAAGCATTATGCAATAACATAACATAAGTTTAATAAGGTGTTTGTTTTTACATGCCAAAATAAATTTCACATTTCAATGGTAAACATTTCACGAATTTATTTATTACTAGTTGTTGCCAGCGGCTTCGCACGCGTGGTTTGCCAATAAAAAGTAGCCTGTGTTAATCCAGGTTATGATCTGCGTACATATCAAATTGCATCGCAATCGGTTCAGCCGTTCTGGTGTGAAAGAGTAACAAACATCCATACATACAAACTCTCGCGTTTATAATATTAGTAGGATGCTCATCAAAATAACCCCTTTCATTTTTGTGCGTATATTATCAAACATCCTATATATATGTAGCTAGGAGGTAATATAAACATCACAAATTATTATCGTCATCCCTAGGATGACAGATGAATATAGGCTTCCCCAAAAATGCCAGTGCGGCTCCCAGCAACCTTTATTAGGTCATCCTTCCATCTAGTGGTAGGCCGTCTTACGCTGGGCTTTCCAACTCGAGAAGTTTGGGATCACCGATGATTCTAATGGCTCTTCTCTGAAGGGAGTCAAAACGAAGCAATTGGTACTTTGGAGCTCCATGCCAAAGATGGGAACAGTATTCCACGTGCGGCCGAACTTGCGCTTTGTACAGCAATAGCCGTAGTTGTGCCGTAAAATACTGTTTGGCAAGGTTAAGGACTCAAAGTTTTTGGAGGTTAGCACAGCTTTTGCTTCTAAGTGACTGCCATATTGGACCTCATTAGAAATTTCGACTCCCAGAATCCCTATACTCGCCGAGACGGGGAGAGGAATGCCCTGGAACCGTGGACCTATTGTGAAAGAGGCCTTCTTTGTGGTGAACGCACAGACTAAACAAGCATTATGCATCTTGGCTGTCAGTGACTTTAGTTTGTCTATGGATCTCCTCATTTCTGATTCGATCTCGCAAAAATAAGCCAAGCATAACCCTCTCCGCAGCGCGCCGCGAGCGACCGCGAGACTTCTTCTGCAGCCCGCAGTGAGGGACCACGATACTGTCCCAGTGTCATCACTGGTCACTTTCCGTACCTAAGCAAATCTAGTTTAAAATGAGCTTAGTTCTGATGCTCGTCCTCCCCGGCGCGGCGCTTGCGTGATGCTTACCTATGTTTGCAGGAAATGTGTGTCGCTTCAAAGTACAAAGATCAAGGTGTTTTAAATTTTGTAAAAATAAGAAGCTCTTGTTCATAGTTAGTTATTGGTCACCGCACACATGTGTCAGACTCAAGTTACTAATGATGATAACGACTCTCATCTGTTTGTCTGTCTGTCGTCGGTGGAAGAGAGTGCCGGGTTACATTACCACTTTAGGATGTGTTTCATCATTGTAAATTTGTGACAATTTAGTCAGATCTGAACATTTTATAGTTATTTGGTTTTCCTAAGCGAATGATATAGGTAGGTACTTAAATAATCTAAGCAATTTATGTCCGGTTTGGGAAACGATCCCTAAACTTATTATGTTACTAAACATGGTTAAATTTGACGTAGGTATTTGTATGATTTTTCGACTCCTTAAATCATATTTAGCCACTAAATCCGTTTAGGCATCGTCGCGCAAAAGTATTTTATCTTGCATTTAATTCCATAAAATATTGAAGCATAAGGGTGAGCTGCGCAACGATCCCTAAACGTATTTAGTGGCTAAATAGGATTATAATTTTTGACGACCTCCGTGGTGCAGTGGGTGAATAGCCAGCTGAGACGCAGGAGGTAGCGGGTTCGATTCCCGCCGCGGAACAAATGTGTGCATGATCTACAGATATTTGTTCCGGGTCTGGATCAAAGTCAAAGTCAAAATCTTTTATTCATTAAAATCACAAGGATCACTTTGACACGTCGATGTTTTTCTATGTATTATAAGTATGTATGTATTTACAAAAAAGTATTTAAGTATTCTATCAGTTATCTAGTTCCCATAGTACAAGCTCTGCTTAGTTTGGGGCTAGATAGCGCGGTGTGAAATGTCCAGCAATATTTAATAATAATATTAATATTATATATATTATCAATATTTAATATTATTTTTTATGGAGCTGTAAAATCATACAAATACGTTTTTAAACATGTTTAGTTTAGTCGCTAAATACGTTTAGGGATCGTTGTGCAAGCCGGCCTAATAATCCGAGTAACTAAGACAATACCACTTTTATGTAAGTTTCATCACTTCAGTCATAAGACGTCCATCCATTGGTGAGCAGAGGTTTCCCCCATACATTTCCAGAACGAAGCTGAGTTTAGAATCTCACATGATAACTTAGTCAATGTGAGTCGCTGTCCGTAAAGTGTATGGCTACAACATCCAATTCCTAGATGAAAAATAAATAACGGAAATATTGTATTGTAGGTATACAACTAAGTAAAAGAAAAAATACAGCAACAGCAACATGTGCGTACATACTTACATCTTCAAACAACATGTACCTAACGGAACATAATGTGTCGTTAGCTTTAGTTAGATCAGTCGACGCGACGCGACGCGACGCGTGGACGACACGCCAACGTTCGTGAACGTGACCGGTCGCTCGTGTATCCTACCCACAGAACATAAAAAACAATGGAACTAGCATGATGACTTTTTACTAAGAAAACCAGTGTAGCTAAACTCAAACATGTAAAAACTAGCACACTTAGAAATAAAAGTTATAATTGGTTGAAGAGAACGTTCAAAGAGGCCTAAAACCATAAAACCAATTTAACGGATATAAAACCTTAGCTACTATGGAACATGGTTTAAAATTCAATCAAATAAACAGTAACAAAAAATTAAAGTTTACTTCTTCTACTCGGCAACAGATGGCGCTTTAGAAAATATTTTTATTTTAGTCTCTATTAATTAGAAATAAGACTGTTAATGCAATGGCTGTTCTAACAGCAAAGTATAAGATCGATAATGCATTGGCATGCTCAAATAACAGTGATAACAGTAACTACTCACTTAGTGATTTACCAATGAGCATACAAGACGAATGTATCGATATCGATTATCACTTTATCACCTACCTACGACGGGTAACGAAATAGGTACGTCAGGTTATATGTGTGGTGGTCGAAATAAAAAAGCTTTTCTTTTCTTTCTTTCTTAACATAATCACAGGTATCCAACTCATAAATACTTACTTAAAAAAATATTATATTATATTACTGGAATATTATATACTGAATTATTATTTGAGAGGCACACTAAAAGTTTCCGGAATCAATAAGAAAATACTAATAATGGTCAAAATGAATTTATTGTTTCTCAAAATATTCTCCCTTTGCGTCAATGCACTTTTTCATAAGATTGAAACAAATTTGAAAACATCTGTGCCACTCCTCTGGTGGTGACGTCAGATACATGTTATTCATACTCTTCGACAGCCTCTTCTGGTGATGAAAACCGTTGATCGGGTTATTGGTTCTTAATTTTTTGGGAACAGAAAAAAATCACACGGTGCCAGGTCATGACTCTGTATGCTGGATGACTCATAAGTTGTACGTTTTTTTAATTTTTTTTAATGTCTCGCGCCTTGGGGAAACTGAAAACAGAAGTTATTATATTATTTCACACCATAGGTCTAAAATACATTCAGAAAATCATCAATAAAACAACAAGGAATTAACGCCCTAAAACTTATACACCTTTTAATAGGGGGTAACTAATTAAAGCTATCGATAACACATTCATCAGTATATTGGGGTCACATCCCTAATTGAGTATCGTAAGTTGAGGTTTAAGAGAAACGCGACCTTAAGGAGTATGATTCACAGTCTATTTTGTTTGTGGATTTTGCATTTTAAACAAAACTAACAAAAAACAATAAAATAATACTTACCGGTGATAGGATATGCCCCCTTTTGTTAAGTTTTTGGTTCGGCTATAATATTTACACTCCAAAACGGCATAATATGGCATTTTTATATTTTTTTGAAGTACGTTTATCCCACAGTAATTGAAACACGACTGAAGTGAGCGAAGCTTGTAGTGCGCGGAACTCCGTGTAGGTACTTGGTGTTACGCGGGCCCCGCCTACTTACGACTTCTATGTTTTTTGTGTTCTGTGATCCTACCCTACATTATACATACACACAATAACATAACAAAGATGCGAAGTAAACTGAACAAGCGGACTCGCTCACGACAACCTCCTCTTGAATTTTGTTGGGGTACAACGTAATCGACCGAGTCAGCACTGTTCTGTCTCCGTCACTCTTGCGCTATTAAAAAGAGACGTGTGTAGAGTGAAGATGAGAGTGCGCGGCTGCGTAAGTGACGCCGACGTTGACGAGCGCGTTCGCTCACCGCTCACCGTGTTGACAATGCTAAGTGTTAAGTCAAGTGAACGAAAAGTTAAAGTTATAACAACAGTGAATATTATTTTTGTTTACGTCGAGATCTTCACGAAAGTTTCCTGCTGTTATGACATCAAAAGCTGGATTGTATGAGATGTTCCAGCCGCGAGCAATAATAAATCGTCAAAGCAAAACAATCTATAGTCACAGCAATAATAAGGGTCATTAAAGGTTGCCGTGAGTAAACTGTACGGAGGGCCGCGTAATTTTAGTTTGGAGCATTGATAACGTGACAGTGTGTGACGAGCTGACGAGTGGTGAATGTGGATGTAGTGTGACGTCACTGGTCACTGGACATCGGTGTAGGTCTAAGTAGACATGCGTGATGGAGTTGCCTCCACTACCAGCGGAAAAGTGTTCCACCCGGCCTAAGCAGTTCGAGTCGATGGTCACCTTCATGGAAGAGTGAGTGATGGACATTCAATGTAGATTGTTCCTACCTAAACGTATTTGCGCATATATTGATCGAATTGTTATAATTTGCTTATTCATTCGATGTTGACCAGCGCGTTGTTCTCGAGCATCCAGGAAAGAATAAGGCTTTTTGTTGTACCTAATATATAACGCTGGATATTTGGCACAGCGGCAGGCGCTATCTAGCCCCAAACTAAGCAAAGCTGAACCAGATAACAAATATAATATTTACCTATTTCAATACCTACTTCTATTTTTTTATACTATATATATAAATAAAGAAACACCCAGATCCGGCATAAGTATAAGTAGCACGTCAATAATGAGTGATCGTATTGTTTGCAGACGCGGCGACATCTCGATGGCGCGTGCGCAGACGCCGCGGCACCGGCTCGCGTTGCTGCACGCGTGGGAGCGCCTGTCCGTCGTACTCAACGCGCAGGCTGACGGCGGCCACTCGCGCACACTCGACAAGTGGAAGAAGGTACACTCCCCATCATCATCGGCGCTCTGCCCCTAACCTCTGTTACTTATTTTATTTTTATTTATCTGAGACAACAAACAATTATGCCTAAATATAACTAGACTTATTAATTATTACAAGATGTGTTACTACAGGCATAACCTGCACCGTTGTCCACAGATTACGTTAGACAGATGGTGGGCATGAGTGTATATAAATACTTATGGCCGGTTTACATTATTCCAGTCCAGCGATCCAGTCCAGTACTGGATTGCTTACTGGAAAAATGTAAACCGACACTGGAATGAACTGAATCCAGTAAGCATTCCAGTGCAGTAACTGGATTCGCGTTCAACGGCTTCTAAATAACTGGAATAATGTAGACGTTACAGATCCAGTCCAGCACTGGACTGGAATCTCGCTAGATCACTGGACTGGAATAATGTAAACCGAGCATTAAGTACAAAAAATATGAATATATGGATGAACCTATATTATGCAGGCAAGCAAGTGCCTAGGTACCTACGTACCTACACAATACAGGTTTACATTTAGTAATGAGTAACTTAGTCGCTTTAAATTAAAATTAGACAATCAGACAGGATTGTCTGATTGATTGCTTTCTTAACACATTTGATGCCAATTCCGATAATAAGATCCGCTCCAGTGGCCATATCATTTTAAATGTTTATATTGTAGAAATAATGTATGAACAATGAACAATGACTAATAATAATACATTTCTTGATACCTAATGTATTTGGAAAACAAAACAAATACACGGCACCATGTAGTCGGCCTACAGACTAATGTGTGGCCAATACACGGCGCCGTGTTTTGGAAAATCAGAAGAGTACCTATGCATTTTTACTCATTTGTTGTATTGTGTTGGTGTTTGAATGAAAACAAAAAATAATAATCAAAGTTTTATTTATAAAAGCCTAAATCATAATCTTAAATTTTACTGATGCTCTTTACAAAAGCACTCGATGCAATATCCAGATCCACTGCAACCTTTGCATTCTTAAAGCGTTGCTACTCTTTTCTTCTTTTCTCTACACCCTTTGCACTCTTTCTTAACTACTTCTTTTATAAGTCTTGTCTCATTCCCTTCCTTTTTTTTCTCGTAGCCTTACCTTTTCAATTTTTGTCAACTGGTGCTCAGTCATCAAAGTCTTTTTGGGCAGGGCTTGCTGTGGGTTCGGTAGTAACTTTTTCAAAATGGATAACCGGAAATCATACAGGTTCATTTTTCTCTCCACACAATACTGATTGTACAGGAAAAAAGCGTTGCTCAAGCTCATCTGCAGCATATGTATAAAAATCTTTTTATACCAGCGCAAGGTTTTCCTCTCACATGGATAGTAGGATAGCATTTGGTCTTGTATATCAATACCTGACATATAATTATTGTAATTTAGTATTGCTGACGGTTTGACCAGTATTTGGCCCCTTTTGTTGGTTACTTCTAACATTTCATCATCGTGCTCGGTTGATATATAGAGGACGTATCGCTTATCCTTCCACTTCCCAATGTGAACACCGTTCAAAAACAATGACTTGTTCTCACCTTTTTTCAGTGTCACAGTTCCAAGGTCTACAGGGTTACCTTTTCGGTTTTTGCCCAGCGTGCCAGTGCAGTAAGTTTGGCGATCCAACAGCTTTATAGCTAAGTCATAGGAATTGTAGTAATTGTCCATGTACACGCTGTGCCCTGAGTCCAGTTTATCTTCGAGTAATTTCATAACTATTTTTTGAGTATGTCCTGTTCCTGAAGTCTCATCACCTGCACCAGAGTATACTTCGAATTTCAGCACAATACCCCTTGGCTCTGCAAGAACGTACAACTTGACGCCATACTTGTGCCTATTATTTTTTATGTACTGTCGGAACTGAAGACGACCACGCCATAGGATCATTGACTCATCAAGAGACAACTGTTTTCCAGGATAGTAAATATTATTCATTGTATTATTCCGAAGAAAAATGAAGGCATCGCATTATCAACATGAAACGATTACGGGACATGTAGTTGGCAAAGCAAGGAATGTTGAAAAGCCAATGCTTTTTCCAATAATCACTCAGTCTGTTCAGTCTAATGGTTCCTGAGTGAAGTACTAGTCCAATAAATGTCAAAAGTTCCTGTCGTGTCAAATCTTTTCAGCTGGTTATTCTAGAATTTTCTTTCACGCCAGGTTTCTGGAGAACTCTCGCTGCATTTAAATTTGTTTCACGTACAGTCAAGTCTAAAATGGTGTCGTTGATAAGTAGTCGAAAAGCTCTTAAAGGGTCAGACGGTGCCAGAACTAATAACTTTTGCGTTTTGGTAAAATGTATAGTTTTCATAGATCGGTTAGTACTCCAAGTGGAGGTTGATCCTTCCTGTGAAGGTTGTTCGCTAATGTTCTCAACGTGCTCACCAATGCTAGTAGTGTGAGGGTCTTCTATAACACTGCAATGATGTCGCGATAGACGGGACGTAGATGAAGTGAGTTCCCTGAGTGATGAAGTACCTGCAGCTTCATCATTTGATGGTAAAACGGGCATTTCTGAAGGCATGTTAGAAAAGTCTGGGGTAGGAGCAGTTGACCTTAGCAGAGAGACTGAAGGTGTAAAAGAAGCATTCAACAAATTATCAGGTAAATCAGGTAAATAGCCATAATCTTGAATAGTAGAAGGTGAGGTTGTCATAAGTTGACCCAGTGGCTCATTTGGGGTGTCTTCTCCAGATCTCTCACCATCTTGAACTGATAACGGTGCTTGTCTCCTCAAAAACAATCGCCGAGTGCTAAAAATACTACAATCACTGTCGACACTCTCCAGCTTCATCACTAGAAAACTCATCATCTTCAGAAATACTGCTTCTGATAGTTGTACGACTTTTTTTAGCGTGGGAACACGTAGTATTTACGCTAATAGAGCGTTTTGAAGAGCCCGGTTTTCTATTCATTTTGGCGCGAAATATACGTCCTATTTGATCGCTTGTACAAACCAAACTAACCGTGATAGCTAGAAACCAATCGCGGTTTTGAAAAGTTCAATTCGTTGCGCGTGTGGCCACTTGCAAAACGTCCCTGTGCCACAAAAGGCGGCGGCAAACTGACTCGTAGAAAATGTATTGGAGCGAACACACGGCGCCGTGTGCTCGGCCACCCGCCCCTTCACGGCGTCGTGTACTTGGCACTGAATGTGTTAAACAAGGCGGGTGAGCTTGCAAAAAATTCAATTTCCAAGAAATGATCGTTAAATAACTTAGGAATTGTATTAAGTGGCGCTCGCTCACCTGCGTTCGTGTTACAAGTAGTAAGCGCGAATAGATAACGCTTGTGGGTCTCTCGGTTGGAACACGAACGATATGGAATACGAATGTATATTTGGTTAACAAGTTTGTTACAGTCAAATTTACTATGGCAGATATTATATTTATAATAGCAGTTGATCAAGGAGCAGTCTTCTCGTCTTAAGTGTTGGTAAAGAAAATTTATTTAGAAGTATATCGTAGGAGGACTTCGAACGATAACAGCGATAGTTCATTGAACGCAAGAATTTGCGTTGGACGGATTCTACCTGGTCATGGTATTTAGCATAGAACGGGTTCTACACAGGCGTAGCGTACTCTAATTGAGATCGAATCAGTGAGTTATATAGTAAGAGGTATGAGCCAGGTCTTCTGAACGGAACACTAGCTCGCATTACGGATCCATACATCATAAATGCTTTATTGACAATGTGATTTATATGAACATCAAAGTGTAGTTTAGAGTCTACGTTATATAGATAAATACGTATATATATAAATACTACGTTACGTCGTCTTTCCATCTAGTAGAGGGTCAGAACTACAATGCGCTTTCCAATGCGCGGTCACTCGAGAAATATTAATGTGCCAAGCCCTTTAACTGTAATATTGCAGTTTCAGGGAAATACTATAATAATGTTTGTAGGTGTGGAGTGACCTGAAGAACAACACGAAGAAGAAGGCTCAGCGGCTGGCGCGCGCGCAGGCGGCGGGGGATGTCGGCACTAAGGCGCGCCTCACCAAGCTCGAGCTGCGCGTGCTCAAGATCATGGGCATGGTGAGTGACAGCACCAAAGGGCTCTTTAGTAGTGGTTCTTGTAAAAGAGTTGATAACAAAGTGTCGGATTCGCAGGTGAAGCAGTCAGTGGCCGCGTCGTCCCTGCTGCCGGAGCCGCCGCCCCTGACGGCCGCTCCGACGCCGGCGCCGCCCGCGATGCTGGCCCTCGCGCGCCTCACTCCGTCGCCGCCGCCGCCGGAGGACCTCTTACAGATCAGTATGACATGCTCTCATTAATGACATCCGGTTGAATCACACTCTCGATAACTACAAGTGAATTGAAATCTCCTTTATTGAGCACCAACATAATGAACATCAAATTGAATATAAATTATAGGACATAAAAAGTAAGTGAGTAAAAACCAAGTGACATTACAATCACAGCTGGTGTAGAGACAGCAGCATGCAAACACGCGGCGAGCGAGTAACATTATAAACATTATAAATAACAAAAAATACTAATTAACTAATCAATATTTACAATAAAATATTTTAAAATTCGTCTTATAATAAATGACATGCATTTGGACATCTACCAATAACCTAAAACAATAATAATTTAAAATTACAGAATATGTTATAGATATATAAAAATAAATTATTTTTATATATAAATAAAATAAATAGAAACAATAATTAATTAACGAGACAGTTAAAATAATACAATAGCAATGAATAAAATATCTACAAATAGTTTATAGTTTAGGGTAAAGCTTATCATGAGTAAAATATGCTTTCTTTTTCCATCCCCATCGGCCTTCTCTTCTGCGCGCTATATGGCCTGCCCATTGCCACTTCAACGTGCTAATCCGTCGGGCTATGTCGGTGACTTGAGTTCTCCTACGTATCTCCTCATATCTGATTCGATCCCGTAGAGAAACCCCGAGCATAGCCCTCTCCATAGCTCGTTGAGCGACTCTGAGCTTATTCATAAGGCGAACAGTGAAGAACCACGTCTCAGTTGCATATGTCATCACTGGTAACACACACTGATTGAAGACTTTCGTCTTAAGGCACTGAGGTATGTTGGACGAAAAGACATTGCGAAGTTTCCCAAACGCTGCCCATCAACGAGTTGGATTCGACGATTAACCTCTTTCTCGAAGTTGGACCTACCTAATTGGACTGCTTGTCCTAGGTATACATACGCGTCGACAACTTCAAGAGCCGAGTTCTCAACCATAACTGGGGCAGGCACGACATGGACATTCGACATAATTTTCGTCCATGTTCATTTTAAGCCCTACCCGTTGGGAGACTCGATTGAGGCATTCGAGCATCGTGCTGAGCTCTTCCATCGACTTTGCCATGACCACAATATTGTCGGCAAACCGAAGGTGAGTGACCGTAAGGTTAGTTACGAGAGGTCGTAAACAGTTTCGGAGAGATGACATCTCCCTGTCTTACGCCTCTTTTAAGGGAATCGCCTTCGAGCTCTGTTCTTGTACTTGGACTGACATAGTAGCTTTTTTATACAAACACTCCAACACTTCGATGTACCAATAGTCAATACGGCATCGTTGGAGAGACTCAAGCACTGCACATGTTTCGATCGAATCGAAGGTTTTCTCATAGTCCACAAACGCGAGACATAGCGGCAAGTCATAATCTTCGGTCTTCTTTATGACTTGCCGCAGCGTATGTATGTGGTCTATGGTACTGTAGCCTTTACGGAACCCAGCTTGTTCGGGAGACTGGAAGTCATCAAACCTGCGTTCGAAACGGTTCGTGATGACCCTTGAAAACAGCTTATAAACATGGCTGAAAAGCGAGATGTCTGTAATTCTTAAGCAAGGTGTTGTCACCTTTCTTGAAGAACAGAACCACCACGCCCTCGTTCCATGCTTTTGGCGTCGTACTTTCAAGCAAGGCGGAATTAAAGAGCTTCTGAAGGACTTTAAGTACCGGTGATTCACTTTCAGAAGCTCTGAAGTGATTCCGTCCACACCCGGTGCCTTGTCGTTCTTAAGCTGCTTCAAGGCCATCCTGATCTCATACAGGCTGATGTCCGGAATATCTTCGGTGTAATGTCGGGTCAGTTTGGCTCTTGGGTCGTTGGCCGCACTGCAAACAGGTTTAGTGACCGAATCGTAGAGCCGTCCATAGAATCTTTCGACTTCCCTTAACACTTCCGCTTTACTTGACGTTAAGCTGCCATCTTCCCTCTTCAGCTTCGTCATGCTGCACTGCCCAATAGAATTATCTCTCGCGAACACTTTGGAGCCACATTGATGAGTATCTGCTGCTTATTGCAGCGTTTGACGTGTGGGGTCGGCAAGCACCCCAGGACCCCTTGATCTCTACGAAGCTCGACGTCGAGTCTCAGAACCCCGATGATCTCACACTAGAAGACTCGTTCCTGTACTCCACGCCGAGATTGCCGTCTCCTCAGACCGAGGAGTGCACGGTGCCAGGAGACCGCGCGGCTGAAGGTCCGGCGGAGGAATGGGGAACCTCGCCCAAACCCGATGCCAGGGGACACACAAACACGCGAGGTTAGTACAGGTGACGTAGGTACTATTAGACGGAGTAGTCTTGAATATGATGTAATACCATATAACGATATGCAGGGATAATTGAGGGCTCATTAACTTTGTCAGATTTGAATTTGAAACAACATTTCTCGTTTGGAACGGGGTGGGGCCACTTCGTGATAATCTTATCAAGTTAGGGGTAAGGAAGGGCACGGTTGTGTTGTGTACAAACGCTTGCCACCTGTCGTAGGTGTGGTGGTGCGCAGGCGCAGTGCCCTCTCGCGCGTGCTGCTGGCGCTAAGCCGTGAGCACGCGCGACGCGAGCGCACGCACCTCGCCTTGCGCGCGCGGGAGCTGCGCCTGCAGCGCGGGTGGCAACGGATCTGCGAGCGAGGACTCACGCTTATGGAGAAGTATCTGGACAGGTACGGTAACATACAATTGATTAATATTTTATTCAATATTGGTAAGTGATTTCTTTATTGCACGCAAATTAATGTAGGTAACACATTTTTATCATGTGATTTTTACCTAGCTAATGATTATAACCTGTATCGAGCGTAGGCGTCTGTTATGCCACTTAGTTTTATTCTCTCCACTCTACTCTTTTAGCAAAATGCCAGCGAGAGCGCCCTCGGTTTCGAGAGAGGCCCCAAAGCAGACCCCAGAAAACTTGGAGGAGGTCCCAGAGAACCCGGAGGAGGCCCTGGAGAAATGGGAGGTCCTGGATGAAGAGGAGGCTTCAGTGGAAATCCTAGATGGGTTAGATGAGGCCCCAGAGGAGACGGAACCACATATGCCTCTGGTGCTTCACCCAGAGCGGGTGCTGTGACGTCATCAAGCGCACGCTACTATGCTTTGTCTCGCATGGTACTAACCCTGCCGCGCCGCGCGCGTGACGCGGCATGGTACTAACCCTGCCACTGTGACGCTCACAGTGCGTTAGGTATAGTTAGTTACGTAGGTAGGTGGGTGCCATCTCCGCTAGTTTACTTATTAGGAAGGAAACGAGAGCAAACTAATATTGTAGAAGCGCAAACAAAAGCTTAGATAACTAACATTTATTCTGCATTGTAGGGTTATTAAGTACTAGCTTCCGCCAGTGGCTTGGCACGCCATTGCATGGTTTGTCAATAAAAAGTAACATAATGTGATTAACCAATTACACTATATAATATAATAACACCATATACTATAATATAAAAGGATTAAAAACATTAATTACATAAACCATTGTCAAATTAAAATCTAAATTACAATAAAAATCTACACAGTATACAAATTATTAACAATAAAATGATGATGAATCAATCCGATGGTTGAGAGAGACTACACCTAATCTAGCTATTGTAGAGATTTTTCATAAATGACACACAAGTGTAAATGAGGAGAGAAGTAAATGAACTCGTCAACTTAAACGTGACAAATCCCGAATTTATAATAATGATTTAAATAAATCACGAAAGTTTTCTAAGTTGAATTGACAACTTTTACTTAGATTAGATTAGATACCTAACACTTTTATGCACACCACAAACAACAAAACAATTAAAAATAACAGTATTGAAATGAACGTAGGTCGGTTTGCAATTGACGGTCTTATGGCTAAGCAGCGATCTCTAGCCAAGTATATAATATACCTACGTCATTCATTCTGTAGTTGCCGGAAATTAATGTTCGATAGAAATTACTTTATCGCACAAATTATACAACAAAACATGTTTTTAGGATTCCGTACCTAAAGGGTAAAACGGGACCCTATAACTTAGACTCCGCTGTCTGTCTGTCTGTCCGTCTGTCCATCTTTCACCAGGCTGTTTCTCATGAACCGTGATAGTTAGACAGTTGAAATTTTCACAGATGATGTATTTCTATAGCCGCTATAACAACAAATACTAAAAACAGAATAAAACTAATATTTAAGGGGGGCTTCCATACAACAAACGTGATTTATTGCCGTTTTTATAGATAATGGTACGGAACCTCCTGCTTCCTATTCTGGATTATGCTGACGCCTGCTATCCGGATCTTACCGAGAAACACCTCGGTAAACTAGAGCGCCTTCAGAATGTCTGTATTAGATTTATTTTTGGCCTGCGAAAATATGACCACGTCTCTGATTTTCGCAACAAGCTCAAGTGGTTACCCATTCGCTGCCGCAGGAATACGCATATTCTCTTTCTCTTGTACAGTATAATGTTTAACCCTTCTAGTCCTTCTTATCTCAGAGAGCGCTTTGAGTATCTTCATCAGTCAAATCCTCGAGCCTTGCGCTCCTCTGAGCGCTGAGCTGAGACCTTGCAACTTAAAACTCCTGTACACTCTTCTAACTTTTATGATAAATCATTCACTGTACAAGCTATCCATCTATGGAACTCTCTTCCTCCACACATTAGAACTGCCAAATCCCTTCCCATCTTTAAAACAGTTCTATTTAAACATCTGTCTGCATTACAATGCTGATTTCTCATTTTCTCATCTATCATTAAGCTACTCTTGCTTTTTATTGCACCTATAAGTACTTACTTATAGTATTTTATATAAGTACCTTTTTATTATTAGTATGGAATATTTGTGTACTATGCTATGTTGTTATGTACCTAATCCATTGATGAGTATATATATTTAAATGTGTATATATATATATATACTTATATACATGTATAAGTATGTATATTTATATATTTTGCTTATGTAAGTACACCGTTTATTCAATATTCAATTATTTTTATTAATAGCTACCGTCCTATAAGGTTCTCGTGAAATCCAGTGCACCCAAAGGTTGTCTGGAAGAGATCGCTTTTAGCGATAAGACCGCCACTTGTATTTCTACTTGTATTGTTATTTGTTTTTTTATATTGTTTTTTTAATTTAAGTGTGATTTACAATAAAGCGTTTTCTATCTATCTATCTAACCCTTCGTGCGCGAGTTCGACTCGCACTTGGCCGGTTTAATTTTAATACAATAAAGGCTTGCGTTTGAGCACAATCTCGCCTGATGGCGCGCGATGATGCAGTCTACGATAGATCACGCTTGCCTAGAAGAAACCTGTTCACTCGCGACTGGAATTAAAATATAGACAATTGAAATGAATTGACGGTGTTAAAGCTAAGTAGCGATGTCTGCCTCGCCTGGCCTCGCGATGTCTGCCTCGCCTGGCCTCGCGATGTCTGCCTCGCCTGGCCTCGCGATGTCTGCCTCGCCTGGCCTCGCGATGTCTGCCTCGCCTGGCCTCGCGATGTCTGCCTCGCCTGGCCTCGCGATGTCTGCCTCGCCTGGCCTCGCGATGTCTGCCTCGCCTGGCCTCGCGATGTCTGCCTCGCCTGGCCTCGCGATGTCTGCCTCGCCTGGCCTCGCGATGTCTGCCTCGCCTGGCCTCGCGATGTCTGCCTCGCCTGGCCTCGCGATGTCTGCCTCGCCTGGCCTCGCGATGTCTGCCTCGCCTGGCCTCGCGATGTCTGCCTCGCCTGGCCTCGCGATGTCTGCCTCGCCTGGCCTCGCGATGTCTGCCTCGCCTGGCCTCGCGATGTCTGCCTCGCCTGGCCTCGCGATGTCTGCCTCGCCTGGCCTCGCGATGTCTGCCTCGCCTGGCCTCGCGATGTCTGCCTCGCCTGGCCTCGCGATGTCTGCCTCGCCTGGCCTCGCGATGTCTGCCTCGCCTGGCCTCGCGATGTCTGCCTCGCCTGGCCTCGCGATGTCTGCCTCGCCTGGCCTCGCGATGTCTGCCTCGCCTGGCCTCGCGATGTCTGCCTCGCCTGGCCTCGCGATGTCTGCCTCGCCTGGCCTCGCGATGGAATTATTTATCTTTATTTATTATCACTATCAGTTTTATTTTTATTTGGGACTACATTATCTATGTATACACTTCCGCCCGCGGTTTCGCACGTGTAGTTTGTCATAATCATAATCATTTATTCGCATGAATGTACGTACAATAGTTAGTATGCCAATTATAACATAGGATTCAATTACATTCTGCCTCATCAGGGCGTGCCAAATTCTAATACAAACAATAATAGTAAAAAATATTAATAAAAATGTCAAACTCTACGATAAAACTGAATACAGATATAAAAAATAATATATAATTTCAAACCTGTCAAATTCATACAAAAACCAATAATAATAATGTCAAAATTTCAACTTAAGTATTAAAAATGTCAAATTCTTTAAATAATAATAATGTTAAAATTAATCTTTATAATTTAAATATTCATTCATGTCATAAAAACACTTATCCATTAACCAAAGCTTAAGTTTTCTTTTAAATAATAGAAAAGGCAAGTCCTTGAAACTATTTGGCAATTTGTTGAAGATAGTAATGGAATGATAATAGGCATTCCGCTTAACAAGTTAACAAGTGTCAGTAAACAGTAGGCCGTGTCGCATTCTCAATCCAGGTCATAATCTAATTCTAAACTAAATTTCGGTCCAGTCCATACAGACAGAGCTAATTTCCAATTTATAATACTACTTAGTATGGATAAATTGTTTTTTTGCCATTCTGCTGTTTGATTGCGTCTCTCTCTCTCTCTCTCTCCACTCGAGAACCTAGGTATAGCTAAAATAAAAAGCAAATACTAGTACGACTCTTTTAGTAAATGCAAAAACTAGAAACCAAATAAAAGGCGACCGACGGCGACGGAGGGTTCCGCTAACGCGCCTAAACTAATGTCCGAATAATAACTGAAGGCAATAATGCAGAGTTCAACTTGATCTTGTCTAGCAAACGAAATACCGTAATAAGGTACGATTCATAAAAATAACAAGGTATGGATGCTTACCGAATGTAGCGAACATGAAGTATCAAAAGTAATTGATCACCTCGACCCTAACTCTAGTTCTGGAATAGACTACCAAAACTGGCAAAGAAAATAATAAACCTTATATAAGTACTCACTGAACTAACACGCTGAACCTTTCTGCCTCGACGGCCGTCAGTTGTTCGAGCTATGTGCCGCCCACTGCCACTCCAGCTCGCTAATCCTGTGGCCTATGTCAGTGACTTCTGTTCGTCTATCCATCTATCTTCATATCTTATTCGAAAGACCTGACTTTTATTACCCTGTAAATATGTAAATATCACGTCGCGTAATATAATGTCGCGCTCGCGCGTCGGTCGATTCTGTCGCCTCTTCAGTAATAACAACAATATAATTAAGTACATGTACATACATATTTATAACATCATTTTGTCCACAAAATCCCTACCTAGATAATGTACTTAGGTGTAGTAAGTGTTTCAGCCAACACAATCACGCCATAACCTTAATTAGTACCTATTCACCTAGGTACCTGTGGCGTTTACGAACGAAAGGCGCGGAAAAAAATGACATTAACAGCAGAGATAGATAGTTCAGTAGGAAGAAAAGGCCGCAAGAATTTTTCTCTCGGAAATTCATCAGTAGGTTTCTGGGCTGGATCTCTGGCTCTTCCAGACTCCTTCATCCTCGATTATCAAGCGCGGCCGCCATTGTTATAAATGTTGTTTGTTCGTGGATGCTTCGCTCCCGGCACCGATAAATGATCGAGAACTCTTGTGCATTTGTGAACTTTCTTTGTGAGCTCAATCTTCGTGTATGTACTCGTCAGAGCTGATTATAATAAACAGTTGTGGTAAAACACCGTGTTTCGTGATCCTGCCCACGTGCACTCCCAAATACCTAATCTAAATCATATTTTTAACACTCATTTACCAATCAGCCTTTATTACTGATCATATCCAGCCAAAGGTGGTGTCTTAGTGATTGCTTTTAAAGTGATAAGACCGCCCATTGTACGAATGCTATTTGTGTCTTCTCTGGTGTCGCGGAGACAAACAATTATCTCGGACACGTTCGTTAGTTGTTAGTTGAAGGCACGGACTAGACGAAAGCCGTATCAATTCTATTAGTGCCACTCAATTACCTAGTTAATTATAATTTTCCACAATTGACACAGCTCTTTACTAATTGCAGAAAATACTTGTAAAAACATACCTCCCACCTTTCTTTTCTCCAACCTTGTCTGGAAATTGAATACAATTAATACCTACTGACTTCTTAAGTAGCATTGTGACAATGCTACTTCAGCTACCTATTAAACAGTTTTATAATAGAAGTAAAAAAAAACAATTGTATTGTGGGTTCATTAGAGCATCGTCTAGCTAGCTAGAGTAGGTAACCCCTTATCGACTGCACTGAACCAGTTCCCGCCGCGCGCGCTGCTGCGCGACGAGGAACGGGACTCCGCGACACGACGCGACACTATGCCCCGCATCCAGTGCCACAACAACATTTATATAATTACCTATTAGCTGCCGTCCGCGCCTTCGCACGCGTCCATTGTCAATAAACATCTCCCTCAGCGCAATCGGAAAAAAGTAGCATACCTATGTCTCAATTCCGATCATAATCTATCTTTATAGGTAGGTACTTAACAAATTACATCAAAATCGGTCCAGCCGTTTAGTCGTGAAAACTTAACAAACAGACGAGACAGAGTTAGTTTCGAATCACACTAATATTATAAATGTGAAAGTTTGGATATTTCTTTATTTTTTTGTCTGTTTGTTACCCAACCACGTCGTAATGGCTTAACAGATTTCTATGAAATTTGGTGTTTGTATAAATACGGCATTTATCACCAGTGATCGGAGTAGGTAGAGCTATTTTGTGTACTTGCCATATGGATATTCCCAAAATCCCGGGATTTGCTTTTTAAGTAGAAATATAATAAAAAGCTATTTACGCCTTAAGCAGTAATGAAATACACTTCCTCTCCGACGGGCAAGTATAAGGACGGATTTAAGGATAGTATACTAAATAGATGTAACAATTTCTTATATTCATACAAGACTCAACAATCATATAACATTATCATTCTGAAGTTATACAAGAACATATTACCATACAAATTATTTGTTCCTCAAAAAATTAAAATATACAAACAGAACAAGCTATATGTATTTACAATAAAATCCTGATTAAATAGATCAACACGTTAAACAAGAAAAAATAAAGAAACGAAGACATAAAGCTACCTGATGACGTACAAAGTATTTTCAAGTTTTGGTACCAACATCAGGTCAATGTTGTGAGATGGTCGGGCGCCTACTCGGAGCCGTACAGTTTGGAGTGCGGGGTGAGGCAGGGGGGGCTCACCTCACCCAAGCTGGTGAAGAATGAGAATGAATGGTCTTTCAGGCCAGGGGTCGCCAATGTCCGTCGCTAATACCTACCATCAAATTGTATTGTACGCCGCTGAAGCGAGTTGATCAATTTAAATACCTTGGACATTGGATAACCTCTGACCTGAAAGACGATGTAGACATTGAGAGGGAGCGGAGGGCGTTGTCTGTAAGAGCAAACATGATTGCCCGCAGGTTTGCTCGTTGCTCCACTGATGTCAAAATCTGCCTATTCCGAGCCTACTGTACTAGTTTCTACACGAGCAGCCTGTGGGTTAATTATACGCAAAAACAGTACAGCGCCCTACGCGTACAATACAACAACGCGTTCAGGGTGCTGGTTGGGCTGCCCCGGTTCTGCAGCGCGTCGGGGATGTTCGCCGAGGCGCGAGTGGACTGTTTCTACAGCACCATGCGCAAGCGGTGCACATCCCTGGGGCGCAGAATTCGGGCCAGCTCCAACGGTATACTGAATACGTTCGCAAACAGGTTCGACTGTGAGCATCTAAACCATTGTTGTATGGTACATGCGCAGTACCTACACTAGATGCTCACATACCACATATATTTTTTTTTTCTGACATATATTGTTATTTAATTGTTGTTATGTCACAATTGTACTAACCATTTGACATGTATAATTAAGTTTACTAACAAATATGGATTTTTGACATCTGAAAATAAATGAATTGATTAAACAATAATTTACTTATTCAAACAAAAAATGTCATTCTTGGAGAATTTGAAGAAAAATTGTCAAACAATGAAGTAAATGATGAAATTTTGTCTACAAATTTGTTCCACTAACATCCACAGACGTCGAACGCTCCTTTTCTTTTTACATCTAACACCCATTTATATGTAGAAAAGGAGCGTTCGACATCTGTGGATGTCAGTGGAACTAATTTATATGACAAAATTTCATCATTTACTTCATTTTTTGTAAATTTTTCTTCAAATCTTCTGAGGATATCAATGTCAGGATTCCTATCCAAAACTTTTTAAATTTTTATTTTTATTCTATCAGAATCACACTCATTTAAAGCAGCACTGACTTGATCAAAAGCCAAAAATGAGTCGCTTAATGTTAAACTTCGTTTCTGCAACTCTTTTAATGAAAGTAAAATAATCGTATAATGATTTTCTATATACACTAATTGATTCCGAAGATTCTCTTTTTCTAAAATATTTTTCGCATTTCGTATTGCCATTGATTCAAAGCTGTTTAATCGAGAAACAACATGCATTATTTCTTCATAATATTTTCTATAATACGATGCAGCTTCAAGCCAAGTGCCCCATCTTGTTATCACTGGTTGTGGTGAAAGAGGTAAATTTGGATACATATCTTTCAATAATTTTATGCTGCGGGGGGCTTTTAAAAATATTTTTTTACATTTGATATTAACATATCTACATAATGGTACTCTAACCGTATCTGTTCTGATACGCGATGAAGAGCGTGTGCCAAACAGATAACATGTTTTAATTGAGGTAAAACAATTTTCAAATTTCGCCCCGCAGACAACATGTATGCTACACTATCAGTACATAATACTAAAACATTATCAACTTTTCTTTCAAAGTTGTCTTTCCAAATGTTTTTTAAACATTCGATTACAAAATTTGAAATGGTTTGGCCATTGACCACCTCGAGCATTTTACATGCGATTAAATAAGGTCGATCAGAAAAGTTTTCACTTAAAGGCTTTACCAAGAAATGCACAATATAGCGACCTAAAAAGTCAGTTGTCTCATCTATCGATATCCAAAGTTTCTCATCTTTAACGTTTTCTTAGATGGAGGCAATTTTATTTTTATAAAATTTGTCCTAATATACTTTTCGTAATTGTGACTCGTCAGGCAGTTTTTTGTTATTGCAATTACAACAGCAAACACCACACATGTATTTTTGGAAAAAATCTTTGAAGGCATTATTTTTCATTTACGACCAGGGGATGTTATAAAGAATTAAAAACTTAATAAGGTCAAAATAAAATTCTTCTTGAGGCCGTTTGTATGTTCCTCGACGTTGGGCACCTTCAATATGTCGATTGACATTAGATTTTTTTACTCATAAATGGCTTTCACACTTGGTGCAGTAAATAGTACAGCTAGCAGCGTCAAAAATCAGCTCAGGATAGTCGCGTATCCACTTTTCAACTGTTTCAGGCTTGACAGAACTTGACGCCATGTCGAAGTATTTCACCTGAATCAAAATGTCGTTAAATTAGAAATGCTGAGTAGTCACATCAACACTAAGTGGTAAAAATATACTGATCTGTTCAAAAAACAAAACTAGTAAAAATATGTATTCTTAGTGCAAGTTTAAAAATGCAAAGGCAATTAAAACTTTTTAATATACGCTAAGAGAGGGTACGGTTAATTTGCACGCTAGTAGTATACTCATTTCAAAATCAGATCGTATATGTACGAACTTCAAATATCTCAGTGTATGACTCCTGCGCTTTATCGTATAGTTAATTAATAAATCCTATTAATAAGTTTTAAGTTAATATTAACACGTGTGTGACGTTTAGCTAACAAGAAAAAGCTTTGCATTTTGCACGAATAACACTGTATTTTCTGTTTGTATTCAAAAAGTTATTTATTGGTTTGACTTAAGGCAAGCTTTTTTTCTCTTAACTTTTCTGCAACTTTTCTTTTATTTTTATACATTAGTCCATTAATACATTAGTTTTAGTAAATATTTTACTTTTTTACAAAAAAATCAAACTTACCAAGTTAGTAGGTATTCTATAAAATAACTCCAAACAACCAATCCAAAAAGGTCAAATTATAGTCCATAAATGCTGGCCGAAGTCGTAGTAGCAAGGAGGTTCCAAAATCCAGTATACAAGCCAGGGCCAAAAGAAATTCACCTCATAACAAAACACAAAAGGAAGCAAACAAGCGCACTCTAAGAACCGAAGTAATCGAGTGAGACATTTGACAACAAGTTACTGTCGGTAAACCATTGAATAGTAGTGGTGCAGAAAGAGACAAAACAGGTGCGTCGCTCCGACAGAAACACCCCGCTATTGTTTTCGTTATCGGCGTATGCGGCTATATCACGAGTTTCAACAAAGCGGCAACGTGTTGCTGATGTAAAATTTACAACGTCGCTCGGGCGCTTATTGGCTTACAGAAACTGTTTTTAATACTTATTGATAAAAATAATTATCCCGGATAAATCCGGAAAATTCCGGAGGATTAGTAGGAATCTAATGGAATATCCATATTAACATCAATGTTTGCGGTCAATGAACCTAAATAGCTCTACCTACTCCGATCACTGTTTATCACGTACCGTCTTATTGGTGTTTCAAACGACATTGTTTCGGTGCAATTCGTGAACCTTCATCAGGGTGAGTGCGATCCGCTCCGAATAAGCAAGTCTCGAGACGTTATTCGGAGCGAATCGCCCACACCTTGATGAACTGAGTAATAGTGTTCTGTGCTGATGAAGGTCCACGAATTGAACCGAAACATTGTCGGTCGAATCACCGATAAGACGGTACGTGATAAATCCCGTATTTATAATAATGAAATTTGGTGTCTTGATAGATTATGACCTGTATTCAAACATAGGCAACTTTTTGTTAACAAACAACGCGTGCGAAGCCGCTGGCGGAAGCTAGTTTATAAGCTAGCTGTTGCCCGCGACTTTGTACGCGTTACACTACTAAATGTGTAGGTAACCTAGAAATAAAGCTAACTCGCTGTTGCAACTTGACATTTTTATCCCATGGGACCTGTGTGTGTTAATCCAGGTTATAATCTATGTACATACTAAATGTCATCGAAATCGTTTAAGCCGTTAGGACGTGATTTAGTAACAAACAAACAAAAAAACAAACATCCAAACTTTCGCATTTATTGTATTCATTTATTTCAGATAATCATATTCCATAACCACAATAAATTATATCAAATTAAATCAAATCAAATTAACTTATGTAGGTACCTACAATCAAAACAAATTATATCAATATTATACGAGGGCTGCTATTTATGTATCCGGAATAAAATAAAATAACTATCATTGACTGTTAAATATGGTTTTATTGCTTTTCAAAATATTCGCCATGATGATCAATGCACTTTTGCATTCGGTGAAACCAGTTTTCATAGCACTTTTTCCAATCGGAAGACGGTATCTCCAAAACATGATTTTTGAATGCCTCAACGGCTTCTTCTCGGGTTGAAAATCGTTGACCACGTAATTTATTCTTCACGGTTGGGAATAAAAAGAAGTCGTTGGGTGCCAAATCAGGGCTATATGGCGGATGACCCGTTAATTCCACCGTTTCACCCTCCAAATATCGGGTCGTTTCACCCGAAGTGTGACAGCTTGCATTGTCGTGATGGAGAATGATTCTGCGTTGTGGATTATTCTTCCTGATTTCTGCAAAGACTTCTGGCAAACAAATGGTCGTGTACCACTCTGAATTAATAGATTTTCAATTTTCTATGGGTACAGTAGCCACGTGTCCATCTATACCAAAAAAACAGGCGACCATTTGCTTCAAAGTGCTTTTCGCACGAGCAACTTTTGTTGGGTTCGGCTCATGTTGGAAGACCCAAACTGTTGACTGTTGCTTAGTTTCGGGATCATATGCATAAATCCAGGATTCATCACCTGTGTAGATATTATATACCGCTTTTGATGCACCACGATTGTATTTTTTTATCATTTTTTTGCACCAATCGACACGAGCCTGTTTTTGATCTATTGTCAAGTTGTGCGGTATCCAACGCGAACAAACTTTTTTTGCAGCCAAGTGTTCGTGTAATATCTTATGTATACTCGTCATACTAATGCCTAAGATCGCCTCTATCTCTCGATATGTCACATGACGATCTTGCATTATTAGTTTACGCACTGCGTCGATGTTTCGTGGCACAACAACTGATTTAGGCCGACCATCTTTAATTTCGTCCGTGAGCATACGACGTCCACGATTAAACTCACTAAACCAGTGATACACAGTAGTCTTCGATGGTGCTTTATCCCCAAAAGTCGAACTGAGTTGATCGATACACTGCTGTTGAGTTAGACCACGTCGAAAATCATAAAAAATCATCGCACGAAAATTTTCTCGAGATAAATCCATTGTGATAATGACACGCAATTTTTGAAATCGCGCCACACAATGAAAACAATTGACAGACGGACGAAATAACCTGCATTCTACAGCCAAAGAGTTCCATTTTCAAACGTAATAATTTCTTTTTAAATATTATTTATGCAGTGGCCAGTTCCGGATTCTTAAATAGCAGCCTATGTAATAAGAGTAGGTAATAAATGTGACAAATAAATGAAAATTAAAATGATGCATCGCTTTATACGTAATGTAAGTGTGACTAGTAAGGAAGGAGTGCGGGTTTCTTATCTGTATGCAAAAGCTTCTGCCTGCGATAAGTTCTGGAATACGCATTCCAGAACGAACGTTCTGGAATGACTGTGGGCCCGTTTCCAGCAAAGCGAGGAGAGGAGATGAGTGAAATCCACCAATAGTAACGCCCGCCGCGCAGAATGCGTGCTTCCAGTAGGTACTTCCATTCTCATGTTCTGCGACTAGGTACGTACTAGCAGGTACTAGGTAGGTACTGGGATTGTTGACGCGTGACGGCGCGGCTTGATGTTTGCGAATTACGGTAAGGTACGAATTTTCACATCTCTCCGATTCACTTTGCTAGAAACCGCTCCTAAGCATTGAAGAAACATTTCCTTGAAAACGGTATATGCATCTACACTTGAGTGCCAATTCATACGCATGCGCATAGTGGTTGAACACGGGCCTAGGATCCCCTGGCGCGGGTCGCGGGTATGAGGAACTACGACTACCACATGACACAACATTCATATGCATGCGCATAGTTGTTGAACACGGGCCTAGGATCCCCTGGCGCGGGTCGCGGGGGAACTACGACCACCACATGACACAACATTCATACGCATGCGCATAGTTGTTGAACACGGGCCTAGGATCCCCTGGCGCGGGTCGCGGGGGAACTACGACCACCACATGACACAACATTCATACGCATGCGCATAGTTGTTGAACACGGGCCTAGGATCCCCTGGCGCGGGTCGCGGGGGAACTACGACCACCACATGACACAACATTCATACGCATGCGCATAGTTGTTGAACACGGGCCTAGGATCCCCTGGCGCGGGTCGCGGGTATGAGGAACTACGACCATCACATGACACAACATTCATACGCATGCGCATAGTTGTTGAACACGGGCCTAGGATCCCCTGGCGCGGGTCGCGGGGGAACTACGACCACCACATGACACAACATTCATACGCATGCGCATAGTTGTTGAACACGGGCCTAGGATCCCCTGGCGCGGGTCGCGGAGGAACTACGACCACCACATGACACAACATTCATACGCATGCGCATAGTTGTTGAACACGGGCCTAGGATCCCCTGGCGCGGGTCGCGGGGGAACTACGACCACCACATGACACAACATTCATACGCATGCGCATAGTTGTTGAACACGGGCCTAGGATCTCCTGGCGCGGGTCGCGGGTATGAGGAACTACGAACACCACATGACACAACATTCATACGCATGCGCATAGTTGTTGAACACGGGCCTAGGATCCCCTGGCGCAGGTCGCGGGGGAACTACGACCACCACATGACACAACATTCATACGCATGCGCATAGTTGTTGAACACGGGCCTAGGATCCCCTGGCGCGGGTCGCGGGTATGAGGAACTACGACCACCACATGACACAACATTCATACGCATGCGCATAGTTGTTGAACACGGGCCTAGGATCCCCTGGCGCGGGTCGCGGGTATGAGGAACTACGACCACCACATGACACAACATTCATACGCATGCGCATAGTTGTTGAACACGGGCCTAGGATCCCCTGGCGCAGATCGCGGGGGAACTACGACCACCACATGACACAACATTCATACGCATGCGCATAGTTGTTGAACACGGGCCTAGGATCCCCTGGCGCGGGTCGCGGGTATGAGGAACTACGACTACCACATGACACAACATTCATACGCATGCGCATAGTTGTTGAACACGGGCCTAGGATCCCCTAGCGCAGGTCGCGGGTATGAGGAACTACGACCACCACATGACACAACATTCATACGCATGCGCATTGTTGTTGAACACGGGCCTAGGATCCCCTGGCGCGGGTCGCGGGTATGAGGAACTACGACTACCACATGACACAACATTCATACGCATGCGCATAGTTGTTGAACACGGGCCTAGGATCCCCTGGCGCGGGTCGCGGGTATGAGGAACTACGACCACCACATGACACAACATTCATACGCATGCGCATAGTTGTTGAACACGGGCCTAGAATCCCCTGGCGCGGGTTGCGGGTATGAGGAACTACGACCACCACATGACACAACATTCATACGCATGCGCATAGTTGTTGAACACGGGCCTAGGATCCCCTGGCGCAGGTCGCGGGGGAACTACGACCACCACATGACACAACATTCATACGCATGCGCATAGTTATTGAACACGGGCCTAGGATCCCCTGGCGCGGGTCGCGGGTATGAGGAACTACGACCACCACATGACACAACATTCATACGCATGCGCATAGTTGTTGAACACGGGCCTAGGATCCCCTGGCGCGGGTCGCGGGTATGAGGAACAACGACCACCACATGATACAACATTCATACGCATGCGCATAGTTGTTGAACACGGGCCTAGGATCCCCTGGCGCAGGTCGCGGGGGAACTACGACCACCACATGACACAACATTCATACGCATGCGCATAGTTGTTGAACACGGGCCTAGGATCCTCTGGCGCGGGTCGCGGGTATGAGGAACTACGACTACCACATGACACAACATTCATACGCATGCGCATAGTTGTTGAACACGGGCCTAGGATCCCCTGGCGCGGGTCGCGGGTATGAGGAACTACGACCACCACATGACACAACATTCATACGCATGCGCATAGTTGTTGAACACGGGCCTAGGATCCCCTGGCGCGGGTCGCGGGGGAACTAAGACCACCACATGACACAACATTCATACGCATGCGCATAGTTGTTGAACACGGGCCTAGGATCCCCTGGCGCGGGTCGCGGGTATGAGGAACTACGACCACCACATGACACAACATTCATACGCATGCGCATAGTTGTTGAACACGGGCCTAGGATCCCCTGGCGCGGGTCGCGGGTATGAGGAACTACGACCACCACATGACACAACATTCATACGCATGCGCATAGTTGTTGAACACGGGCCTAGGATCCCCTGGCGCGGGTCGCGGGTATGAGGAACTACGACTACCACATGACACAACATTCATACGCATGCGCATAGTTGTTGAACACGGGCCTAGGATCCCCTGGCGCGGGTCGCGGGTATGAGGAACTACGACCACCACATGACACAACATTCATACGCATGCGCATAGTTGTTGAACACGGGCCTAGAATCCCCTGGCGCGGGTTGCGGGTATGAGGAACTACGACCACCACATGACACAACATTCATACGCATGCGCATAGTTGTTGAACACGTGCCTAGGATCCCCAGGCGCGGGTCGCGGGGGAACTACGACCACCACATGACACAACATTCATACGCATGCGCATAGTTGTTGAACACGTGCCTAGGATCCCCTGGCGCGGGTCGCGGGGGAACTACGACTACCACATGACACAACATTCATACGCATGCGCATAGTTGTTGAACACGTGCCTAGGATCCCCTGGCGCGGGTCGCGGGGGAACTACGACCACCACATGACACAACATTCATACGCATGCGCATAGTTGTTGAACACGTGCCTAGGATCCCCTGGCGCGGGTCGCGGGGGAACTACGACCACCACATGACACAACATTCATACGCATGCGCATAGTTGTTGAACACGTGCCTAGGATCCCCTGACGCGGGTCGCGGGGGAACTACGACTACCACATGACACAACATTCATACGCATGCGCATAGTTGTTGAACACGTGCCTAGGATCCCCTGGCGCGGGTCGCGGGGGAACTACGGCCACCACATGAGACAACATTCATACGCATGCGCATAGTTGTTGAACACGTGCCTAGGATCCCCTGGCGCGGGTCGCGGGGGAACTACGACCACCACATGACACAACATTCATACGCATGCGCATAGTTGTTGAACACGTGCCTAGGATCCCCTGGCGCGGGTCGCGGGGGAACTACGACCACCACATGACACAACATTCATACGCATGCGCATAGGTGTTGAACACGTGCCTAGGATCCCCTGGCGCGGGTCGCGGGTATGAGGAACTACGACCACCACATGACACAACATTCATACGCATGCGCATAGTTGTTGAACACGGGCCTAGGATCCCCTGGCGCGGGTCGCGGGTATGAGGAACTACGACCACCACATGACACAACATTCATACGCATGCGCATAGTTGTTGAACACGGGCCTAGGATCCCCTGGCGCGGGTCGCGGGGGAACTACGAGCACCACATGACACAACATTCATACGCATGCGCATAGTTGTTGAACACGGGCCTAGGATCCCCTGGCGCGGGTCGCGGGGGAACTACGACCACCACATGACACAACATTCAGCTTGAACAATTATTATCCATTCTTCTGGCGCCAATAAAGGTAATTAATTACATTATGCTATTGGTTACCTACACCTAGGTATCAGCACTGAGAAATAATAAACAAATGGTTATTAGGAAGATTCTCATTAGATATTTAACAAATTAGTTCGAGCTTTTCTTGGAAAGAATGTAGGTAGATATGTTGCATTATCTGGTTGGCGCTGAAACGCGCGATGCATATAACGGGACTCTCGCAGTAGGTACATAGCTAGTACATACCTACATAGGTGCGGAAGTGGAATGCCCCCCCCCCCTGCCAGCACGCCAGCTCCCCTTCCCCTCGACCAGCTGACCCCGATGTTCCGGTCCATCTCTCCGCGCGCGTCAGCCAGCTTACTGCAAGACGATATATTATACCTAATCGATGGACCTATGTATATAAGAATAAGATGGAGGGATTGACTCTAAGAGGTGACGACGATTTCAATCATTCTGTGCACTTTCGGGTCAAACATCCGTTGCCTTGCCTTATTCACCTATTTTAGACGCCATAATCCAATTCAAGTACCTAATTGAAACGTTTATGTACCTACCTACCTATACCTACGTACGTTAAAGATAGGTAAGTCGTTATACGAGTACTTAGGCGACAATACCACACATTTAAAGTAGTTATGAACAAAGCAAATTACCTTCTCCTTTTACATTTCAATTTTGAAAAATGAAGTGTATTTTCATACTCAGAATCACTCCTTTCTCATTAAAAAAAACATAAATTCCGAATGATCCTGCGTACCTACAAGTAGGAAAACGTTGGTGGTATCCAACAAAAGACCGGTAACGCAATGAACAAGCAAAACACGACATGAGTCAAAAACTAAATGTGACGCACTGATGCTCAAACAACATTCACGCTTAGACAGGACGGGATTGTTATCTCTGATTATTAGATTAAGTATACTGATCATCTGTCCAACAACAGTAGCAGGTACGCCGCCGCCTGTGACGATGACGTATCCACTACAGATGGATCGTCCGCGCGTCGCGTCGCGTCATGGCATGGTCTCACGTGCGTGCCCCATCCGGGCGGGCTCCTTCCGCAATCCTACCAAGGTTTGTTGGATCAGCTTACTTACTACTATTTACGTTTCTACGCATTCTTATCTAACTGTATTACTCGTGCGCGATAACTTGGGACCTGCTAGGAATGCGACTCCCCGACCGCTTCCCCTGCACTTCCCCGATGGCGCACGTATTGTACCGTTCGCATCATTATTTTTTACTAGGGTTTTTAGTCTCGTACTGGCCTACGTCACGTAACGACGCGCTCTGGAATTCTTTTAGTTTTCGTTTGTGTTTTTGTTTTGTGGTCTGAAAAAAGAAGTCAACCATGTGGACAGGCTTCGACAAAAGTATTGGGACGATGACCTCTTACAAGAGACGAATGAATCGCAATTAATTGTAAATTTATCGGATACCTCTTCGTCAAGTGATTATAGTGAGACTGAGGACGAAGAACAACCTCTAGAAGGCATAAATCCACTAAGTAGTGACGAAGATGAGATAATGTAAATAATAGATAAAATAAATGTATAAACTTAAACATTGTATTTTTATTTCATTCAAAAAGTGTAAAAAAGATTAGATAAAAAGCAGCGTCCTCCCTGAGTAACATAATAAATTAGGTTAAAAAAACAAAGACGAAGCCGCGGGCGGCTGCTTGTAATGTTCGCTTTTTTGCGGGCGGTACCAACACGCCAATATGACGTCACCGCGCTCAGGTCCCAACTTATCGCGCACGGGTAATACCTACCTATGTGCTAATTGATCGAGCGAAGCGACATCTCTAAATCAACTTAGGCAAATCCGCGTTGTATGGATGTATGTATGTTTGTCCGAGGATAACTTTCGTAACGTTGATCATCATCGTGAAATTTAATACATAAGTAGGTAGTGATGGCACATTTTTGGTGTGACTAAATGAGCTAAACATGTAAAGGGGTTGTTGAGATATTGGTGTTCAAGAGAGGTAAAAAAAAATGAAAATGAGGCTATCAGGTCAAGTGTAACGTCAAATGAAAGGTATTCATTAGTACCTTTAGACTCCGTTTTTCGTAAATGCTTTAGATATAGTTTTTGAGTGATTTTATTAGCCATGATAAAAACGAAACTTTGACAAAATTCACAAGGTACACAAGTGACCCCACAGTGCTGTAATTTGGTATGCGTGTAGCATAAGTGACACAAATATAGGCAAAAGAAAATCCAGAATAACTGCAATTTGTACCCCAAAAAAAGTAACCACAAAATGAACTCCCGTTACCTGTAATTTGAATGAAACTGTAGGTCAAGATAATTGGTTGTTTTTTCGGGGCACTATTTTGTGAACACTTACAAATCTAGTATATTATGATACAAGTGAGCTAAGTTGCTCAATATACACGAGGCTGTGGTTTGCAGCCCGAGCCGTAGGCGAGGGCGTAAATCAGCCGAGTGTCTAGTGAGCTACTTGCTCACGAGTTTCATACGCACTTTTTCAACACACTTGCGAGAAAAAAACAAATATGTATTGCATAAATCGTTTAATTATTAAAACAATTGGTGAATGTACAATTTTCAAAACGATATTGGATTGTGTTTGATGGCGATTTCACAGTTTGTGTTACATTGGTACTTGCCACTTATTTAGTATCTTCATTTACTTCTTGTTTAAATGTCGGCGACAAAGGTAATTTATACAAATTACTGGAAGGAGAAGGCACCAAATAACTCATGCTACGAGATGTACATGATTTTGGGTTACAGTAGGTAAGTTTTGATATCAACACAATGTTTGAGCTTAACCATGCTTCTTAACATGAAATAGATGCACCACAGGGAGCTGGGTTTGTATGTATTGGCGAGTTCAAAGAAATACGCCAAAACACATTTTGAGAAAATGACTGGGTTTTTTTGTTGCTTTTCCATTGTATGAAACTAGCGTAAGCAGCTAAGTACTTTTCTCTAAATGTTGCAGGTATTAGTCTTTCATTTGCATTTTGTGCTGCATTTAGTATTTCTGGCGGGGTTAAATCTATCAATCGTTAATCTTCTTTACTAAAACTTGACATTTTTACAATTATTAACCACACGGCAACAAATGCGATACAAACAAATGAAAGGGAAATGGCTCGCAAGTTTTTTTTTTTGCACGCGCCAACTGTGAGTTGATTGATTACATATAGCCATACAGCCTACTTCAAAATTACAATTTTAGTGATAAAATTCAAATATTTTATAACAAATTATTGTGAATTATAAGTAATTTGATGATAATAAATGTTTTTTCGTCATAATTAGGGATACTTACATTTATTTATTCCAAAAATGTAATAGGATTTTCAGCGCCTTAAAACCTCTTTGTTGTTACAAAAACTGTATTACCCGGTTAAATTGAAAATGCTGTTTACTCGCATGTAATTTGCAGTTAAGTACTAACTTAACTTTGTAGGGATAATTCTAACTGATAAATTATTACGCACGCGTGTGTTATAAACGTAAACTAAATAACGTAACTATAAACTAAAAATAGTAACTCGCGAGCTCTCAGTTCGGGATGTACCAGAACCACTAGTAATTTAGTTTGAAAAGATAAGGCGCGCATTGTCCACGTTTGTGGATTTCAGTATTGATTTTTTTTTTCTTTAACCCCGCTTAATGGGGGGTGGAGGGGGGGGGGGCAGGAAGCAGACGAAGAATATTTAACTATTCATATTCTTTTCTTCTATCATTATCTATTTCTTTTAAATCTTTTTCTTTGATTAGCTGGAGTCTTCCTTTCGTAAAAGTCCCATTAGGAATATTGTGGCAGCCTTGTTTCTTTCGGCGTGGACACATTGAGGAACATGCGGGCGCGCGGCCACGATACTCCATTCTGTGATGTCATGTGTGATGTGTGAGATCGTCGTAAAACATTTGATTTACTCAACAATAACTCTCCCGACACGGGCTGACCAGTGCCGTAATTAGCCTTTTATGCGCCCGGTGCGAGCTGCTATAACTGCGCCCGGTGTGAGCTGCTATAACTGCGCCCTTGAAATATTTTCTATTCATAACCGGTTCTGACAATAAAATGGATGAAAAATAAATCTATCATCCAAAAACTAAGTTTTTGTAAACTTAATTTTAAGTACTTGGTAAATTGCGTTTATAAATTAGGTGACACGTATATAAATAAATAAATAATATTAGGTTGGGGAAAAAGTTTCTTCGCATTATTTAAGAAAATTCAAAACATTTTTTAATATAGTTTATTTACATTTAACTAAAGTATGTAGGTACCATTTTGTTCGATAACTTTTTGCCATCTTGTAGGTAGGGACATGATCCCATTGCTATAGAAATTTTGGGGCTTCTGATCAAAATACCGCGACAAGTAGTTTTGGCAGTCCTCTCGTGATGTTAACCTGACACTGCCTAAAGAATTCTGAAGAGACCGAAACAAGTAGAAATCAGAAGGTGCAAGGTCAGGACTATACGGCGGATGCATTAACACCTCCCAGCCAAACTCTCTTAATTCTTTCTGAGTGGCTAAAGATGTGTGAGGTCTAGCGTTATCATGATGAAAAACCACACCCCTTCTGTTGATTAATTCCGGCCGCTTTCTCTCAACTTCTTGCTATACTGCGAACAACTGATGAGATTAAATCTCATCAGTTGTTCGCAGTATAGTTCAGAATCGATGGTCCTGCCTGGTGGCTCATAATGAATAATGCCTTTCCAATCCCACCACACACACAGCATCACCTTGTTGCGAGTTAACCCGGGTTTCGCCACAGTCTGTGAAGCCTGACCGGCCTTTGACCACGACTTTTTTCGCACGTTCTTATCGTACGTGATCCACCTTTCATCACCAGTTATCAGCTTTTTCAAAAAGGTTTGGTTTCATTACGTCGTAATAAAGAATCACAAATGAGTACACGGTTCAGTTTCTTTCAGTGAGCTCGTGGGGTACCCAAATATCGAGCTTTTTTGTGTACCCAGTTTTTTTCAAATGCGCCAAAACGGTTTTGTGGTCAATGCCCAGTTCTTCAGCTACGTCGTAACTACTGATTTGCCGATCTTGCTCCACTTTTTAAAAAATGGCATCAATTTTATCCGTAATAGGGCGACCAGAGCGACGTGTATCTTTGACATCAAAATTTCCGGATTGAAAACGCTTAAACCAAATTTGTGCTACTCCCACAGATACTGCACTAGATCTATAAACATCGCAATTTTTTTTCGCGGCTTTCGTTGCAGTTTTACTTTTATTGTAGTAAAATTTTAAAATGTATCGAATATTTCTTCATTAGATTCACTCATCTTTACAGTACAAAAAACAAATAAAAATCACACATTTTCCTAATTTGTATTTGGAATTATCTTCTTTAAAATTTAAACTTTGAATGATACCAAAACCAGCCAGATACAAATAGTATAGCCAAAGAGATTTTATTACAAGTTCATACATACTATAATGCGAAAAGACTTTTTCCCCAACCTATTAGGTATTGTTAGTGGCCCTGGTCTGGTTATTTCTCCGCCCCTCCAGGATCTGCGCCCTGTGCCTGGGCACCGCCGGCACTGCCCTAGTTACGGCACTGGGGCTGACCTCTCGAATCATCGGGATTACTGATGGATGAGTTAGCGAACATTTCAAATATTATTATTAGGTACTAATAAATCTTTATTTCAGGCACCAAAAGAAAAGTAGAAGATGTTAGAAAACTTAATTGTACGGCCCATATACACACATACCTATACACCTATACACCTTATTGACTGACATAGGTAGGTACATACCTATTATAATAAGTAAGTACCTAGTAGATACCTAGGTAGGTACTTAAAACTATTTGCTGACACGTAAAGTGAACGCATTATTCACGTTTTGGATATCCATGGTGATGTTGTCGAATCATCAATAGCTTTCAACTGATATGATTGATGGCAACTGGCAAAGTATAATTTATATACTTAGTAAGCGTGTATTAGTAGCGTTAGGTATATTAAATTAGTGGGTGCGAGCCTTGAGCCTGATTGTCCGTTAGAATGTCCGGCCTCAATCACTAATGCCCAAACTCAATAGCCTCACCTCGCTGCGCGCCTGCATAAACTACCTAGGTACTTACCTACTTTTACGATAACACAAGGAATTCTCCTAAAAAACAAATTACCTATTTGTTACCCAATCGATGCCTTGCTATTAGCCCAACCTGGCTGGTGACTAATAGCACCTCTAGGTATATCACCGTCATTTGAATAGGAATGAATCACTGCTATATACTATGAAGTTTAGGCCAGGGGCGTAGCTACCGCCGTATCAATTATACGGGGCCCCCGGGCCACGGGGGCCCCCAAAGTGTGTAAGGAAAAAGAATAAAAACTTTCTAATTTATTTTATTTTACAAATGACAAAATTCTATAAAGCAATTCCTTTTTTTCCCGCCTTAAGCGTGCGTTCAAAAGTTGGCAACACTACATCGTTATGGCGGGCTGCGGGACTTCCCCGTTTTACTTACTTCATCTTCAACTCAGCGGGGAATCCCCGGGAATCCTTCATCGATATCGCGATGTACGTGTACGTTGTTGTACTTTGCATTGGATGTTAAACCACGGAGTGCAGTGCACTGTTTATTTACGCGCTTTATATAAATGTGCATTACATTGTAATTCAGTACAAACAATATTGTTCTTCTGGTTTAGCAGTATTAGTAACGATTTGTAAAAGAAATGAGTGAAAGGAAAAGAGATTATCCCAGCGGCGCTGAGAAAAGAAAAATTAAACAGAAAAGGGACGAGGTTATAAAAAAAGTGCCCAAAATTTCTTCATTTTTTCAGAGACAAGATACTGTGAGTGATTTAGATTGGAAAGGTAAGTACTACACTACTACCCAACCCATTTATTAGGGGCCCGTAGTGATAAACAAGGAAATCTTTTAATTTCGGTCTGTCCATCTGTCCGTCACAAAAAGTTGTCTCCCCCCTCGATTTTCACAATTATACTGTTTTTAGGGTTCCGTGCCTTGATTAAAAAAAACAAAATTCTAACTTATCTATAGGATCGATTTGTTTTGTTGTTTGTTTATCAGTCCGTATCGTATCGTTAATTGCGTGTTGAGAACTTCAGATGTGCAGACTCGCTTTCGGGTTCTCGTTTTGTATGGCCACTACACTACGCGCTGCGTTTAAATAGCACGCAGGTGTATAGTAATGCACGGACGGGCTGCAGGTGATTTTGTATCTACTAATAGGTACGAGCACAATCCGCGTAGAATCTGTGTGCGTCTGAACTGAACACTCTCTAACTGTGACCCTTAGTAACGTTATTTATTTATATATAACTCTTTTTAGTTTAGTATCAAAGCATTCGTATTTATTTTTTAACAATTACTCGTTTATTTTTAGATTCTTCTGAAGCATGTTCTTCGTCACATATCCATCCGGAAATAGAAGAAAGCCAAGCACATACTTTATCGGATGTCCATCCAGAAATCGAGGAACCCCAAGTCAACGATTCTGATATATCTGCAGATAATGCAGATTGTAATATAATTTCATCAGATAGAGGAAATTTTGGTGACAATTTAACTGAATGCGAACGAAAAATAATTTTTAAATTGGGTCCATTTAAACCACAAGGACCATTTCCAAAAGTTTCAGAAAATAACCGACCTTTTTCAGCTTATTATTATTCATATTTCAATCAGGCAGGCATAAAAATTATAAGACCATGTTTATGTTATTCTAACGTTTTAAACAAACCGTACTGTCACTTCTGTTGGTTATTAGCAGATCGTCAAAACAAATCGTACTCCTCTGCTTGGGTTAACGGTGTTTCGGTTAGAAGCAATTTCACACAAACTATTCTTGACCATGAAAAGTCACAGCAGCATATTAGTGCCTCACTCTCTTATAATAATTGGTTGCAAGGAAATACCATCGATACTCTATTGAAAAGTGAAATCGATAGTAAAATTACATTCTGGAGAGATGTACTGCATCGTATAATTAATGTTATAATTACTTTAGTATCTTGTAATCTACCTTTGAGGGGGCATGATTCTGATTCTGGCAATTTTATGGCAATTTCACGTCTGCTATCTAACTATGATGCAACTTTAAAAGAACTTTTTCTAAAACCGAAAGGTGAAATAAATTATTTAAGCCCTACGATTCAAAACGAAATTATTAGTTTGCTTGGTACTAACGTTAGGAACAGTATTATCTCAGAAATTAAAAAAGCTCCATTTCTGACAATAATTCTGGATACAACACAAGACTTGTCAAAAATTGACCAACTATCTGTAGTTTTTCGATATATCTCGGTTACAGCAAATGATGATAATGTGCCTAAAGAAATAAAAATCTGTGAGTCCTTTTTAGGATTCATAGCAGTAACCGATTGCAGTGCTGCAGGTCTGAAAACTGTCATTTTAAATTTGACTAAAGAATATGGAATTGATTTGACTAAATGTAGAGGACAGGGATACGATGGAGCAAATGTTATGTCGGGTGTGTATGGAGGATTACAAACCCTAATAAAAGAGCATGCTCCAAATGCCGATTATGTTCATTGTGCTGCGCACGCTTTAAACTTGGTTTTGAACGATGCTGCGAGACATGTTCGTGAAGTATCGACTTTTTTCGATAATTTAGAAAAAATATATACTTTTTTTGGCAATAGTATAAAACGCTGGGCTATGCTAAGTGACGATTCATCTGAAAAATATTTGATTACCCTTAAAAAGGTATGTCCTACCAGATGGTCTTCTAGGAACGACGCTTTATTAGCAGTTAAGAAAAATTTTTTACTAATCATGAAAACTTTGTACCAACTAAATTTAATTTCAAATAAAAAAGATGAACGTGAAGAATGTAAAAGTATAATTAATATTTTAGAGAGTTTTGATTTCTTAGTGCTCGTTACATTTTTTTCTTCACTATTTGAAATTATTAATCCTGTTTCTAAAGCTCTACAGCATGAAAATAATGACTTACAGAAATCTAGTATTTTATTAAGTAATCTTTTAAATAGACTGTGCCAATTAATAAATCAGAATTCATTTAATAGTTTGCTAAATGAATCCAAAGATTTAGCAAAAAAGTGGGGGGTAACAACTGTTTTTAAAAACAGTAGGCGAAAGATAACGAAGCGTTTTTTTGATGAGTTATCACAAGATGAGAGAATTTCCGACCCGGAATCCTATTTCAAAGTCAATGTATACTATTGCTGTTTAGATATATTAATTTCTCAAACTAAAGAAAGATTTCAGAGCCTTTGCAACCTGAGTAGTATATTCGAAATATTACAACCGGAGAAACTCCTATCTTCTTCAAGCGAAGAGATATTAAACGCTTCCGGAAAACTGTCTGCTAAATACAGTAAAGATATCTCACTTAATCTTTGTGACCAATTAAAGGCTCTAAAAACATGCTTAAATTCTGAAATTAAAAAAATAATAGTCTTGCATCCAGTTTTCCCGAGGTAATCACAGCATGCTTTTTATTCTTGACCCTTCCAGTTACAACCGCAACGGCAGAAAGAAGTTTTTCAAAATTAAAACTAATAAAAAATTACTTAAGAACTTCGATGGGACAAGAACGGCTGTCAGACATCTCACTATTGTCCATAGAGGCAGAAACTTTAGAAAAACTAAAATCATCATCAGCCATAAATGATTTAATAAATCAGTTTGCCGATAAAAAGGCAAGGAGAGTGAATATTTAAAATTCGATTTTTATTTGTAAAATGGGTAAATTATGTGATAAATAAATATTACTTACAATATTTTTTTTCTTTTGTGAAAAATCTTTACCTCCATATAAGGGCCTCCAAAAAAAATTTTATACGGGGCCCCGACAAGGCACGCTACGCCACTGAGTTTAGCGTGTGCTATAGCATAGGTAGGTACCTAGGTAGGAGTGATTCCCGCCAAGCATGCTCGAGTGAAGTGTGAGGTGAAATACAATGAAGCTGACTGCGCTGAGAACTTGCATCAAAGTAGCTATAATTAGGCAGGTACATAACCTGCTCCAAAGATAAAAGCTATCGGTACTCTAATCCGGTATGAAGTGTTGTTGTATTAGAAAACTTGCTGCAAAGAGTCTCCCTCAGCTATAGGTACCTAGGGGTCGACAGGCGGCGGCTGGAGGACAGCCGGCCGCCGCCGGTTAGAATGTTGTTCCACGCGTCAAACAACATTTACTAACAAAATGACATTCAATAGACAAAAACTAATGCAGAAGTCGAGGCTACTGCCGCTGTTTCCAAAACCTGCCTCGAACCGCTTCCTCACGCAGCCAAGCGCTCCGGCGCGGCGCGGCGCGGCGCAAGGCAGAATGCAAACTAACTGCCACTTACGCTCGAGTCTTCATTTTCCTCATAATTGCCGTACCTACAGCCTTCGACTTTAGAGTCGTGCGTGGTAATGCAGACGAAGGAAAATAGTGCGCAAAAACTTACAACCCTGAAGTCGCAGCGACAAAAACAAACCGCGAGCGAATATTTGTCAATCCTCGTGAATAGAACTGGTCGTGGCATTGCGGAGTGTACGTACCGATGGGCATCCAGAGAGTGCGGAGGTGAAGCAAGGAGGTCAAGGCGCATCTTGCGGTGTAGGTACTGCACAATGAGAGAGTACCACGAGAATACGCAAACGCTTTGCCCCAGCAGCGGCGACGGGCGGCGCGGGCGCGGTGACACCAATACATATTTATGCCTTTTCACACAAAGCTGTCGGTTAATCTATTGTAAAAATTCCGCGAACGAAAAGCCTTCGCCAACTCTGAAATGAAAACGAACAAGGCGGTACAGTTCTCTATTACCGCTATCTGATAACGTGGACTCCGTCACATCATTATCTAACGGCACAGGGCTTTCGACGCGCTACCTGCGAGCTTCGGAGCCTTCGGCCAGCAGGGACGGATGCGCTGGAGTGGCGGGGGCGGGGCAGCGAGGGGCGGCGGTCAAGGCCGCGGGCGCGGGCGCCGTGCCGCCGCCAGTCCGCTCCGCGCAGCGCCCGTGTTCACTCGTTTCGTTGTTCAGTGCAGTGTACAGTTCTACCTCAGGTCGTCGACCGCGCGTCATGAGCGCGCGCCCTCAGACTCCGTGCGTGCACAAACCCACTCTCCGACTCTAACACTCCACACACACAAGGTGAGCCTCCTGAACCTGGTCTCGCGGAGGATAGCGGCCCGACCTATCTGCGCACCATTCAACTTCCATTGTCGTGATTCTTCAATTACTTTTTGACACTTGGAGGATTTTGGACATGACAACAGTAAGTTCATAAGATGTTAAATGTGAAAAAGACCTAGAAACTGCTCTGTATTAGCAGCAGCGCTCTCAAAAGGCTATTAAAACTTCATATGAACTTACGATGAAATTAGGTAGATTATGGTGTTTTGTTGATAAACGATAACACAAACACAAAAAGCGCATTTCTTTATTGTCTTAAGTTTACAATGATATGATTGGGATAAACAACAAATCAGAAACAAACTTCGGAATCAGTGGGTCATGACACGACGGGTTTCCCACGGAGATACAAGATCACAAGACCTTGATTGCGAACCTGAACCCATTAGCGATCCTACCTAGTCTCGATCGCACTAATAACGTATGTACCTACTCACCTGCGGATCGCTTACGCATTTAGTTAATTACTCTTCTCAGTAATATTGAATGAGCTGTGATTGAATGGGGCCGTCTATTTTCGGTTTCGTATCTGCAAGTAGGTACGTACCTACCTAGGAACAGTTACTCGCGCGAGGAATGCAGTCCCACCAGAGCGCGAATGATAGCTAGTTTGATGGTCGCGACCGCCACTATCTATGCATTACAATCTTGATGTAATGTCCACTCTATAGGTACGCGTCAATTTTATTACTACAATTTTAAGTAGTATTTTATAGCGTTATCCGAACACATACGGAATATTAAAAGATTTTTAAAATCTTAGAATTTTCCGTATGTGTTCGGATAACACTATAAAAATACTATTTGAAATAAGCAACGCGCCATCTTTTGTCAATGTACTAAACTGCAACGTTTGGCATTGAGCAGGTACAAAAAACTGTAGGTATAAGTTTTCCTGTTGATGGAGCTAACGGCGCTTTAGTCGTAATCTGAATCATCTCACTAATTTCGACCTAGACGTGAAATGGCCTGGTAGCACAGTTGGATAGTGCATCCTCGTATCAAGAAGAAGGTTGCGGGTTCAAGTCCCGTCTAGGCCTGAAATTTTTGAAATTATTTTAAAAATCTTACAATTCGTCGTCGGAATAACAAACCTGACACTGAATTGACTCTAAATGACTGTTAAATCTGTCTGATGTCAATAGAAATAGACATTTTTAGTTTGATTTATGTTTCTTTGTAGCGCATTTGTTGTATGCTGTAATAGTATATTATGATACAAGTGAGCTAAGTTGCTCATTATACACGAGGGCAAAACCCACAGGGGTTGCAGCCCGAGCCGTAGGCGAGGGCGTAAATCAGCCGAGTGTCTAGTGAGCACGTTGCTCACGAGTTTCATACGCACTTTTTCAACATACTTGCTATGAAAAAACAAACCTGCATTGCATAAAATTTAATCGTTTAATTATTAAAACAATTGGTGAATGTACAATTTTCAAAACGATATTGGATTGTTTTTGATGGCGATTTCACAGTTTGTCTTACATTGGTAGGTACTTGCCACTTCTTTAGTGCGAGTAGGTAGCTTCATTTACTTCTTGTGTAATTGTCGGCAACAAAGGTAAATCATACAAATTACTGGAAGGTGAAGGTACCAAATAACTCATGCTATGAGATGTACATGATTTTGGGTTACAGTAGGTAAGTTTTGAGAGTTTGACCATGTTTGAGCTTAACCATGCTTCTTAACATGGAATAGATGCACCACAGGGAGCTGGGTTTGTATGTATTGGTGAGTTCTGAGAAATACGCCAAAAACACATTTTCAGAAAATGACTGAGTTTTTTGTTGCTCTTCCATTGTAGGAAACTATCGTATGCAGCTAAGTACCTACTTTTCTCTAAATGTTGCAGGCATTAGTCTTTCATTTGCATTTTGTGCTGCATTTAGTATTTCTGGCGGGGCTAAATCTATCAATTGTTCATCTTCTATACTAAAACTTGACATGTTTACAATTATTTAATACACAGCAACAAATGCGATAGCTTCAAACAAAAAATGGAAAATGGCGCGCATGTTTTTTTTTCACGCGCCAAAGTAAGGTGATTGATTACATATAGCCATACATACAGCCTACTTCAAAACTATAATTTTAGTGATAAAATGCAAATATTTTATAACAAATTATTGTGAATTATAAATAATTTAATAATGATACATAAATGTTTTTTCGTCTTAATTATGGATACATTTATTTATTCAAAAAATGTAAATTGATTTTCAGCGGCATAAAACCTCCTTGTTACAAAATGCTCTGTTTACTCGCATATAATGTGCAGTTAGGTACTAACCTAACTTTGTAGGGATTATTCTATTATGCACTAGTGTATAATATTATTACGCACGCGTGTTTTATAGTTCGGTTTATGGCCCTAATAACGATGACATGTAATAATAATAAGATTCACTTTACGAGCAAGTGTGTTGAAAAACTGTCTTACATTAATTGATAGATTGCGTGAAGGGCGAATCAAGTCCTTGCGACATTCGACCATTGATTAGCGATTCGACCGAGAGGTCACCCGCGTGTTGTGTAACCTTCCGAGACAATGGCTCCGCGGACAGACCACCCGACCATCGTCCATATTCAGATCGATCAGACGTGTGATTGGTATGAGTGTAGTGTCCGTGCCAAACTGGTGTGTGAGACTGAAAGCACAAAGGGCTCCACGAGAGCTGTCATCCGATAAAAGCAACTGTCGCCAGGAAACAGATGTTTATAGAACGGTGTGTTTATTCTCCTCGATACATTTTCACCATTTATTTCGATGCAATGAATGGATTCAAACTCAATTTACGTACCTTCCTATAAAGTTGTGGAAGCGATAGATACCTAAGTAGGTACTAACATTTGTGCTGGTTCTAAAAGCGATAAGAAGGTAAACTTAAAGCTCTACCTCTCATAACTTGGCTTGCCGAACACAAACTGAAGTCGACTATCACTTTTGAAAGTCATCATTTGCAGTGACCCATGTTTTGTAACAGCGATGTTCTTATTAGATTACTTTGAAACGATTCTATTACCTACTCGATTTTAGTTCAAGTATTTTTAATGCGATTCGCTTCATCATGATTACCTACTATCTCCTTGTATTATTTGGTATAGGTACCTATTTGGTCCCGCGTTTTGTCATTATCTTCGTAAATTTTTTGTCATTGATGGGTCCATAGAAGTACAGGTTTCTACGCTTAGCCTTTTACATCACATTTAGTAAGCAAGTGTGAACGAAAACATTGCTGCGTAGCATAGGTAGGTACCTACCTACCTAGGCAGTAGGTAGGTATCTTAGCTTCTAATAACAAGAGATGTATTGAACACGTAACAGTGCGTAGGTACTCACGTCGCTTTCCAATGATTGGTAACGTGATGAGCATTACCGGCTATTCAGCCACCGTTCGACCTGTCAACTGTCGCTGTGTTGTACTCGGCTTGCTCGCGCTGATCGCAAGCAGCTAGGAAGTTGCGCAACCACTCGCCAGGAAGCGACTCAACCTCACACAGCACATCTTGCATTTGCATTTCATCTCAATACCAAACAGATTAGATTAGATCATTAATCTAAACGTCATACCTATACGTCGAGGTAGGTAGGCTCTAATATACCTGTTGTTCTCGCATATTTCGTTGATATAAATCTACACATACTTAGGGTATTTTCAGGGTGCTACATTATACTAACAATATACCTACAATTTTATTATTTGTAGGTTAAGTTTTTTGTTAAAATATAAGGTTCGATAAATAATGTGGCCCTTATAACGTATATATATATATATATATACTTACTCACATACATATACTTACATAAATGTTAATTCAATAGATATACATATAATTATGTTATCACAGTACTTACCATAAATATAAAGAGACTAGGTACTAGGTATGTTTCTTGTATAAAGGTTTTTATAGATCTTCGTTTCGTTTGAGCACAATCTCACCTGATGGTAAGCGATGATGTGGTCTAAGATAAAGCACGGAAATCTAGAACACACCTTTTCACTGTTACCTATTTAGCTCGTTGAAATATTAATTGATTCATTAATTGTGTTATTGTTCACTATGTCGGTGTTCAAATAAATAATACTAAAGAGACACGGATTGTAGTCTTTAGGTGCAACTATTTTTGCGAAATTCAAACATCTTAATCGCAAAATTTTTTATACGTTATAAGTGTTATAACTAGGAGTAATCCAGTTGTACTAATGAAAAATATCTGAGAATGTCGCAGCACCGGGATAACATCAAATTGAATTACAATATACATATACCTAGTATATCACAATAATTAAACTTGTATCCCAAAGCGTGTGTTGAATACAGCGCGTGTTAATAATAATAATGATGAGCAGTTCCTGCACTAGCTGCACTAGCTGTACTAGCTGTCGACTAACTAAAGCATTAAAAAAAATAAAGTTTCAAAAGAAATAAACGGCCAGTGATGTATATGTATAGACGGGTGTTTGCACCTCGGTCGGGGCACTCGAGGCCCCGCGCAGGCGGCCGCCGCGCCGCTCTGGTGAAACGGCTTTTCTCCAGAGAGCACGGTGAAACTCGCCACACGCGAAGCTATTACCTATCTTACGGCACATACTTAAGGTCCATATTAGCTACTGACCTAAATGTTCTTGCCCCTAGTTTTTGTCGCTGGCAAGTGTCTCCTTCCGCATGCCCGATACCTGTCGGCTGATGGATCTCTCCCGCGGTGGACATAGCTATCCACCGCGCGCGTTTCAGTTCCTACTTTCATTATTTGCATTGCGTACATCTTCGTTCACTTAATTAGAGATGTTATAACGAATGCACAAGGAACTAAGTATATTAATAATTTGTTACATGCGCTTAACAAAAACAAATGTGTATGACGATAACGTGATTCGAGCGCAGCGTTATAAACATGTGTCAGGTAGGTAATGGAAGGGCCGCGATCGAAGCTTCTAATGTTTCTCGTGAGTTGACCCAACATGTCATACTTACACACCCTTCAACTGTGCTAGATAGTATTTCTGACGTCATTGATGACAATATTACTATGGGTCTACCTGTGAACAAAATGTGGTTAGGGTTCCGTAATCAAATTCGACGTGCACTGTATCAAGTATAGATTATTAAAATGTATATAGAGGCTGGTAGCAAGTACACCGGGTATACTAGCGATGAAGGAGGCAGCCACTCTAGTTCCTGGTGGATTAGGCTAGCCTAGCAGGCAGCAGAGCTACCTAACCGCGGGTTTCCATTGTTTGTTTTCCTCCGCCGCTGGTAGCAAGTACACCGGGTATACTAGCGATGAAGGAGGCAGCCACTCTAGTTCCTGGTGGATTAGGCTAGCCTAGCAGGCAGCAGAGCTACATAACCGCGGGTTTCCATTGTTTGTTTCCCTCCGCCGTTTTTAACTAACTTCAAGTGAGTTAAAGCAGCGTGAAGAGCCGGAGCCGGCACTCTTCACGTTCAGCTGGTCACGGGCGCGGCGGCTGAGTGGGCTGAGTGTATTAGGGCAGGGCAGCGTCCGGCTACCGACGACGACGCTAACGTAACAGCTGTAACGTGGCTCCTATTGTTTCTATTGCTGGGAGCAGGTCGGGTCGCACGCGCGCGGCACAATCACACATCATTACTGACAAACAATACACCATCTATTAAATAATAAGCCGAGAGCAGTCCGCCACTGCCATTGTTTAGGAGCACTGGAGCAGACACCATAACAATCTCAGCTTCTTTGCACCAGTTCAACACTGATTCATCGTACCTATACATAGATAAACATAAGCGGAGTTGAAATATAACTTACATAAGCGGAGTTGAAATATAACTTACAAGAACATTCAATAAATAAATATTGCTGGACATTTCACACAGAGCTATCTAGTCCCAAACTAAGCTGAGCTTGTACTATGGGAACCAGATAACTGATAGAATACTTATATACTTTTTTTTGTAAATACATACTTATAATATATAGAGAAACAACCAGACCCGGAACAAATATCTGTAGATCATGCAAACTTTTGTTCCGCGGCGGGAATCGAACCCGCTACCTCCTGAGTCCGGCTATTCGCCCATTGTGCCGTTTAAGTGGCAAATCCTGGAATGCTATAACTTTATCATCTACTAGCTGACCAATCAGCAGCTTCGCACGCGTAGTTTTTCAATAAAAATATTACCCTCCTTCTGCGCAGTTGGGTAAAAAGTAGCCTATGTCACCCGGGGATAGTGTACCTTCACAACAGTGAAAGAATTTTTTAAATCGGTCCAGTAGTTTCGGAGCCTATTCGATAAAAACAAACAAATCTTTCCTCTTTATAATATTAGTATAGATAAAATCCCGGTCATAATCTGTGTACCAAATTTCATCGATTTCGGTTCAGCTGTTTGGTCATGAAAACGTAACCTACAGACAGAGGAAGTGTTAGGTACTTTCGAATACATTATATACATACTTGACCGAGCCGGCGAAGCGTCTGTCTGTCTGTTCTCGCCTACAGATCGCATTTTTGAACCGATTTTGACGAAAATTGGCACACAAGTTTCTTGATTTATTTAAATTTTTGGTTCATCGCGATTTTTGATGGGTTATTTATCGACGGATTTCAATCAAATTTGAGCGCACTAACGACTTCATTCTACACAAGATGTTGCAAAAACAATTCTAAAAGGGGGGAAGTTCGCATATTTTACGTTATGCATAATAAATGGACGGATTTCAAATTTTTAATTTTTTTTGTGGAAAATGTATACCTACCTTAGACTACGCAGTCCTCTTCGCCGTCACGAGACGAACCTGTAGACACCAGATTAGACCTCCTAGGAGCAAGGGAACGCAAGTAATCGCTTATACAAATATTTTGTCTACATAGGTAAGCCTATTGGAAAATTCAAGCACCTGAAATTCTATTTAAAATTGGAATTTCTTTGTTAATTTTGTTGCACAAATTACTTTTTGGAGTTGGGACGCGAGGACTACTGTTCTCACAGAACCACTAGTAGGTATCAGTATGGATTAGATATAATCTAACGTACATATGATATATCCACTTAACGGCTCCCACCAACCTATAGCGTATTAAGTACCTAGGTACTGCATTCTAAACAGATTACCTATATCTATATATCTATATATTCACGTAGGGTTTTTTACTCTTTAAGTTAAGACCAAGATTACTTTATGAAGCGTGACCTGAGCAAGTGTGTTCAGTGTGCGCTGTGATGTGTCGCCACGCCACCATTGTGTTGTTACTGTCGACTATCATCTCGTTGGCATGCAACCTCGTTGTATAACCCGCTAGGATCGTATATATAATGTATATGATGGTGCGCGGTGCGAACTCGCCCGAACAAAGCTTTAGAAATTCGGTGGTCGATCTTATCGGAAAGGTCGTGCGAGAGCGCGACACTGCGTCGCTTGCTTGGCCTCCAACATTGCTCGATCAATGCTAATATTCAAAGCGAAAACTAAAACAAGCAATGCTCTTTCGATAGGTATAGGTACGTGGCTTCCATGGCTTCCATGGTGGGTGTCCCCTCCACCTGGCCTAAAACAATTTTTCATCATATTTTTAAATTTCTAAGGTTTTCAAGACATTTGCATATCGATTTTTCAAACTTGTGAGTAGTTCACGCAGTTTTTTTAAAACTTGCATATTTTCGCAGTTTACCTGAAGGACTTACCTCATCGGTTCGTCACTGCGATATGCGAAGGTTCTACACCTCGTGACTTATTTGATCATGAACTGTGTAGAGTGTGTGGAAGTGGAGCGAGACAAACGGACAGACGGGTGCGTGAGTCGATGAGATCGCGCCTTTCCAAGCTCTTCAGCGGTCGTGCGCCTGCGTCCACTAGCACACGCCACACTCAGCACAGACCACTGCACACTTTGACTCACACTCATTTTATTAGGTCAAAATGAAAATTATCGGGAAATCGATTGGAGATCACACACAACCACAAGTGACGTCACTTAGTGTCTCATGAATAATATCATTTAAAACCCATAAGTTGATTAATAGGTAGTTAATATAATATTGATTTAATTTGTTTTGGTTCAATTTAATTAAATTTGATATAATTTATTGTTATTATGGATTATGATTATCTGAAATAAATGAATACAATACAATACGTACCTACATAAATGATATAAAAACACCCGCCGGCACGTACAAGTAGCAGCACTTGTATGTGAAGGCGGGTGTTTTTTCAAACAAGGAATTCCTATCGCTAGTACCTATCAGGAACCACGGCATGGGTACCGTACTAGTACATTTAGTACATACATACATACATACAGCTATTACGACAATCACACACCTAACAAATATTTGCAAATCCTGATCAGAGGGGATATAATCTGCAACTCCTTGCGTCCAAGTCAACTACTCGCCCACTCTACCGTAGATGTTGTAGTATTTTTTTGATTTATTCTTTGATTGAAATTGATAAAGTTTTCCAAAAGAATTGCACAACTTTTTGATCTGAAGGCGACGATATAGGTATTTGATATCAAATCCATACTGATTTAATAAACATTGTAAAGTAATTATGTCTCTCTGACTGTTTGTTGCGACGCGACACCCGGACTGATTCCGTTATAATGTTTGTAGGTGCGCACTGCGCATACAATAAACATTGTAAAGTCATTATGTCTCTCTGACTGTTTGTTGCGACGCGACACCCGGACTGATTCCGTTATAATGTTTGTAGGTGCGCACTGCGCATACAATAAACATTGTAAAGTAATTATCTCTCTCTGACTGTTTGTTGCGACGCGACACCCGGACTGATTCCGTTATAATGTTTGTAGGTGCGCACTGCGCATACAATAAACATTGTAAAGTAATTATGTCTCTCTGACTGTTTCTTGCGACGCGACACCCGGACTGATTCCGTTATAATGTTTGTAGGTGCGCACTGCGCATACAATAAACATTGTAAAGTAATTATGTCTCTCTGACTGTTTCTTGCGACGCGACACCCGGACTGATTCCGTTATAATGTTTGTAGGTGCGCACTGCGCATACAATAAACATTGTAAAGTAATTATGTCTCTCTGACTGTTTGTTGCGACGCGACACCCGGACTGATTCCGTTATAATGTTTGTAGGTGTGCACTGCGCATACAATAAACATTGTAAAGTAATTATGTCTCTCTGACTGTTTGTTGCGACGCGATACCCGGACTGATTCCGTTATAATGTTTGTAGGTGCGCACTGCGCATACAATAAACATTGTAAAGTAATTATGTCTCTCTGACTGTTTGTTGCGACGCGACACCCGGACTGATTCCGTTATAATGTTTGTAGGTGTGCACTGCGCATACAATAAACATTGTAAAGTAATTATGTCTCTCTGACTGTTTGTTGCGACGCGATACCCGGACTGATTCCGTTATAATGTTTGTAGGTGCGCACTGCGCATACAATAAACATTGTAAAGTAATTATGTCTCTCTGACTGTTTGTTGCGACGCGACATCCGGACTGATTCCGTTTTAATGTTTGTAGGTGCGCATACAATAAATACGTAGATTATGTCTTGACTTGGATTGAGATGAGATGAGTGAGACAAAGGCAACTTTTTTAGACAAACCACACGTGTGACGCCTCCCGCGTAGCTTTTAACATTTAAAAAAATAAAATCATTTGTTTCTCAGATCAAGCAGTATCCATATAATAAAAATATTTATATTAAACTCAATTAGAATAGAGTGTTATAATGTCTTGTACATGTGAATATTGGCGTGCAGTAGGTACCTACACTACTCGTAAGTACGGGACTTGTGCTGTAGGCACTGCTTTACCTTCCATACAAATATTAGGTTTTTAGCTATATTGAGGTTATAGAAGAATTAGATTCTGCTTGTAAACTTATTATTTATTATATCCATATTTATTTATATTTGTATTAATTTTAACTATTTTATTATTCAGCGATATTTTAATGTTAATTGTTCAATAATCTTAGTAAGATTTTACGTGTAATATTTTGTGTGGGTAATTTATTTTAGCACTTTAACAACTCTTCAGTTTCCTCATACTTGCCACACAACCTCCAACACATGCACAAAAGGTGTCGTATTTCGTCGTTTCCGAGGAGCGATGCCGAACACCTCTCCTCTAAAATTGCGGTCTATGCTTTATAGTAATATTATAAAAGAAACACAAAGGAGTCAAACAAAATGAACAAATTATTGTGAATTATAAGTAATTTGATAATAATAAATGTTTTTGTCTTAATTAGGGATACATTTATATATTACAAAAATGTAATAGGATTTTCAGCGTCATAAAACCTCTTTGTTGTTACAAAAACTGTATTACCCGGTTAAATAGAAAATGCTCTGTTTACTCGCATATAATTTGCAGTTAGGTACTAACTTAACTTTGTAGGGATAATTCTATTAGGTATTCACTGGTGTGTAATATTATTACGCACGCGTGTGTTATAGTTCTGTTTATGGTCATAAGAACGAACTTTACGAGCAAGTGTGTTGAAAATTGTATTGTATGATCTTGCCTATGTATTCTGTGTGGTCTAAGATGCAACATGAATATCTAGACGTCTCCTATTGACAGACACTCAGATTCTAGTTTTCAGGAAAGACAGACGAGACGGTAGGTAGACGGTAGAGAAGTTTGTCAACATTAGCGAACAGGTATGGTATGCTATAGCTCGCTTGACTATTACTCATCGGTTACGGCCAATGTCTGACGGACATTAATACGCGTACGATCGACTGTATGCTCTTTCCCGACTTGTTTATTAGTGCCTGTGTATTGTGCGACTAATTAGTGACAATGTTTTAGCACCAACACACCGACACACCAACATCTGGCTTGCACTATAATTGTGCTGTCTGTAATTCATAATAACATTTATTTTAGTTTAGTTCACTTCATCTCCATATAATCTCCATTTTACTGAATTGTTATTATTACTCTATATATTTTTGATGTGACATGAGCCTCATTTGTATTTATTACTTTTATGTTTTGTGTATCCTATGGACGTTGTCTGAAATAAATGATTCTATTCTATAGACTTATCTATGACAAATCTCATACTTCAATATGCTTACTTATAAAGGCTTAGACATAACGTTTTCTCTTCGCCAATTAAACTCTAATAGATGCTCTCAATAATAAAATATATAAATATTAGATGAAGAATTAGGAATAGCAGCCACCTTCCAAGTAGTATCAGTCAAACAACTGCCTTCCTTACTGAGTGTTGCGCATGCGCACGCACGCACGGCCATTGTATATGGGGTGCCGCTTGAGCGCACTGAGGTACCTACGAGTACATCTGCACAGACGTAGATCCGAGGACGCATGCGCGATGCGCAATTGTGCTTGCATGCACTCAGCTGACATGCCATTTTGTAACATGTCACGCAGAATAGCAGACATTCTCTTTTGGTCGCGCGCGCGCGCTAGGTAGGTACCTACATGCATTTGATATATCATCAAATTGCTTTGTCGATAGTTTCATTGCGTTGCGCTAAACGTTAGCGCAACGCAATAATTCATCTAATATTTATATATTTTATTATTGAGAGCATCTATTAGATTTGTAGATTGTATAGGTACCTACATGTCATGTATTGTCTGTCATGTTCACTTCAAATAATCTATCTTATTTTATAATTACTATCACCGCTTTTGCATCTTCCTAAAACCACGAAATTTTGGTCGCTTTTAAAATGTATGACATTATCCGACTCTTAAAAATGATTAGAATGCATTCGAGGTGCATTCGATAATATACCTAGTATGCTTGCTCTCACAGTTTACATTGCACTGGCAAGCTCCGAGGTTGCGTCATCATCGTCAGTCTCGATGCCTCAGGAGCTTTATCTATACTTAGTACATATTATTTAGTAACTAGTTCCACCTAGGTTAGGCACACTAGGTACATTGAAGCAGGATCTCTGACAATGGTCTTACAGGGCAGGATGACAGCCAATGACATTTTTTAAAGTGTACATTCTGTAAGCACCGTGTAGTATGGTAAGTAATCCAACTTTGTGGCGCGTTTCAACTGACTTCTTTCAACTGGCTTTTCTGGTTTCTTCGTGGTTACACTTATCAATCCCTAAAGGGGTTTCATCTGTGATAGACGTGATAGTCTATATTTATAGCCTATAATGATATGTGGTAGTATTGTCCGTGTGGGGCCACTCTCACCGCCCGCCGGCGCGCCGCTGCCGCCACGCCGCCGCGCCGCCCCGCCTGTCGGTGCTTATTATTCATCGCTCGTCACTTTCCTAACAAATGTGCTTTAATTTAGGTTAATACTAATTTACCGTAGTCTATTCGAGTAATTTAACTTTAGAAAAGTCCGCATCATATATTTAGCGCAGCTTGTTGCTCGACGAATAATGCCAGTTATTAGAATATTCATTAGATTCTTAGGAACCAGCGAGCTAACTCAGATTTAAACCATGTTTACTGGTGCGCAGAGTCTGTTATGCTTTGATAGTATGTTGGTTCTGTAACGAAGGCTGCTGCGAAGAGCCGCGCTTTCTCTTCGCCACCCTTTGACATATGGCACCTCTGCATTCTATTTAGCCAGCGTGGGCGCTGCCGCTGGCCGGCACCGGGACCATTGTCGTGCTAGATCTATCTGGAACGTTTCAAGTGTTCTTGCGAGGGTGAGCGTGTTGCTTGCTCTTCTTCGTATACATTACAGACATACGTATCTACTTTGTTACCACTCAAAAAGTTCTATTAACATTTTGCATTTATTAAAATGGAATAATCTCTTAGATTAACTTTAATCAATCTCCTTCTTCTAAAAAGAACTCTTAGAAGAATCAATCAATCATTTATTCGCTTCAAATAATGGTTACAATTGAATGGCACAGGAAAAAAAGGAGCTCATTAAAATTTTCATTTTTGAATTAACGGTACCATTACTTCATAATTCTATGGCCAATCACAACACTTTATTTTAAACAGGATAATAATAATAATAATAATCCTCCTAGCCGATTTCGGCTACAGAGACTTGACTTTGTGATTATTGGCCTAGGTGTTTAGCCTGTATGTGGCTGATGTACCCTATTTTTGCGCTAAAAGTCCGGTTACAATGAACACAAGTTAAGACGCCACTAATGTAGTTGTAATTGATATTAGCCGGCGGTCGACTTTTAAGCTGATCTCGTTTTAAGTCTAGTTCTTGCCTCCTTTCTTCTTCAAACTCGTACACTTTGTCCTGAACATGACGCCTCCATTCAGGTCGTTTTTCAGCGAGAGCCTCCCAGCGCGACGGATCGATACAACACCTCTTCATGTGCCTCTTCTGTACGTCTTTGAAACGTAGGAACTGACCTCCGCGTTTCCGCTTACCATGTTCTAGTTCACAGAAGAAAATGCGTTTCGCCCTTCGCTCATCAGACATCCGAGACAGGTGCCCGCACCAACGCAGCTGACGCCGCATCAAATATGCCTCTATGCCACAGACATTAGCCCGTCGTAGAACATCGGTATTACGGACCCGATCCGACCACTTGATGTTAAGAATGTCGCGGAGGCATTTCAGATGGAATCTGTCTAACGTGCGTATGTGTCTGCGATACAGGCACCATGTCTCTGACGAGTACAAGATGTTAGGAAGTACAATAGCCATATACACCTTAATCTTGGTACTCAATTTGATGTTATGGGAGCGAAATACCTGGACTCGTAGTTTACCAAAAGCAGCCATAGCGGAGCCAAGTCTGCTGTTGATCTCCGAGTCAAGGTCGCATTTTGTAAACAGGATAAAAAGGACTCAAAACACATAAAAGTTCATCTAAAAAATCCTAGTTCAGAATAAAATGAGCCCATTGCATTCCATACCAAGTTAAAAGGTGCCCATTGTCTATGAAACCACGCTAGAACGGGCTGATCTCAACGTTTGTAACAAAGAACGAGCTCTTAGTTCGCCATATTAATTTTTGTGTCATACAAATGTCAGCTGTCAGACAGGCGTCCTTGCAAAAATTTTACGTTGTGCATTGTTTATCTCAAAATGAGCAATAATAATAGTGATTGTGATGAAAATTACGTTTATCAGACTACCAAAAAGAGAAAGTCACACGGTCGTATGTCTGAAGTGTTGAAAAAGTTAAAATTATCGAGTCATGAACCCGGTCCAGCCTGTGGTTGCAGATTGGGATGTTTCGATAGGATTCCTGAGCAATCAAGAACCCAAATTCTCAAGAATTTCAATTTACTAAGGAAGAAAACCAGTGAGGTGAATACTGTACAAAACAATTAATTTACTTTGCCTGGAAGGTCGTATACAGACATATTGCCAATTTCTGCGGAAAAATATAGCGACCTTCAGGACTTAAAAAAGTTTTGTTCCCCGGAGAGTATTACCTACTACACAAATTTACCTCATAAATAAAAGTATATTGTGCAAAATAATGTGTATTTTATTTCATAACTGAATAAACAAGAAAAACAGCAATGTAGGTACATACATTAGACACGTTGTAAAATGTAAAAAGGAGCTCATTGTGACAATGATTTTCTTTTCAATTAAATTTTGGAGTTAGGAAGTTAAAGTTCAAATTATTGTTTATTTACAAATCCTATATCATAAAATTACAATCTATTATGTAAAATAAACACCGTTCCTTTATTATATAGGCACAGATCAAATTCCAGTTCAGGTGTAAGTGTAGAAACTGAAAATTTAGATTTAACTCTTTGATTACTTGAAACAATGAAAATGTTAATGAGCTCCTTTTTTTCCTGCGCCCTTCTAATACAAAGTGGTTGTTATTTCTGGCACAGAGGGACAGAGGCAAGCAAGTTAAGTTCGTCGCTTTGCTAGTTGCTAGTTGTTCAAATACCTACATAAACTATAACAATCATTCACCTCATTATTTCATTGGTAGGTACATTATTATTATGATAATGTATGTTCAGATTATCGTAAATGTGTTATCGAATATATTATCAACTTTATTGCGAGTGAAAGTAGAAAAAAATTGTATGTTTTTTGTTGAAAAATTACTTTTTCAAAACAAGCTATTATACAAACCAGAAAACATCCTCCGCCATCTTGGAGGTTCTGCCATATTGGAATTAGAATGACGTAACATAGCTAAGCATGCATTGTCATCTATACCAATAATAAAAAGAGGGAAGATTTGTATTTTTGTGTGTATGTTTGTAATGAATAAACTCAAAAACTACTGTGCCGATTTCAAAAATTCTTTCACCATTGGAAAACTACATTCACCCTGAGTGACATAGGCTATATTTATTGCTAGAAAAGATTAGGGATCCTTACTAAAACTTAAGTAACGTAACCCAAGGTGTAAAAAAGTGCCCTAAAACGTCTTTCGTCGCATGCGCTGCGGAAACTATTGATGATAGAACAAAAGTATGTTCTACAATATTAAAGAACATACAAATATCTACAAAAAACTTCGTAATATTAGAAAGAGGAAAGATTTTTTTGTTTGTATTGAATAGGCTCCGAAACTACTGGACCGATTTAAGAATTTTTTTCACTGTTGGGGAGCTACACTATCTCCGGGTGACACAGGCTACTTTTTACCCAACTGCTGAGAAGGAGGGTGATGTTTTTAATAAAAAACTACGCGTGCGAAGCTGCGGATTGGTCAGCTAGTCTAAAATAAGCGTGTATACCTAATTTCAGCTTCATCGGTTAAAGATAACTGATTTAAAATTCAGTTGCAAGATTCCACCCGGACAAACATACACATACATTGCAAGTTGTAATAATCTCCTTGTTTATGATGATTGTAACGACCTTGTCGACTAAGGAGGGCTGCGCGGACTAAGGGGTCTCATATGATCTATTTGTCGGTTAGATCGCAACGCAATCTACCGAATGCAAGTGTAGGTTCGAGGCTCCTCCAGCCGAGCCACTATCTATTACTAATATTCAAATAGATATTACCTTTTTAATAATGTAATAATATGATTATTGTATTATAATGCCGCGGTCGCAGGCAGACGGACTTACGCCATAAATGTAAATACCAACCCGTATAATATTTATAAGTAATTACGAGTAAGTACAGTGATCGCAATAGATACCACTACAATTGGTAGGGGTACCAAAAAGTCTTTGCCCAGCAGTAGGATCACACAGGCTAAGTAGTTAGGTTAGATTAGATTTAGACTACCAATTGTTCTGTGGTTGTGATAATCCCGAGACGCCGCGCCGGTCCTGCTGGCAGTGGTCCAGAGCTCTACATCACTCGACACATCCAGAGCTGAGGTTTATCTGTTTGCTCCAGAACAATGAGGAGTGGATGGACATGCATTGTCTATGTAAAGTTAGTTTATTTATCAAGCAATAGTACCTAGGTATATCTACTTATAATAAAACGATCGTATTAAACGTTTTGTGAGTGGTAGGTGAGTCCCGATGCAACCACTCGCCCGTTGAGAACCAAAAGTGGAAGGAAACATCTCACATTGTTGATGGAACTTGACCTAACATGCTACCAGCTGATATGCCGACAAGGCACGCCGCCTATCTTCCTTCAGCTGCAATACATATGCTATAATTAAACAAAAAACACTGAATCCCTAAATCAAATTACAAATAATTTAGTCTGTGATATGATAAGATAAGGATAAGATATGCGATTCCGCGCGAGTGATAGGTAGATAACCGCTCCAGTTAGACGCGCGCCGCGCCGGAGTCGACCGCTGCACTGGCTGGTACACTACCTTACAGCGCCTGTCGCCACACAGTAAACAAACAGTGCTGTGATGGCTTTATGAACGAGATTCTTATTGGATACATCGCCTCGAGTATGTCATTAGCTGTGAGTATCGTTGGTTTATTCTATTTTTCTTCTATTAATTACCTAGTTATTTTATCTTTTAATATTGAATTCGATTTTACGAAAGTTTTATTAGCAAGCTTAATTTCCGTCATAGATACCGGCGCCGCCGCCGCAGCCCGTGCCGCATGCCGCATGCCGCTTGCGCCATCGATGCTAACTGATAATGATAACATAATGAACATAGGTATAGTGTTCCTGGAATATTTATTTACTTTAGTTTTTTACGTGTAGTTTTTGCAAATAAAAAAGTACTTCGTGTCCTGACACAAAAAGAGTTTTGTTTAGTATATCTTTGGGTTTTAGGTGCGGAGGATTCTTTTTTTGTTTATAGGTACGTACTTGTGATGTATGGTATTGCAGCTAGCGCGACGTTACGTGGCGTGGCGTGGCGAGGAATGCGGCGCGCGTGTCCGACCGCGCGCGTCGCGGCTGCGTGCTGTTTCACTTCGCTAATGTTAACTTTTTACAAATCCACGAGTTCCTGTTTGTTTGACGTGTCGCCAACACTTTCCGTACCTGTACATTATTATACATATATGTTTAAAGGTGTATATTATGTGCAATAATCTGCATCGCTGATATCACTAAAACCAACATACAGTGGGTACCTACCTACATATAGGTAGGTAGGTATTAAACCGTAAAAACGTATAATAGGTACTAGGTGGTTTTATGTTGGATAGAAAACTCTTTGATGGCTTATTGATTCTGGTTGACCCCAGAACAGAAACCACTGCACGGATCTAATATATGAAACTTATAAAGTTATGTTTACAATTTTTTTTCGTTCCCCTCTCCCGTTTTAAGCGAACCCGCTATTCTTGCATACCTAAAAGGATGAAAAGGCGCAATAAAAGTATATTGTAGCTGTAAGAATGATTATCAAAGCTGAGAGAGTAGAGTGACCAGGCAGTGTACGAGCTCAGTCAGAAGATTCAAGCTTCTAAGTCAAACCAATCAAAAAATACGGGCATTTTGTGGCATATTTTGCGCGCAAATATACTATAGGGTACTTTCCGTTAACCTAGAACAGGGCTCGGAAGAGTCATTATTACAATTTACAAAATTCCAAAGTCAAGCGGCGAAAACCGACTACAAGTGGCTGAGAGTGGGAGATAAAAATGGTGACTAATCCTCGTTAATCGAATCAGAACCATTTTTAAATGTTTTTTTTAATAAATAATATTAGCGTATGGAACTGAAGAGCCGCAGCTTCACATCCAAAGAGGCGCATCTGGCTCGTCGACCCCTGCCCTGCCCCTGACCTAGAATCATAAAAGAAGGTCTCACAGCACAAGTCAGGGAACAATCTGCTGCATATAAATATTTTTTTATGTGTTTGCATTCGTTTCAAAACATATGCAATAAATACCCGTTGAAATCAGTAATTATCTTCAGAGATCGCGAACGTTTGACAAATAGAATTGCTATATGTACTAACCAGATTTATATTTGTATATATTTATATCGATTATATCTATCTAATTAGCAGGAAACAGTCATTAGCGTTATCGATTAGGTACTTTATCAGGAGTTTATTATTAAACATTGTTTGATAGTACCTACCTAGTGATAACCAGATTACAAAGCTATTCTTTACCAATACGTACAATTAGGTACTTCATGTTATTTTATATGAATAGGTTCCGGACGCGGCTTCGTAGGTACGCGTGCTTTCTCAAAAACAACATTTCTCTCCATCTGCACAGTTGGGTAAAAAGTAGCCTATCCCGGTTCTAAACTATAATAATAGGTGTAGGGTTGTGTTTTCATCTTAATTATTGATGATGGAACTAGCCACCAGGCGCAGGCGGGGCTCCGTACTTATCTTGTTTCTCTCACATCGGTAACTATTTCTGGCAAACCGAGCTACCAGTACTAGTAGCAGAGTGTGACTCGTTAGAGCACACATGATACAGAACTGAAGCATATTGCTGTAATTATCAGTTGAATGGATAACCGGTTGATGAAGCCGCCGCCGGGCTAGGCACACTGACTAGCTGTGGGCTGCGGGCCGTGGGGGCTCGTGGACAAGTGTGTCGGTTCCGCGTCGCGCTCTCTGCGTCGCGCACTCACTTCGCTCATTAACCGCTGGATTATAAAGCATTTTCTATTTTAACCATAATCAAACGGCTTCTGCAAACTTGGATCGGAATTTCCCAATTTCACTGACATTCATTCAACACAGTCGCTGGTTAGCACAAACTTTCTTGAAAACAACACTATAAAACTAACTAAACTACTAAACGTAAAGAATAATTGTTGAAGATTCGAGCGGCAGCTTCAAGTAGGTACTTGTATAACGGAGACGGCGCGGCGTTTCTAAATGTAATACACGTAACTGGAGACCGAGAGAGTCGTCTAGATTCGTATAATAACAGCTGCAGTGTCTGCGGTCGGGCGCGCGGCGCGGTGAGCTGACCGCAATCCCTGATTGCCGTTTATGCTTGCCGTTATGTTGCATGCGGGCACCCCCTGCCGGCCCACACACCCGCCGCCGCGGGACACGCTCTATCTGAGCCAGTTACTACATCCACGGTGATTGCTAGTTCGGGCATCGCCATGGAAGTGTTCCGATCTATTTCTCGGCAGTCGCCGGCATCGCGAGCCGTGCGCCGTGACCGATGTCGCCACCAGCTTCCATGCAACATTCATCATTTCATATGGTCGCGAAATCAAGGAGTTTGAGTGAAGTTCTCAGTTAATTTGCACATTAAAATGCAACTTTCATGCACGGTTCAGCTGATGTTCCACTGTTCTCTCAATTAATCTGGTTTAGTTGTGGCCGTCGCCACCTGCCTGACGTCATCTAAGCCGCGCAATTCATTTACTTCACCCACAATACCGGCTTGTGCATAACATAATATCTTTCAATTGCGCTTTGTCGGTTCCATGAGGAGACCACTCAAGGGACAGATACTAACACTAATTACTAAACATAGCTAAATAGGTAAGCAACAAAACTTATTTAGAAAGACTTGATGTCTTAAACGAATTGTCATTTATTGTTTGTGTTGAAAGAAAAGCAGACATTATCGTTTTCTATTTGTGTGTGACATTGTTTTGTAAGTCCTGGGAGTCGTCTGTTTCAGCGCTTTCTGTTATTTTTCAACGCCTAGACGTATAATTTATTTCAAATAGTTGCATAGACCACATAGTGTTAGTTATTGTCTGTATCTAACGCTAGCCATGAAACAATCAAATCATAGAACAGATGTTCTCGTCAGACTCCGCGAGCGCCGCAACTGCAGTGCAATGCAAGATGCACTGTCAACTCGTTATAAGAAGTTACGAGTACAAACGGCGGCGGCAGCGCTACCGAAAAAAGCGCTGTTTGGTAAATTTGATAGCGCTCATTAGACGCAGCTCAGTGCCGACACAATGGCGATAACTCAGAAGCTGTCAAAGAAGACGAACAAACCAGGAACAGTGTCGACGTAGCACGCGGAGAAAACAAACCATTACAATTAGACGTCGACCGATGAGTGAGACGCGCTCAATCTGTAGATAAATCCGTCCGGTGACGCGCCGCCATGCGCCATGCTGTGCGCCATACCCGTTCCTAATTGACGTCTCAGCCGGCCGGCGCTCTCCAAGTCTCCACTCGACAGCTCAGTCAGGACAACTGTTAAGTAGAGATGTTAATGCTATCGTTCTGTAGGCCTGTCCTTCATCAGAATTGGGATCGTAGAGCGGCGCTGCGTCGTCAAGATCGTTTGATGGTGATCTAAACGAGACACCTATTCATTTAGTTGTTTCTTCATTCAATTTGTTCTGTTGCAAATTTAAAGGGTACAAAGGTCTCGTAGGTAAGCTACAGTAATCATGTCCGTGATTATATCGAGCGTGACTTTAACTGAGCAGACCTGGCCAGACGCCTTCAGAGAGCTAACTGCCAACTCGTACTGTAATCTCGTTGCGTTGACACAGTTTTAGTTGATTAATGAACAGTTTGGGTCTTACCATCAGCTGTAACATAATATTATGTATCACTTTTAATGAATAGAGCGGGCTTTTGAGTATAGTGTTGATGTGTGCGTGTCGAGGATGCAGTGAATTTCATCTATTTCTGTCGCCGCGCCGCGTTTGCTTTGCCCCTCCACCACTTAGCTATCCTACAGGAAAAGAGCTCTCACGCGTTCGCGGTCTTATTTTGTATGAAACTTATGTATGTTAGATATTTTTATGAAGATAACAAGTTTTTTTATTATTTTTTTATCTAGCCTATGCTGTCCCACTGCTGGGCAAAGGCATGCCCCTCATCTCTCCACTTTTCTTGATCTTGTACTAAATCCCGCCAGTCCCTATAAAAAGCGTCCAAATCATCGCGCCACCGCTTCTTAGGTCTTCCACGGTGTCGCTTTCCATCCACAGGGATCCATCCAGTTACTACCTTAGCCCACCAATTTGGTTGCATGCGGGAGACATGACCCGCCCAATCCCACTTCAACTTGGCAGCCTTGATACCGACGTAAGCGATGCCGGTCCTTGAGCGCAGCGAAGTGTTCTGAATCCTGTCTATTCTCTTGACACTCAAAATGCTGCGCTCCATCGCTCTTTGGCAAACCCCGAGTCTGGACTTTTGAGATTCAGTCAGTGACCAAGACTGGGCACCGTAGGCAGAATACACATGTCGATGAGTTGACGTTTTAGTGATAATGGAAGGTCGCCTTTCATGAATTTCTTCATGGACCAGTAGCTCTTCCAGGCATTGTCGAGACGACGATCGATTTCTTTGTCCTGCCTGTTTTCGAAAGAAGTTAACTGTCCTAAGTAGATGTACTCATCGACATAGTGTATATCTTGCCCGTCTACTACCACCCTACGTTTCGTGCTATTGGTCATAATTTTAGTTTTTTATTGATTCATCATTAGTCCAACCTCGAGGCTCGCTGTGCTTAGTTCTTGTAGCATTTCTTGTAACTCGGATGAATTTGGGGCAAAAAAAGGCTCGCTGTGCTTAGTTCTTGTAGCATTTCTTGTAACTCGGATGAATTTGGGGCAAAAAAAACTATTTATGTCATCGGCGAACCGAAGGTTTGTAAGCCTCTGGCCGCCGACTTCAAACAGGTTTATTATTATTAAAACTAATTTTAAATCGCACACCTTTTGCAATGAACGAGAGGTGCTAGACTTGCGTTGCCAATTTCAGATTCACTCTTTATATTATAACCGCAAAGTTTGCAGAACCCCGGCTGAGAGATCAACTAAGTTAAACGACGCGCCTTTGATAGGTGACCGTCTGGCCGATGCGATAGCGTCTTCATGATTCTGTCGGCACGTTACTGATTCCCGGCTATAAAAGTCGTTAGCCAATGTCTAAAAAGTCCTTCGGGCAGCCTAAAAATTTCGGCACAATAAATAAGCAATAACATTTTTTTCTCGTATTTGGACTGTATCCATTAGATAGATGTAGGCAGGTATTGTACCTGTTATATATAATGATATAATATGACGTTAGTAGACTGGTTCTGTTCTGCCGTTTCAGAGAATGGCTTTGAAGGCGTATGATTACGAGTAGGTAGCTACAATAGAAGATGCGCGCGCGATGGATGCTATTGTGTTATACGAGATATTGTATAGTACGAGTATAGCGGCGAGGCGTCTTGCTTGTATTGCACACGTTTTTAAATATATATTTCATAATTTTTATGATGGTATACGTGCTGGCTGCTAGCTGAGCGAGCCTTCTCCTGTCCCACCAGGCAATGCACCGTTTTTTACTACGTAATTTAGAAATTTCAGAGCAGTTTTGTTATGATTCGAAGAATAGCTGATCTTATTAAACTAGTGGTTCGTCCCGAACTGAGATAATGAACCAACTTACTTGACCTACAATTTCATTCAAATTACAGGTAGCGGGAGTTCATGTAAGATGGTTATTGTTTTTTGGGGGTACAAATTGCAGTTATTCTGGATTTCAGATATTTGCCTATATTTGTGATACTTAAGCTACACACATACCAAAGGTCATTGGGCATTTTGTTCGGACATATGACCCACGGCGCACAAAAACGAAACAGGGCTAGGTATGTAGTTAAATGTATATGTTACTTAATGGTATGGGTCGCATTATTGCAGGATATGGGAGAACCGCAAAAAAAATTTTTTTAATTAATATTATAGCATTTTTAAAATAATTATTATAGCATTTTTAAATTATTATTATAGCATTTTTATAATGAACTAAGTAAAAACTATTGGCCTGACTGTAAAAATACTTTGTAAAACAGTTGTTTTGAACAATTTCCAGGAATACGAAAATAAAATCCATTTTGCGGTAATAATATTTTTATTCTGCATTATCAAAATCTATAGTTAATTCATCTAAAAAGGCTGCAGGCGCGTCTATCACGTCTTGATGCCTGGCCCATGACAGAAAGTATACGACGCTTACAACATGTGCACAGCTTCCGACAGTGCGACGGCCGTGTATACACGAGCAGTAATACTGTTGGATGCTATTTCTTCCAATATGGGTAGGATCTACTAAAATATAGGTGTAGTACTGCTTTGCACGGACGTGTCGTGACTGTATTCTGCCTCTTATCAATATCTTATTTTCAATCATTTCTTGGTGCCGGTATAGTTCGATAGTGTATACACCATCCTCACGCATGTGCTCGTGGCAATACGATCTTGCGATTCTCAAGTGGTATGATCCCAACGTAAACAATATTAATTCGTCAAATGTAAGCCGAGGAAAGTCATCAAAATCCGGATCATTGCCATCGAGTCGCACAAACGCTACTCTCTGCCTGTTTAAATTATGGTTAATCACATATTCTGCCATCTCATTGGGTTCATTCATTCGTTCATTTATAATTCTTATGAATTGTTCCGCATACATATGGTCCTCATATGGATGGCGAGTAGCATTAATTATGGCCGCAGTTATTTTGAAGTCGACCATCATGTTTCTCATGGCAACGTTAAAATATACATGGCGGAAGATTTTAAAATCTTTCTTGAATCTGCCGTTAATGGTTTCCACTACCCACCGGATCATTGTTATTAATCTAGATTTATTAGCATCTAGTGTCGTCAGTTGTTCTCCTCTTACTCTTGTAGGCGGCATGTGAGGATTATACCCGCATTCCTCAATTTTATCAATCGAATCCCGAAATCCACGATCCAATATAAAAACATCATTAACTCTCAAGAACCCATGAATCGGAGAATCTTCTTGCATCAGGTCACGCATAATGCTTGCGTCCGAAGTAGTCGCAGTGTAAGGCCCCGTAACATCTACTATGTAGCCGTCGGTACATACTATAAGGAAGGGTTTTACTAAGTTCCGAAACTTATGAAGACTGTAAGTTTTGCGCTGGAAAAGGAAATTCGAACTCTTTTGTAGATAAATATATGTTCCATCACATACGAGAATGGCCGCCGGTTCATTATAGTTACCACCAAAAAAATGGCTTGGAATTGCAAGATTCTTGGCCACCACATCTTCCCTAGTAATATGATTTAAGCCCAAATGCTGTGGAACAAAATCATTACTTAAGCATTCTCTTGCTATCGCCAACTTCCTTTCTAGGGTTCTCCTCGACATATTGAATTTAGTGGCTAATCGCTCATCTGGTTCACCGGTTCTTATTTTTGTTAAAAAAATTCCAAGAACTGTGGCAGGATGAACTGATCGATCACCCAGTGAAGGCGTTTGGTTCAAAATAACATTAAATTGATATTTTGTTAGTCCCGTCCAAAAGTGAAATTCATTGTCCTCTATTTCTTCAATATTTTCGAAATCAAGGTTGCTTCTTTGTTCGATACCCCATTTATATAAATTCATCATACCAACAACATGAGTACTGTCAAAGTTTTCGTGGGATGTAGTGTTGAGCAAGTCTACCCAATCATTCCTCATAAAATGAGCATTGCAAACCCGAGCTAATTCTGGTATATAAAAATTGTGATTGTGTAAGAGTTGGAACTTAGCATATAGTGGAACATTATGGGCCACTACATTTCTACAGTTTGTAAAAATACAATGTCTCGCTGTATTCGATGCTCGCTTATATCCTCTAGGCGTAACAAAACTAGGCTGCAATTGTACTTGATCTTGCACTGGTTGCTCTTCAACTGGCTGATCTTGTACTGGTATATTTTGTACTTGTTCATTTTGTACGGGTTGATTCCGTAAACGACGATCTAACCTTGACCAACAAGCATGGCACATGGCCCGTGAGCCATTAAAAGTAATCTGAAACAATTGAAAAAAAAATATATATATTCCTCCATTTATCAAGAAGTAAAATGAGCCATTACATTGAGCAAAGCAACATTTGTACAATCAAGAGCACGCGACGAGTCATACACATACGATGACAGTGTAGTGTACTTACCTCACGTGGTATTATTTCTTGCAATAATAAATCTACAAGATCCCTTTGTCTTTCCAAAAAGAGAACTGTCAATATGTGTTTTCGTCGACGTAAAACAGATCGATTACACGACACGCAACTATTTTGTCTTTCCATGTTAATGTAAACCAATCGTCAAGCAAAATCAGGGGTCCATAAAACACGCTCAAGTAATCAATAAAATGCAAAAATCGGAAACACGAGTTTAAACGCACAGATCGAAACGAAGGATGACGTACGACTGCGGGGCGGTCAGAGCGGGTGGGGCGCAGGCGGCGCGTCGCACGCGCACTTCGATACCTTACTGTTATTTTCTACCTGTCGAAAGTGCGAGCGAGAGAGACATACAATCTGTTATGCGATACAAACATTTTTCTTATGCTTGTACATACATTTTCACAATGCTGACAGTAAAATCTTTAGTTTTTAGTCTAATAGAATTATAGTTAGACTCACATACATACTGTTACATAACATTTTTCCTCCAGCAGATACATAAAAAAAATTTACATATTTAGAAAAGTGGAATTGAATACTTTACTTTAAAAGTGATTTGAACACTGTGCGCGAAAAAAAAAAAGTGGGTCAAAACCGCCCAATGATCTTTCAGCACTGTGGGGTCACTGGTGTACCCCGTGAGTTTTGTCAAAGTTTAGTTTTTATTTTGGCAAATAACTCAAAAACTACAAAAACTTTACTAAAAATAAAAACGGGGTCGCAATGTACTAACAAAGAGCTTTCATTTGACGTCTCACTTGACCTAATAGTCTCATTTTCTTTTTGTTTTACTCCTCTTTAACCCCAACATCTCAACAACCCCCCAACATTTTTAGCTCATTTAGTCACACCAAAATTGGGCCACCACTACCTACCTATGTGTAAAATTTTAGGATGATCGGATCAACGCATCGAAAGTTATCCTCTGACAAACCAACATACGTACATACAACGCCGATTTGCACAAGTTGATTTAGAGATCTCGCTACGATCGATCAATGATCTGTTGGATAATAAAAATGTGAAGACTTTCATATAACATTTTCCAATATAGTCATAATATTGATTGATTTATTCAGATAACATAGGATCCATTTTGTTAGTAAAAAGCTTAAATGTAGAGGAGTTAGTAACTACTTAATTACTAATTGCGATTTAGTTCTCTGCGTGAGTTTCCACATCAGAGGATAATCGGGTTTCAGGTTCAGGATGGTGTTGCTGCTCTCGCGTACCGTGCGCAGCAGTGAGGCTGTGTTTACGACAGATGCCATCAAAGGTGTCTGCGCGTGCTTCGGCGAACATGCCTGATGCACTACAGAAGCGCGGGAGCCGCAACAGTAACGCCCTGAACTCATTATTAAATTGTACTCGCAAACGCACACCTTTTGCAATAAACGAGAGAATTCTGCGTTCCCTCAACATATCGGTGTCATCTCGCAAGTCGTCACTTACCAGCTTACCAGATGCCATAGAACAACAAAATATACTTATATACTAGAAACGATAAAATCAGCAAGCCGTCAAATTAAAGTAAAGTTCTGCATCAATATTAACTAACTTGTATAACTTTAATATAAAACTCTGCTAAAACCCTCTGCTAAAAGTTTTCGCCACTCTAACATCATTTTACAAGCTTTTATTTAACGTATGTTATAAATAAATAAATAAATCTTTATTCAAACAACTTGGTTACATACGTATAACATTGATAAGAATGACTTTCCTGTAGGTGGTAAAATAGTTTAAATGTAATTATGACTAAGTATTCTCTGGCTGCTTAAACTAGATTAATCCTGTGCTATAAGCGTCAGTTGCATTCGCGGTTGGTCAACTCATTTTCAACTATTTGGGTTTTTTTTATGTGGAATAAGCCCCTAAAGTGTGTTTCTTACATAAAAAAACAGAGGTAAATTTAACTTAAGATAGAATAAATATTAGTAAAATGTATATAAATACGATATCACGAAGACTTGTACGAGTTACAACTTTGGTGTGAGGGTGTGTTTGTGTACGTGGGGGTGTGTTAGTTTATGAGTGGGTCGGTGTATGAAGTGTAGGTGTATATGAGTGTAGGTGTATATAAGTGTAGGTGTATATGTATGTGTGTGATTGTATTCAAGATTTTTTTTTAGATGTTTTTATAATTACGTACTTGGGATGGTGTAAAAGGTTTTCAGTTGCGTCATAATTCAGAGTGCGTAAATGTATTTTAACTTGTTCCTTACATTTATATAGGTTGAGGTTAAGGAAGTTTAATGTGCGGCAGACTTTATTGTACAGGTATGGAGCAACAACGTATGGATGTCTTGCAGCAAATACTGTTCTATGTGCAATTTGTTTATAAACCTGATCCTTTCTTCTCCTACTTTCGGTTTCATTATCTGGTGGTAGGTAAGTGTGTGCATAAATAATGTTACTAAGAATAAAGAGTTGCCGAATAGTTAGGACACAACATTCGTCATACAGGTCGGTTGTTGGGTGTAAGCGTGGTTTTGAGGTCATCACTTTGAGTACTGCTCTCTGTGCTCTTTCTAATTTAAGTAGATTAGTTTTATGAGTCCCTCCCCAGACCGAGACACAATACCCAAGAATTGATTGACATAGCGCATAATAGATAGTTCTGAGCAACGGAAGTTCGCCTATATGCCGAATACGTCTAAAGATTGGCATGAGCTTTCTTATTCTATTAGTAAGGAGTTCTACGTGTCTATGCCAGTTAAGTTCTTCGTCAACCCACACACCAAGATATTTTATGTATGCCACTTCTAAAGTGATACATTGGCATGAGTGGTTATTCGAATCTAAGCATGTATGGGCTTTAATTGAGACGGAGTTTGGTTGACCTTGCCGTGTGATGGAGAAAGTAAGGTATTTAGTTTTGTTCAGATTTATAGTTAATTTGTTGCAGCATAACCAATTTATTATTTGTTTTAGACCAGATTCTGTTTCCCTAATCGCATCACTCCAACTACGCCCCTGGAAAATTACCGCAGTGTCATCGGCAAACGTTACAACTCGCGCATTGTTTAGTTTCAGGTCCCATAATTGGTTAATAAAAATAAGAAATAAGGTAGGCTCCTGCTCCATCAGCGCTGATATAGGATGCAATTTTAACCCGTTGGGTTCTACCTGTTAAGTAACTTTTAAATAATTCTAGTGTTGTACCTCTAATTCCTATTCTTTCCAGCTTGTCAATAAGGATTAGAATAGAGACAGTATCAAACGCCTTCGCCAGATCTAAAAAGACACCAATACATTTCATATTGTTGTCTAGACCTTTTACCAAATATTCTGTGAGTGTTCTTAATGTGTCTTCTGTAGATTTTCCAGGCATAAATCCAAACTAGTTTTTAGAAATAACATGGATTTTCTGTAAGTATTTTATCAGTCTTGAGTTCATTAATTTTTCTAATATTTTAGACATCACTGGAAGAACTGATATTGGCCTGTAGTTGTTGATACTGTCTCTATTACCTGCCTTGTAGATCGGATGAATGAGGCCAGTCTTAAAGTGTTTTGGGAAAACACCAGTATGAAAACTTAAATTACATATGTATGTGATTACTGGGGTCAGAATATGAGCAGCCTTTTTTATGAGTTTAGGATGGATTTCGTCGAAACCAGTAGCACAGTCGTCTCTAAGCCTTATTATTGTCGAGAAAACCTCATCATCATCCGTGTCCAGAAGAACCATAGAGTTCTGAGAGGCAGTTGGTGGATTGTGTTCAGGAGCCACATTAGCAATGTTTCCGCTAACTTAGGGCCGACACTTACGAAGAAGTTGTTTACATTGTTGGTTGATTCTTGACTATTCTGCGCAAGATCTAGAAGCGCTGTATTTGGGTCTTTTTGATTAGTTAAGCCCGCAATGTACTTGATAATTTTCCATGTCTTTTTAGGATTCGTTTCAGCTTTTTGCATTTCAGATTGTTCATATACACACTTGACTTTCCGTAAAATTGTATTGCAAAAGTTTCTGTAACGCATGTATATTTTTTTAGTTTCTATGTTTTCTGGAGACTTTTTAACTTTGTGGTGTAGACTGTCCCTATGCCTGATGCATCTTAGCAGGCCAGGTGTTATCCACGGCTTTATTATTCGTTTTCTATGTCTAGTGGTTTTTATAGTAGAATTTATATTTATTGCTTCAATTATTATTTTTATTAACATATCTAAGGCATTAGTTACATGTTTATTATTACACTTTAATCTATTTTTTCTAAGTGTTTCACAATATCAACATAATCAATTACTCTATTTAATATTCCATTAAAGTTTTTAACAAATTTGGTTTCTAAAGATAGACACGCTGTTATGTTTGTCCGGGTGGAATCTTGCAACTGAATTTTAAATCAGTTATATTTAACCGATAGAGCTGAAATTTGGTATACACACTTATTTTTTATGACAGTGATGTCATTCTAATTCCAATATGGCGGATTATCCAAGATGGTGGACTAGTTATTTTTTCTGCACTACCACAGTATGGGTATCAAATGAAAGGACTTGCTGAGAACATGAAAACGAATACATATTTTAAATATAAAAATATGGGGGACCATCCATAAATACAATATTTTCCAAAAGCTTTCAAAAAATCTATTATCCATCTTATCCATAAGAACGGAGACAAACGAACTGTAAGCAATTGTAGGCCCATTTCAATTCTCCCAGCACTATCAACAATATTTTAAAAACTGCTCAATTCCAGGCTAATGTCTTTTTTAAATGCGAACCATCTTCTAGCCGATAATCAATTCGGCTTTAGGTCCGGCAAGTCAACAGAGGATGCCGTCATGAACCTTATTGAAACTGTGTCGGAAGCCTTGGACAAAAAGCGAAAATGTATTGGCATGTCCCTAGACTTGGCTAAGGCTTTCGACACCGTGTCGGTTCCAATTCTCATAGAAAAGTTAGACCGACTAGGGATAAGATGAAACTGTCTAAATTTATTTAAAGACTTCCTTAGTCACAAGAATCAAAAAGTCGAAATTGGAAATCTGCAGAGTTCAGAGGCCACCATAACTTACGGTGTCCCGCAAGGAAGTATCCTCGGGCCGAGTCTCTTCCTCGTCTACATCAATGATCTTTGTGGTATGTCGATACCTCAAGTAGCAATTAACACTTACGCCGATGATACTGCTATTGTATTTGAGGGGGAGTCTCGGCCAGATGTTTTCTCTGCAGCCGAAAGGGGAATAACAAAAGTCATGCATTGGCTAAATGCTAACCTACTTACACTAAACATTGATAAAACAAAATACATGAACTTTTGTACTGGTGGTAAAGCTTTTGTGAACGGGCTCGAGGAAGTGGGCACCACCGCCTTACCTTTATCTGCCGCCAAATAGCAGTACTTGTGCTGCTGTGTTCCGGTTAGATGGTAATGGTATGTTCCTGTAATTACTGTAACATAGGCGTAACAGCTAAGTCCTATAGTATGACAACGTATCCACATAGAGATCAAGACAACATAATAGCTTGTTTTGAATTTTATGTGGATATCCATGGGCTGCAGTAGTCACTTAACATCTGTGGACTGCATGCTCGTTTGCCATATAAGTAGTAAAAAAAAAAATCTTCACCATACGCACAACTGCACCTCCCCCATAGCAGCTAAATATCAAAGCCCACTCCTGCTTGGAAATACCACGCTACCATGCAGTTGTGCTCCACTCACTAACACAACCACCATTAAATATCTGGGGATACTGTTAGATGAACATCTTACATGGCTTCCGCATATCACACTTCTATCCTCACGCATCCGCAAGCTAATCTGGGTCTTTAAAAGATTGAGGCATGTAATGAGTCAAAACCTACTTACCTCTATTTATTTAGCAATATGCCAATCAGTTCAAACCTACTGTATTCCTGCGTGGGGTGGTGCCTACAAAAGCCACATGATTGCCTTAGAAAGAGCTCAAAGGTCTGTGTTAAAAACAATGACTTTTAAACGATTCCGACATCCAACCAAAGATCTTTACGAAACTTGTCAAGTGCTTACAGTTCGTCAACTATATATACTTAATGCAACACTAAGAATACGCAAAAAATCCCACTACACCCCTCACACACACGCAGAAGAAACCTAATACCAAATAGATTATGTAGATCAGACTATGCAACATCAATTCAACTTTTTGGCAACCTATCCATACAACGAAATAAACAAAATCTTACGTATTCACACCCTTAATTTAAGGAACTGTAATCATAAATTAAGAAATTGGTTTTTGGATCCGTCATACCAAGACACGGAGGATCTATTGGAAATTCAAGAACAATAACTGATCCTTATTTTTGAATTTCTAAATGAATAGTTAAAAGCAGTAACTAAAAATTAATTAAAACACAGAACACAAAACCAATTAGTACTAAACAATCAATAACTAGGTACTCACGTGCACAGGTATACCTATTTTTAATTTTATATCGCACATAGTCCGTCAGAGGGCGCTAAGGGCTGGGATACAGTGATCTAGTCTGGCTCTTAGCACACCCCTACCCTACCCTAAGGAAATTAGGAGCGTAGTAAATTAACTAGATATAAGCACTATGTTTTTAGATTTAAGCTTTCTATGTACCTACTTACTTACTTGTATTGTTCTTGTGTCCAAATAAATAATAATTTGATTTGAATATGGCGGGACCTCCAAGATGGCGCAGGATGTTTTCTGGTTTTCTGAAGTAATTAACAGCTTAATTTTAACAAAAGTATGTCTTGGTATGAAGTATGACTTCATACTTTGACTTGTGTAATTTGGCGAGATAGGCGTCAACAGCATTGGTTTGAAATCTATCTAGGAGAAGGGTATTGCTATAAAGCCCAATATGGAAGCGGCCAAAACGCCTATACTTTGTGCTTACAAATTACATTTTTGATAGGTTTGCTTCCACGGCGTGCGTTTGGGCTTATTTGAATCTGCTTGCGGTTCTGATTATGTATTTTATAAAAGCTTGTTATGACAACTAATTTTTCAACAAAAAAACTTATTGTCCCATAAGAAATGAGATAAAACTGGCTTTGGCAATTACCGCCCAATAATAGATTAGTGCCATATTTACAAAACCATACCTGAAAATCAAATTTAATAGTAGCTTATCTGCATTATCCTATCATATATTCTTATCCTAGGATAATAACTGTTTACAAGTTAGGCTCTTAGCGTAGTCTTATTCGTATGGCCAACGTGAAAGAGGCCTGTTTTACTCAAAAATAAAAAAATCACTATGAATAGAAATGAATGCATAAAATCCAAAATGGCGGTAAGACAGTAATAATGTAAAAGTGCTAGATTACATTAAATAATTGTTTATGCACACCAACAAAACAATACAGCTAAAAATAACACCGTAAAACTATGTGATACAATTGACGGTTTTATCGCTGAATAGCGATCTCTACTAGACAACCTTTGGATGGAATGCACTATGAGGACATTATCTGGGGTGTAATGGTGTACCTTACATACTACATCTACATAGGTACATATAATTATAATATATAAATAAAAATAACATAAATGAATGAACCTAAATAATAACTACTTATATAAGAAACATATTAACTAGTAAAAAATACATAGATATTCAGCGAAATATATTCAAATAGTGTTCTCTGAGCATACGTTTCAAAATGGCAAGTGAGTTGGCACATCTGATCGCTACCGGCAGCGCGTTCCATAACCGGACAGCCTGCACTGTAAAAGACTTATCAAAGTAGGAGAAGGAGTGTCCAGGTGTCCTGAGTTGGAGTGTGTCAGATGAACGCAGGGATCGAGGATTGGCTTGATGTAGGAAATGGAATTGTTCATGGAGATAGGAAGGTGAGGAAGGGTTGTTATATAACTAGTGAAGGATGTGAGTATTCCGGCTAAGGCGTATGGGTAACCACTTGGCTTACACTTGGTGTAAAGTCTGTAACTCAATTACTCAATACAAGAGTCAATATCTACCTACTATGTTCGTTCAGGAGCGAATCTCCCTCAATTTCTCCAATATTTTATACTCGCTTGTTATTTTTCCGACATTTTACTTCATAAACTGGGATTTTGTAGGTCTGTCTAGTGGTAGTATGTGCAGTAGTATCCGTCAGGTGTGAGTGAGTTATTGCTATTTTTATGATTTGATAATGCAATGTTATGTTGTACTGGGGCCGAGTGTCGCGTACCTATGCTGTGGCTTCGTATATTAACTGCTGCACTGGCTGTGACGGTGCTAAATGCCAGTTTACCTTTATCTCGGATACTTTGAATATTTAGCAGTTGTTCTGCACATTGTGAATCGATTGCTTAGTAACCGCACGTGTCCATACAACACGAGTACTAGGTACATCACAGATAGCTCTCGCTTTACCAATTTACAAGCCATAAAGTGCGGGATGTCCCACTGATATCAATCTCGGAGTCTTCGAGTCCAGTGGTTCTAGGAAAGCGTGCTCCATCTTCGACCACACCATCGCTTTCCATCAGGTGAGCTAGAGTGAGTGGTCAAGCGCTTCACTATCGCTGATAAAAATCTGTATGTTGATTATTTCGTTGATAACAAGTTTTGAGTTTTACAGATATATGATTTATATTTCTGCATATATTTAGCATAATATTTATCAGCAGCACAATGTGCTCTACATCGCACAGAATGTGTGAGTTTATGGATCCGAGTCCGAGTGTGCAAGATCCGATCTTAAATTTGACATTAACATAAAAGAAAGTGAGGTTTCTTTATTCATTTGCATGACATTTCCTTTGGCTGCTCCAGATATAATCGAGAGAGATAACTTTAAATTTTACATTACACCAATTACTAAACAAAACAGAATTACTTAATTATTAATTAAAAAACAATAAAAATTCACAATGGGCTAATAGTTTCATGGAGTAAACCAGTTGATGAAGTCTGCACGGAAGCGAATGTTATCAACTCCATTGGCGAGGTCGGCCAGCTTTGTGCGCAGTCGCAGGAAGGCGGGAAGAGCTTTCTCTGTGCGCCGGCGCAGGCGCGACTTGCACAACGAGCGAGCGGCGACGGATGAAGCAACACGTCTATTGTTCCTGACACGTGCATTGCAATTTGCATTGTAGCACACTTCGGCCACAGTGGATCGGCTCATACCTATTCGGACTGATGTGTGCGCCCGCGCCGCATCAATCACTTTTTAGTTATTATTTGACCTGGAGGTAGAGGAGAGGGAACAGTATTTGTTCCGGGTCGGGGTGTTTCTCGAAAAACTATAAGAATTAGTTTAAAAAAAAAGTATTTTTTTTTTAACTTTTCTAGTTCCTATTTATAGATAGTATACGTTTTGCTTGGTTTGCTTGATTGGGCTAGATAGCGCTGTGTGAAATGTCCAGCATTAAAACAAATTTTTTAATTATTTTATTTTGAACTAGAACTAACTCGTCTGAAAATGACTCGATGAGCTCATGCATATCTGTGTTATCTCACTGTCTCAAACTAGTCTCTAACGGATTCAAATGAAAATAGCATCAACATAAGGAAGACATCAACTATGAATATGCCATTCCATTTGAATGGTTGTTCGCGTTGCGTCAGTTGCAAGTTTGCAAAATACATAGTTAGTTTACATACATTTGTATATAGTATTCGTATATAGAAAGAAATGTTAGCGGGACACAACTCCAATATTTGGACCCGCCGGCGCCGTCCATGTTTCCTGCCGGCCTCCGCTATCCTGTGCGCCTCTCATCCCGCGCGCACATGTGTACCGCGCGATATTTACGTCATCTGCCATCTCGCTTTCGGATGAACCGCATTTCTGGACATTTGTACCATTACTCAAACCAAACATTTAACATCCCTATTCCTAATGGTGCTGCGTACGCGGCCTCGCACCAATAAACAAGCACTTACCTACACGAACTCAAAAGTCAACTCACAACACCATTTATAAATACACGACTCCTGTCAGCCGGTATTATATATGCATCCGGTTGATCCGTAGCCTTATTACCTAAGCCAAATTGCTGTCGCTTCGCTATCGCTAGTAAGGCCATCCCTTTCACACGTGAGGTACGTCATGTACGTGTGAAAGGGATGGCCTGACTAGCGATAGCGACACAAAAGCAATTTGGCTTAGGTAATAAGGGGGCCGGTATTCATTAAAGTTTTGCGTAAAACGCAGCTTTTCCTCGAAAGTGTCCGATTCTAGAATTGATTCACTTCGATTATATTGTTTCTCGTTTTTAGGGTTCCGTAGCCAAATGGCAAAAAACGGAACTCTTATGGATTCGTCATGTCTGTCTGTCTGTCTGTCCGTGTGTCACAGCAACTTTTTTCCGAAACTATAAGAACTATACTGTTGAAACTTGGTAAGTAGATGTATTCTGTGAACCACGTTAAGATTTTCACACAAAAATAGAAAAAAAAACAATACATTTTTGGGGGTTCCCATACTTAGAACTGAAACTAAAAAAAAACTCATCAAACCCATACGTGTGGGGTATCTATGGATAGGTCTTCAAAAATGATATTGGAGGTTTCTAATATAATTCTCTTCTAAACCGAATAGTTTGCGCGAGAGACACTTCCAAAGTGGTAAAATATGTGCCCCCCCCCCCCCCCTGCAACTTCTAAAATAAGAGAATGATAAAACTAAAAAATATATGATGTACATTACCATGCAAACTTCCACCGAAAGTTGGTTTGAACGAGATCTAGTGAGTAGTTTTTTTAATACGTGATAAATCGTAAACCGCAATTTACCTTTCATTCCATCAACTGAAATATAAAAAAGTTACAACGAACTACAAGAACTTTTATATTAAGTTACTTGCTGCTACGGAACCCTTTATGGGCGAGTCCGACTCGTACTTGGCCGCTTTTTGTCAGTCAACTTGATGGTGACCCCGAGTGGCAATTCAAGCGCTGTTTAGTCGTAGGCCTCCGGCTGGTTGAAAAACTTCGATACTACCTACGCGTAGTGCTGACAACTAGTGAACGACAAACTTAGAGCTAGTTGATTTTGCTTGGTTAAGAAGTGAAGACAGTGGTAAGAGAGTGGTAGAATCCTTGTAAAACCAGTTGCAGCTAGTGATGTCCCTGCATGACATGACACCCACCACACATCTTACATCAAGGGAAGTTATCGTGCATTGCCCCGCGGAATTTCAATTTGTTTATTTGTGAAACACAGGTTATTAAAGATTTTAGATACAACGTGTTAAGTGCGCTGTGATCTGCACTAGGCGTACAAATTTAATAATATATTAAAACGAATGAAATGAAAATAATGTTAAAAATGTCAAATATTATTAGCGTCCATAGCGTCAAAAAAGTCCTGTATTGTATAAAATGTTTTCTCTACTAGATATGTATGAATTGCAAAGCTCATGCGTTGACTCGGATAAGCAGCTCTCGGATCACACGTCCTCCAGAGCTGTGAGCAGACATCCATAAAGCATTTTGAAACTGCGGCCTCGGTACCTAATGGACCCAGGGTCCTAAATGGCTCATACTTGCACAGAATAGAATAATCATTTATTTCAGACAGTGTCCATATAAAACAAAAGTAATAATAATCACAAATAAATATGAGCCTTCAAATTAAAACATACATATTAATAATAAAACAGGAAATTAAAAGAAAATCAAATGTCAAATTTCACAGATTAAAATAAAATAAAATAGAATAGCAACATAACATTAAATTGTAAATTATAACGGTTATTTAAAAAAAAAAAAAAATTCATGATATAAAATTAAACGCATGTACTTAAAAGACCTTACGTATTTATCCCAAGTGCTATTTTTTTCCGAAAGGGCAACGACGAAACATTTTTTGAAACGAAAGTTATACCACTGCTCCTCTTCTTAAATGTATCTACGGGGTAATTTGTATTATTATTTAATTAAATTTGCCCAATATTATTCATGCCAAAAAAGTCGCACCTTACAATTGTTTTAATTGCAGATTAACTCTACATATGTTAATATATGTTATACATAGGTACGAAGTCCTTCATGATAATTCCACTTACTAGCGAGCTACTGCACAGCTTGAGATGATAGGAGTTCTGCTAAGATAACTTACTTAATATTGTAACGACACTTTTCAATTAGTAAAATGCAAAACATTTTTGTTATCATACCTGTCTCGAGGTGCAAAGTCACACACAACACTGGGTAACGGTTGAGTGACCGTACGCCACCGCCGCCGCCGCCAGCTGTTCTACGAGATGAGTAGGTATCAAATAGAACGCAAACCGGTTCACAAAAGAACAGTAGCACAGTTTGACTGTACTACATTATATGTATATGTAGTCTGTCCCATTTACTGGTGTACCACACCGCACACCGCACACCGCACACCGCACACCGCACACACTATCTACAGAGTTCTCTCTTATTTTGCTTTATGCTTTACGTTTATACTGTTTAATTGTTTAATTTTAAGTATTTCCTCTCTCTTAAAATGTAACTGAATTTTATATTGTGTGCTAATGTACTGAATAAATGATTCTCTATGTCTATAACATTTCAAATATTGACGCGAAAGAAGTCAGGACTTCTTTGAAGCTATTTTAATCTTTGCATTGTAGCTTTCCAATATTTTTTTTTATTATATTACCACACAAATAGATTAAGTACACACAAAAAAGTTTACAAAAAGGACGTACAAAGGCGCGCCGTGCTAAAACAGAAAGCCTTTCAGACTAGCGATACCTGATTGTACTTCGTTGTGGTAATACACATTGGAATGAAAGAATGTTGGTACTAGCTAGCTGTTTTGTGGGGCTTTATAGATAAAGTTTTACATGTTCTAATATTATATCACCTGGGTAGAGTGGGTAAGCAAGGCAAGGCAGTGGTGCTGGTGGCGCATGCGCGTATCGACATCAAGGATGTGCCTTGTGCGTGCAGTTCACTGACCCTGAGGCTCCGACGTCACCGCGTGCGCTTCATCATCGGATGCTAATATCTGACCGTTAGCGCGCTCGCGCGATATCATGACCTTTCCTACTGCTACTTTCTATTTTACCTAAACTCCGGTAGCTACACCAGCTACTTTAATCACATCTAATTGATCGTTATATTGCTCTGTAATAGTTGGATGGATGACCTTTAGAGCGCGTCTGATTTCCGCGTTGGAAGAACATTGCCAAATTCTTTTTGATTTTTAATAAAAACCCAGAGCCTTCGAAGATATTTGCGAGGTACTGTGTTCATCCCAAACGGTTGCTTAATATGTTGTTTGTAAATTGATTGTTGTAGTATTTGAATAGTAAGTAGGGATCCTCCTCTCTGAAGCAGCTGAACTAATGTTTGTTCCGGTTCCTGTATGTTTTTCAATTATATTCACGTTATATTTTAGGCTACGTATAACATTCATAATTTTTTGTTCTGAACTATTCAATAAAAATAAATATAAACATGAGTCCATAAAATACTTTTATAAATGCTACTTACCTACCAGTACACGCCCAATAAATAAGTAATTGCGCAGCGCAGCGCAGCGCAGGGTACTAGGGTACTAAGACAGCTAATCAGCATGTTAAGCATTTAAAAGTGTCATTGAAGTCTGCAAACACGTATTTACTCGAAGCAATTAGCCTTAATGTATACGCAGACGCACGTCCGTCACGGTGAGCCTCCGCCTCACTCGCTCATAGTAAGTTGTATGTATGTTATGGTTCAATTACCGGTAGGTTAGGTTAGGTAGCCCACTCCACTCCACTCCACTCCACTCCACTCCACTCCTATGCTGTACTTATACTATTTGTTTTATTCGTTTAGAATGAATAGATTTTTTTTAATCGCTATTTTTTATTATCTAGAGTACATTTTTTCATTCATGCCAGTCAGTGTTTTGTGTTCCATGATGCTTGCCTACCTATTTGTCATCTGCCAAACGAATGAGCTCTACACCAGTGTCATCAGCACCTCTCTAGAGTTCCTCTCGTGCTTCCGAATTATGGTGTCAGTTCTGCGAGCTTCTCGTAGCCAAAAAGAATGCGGTCGGAAATGAGAATGGTTTCTCACGAGATTGTTGGTCGCATTGTAAGATGATCTGTGCGTGGACGCATTCATTCACAATTACCAAAGTTCAATTCAATTGTAATTCATGTCATCGCATTTGTTTATGTAAATCAGCTGAATGTCTCGTCGCGATTATAGTAGGCGAAGATTCTTCGGCCAGTGGTTCATGGTCAACGGATTGCATTTCACAATGAATATTTTTCAGTCAGATCATTGTTACCGTCCGTCCGTCCGCACCAACCTAGCTCTTGATAAGTAAGACAAGTTAGCATGTTTTTAGCGTGCTTGTCAGTTTCGGCTGTAGACAGTTTATACCTACGCTAGCGGTCGTCATTATTGTCTGTGCTAGCGGAGCCTGCCTCATGCTGTTCCCCGAGCTCACCACTCCGCGCCCCTCCCCCGCGCCCTCCGGACCGGTCCGCAACTGGTTACTCCACCACTTCCACCAGCCTTAATCCAGTTTGCCATCAAACAAGCACAACAACCGCGTCTATGATACCAACAAGGATCACAGTCATGATTGCCTGTGTGTGGGCCCACTCGCCGTGTTTTATCTCAACTGTACGATTAGAAAGGCCTACTTCGGTAACCAAGCATTCATTTGATTACAATTTAAATAGAGTGGTTTCAGGTTTGGTATCAGTTGGTGTGCGTTTTCAACGTAATGCGCGTCCTAGAATAAGTTCAATGTTGTATCATTCAGAGGCATGTAGGTGCGTGCGTGCCGCGTGGTGTCGCGCGTGGTGTCGCGCGTTGTGTCGTGCCTGGTGTCGTGCGCGCTACTATACTTGAAAAAACATAGCTTGATCTCTGCGACATTTGTTAAACTGACATTCCTAGGGTTGTTATGATACAGAAAAAAATATCTATAGTAATTATCGATAGAAGCTTTGCAGTAAGACCAATTGTTGGACTTTTGAGGGCTCCAACAACCCGTAACGACTGCCATTAGATATTCGTATGGCAGCCGGAACCGAAGGGTTAACGTGCTTTCCGAGGCACGACCAGACCAGTGCAAAAACCCATATTCATGCATACAAATATTTGCACTGAGCGAGGATCGAACCCGCGACCTCCTGCGCAGCAGTCGTGTTCACTACCGCTTCGCCACGAAGGCTGTCTGCCATAATTATATGTATATTGGATTATATTATGATTTGGGTAATAAAATGAAACGAATATTTTAATACATACATTTATTTATTCCAAAGGAGTACACCCCAAATCAATATCCGAATCACTTTCAGAATCGCTAGAGCAATCTTGTACATTTATAATGAACTCTTGTTCACAAATATTATCAAATCGAACGTCCCGCTCCCAAACTTCTTCCATTAATTTTCTGCATTTGGTAACTACCTTTTTCCAATCTTCTACAGATACATTTTCAACCGCAGTGTTTAGTAACTGCAACATTTTATTTGCCGTGAAAGGCGGTGTTGTGTTATGTCTAGCAGCGTAACCTTGAAAGAAAAACATATTAATTATACAGGAGTTAATACATAAAGAATCTGTCTAACTGAAATTCGAGCAAACAAACCTTTTACTTGGGCCCAGATAAGCTCGATCGGATTATACTGGCAGTGATATGAAGGCAGTCTTATGAATGATAAATTAATTTTGAATTAAGTTATACAAAATATCGATAGTTTATAGTCTGCGGTCACGATGATTCATCGCTCATCACTATAATTAGCTCAGCATGCCCATAAAGTATGACATTGACTGGTACGTTTGTCCGTACTGTTAAATTCAGAACTTCATAGGCGCGATTTTACTGACAGCTGTCCCAGAGATCAAGCTATGTTTTTTTCTAGTATAGATACTTCGCTACTGCTGTTATTTGTTTGAAATTCGTACGAGACCCATGATGTATTTTAAAATGGAGCTATTAACATTTAACACGAAATACATAAGGTATGTATGTATTTTAATAATTATTACTTTTGTAGTTCCGCTTACATCTTTGTATTAAATCTGTCTCCTCAATCAAACGAAATATGAAGTTAATAAACAGTGCAAGTAGGTAACTAGGTACCGCCTACCTACTCGTACTAGACACGTAACAATCTGACGACTCGCGCCGCCGCCCACCGGTCGGTGGACGAAGGAAAACAGAATTCAAAACAAGATACAGTCAGCGACTTTAGAAAACTAAGAACATAGGTCAAAGCTAATTTAAAGGATTTTTTTAATTCATCAAGTCAGTCGTGACCGCGAACGCCTTGACTCCTCAGTTCGGCGAAGCATCCTCTAAGATGTGTCGTCATATTGAATTCTGATGAGTTTATAGATAGATGAATATAACGATGGTAAATACTTTAATGCACACCATCCAACAAACTATTAAGTTAGAATAATGTAAATCTATGTGACACAATTGGTGGTCCTATCGCTTTTTACGCGATCTCTAAATCTCTACTAGACAATGTTCGGATGGAAGGAAGGACTAGGCAAATGCCACCATTGCTGAATAACTTATTACACAGAAACAAATAACGAAGACTGCTCTTCTTAAACTACTCTACGTTGGTTAGTATACCTACTCTAGATAATGATCACAAACAGTTACAAAAAACAAAACTTTTATTGAGGTGTAGGTACATTTGCGTTGGGTATATGGGAAAGCGATTATTGCCAATGCTGGTTCAGCGGTTCAACTGGTCTGTTGGAGTCGTTGGACTCCGTCCCGGCTCGGCTGCAGGATATACAAATAATTTCACAAGCCGTCTATATTGTGTATAGAGAGAGAGAGAGAGTGAGTGAGGTCCGGCGGCGGGCGCGGGGGCCGAGACAGCACTTCTTAGAATCGAGACGTGCATCCGACCGTGGAGCCAGACGCAAGGATGCTCCTTGCCTTAACCACAACGGTCAACATTTTTTCGCGATCACTAATTTAAATCAGGACTGTCCCAATCTCTCACGACATTGCAGTTCCGTGGCGCGTAGTCAAGTCAGCTCGCGCCACCAGTAGATAGTAAATTATACAAATAAAACTATCGGCGCAGGCGCAACACCAGCAGTCGGAACGTAATGATGATCGCCGTGGCATTGATCGCGCGATCCGCCGCCATGACCGCTGTGATTGCGACGCGACCAATAACATGCCAAATAACGTTCCGAAAAATAAGCTTCGCCCACAATAAAATGATGAATTTGAACACTCAGCGGTAGGTATGTTGTGGGTCGTTTAGTATCATGCGTTCGTTGCAGATCCTGGGCGTTATGCAAAGTGGTCTCTGTTGTAATGAAGATGCGCAGGCGCAGGCAGCTGCCAACTGTGTCACGAGTTCACGACTCACTCGCAGTATTTACATTACAAACTCTTTTGCAATTAGGCAATTCGCGTGCCGTTCGTTGACAACAGCACTTTACTCGTAGTTGTTTACCTTTACGTCCTTTACGCAGTTTAGTGCGCGTTACGTTTGCGCGGAGCCTTGCATGCGCGTGCGCCATGCGACAGCTATCGGTGATTTCGTTATTATCTGCTTAATTACATTATTTTAGTTGTATATTTGTTTGGTCATTCGCTGCGTGTTACAATGTTGTTTCGACAGAATTGCGATTCGAAGGTTCCATTTAATATTTCTTTTGTTAATTGACTGTTTTGATTCCTCTGTTGTCAGTCGTCACCTGTGTGTGACGCTTCGTCGCTACATCGACGTGGAAGGTCTCGAAGGAATCGAACCGCATCAACCCATCACTTGAATAATTTCGTTCTTTCATTGTAAGCGCCATTATTTGCGGTTCCATGAGTAAGTAAGTGCCTACGAGTACATACACTGAACTTATTACGTTTTTACGAAATTAATTTAATGTTAAGTTCGCAATCAGCGCCTCACTTGCTCGTTTACCTGTATCTATTACAGTTCGCAATCAGCGCCTCACTTGCTCGTTTACCTGTATCTATTACAGTTCGCAATCAGCGCCCCACTTGCTCGTTTACCTGTATCTATTACAGTTCGCAATCAGCGCCCCACTTGCTCGTTTACCTGTATCTATTACAGTTCGCAATCAGCGCCTCACTTGCTCGTTTACCTGTATCTATTACAGTTCGCAATCAGCGCCCCACTTGCTCGTTTACCTGTATCTATTACAGTTCGCAATCAGCGCCTCACTTGCTCGTTTACCTGTATTTATTACAGTTCGCAATCAGCGCCCCACTTGCTCGTTTACCTGTATCTATTACAGTTCGCAATCAGCGCCCCACTTGCTTGTTTACCTGTATCTATTACAGTTCGCAATCAGCGCCCCACTTGCTCGTTTACCTGTATCTATTACAGTTCGCAATCAGTGCCTCACTTGCTCGTTTACCTGTATCTATTACAGTTCGCAATCAGCGCCCTACTTGCTCGTTTACCTGTATCTATTACAGTTCGCAATCAGCGCCCCACTTGCTCGTTTACCTGTATCTATTACAGTTCGCAATCAGCGCCTCACTTGCTCGTTTACCTGTATCTATTACAGTTCGCAATCAGCGCCCCACTTGCTCGTTTACCTGTATCTATTACAGTTCGCAATCAGCGCCCCACTTGCTCGTTTACCTGTATCTATTACAGTTCGCAATCAGCGCCTCACTTGCTCGTTTACCTGTATCTATTACAGTTCGCAATCAGCGCCCCACTTGCTCGTTTACCTGTATCTATTACAGTTCGCAATCAGCGCCCCACTTGCTCGTTTACCTGTATCTATTACAGTTCGCAATCAGCGCCCCACTTGCTCGTTTACCTGTATCTATTACAGTTCGCAATCAGCGCCTCACTTGCTCATTTACCTGTATCTATTACAGTTCGCAATCAGCGCCCCACTTGCTCGTTTACCTGTATCTATTACAGTTCGCAATCAGCGCCTCACTTGCTCGTTTACCTGTATCTATTACAGTTCGCAATCAGCGCCCCACTTGCTCGTTTACCTGTATCTATTACAGTTCGCAATCAGCGCCTCACTTGCTCGTTTACCTGTATCTATTACAGTTCGCAATCAGCGCCTCACTTGCTCGTTTACCTGTATCTATTACAGTTCGCAATCAGCGCCCCACTTGCTCGTTTACCTGTATCTATTACAGTTCGCAATCAGCGCCTCACTTGCTCGTTTACCTGTATCTATTACAGTTCGCAATCAGCGCCCCACTTGCTCGTTTACCTGTATCTATTACAGTTCGCAATCAGCGCCTCACTTGCTCGTTTACCTGTATCTATTACAGTTCGCAATCAGCGCCCCACTTGCTCGTTTACCTGTATCTATTACAGTTCGCAATCAGCGCCTCACTTGCTCGTTTACCTGTATCTATTACAGTTCGCAATCAGCGCCTCACTTGCTCGTTTACCTGTATCTATTACAGTTCGCAATCAGCGCCCCACTTGCTCGTTTACCTGTATCTATTACAGTTCGCAATCAGCGCCCCACTTGCTCGTTTACCTGTATCTATTACAGTTCGCAATCAGCGCCTCACTTGCTCGTTTACCTGTATCTATTACAGTTCGCAATCAGCGCCCCACTTGCTCGTTTACCTGTATCTATTACAGTTCGCAATCAGCGCCCCACTTGCTCGTTTACCTGTATCTATTACAGTTCGCAATCAGCGCCCCACTTGCTCGTTTACCTGTATCTATTACAGTTCGCAATCAGCGCCTCACTTGCTCGTTTACCTGTATCTATTACAGTTCGCAATCAGCGCCTCACTTGCTCGTTTACCTGTATCTATTACAGTTCGCAATCAGCGCCCCACTTGCTCGTTTACCTGTATCTATTACAGTTCGCAATCAGCGCCCCACTTGCTCGTTTACCTGTATCTATTACAGTTCGCAATCAGCGCCCCACTTGCTCGTTTACCTGTATCTATTACAAATTGAAAAGGTTCTTGTTTTCGCTTGCTTCTGCAAGCTTTGTGCTGCTTCAGGCCACACAATTTCATTCCAATAATTAGGTATGTGTTGCACATAGTCCGTTTGTTTACGCTGCGTATGGGTCAGCTCGTCGCCCGCTGCCCGCTCCTCCAACATGGAAGTTTCTCACTTGTTTGAGATTAGGCGCAATATCGTGAAAGCAGCGCGCTCTACAAACAGAGCTAAACGCCAACCTACTCGTACGAATTGTACGTCTACTTCCGCACTCGTACTCTCGTACTGACTGACTTGATCAGAAGTAGATATCAGTTAAATTTAAACCTTCAAGATGTCTTCATTGACCTTGCTCCGTGTGTAGGGAAGGCGATGGCTTCCAGACGGATAAAAACCCGTTTTGCATTGAAATGCAACTTCCCCCGTCCTCAGGGAACAGCGCCGGTTCTAGGACCGGTCCCCCCTCCCCGCTTCCCCTCCGGGCCGGGAGCAACGACCCGCCGCGTGCGCAGCTTGCATCTCGCCATTGCAATATTGTTTTATTTTGGCATAGCGCTCAACTCAAACTATTTCCGTAGCATCTGACGGCTCCGGTCGCACGCAAGGCGGCGCCGATCGGATCTTGCCACCACGCCACCCAGTAGGTAGATAGGTATATCATGTAGTCCTCGCTCACTAACTACAATGGAGTTTTTGCGATTTAAAATATCATGAACCTTTATTATGTTTTAATTTTAATAACCCTAGTAAATTAAGGCAACGCTCCTTACGCCGACTCTCCTCCTTATTTACGGGCAGACAGCATATTGAACTGACCCTATTACCTACCTAACTAAGTATTCATTGGTAACATATTTACACGTAAAATATACCTTTAGGAAAACTTTGCTGTTCCTAAAATAGCACGTAGGATTCATACTCTTCTATAATCGCAGGAATAGGGGTCGGTGCATATTGCAAGAGTACCGTCAGTCGGAAGGCGCATGCAGCTCATGCTGCGGCCGGTGACGAGCTCACGACTTTGACTCGTTTCACAGAACTGCTCGACATTCTAAGCAACCCCGAGGGTCGGCTAATCGCATACCACCTGCAAGTTGTCCCTCTATAAGCTCGTTCTGAACGACACGTCTTCATCTCGTTCTTTACCGCGGGGAAAGAGCAAGACGGACGTAAGTAATTATTCACGGTCAGTAGATATGACGGGCGGACGCGGTTTCCGCCGCGTGCATTATGCATGCGTGCGCGCGCGCATACTTGATGCAAAGGTGGCGACGGTGCACGCCGGGCACGGCCGTGAACTCGCACAAACCCTTCGTACGCAACAAGCACTCGCCCGCCTCGGGCGCATGCGCACACCGCCGCCAGTTTGCCTCAAGTTATATTTAAGTCTCCTAAATCGTGATGTTGTTTGATTGTTGCACTCGTTTGGATCGGAAACTGGATCAGTAAAGTAGCACAACTACTCGCATCCCACCACCCAGCCAGCAGATGCATCCCAGATGGTAGGTTAGTTTATGTCAGTGCTTTGGCCCACATCCAGACGAAGCTGTTATTCACATTTTGTGGTTGTATCTAGTTGATGTTTGTGTTGATAGTAGAAGCATGTGGGACAATGTCGAGGCAAAATTGTACCGTCACCAAACGACTCGACTTTTGTATCTGTTGAGGGTTAAGATCCATGTATCGAAGCACCAGCAGGCGAGCCTTGGCCTTCGCGGCTCGCTGGCCGAACCTTATAACGCAGATGGTTGTCTTCCGATGAGCGGTGACCTTTGCCAGGCGACACGCTCGCCTCAATCACACAACTATAGAAAATCACTGCTTACGATGTACCAAGTTCTCGAGTCCCATCTAGGTGTATAGATAGTGTTCCGGTCGCGGCACTCGGCTCGCGGCACATGCGCACGGCGGCGGGCGCTACCATCATGTTCCGTTTCGCCGCGGCGCGGCCAGGCCGGGAACAATAGCTACGTTCTCGAATCGTTTGAGAAGATACGATAATCTGCGCCATTGTCCGTAAAAAAATGGATTTCAAAACGAAACCAGTGCTTATATGATTACGAAAATTGGAGAAATATATAACTAAATAATACTGAAAACATTTCACACAGCGCTTTCTAGCCCCCAAACTAAGCAAAGCTTGTACCTACTATGCCTATGGGAACCAGTTAACCGATCATAGAATACATAATATACATTTTATTTGTTAAAAAACTAAGAAAGGACATAGGAAAGTTTGTTTTGGAAAATTAAGATGTTTTGCCATACAGATCATAAAAGAATGAAACGCTAGTGGAGTGCGCCACAGATTAATAATAAATAACAACATATGGCAAGCCCGCACGGGGCGTGCAAAACCGGAACATATGGCACGCCCGCACGCGCGTGCAAAACCGGAACAGCTTCCGGTTATAAGTACATATATTTTTATATTTATAGGTATAGTAGAATTTTAACAAAAAAACAATATTCTTAGATATGTACAAAATCTACAAATTGATATACCTTTTCTTAATGAACCATTTATGCCTACCAAAGCGTTTATCCGATCATCGTGAAATTTGGTCTAAAGGTTGGTAGTGATGGCACAATTTTGAGTGTCACTAATTGAGCTAAACATGTGGGGGGGGGGGGGGGGTTGTTGAGATATTTAGGTTCAAGAGGGGTAAAAAAACAAAATGGGAGGATTATCCGGTCAAGTGGCACGTTTATTAAAAGGTCATTGTGAGTATATTTCGACCCTGTTTTTTTTTAGTTACAACTTTGTAGTTTTTAATTTATTCGCCATAATAAAAACTGAACTTTGACAAAATTCACATGATACACCAGTGACCCCACAGTATTGTAATTTGGTATGCGTGTAGCATAAGTGACACAAATATAGGCAAAAGTCGAAATCCAGAATAACTGCAATTTGTAAGTACCCCAAAAAAAAAACTACAGATCACGAACTCCCGTCACCTGTAATTTGAATGAAACTGAAGGTCAAGTGAGGTGATTATTTTTCGTAGCACTATTTTGATAGTCAATATGGATAGGTTATATACATGGATAATGCTGGATATTTCACACATCGCTATCTAGCCCGAAACTAAGCAGAGTTTGTACTATGGGAACCAGATAACAGAATACTTACCTAAATACATTTTTTTGTAAATACTTATAATATACCAGCTGACCAATCCGCAGCTTCACACGCGCAGTTTTTCCATAAAAACATTACCCTCCTTCTGCGCAGTTGGGTAAAAAGTAGCCTATGTCACCCGGGGTTAGTGTAGCTTCCCAACAGTGAAAGAAATTTTTAAATCGGTTCAGTAGTTTTTGAGTTTGTTCATTACAAACATACACACAAAAATACAAATCTTTCCTCTTTATAATTTTAGTTTATAGATTAGTATAGATATAGATAGAGAAACGACCAGACCCGGAACAAATATCAACATAGGTCATGCAAACATTAGTTCCGAGGCGGGAATCAAACCAGCTACCTCCTGCGTCTATGCCGGCTATTCGCCTACTGCACCACGGAGGTCGTCTATATCAACATAGGTCATGCAAACATTAGTTCCGAGGCGGGAATCAAACCAGCTACCTCCTGCGTCTATGCCGGCTATTCGCCTACTGCACCACGGAGGTCGTCTATATCAACATAGGTCATGCAAACATTAGTTCCGAGGCGGGAATCAAACCAGCTACCTCCTGCGTCTATGCCGGCTATTCGCCTACTGCACCACGGAGGTCGTCTATATCAACATAGGTCATGCAAACATTAGTTCCGAGGCGGGAATCAAACCAGCTACCTCCTGCGTCTATGCCGGCTATTCGCCTACTGCACCACGGAGGTCGTCTATATCAACATAGGTCATGCAAACATTAGTTCCGAGGCGGGAATCAAACCAGCTACCTCCTGCGTCTATGCCGGCTATTCGCCTACTGCACCACGGAGCTCGTCTATATCAACATAGGTCATGCAAACATTAGTTCCGAGGCGGGAATCAAACCAGCTACCTCCTGCGTCTATGCCGGCTATTCGCCTACTGCACCACGGAGGTCGTCTATATCAACATAGGTCATGCAAACATTAGTTCCGAGGCGGGAATCAAACCAGCTACCTCCTGCGTCTATGCCGGCTATTCGCCTACTGCACCACGGAGGTCGTCTATATCAACATAGGTCATGCAAACATTAGTTCCGAGGCGGGAATCAAACCAGCTACCTCCTGCGTCTATGCCGGCTATTCGCCTACTGCACCACGGAGGTCGTCTATATCAACATAGGTCATGCAAACATTAGTTCCGAGGCGGGAATCAAACCAGCTACCTCCTGCGTCTATGCCGGCTATTCGCCTACTGCACCACGGAGGTCGTCTATATCAACATAGGTCATGCAAACATTAGTTCCGAGGCGGGAATCAAACCAGCTACCTCCTGCGTCTATGCCGGCTATTCGCCTACTGCACCACGGAGCTCGTCTATATCAACATAGGTCATGCAAACATTAGTTCCGAGGCGGGAATCAAACCAGCTACCTCCTGCGTCTATGCCGGCTATTCGCCTACTGCACCACGGAGGTCGTCTATATCAACATAGGTCATGCAAACATTAGTTCCGAGGCGGGAATCAAACCAGCTACCTCCTGCGTCTATGCCGGCTATTCGCCTACTGCACCACGGAGGTCGTCTATATCAACATAGGTCATGCAAACATTAGTTCCGAGGCGGGAATCAAACCAGCTACCTCCTGCGTCTATGCCGGCTATTCGCCTACTGCACCACGGAGGTCGTCTATATCAACATAGGTCATGCAAACATTAGTTCCGAGGCGGGAATCAAACCAGCTACCTCCTGCGTCTATGCCGGCTATTCGCCTACTGCACCACGGAGGTCGTCTATATCAACATAGGTCATGCAAACATTAGTTCCGAGGCGGGAATCAAACCAGCTACCTCCTGCGTCTATGCCGGCTATTCGCCTACTGCACCACGGAGCTCGTCTATATCAACATAGGTCATGCAAACATTAGTTCCGAGGCGGGAATCAAACCAGCTACCTCCTGCGTCTATGCCGGCTATTCGCCTACTGCACCACGGAGCTCGTCTATATCAACATAGGTCATGCAAACATTAGTTCCGAGGCGGGAATCAAACCAGCTACCTCCTGCGTCTATGCCGGCTATTCGCCTACTGCACCACGGAGCTCGTCTATATCAACATAGGTCATGCAAACATTAGTTCCGAGGCGGGAATCAAACCAGCTACCTCCTGCGTCTATGCCGGCTATTCGCCTACTGCACCACGGAGCTCGTCTATATCAACATAGGTCATGCAAACATTAGTTCCGAGGCGGGAATCAAACCAGCTACCTCCTGCGTCTATGCCGGCTATTCGCCTACTGCACCACGGAGCTCGTCTATATCAACATAGGTCATGCAAACATTAGTTCCGAGGCGGGAATCAAACCAGCTACCTCCTGCGTCTATGCCGGCTATTCGCCTACTGCACCACGGAGCTCGTCTATATCAACATAGGTCATGCAAACATTAGTTCCGAGGCGGGAATCAAACCAGCTACCTCCTGCGTCTATGCCGGCTATTCGCCTACTGCACCACGGAGCTCGTCTATATCAACATAGGTCATGCAAACATTAGTTCCGAGGCGGGAATCAAACCAGCTACCTCCTGCGTCTATGCCGGCTATTCGCCTACTGCACCACGGAGCTCGTCTATATCAACATAGGTCATGCAAACATTAGTTCCGAGGCGGGAATCAAACCAGCTACCTCCTGCGTCTATGCCGGCTATTCGCCTACTGCACCACGGAGCTCGTCTATATCAACATAGGTCATGCAAACATTAGTTCCGAGGCGGGAATCAAACCAGCTACCTCCTGCGTCTATGCCGGCTATTCGCCTACTGCACCACGGAGCTCGTCTATATCAACATAGGTCATGCAAACATTAGTTCCGAGGCGGGAATCAAACCAGCTACCTCCTGCGTCTATGCCGGCTATTCGCCTACTGCACCACGGAGCTCGTCTATATCAACATAGGTCATGCAAACATTAGTTCCGAGGCGGGAATCAAACCAGCTACCTCCTGCGTCTATGCCGGCTATTCGCCTACTGCACCACGGAGCTCGTCTATATCAACATAGGTCATGCAAACATTAGTTCCGAGGCGGGAATCAAACCAGCTACCTCCTGCGTCTATGCCGGCTATTCGCCTACTGCACCACGGAGCTCGTCTATATCAACATAGGTCATGCAAACATTAGTTCCGAGGCGGGAATCAAACCAGCTACCTCCTGCGTCTATGCCGGCTATTCGCCTACTGCACCACGGAGCTCGTCTATATCAACATAGGTCATGCAAACATTAGTTCCGAGGCGGGAATCAAACCAGCTACCTCCTGCGTCTATGCCGGCTATTCGCCTACTGCACCACGGAGCTCGTCTATATCAACATAGGTCATGCAAACATTAGTTCCGAGGCGGGAATCAAACCAGCTACCTCCTGCGTCTATGCCGGCTATTCGCCTACTGCACCACGGAGCTCGTCTATATCAACATAGGTCATGCAAACATTAGTTCCGAGGCGGGAATCAAACCAGCTACCTCCTGCGTCTATGCCGGCTATTCGCCTACTGCACCACGGAGCTCGTCTATATCAACATAGGTCATGCAAACATTAGTTCCGAGGCGGGAATCAAACCAGCTACCTCCTGCGTCTATGCCGGCTATTCGCCTACTGCACCACGGAGCTCGTCTATATCAACATAGGTCATGCAAACATTAGTTCCGAGGCGGGAATCAAACCAGCTACCTCCTGCGTCTATGCCGGCTATTCGCCTACTGCACCACGGAGCTCGTCTATATCAACATAGGTCATGCAAACATTAGTTCCGAGGCGGGAATCGAACCAGCTACCTCCTGCGTCTATGCCGGCTATTCGCCTACTGCACCACGGAGCTCGTCTATATCAACATAGGTCATGCAAACATTAGTTCCGAGGCGGGAATCGAACCAGCTACCTCCTGCGTCTATGCCGGCTATTCGCCTACTGCACCACGGAGCTCGTCTATATGGTATATAGTTTGAATACAAGACCTTTCGCCAAAACTGTTTACAGCGCATCTTCCCTACGTCAAAAGCTGTAAAGTGTCAAAGTATTGGACTGTCCAGACCATAGAAAAATACTAATGTCCAGACCCTACCCCAGGGTCTTGGCCTGTGCTATTCGCACAATAGTATTTTTTTTTCAAAAGACAATATCCGGTGGTTCTAAATTATTTGTGAATGAATGGATTTTTTGTTTTCGTACCTAATAAAGACACAACATGCGAGAAGCATAAACTAACAATAGGTATCTCTTAAGAAGCAGGTCTATGCACGGTAGGAGATCCGTCCGCTATGTGACCCCGCGCCAGCAGCGGGCTCCGCTCGCGTGCGGCCCGACGCGCAGGTGAGCCCATATCGCACTCTAGGGTCCACTCGGGAACGTCCAACGAGAGGACACAACATACCCTGCCGGGTCCGTGTGTGACCCGTTTCAAAAGTCGTCTGCGCTAGTATCACCCCATGAAGCGCGCGCACCTATCATTCTACTCTCGAACATGCTTATATTTACTGTTGGTTTGTGTTTTGTTCCAGGCGATGCGCGGGTGGACGGCGCGCACGCTGGGCTGCGGCGCGGGGCGCGCGCGCGCTCGCTGGCTGGCGGCGCTACTGTGCTGGGCCGCACTCTGCGCCCTCGCCCTGCCGCGCCTGCAGGCGCCGCGTGCTCCCGCCGGCGGCGCTCCCCCCGCGCCCCCCGCCCGCCTGCTGCTGCAGAGCGAGCCCGGCACCACGCCCTCCACCCCCGCGCCCTCGCCCCTCGCCTCTGCGCTGCCGGCGACAGACGCGCGTGTTCTCACCGAAGAGGAGCTGCGCGCGGACGCGGAGCGGCGCCTGCCCTCGCTGCCGCTCGCTTACTGGCACCGGCACAAGGACGATAAGAACAAGTTCTACAAGAAGAAGGAGTGCGCGCCCTTCCCCTCGATCTACGAGCTCGAGTTCCACAACACGTACTGGCAGACGCTGCGCGCGAGCGAGGGGGTCTTCCACCTGTACGGCGCGTACCTGGACGTGCGCAACGCCTCGCTGATCGGGCCCGCCGTCCGCATCCTCGCCGTGCACGACCGCATCAAGCCGTCCCTGGTCACGCACTGCCAGCTCTGGTTCGAGGAGCGCGCGGAGCCGGTGGTGGTGCGCAACCTGGAGTACAAGTACGTTTGGAACAGCAAGTGGGGCAATTACCGCGACCGCGTGCTCCAGCCGTACCTGCTGGCCTGCGTCCTGCCGGCGGAGGTGCGGCACCTGGTGCCCGCCTCCGTGTCGCTGGTGGAGGCGCCCTGCGACCGCGCCTCCAACAACCTGCGCGTGCACTACGACCCGCCCCCGCCTCCGCAGCCGCGCCGTGAGTTCGGCGTCTGCGTGAAGGGACTCGACTTCCTGCACGAGGACCTGTCGGTGCGTCTCGTCGAGTGGATCGAGCTGCTCCGCCTGCTCGGCGCCGATAAGATATTCTTGTACGAGCTGCAGGTGCATCCGAACATAACGAAGGTGCTCGACTACTACGAGAAGCAGGGCGTCGTGAGCGTAACGCCGATCACGCTGCCGGGCGGGCAGCCGAACCTGCCGGGCCTGCAGCACATGTACCTCAAGAAGAAGACGACGCATAAGCGGCAGATGGAACTGATACCGTACAACGACTGCCTGTACCGGAACATGTACCGGTACCGCTGGCTCGCGCTGCTCGACATCGACGAGGTGATCGTGCCGCTGGAGGACGGCGACTGGCCGGCGCTGATGCGGCGCGTGCTGCCGCTGTCCAAGCCGGCGGCGGGCAAGGCGCCGCGCTCATCATGGCACGCCTCCAACGTGTACTACCTGGACTCGCTGGCGCACGAGCACGGCTGGGAGCGCGACGCGCCGCGGTACCTGCACATGCTGCAGCACGTGTACCGCACGCGCAACTTCACCAAGCCCGGCCAGTACGTGAAGGCGTTCCACAGCACGGAGCGCGTGCTGGCGCTGCACAACCACTTCCCGCTGGCGTGCCTCGGCGGCGCGTGTAGCTCGTACGCGCTGGAGACGCGGCACGCGCGCCTGCAGCACTACCGCGCCGACTGCGTCACGGCGCTCAGCAAGGCGTGCGCCGAGCTGCGCGCGGAGCCCGTGCGCGACCCCGCCGTGTGGCGCTGGCGCGGCCCGCTGGTGGCGAGAGCCGACGCCGCGCTCGCCGACCTCGGCTTCCTGCCGCGCCCGCATCGGTGACCAACCCCTACCCCTACCCCTCCCCCTCCCTACGCTTACCTTTGTATTATTATTTTAGGATTAAACTTATTTTTATAGTTCTTCTGGTGTTTCTTTTCCCTCCTGCATTTAAGGGCGTCCGAGAGATCCTCGTAGACCGCGCGAAGGAACCTTCGATCGAAGGCTAGAGTCCGGCGCCTTCAAATAACAGGCTCTAGGAAGCGCCACTAAATTAAATAATAATATAATTATAGCAGGCGGGGGCGGGCAACACTAACAGGAGTATCCCACCCCACTACACTCATTCTTCACATTTTCAAGGCACCTAAGTTTGCTTCAGCGCTATTGGTCTAAGTGAGTCAACAATTACGAGCTTGCGCACGACCGTCTGATTGTCCACATAATATAAGGACCAGCTTAAAATGTCAAAATAGTAAACTAACTGCAATTTTAGTTTGGTACATCTCTCCATTCGTGCCCTGGTCGGTAAGTCAAAATCTTTTATTCATTAAAATCACAAGGATCACTTTGAAACGTCAATTTTACTGCCTGTTCCTTCGCGACCAAGACAGGAAAGAAAGGCAAGAAACAAGGCTAGTTGTTTTTTTTAAATGATCCTTTTAGAATACATTACAATACAGAAAATAAATTACGTCTAAATTATAACATTTTGACGAGTTGGAGCAATTTCAATCCCAAGCTTCTCTATATCTAAATAATCCGATATTTAATAATAGGCGTTTTTATAAAGATTTTGTTTAATTGCGTTTTTAAATTTGTTAATTGTCAATTTTTGTGCATCACTTGAGAGTTTGTTATAAAAGCGAACACCTTGCCCTTTAAACGATTTACTAACTTTATGGAGTCTACAAGTGGCAACAGCGAGTTTATCTTTATTTCTAGTATTAAAATTATGATTATCGCTATTTTTCTTAAACAAATTAATATTTTTGTGAACATAGTACCTACATCAGATTTTCATAGATGTATTGACAAGGGAATGTCATAATATTTATTTCTTGAAACTTATTGCGTATAAACGATAGGTTAGATTAGGAAACCTCTAATACAAACAATAATAGGCGAGGCGGACTTATTACAGCGTGCTGCATGAAAAGTTAAAGCAGAGGACGTAATGCTAATAAATGATTGCCATTAAAGTCGAGTAGGCGCGGATGCCGTAAAGCGCCCTCTATGTAAATACTTCTCAACTACATTGTCACATCGTGCATCACCCAGTAATGCGATCTCATAGTGAGTCCTCTATACAATACTTAGTTTATACAGTTTCTGCTAGATGGCGTTTTCTTATAGTGACTGGACAATAATGCTACCATGAACATTATAGTCATACCAAAGAATACCAACAAAACATGTGGTGAACCCGTCAATTCTGTGCTTTTCTTTTCCCATACAAAGTTCAGAGTTAGGTATCCACTAGGTATATAAATAAAGAATTTCTGTGTTTTGAAAGTTGCCCTCCGACCGGACTAGTGAATGATCTAAGCGCCCGCGCGCCCGCCCCTAGTGTAGATTTGATAGTCGTTCACTCAGTTGGTTACTTCACTACTTAGATGGGTGACCGGTAGTAGCTAACTAAGCGCCTTCCGTTGTTCAAATTGCACGAAGCATAGATTACGTGATCGGTAGATATATAATTCAACATATAATTATTAGACATTACTAACTTACTTTTAGTTAGGGTTCCGTATACGAACTAGGAACCCTTACAGTTTCGCCATGTCCATCAGTCTGTATGTCTGTCTGACCAGTTACAGTCGTTCCCTCGGTACACTATTTATAAGTAGGTAGGTATTTCTATACTTATAATATTATAAAGAGGAAAGATTTATATTTTTGTGTGTGTGTACCTATGTTTGTAATGAATAAACCAAAAAGTACTGGTCCGATTTCAAAAACTTTTTCTCCATTAGAATGCTACATTATCCCTGAGTAACATAGGCTACTTTTTACCCGACTGCGCAGAAGGAGGGTAATGTTTTTATTGACAAACCATGCGTGCGAAGCCGTAGGCAGGTCAGCTAGTTATGTATTTATAACAGTGATTGTCATTCATGATGATACGTTTCAGCACAAAATCAGTCATTTACTTAAGTTTATCTCTACGGAAGTATGTTCAGAAGAATAGAGAGAAAAAAATGTCATTTTAGCGAAGCGAGTGGAGACATTTTGTGCAGTCTGGATTGTGTTTTGAAGTCTCTCCCCTCCACCTCCCTTACTTGAAGTTTTAAAATGATGATTGCAATAAAAATTTAAACGTTTGACTTTGATGTAACAAAGTAGTGGAGCACGCGATTGATGACTGAAATATCACTAAATGACGCTACATCTCTCTCTGCAAGTAAAAGACATCATTCGAGCTGTCGAAACATGTGTTAGGTATAGGGTGGTCAATAGTGGTAATGCTGCCCGGCGGCGGTGGCGGCGGCGGGTAAAGGTTGCTAGAAGCCTTTATTTAAGTCTGCACAAGATCACTCTACAAATAAAGTAAAATATAATAAAACGGGCCAAGTGCGAGTCGGACTCGCGCAAGAAGGGTTCCGTACCATTATCTATAAAAATGGCAAAAAATCACGTTTGTTGTATGGGAGTCCCCCGTAAATATTAATTAAATTGTAATATAATTATTTATTTTTAAAGTGAATAATATAACTCAATATTCTGTGAATAAGCGTCTGCCTGTTGCCGTTATCAATATCAAACAAAACGAGCAAAAAATCACGTTTGTTGTATGGGAGTCCCCCGTAAATATTAATTAAATTGTAATATAATTATTTATTTTTAAAGTGAATAATATAACTCAATATTCTGTGAATAAGCGTCTGCCTGTTGCCGTTATCAATATCAAACAAAACGAGCAAAAAATCACGTTTGTTGTATGGGAGCCCTCCAGAAATACTTTATTGTATTCTGTTTTTAGTGTATGTTGTTATAGCGCCAACAGAAATATATCATCTGTGAAAATTTCAACTGTCTAACTATCACGGTTCATGAGATACAGCCTGGTGGGTGACAGACAGACAGACAGCGGAGTCTTAGTAATAGGGTCTCGTTTGACCCTTTGGGTACGGAACCCTAAAAAGACATTTATTGACCGAGTGGAGCGAAGTGTCTCGGTTTCGAGATCGGCAAAAAAATGTTTTTGCTCGTCTGTCGGTATGTCTGTCTGTTCTCGCCTACAGGTTGCATTTTTGTTTGGGGATAAAAGGAGGGACCTATGCTGTAGCGTTATTTATCGACGGATTTCAATCAAATTTGAGATGCACACTAAGGACTGCATTCTACACAAAATGTTGCGAAAAAAAATCCAAAAGAGAAGGGAAGAGGGGGGAAGTTTGCTGTAACGTTACGTCCGCCCATAGACCGATTTAAAATTTTGATATTATTAAAATTTTACCTACCTATACCAATCAAACTACGCAGTCCTCTTCGCCTTCAGGAGACGAACCTGTAGACACCAGATTAGACCTCCTAGGAGCAAGGGAACGCAAGTAATCGCTTATACCAATATTTTGCTCAAACGTCTACATAGGTAAGCCTATTGGTAAATTCAAGCACCTGAATATCGATTTAAAATTGGACTTTCTTTGTTAATTTTGTTGCGCAAATTACTTTTTGGATTTGTATTTGCATTATAATAAAAGCTATCCGGCCTAACATTGAAATATTTTTTAATTTTCTGGGACAAATTATTTTTTTTAGTTTATTATCATTATCAATTCTTCTCCGGTCGGTTGTTAGGTGTCTTTTGGCTCCTGTCGACGTACTTTTGTATAATCTCCAACCGAAAAACCACTAGTTTTATGAATGGGGAAAGCGTACGAGTATGTTCAGCTGCGGCCAGGGGAGTCCTATTCTAGATCGAAACCGGTTTGCTGTAATTTCATTACTTTGAACCTTAGATTAACTAACGTAGAAATAAAGAACACTAGTGAAAAATAGGTAATCAAAATGAAGCCATATTATGACTCCAAACAACGTCCACGCTGTGCGTCAAGAGCCAGATGGTAGTGAGTACGACTCTCGGAAAAACAAAAAAATATGACGGTTTATCCGGTGAAAATGTCCAGCCATTTGCTGCGTTTGCGCGCTTGTGCGGTGAAAATGTCCATCCATTTGCTGCGTTTGCGCGCTTGTGCGCTGAAAATGTCCATCCATTTGCTGCGTTTGCGCGCTTGTGCGGTGAAAATGTCCATCCGTTTGCTGCGTTTGCGCGCTGGTAGGTAATTGTAAGCTCGATAACAGCTCCGGCGACCAGTAGGTAAGGTACACACAAGTAAAGGAAAACATCCGAAAATCGGTAATATGTAGTTAAATAAACAAGCAATTAACTTGACCTACAGTTTCATTCCTACATTCATTACAGGTAACGGGAGTTCATGTTAATTGGTCTTTTTTGGGGTACAAAATGCAGTCATTCTAGATTTTAGACTGCCTATGTTTGTGTCACTAAAGCTACACGAATACCAAATTTCAGCATTGTGAGGTCACTGGTGTAGGTAGGTACTCTGTGAATTTTGTCATAGTTTTGTTTTTATTATTGCTAATAATTCAAAAACTTCAAGAATGGAACTAAAAATAAAAACAGGGTTGAAATGTACTAATTAAGACCTTTCATTTGACGTCCCACTTGACCTAATAGTCTCTATTTCATTTATTTTACCCCTCTTGAAGCCCAATATCTCAACAACCCCCCACAGTTTTAGCTCATTTAGTCACACCAAATTTGTAAAGAAAGAAAGAAAGAAAAAACATTTATTTGTGACGGTACAAAACATACACAGCACACAAGTAATATACACAATAGAACAAATTCATACAGACAAAAACAGCAATACTCAACAAATGTGTGTCTCACAATTACCTATATCTATATATTTGTGCCATCACTATATACCTATATACCAAATTTCACGATGATCGGATCAACGCTTCGAAATTATTGTCGGACAAACAAACATGTGTGTGTTACCAGTGATGACATATGGAACCGAGACGTGGTCCTTCACTATTGGCCTTATGAATAAGCTCAAAGTCGCTCAACGAGCTATGGAGTTGAGGTTATGCTCGGGGTTTCTCTACGGGATCGAATCAGAAATGAGGAGATACGTAGGAGAACTCAAGTCACCGACATAGCCCGACGGATTAGCACGTTGAAGTGGCAATGGGCAGGCCATATAGCGCGCAGAACAGATGGCCGATGGGGCCGAAAGGTTCTCGAGTGGAGGCCACGGACCGGCAAGCGCAGCGTAGGACGTCCACCCACAAGATGGGCAGACGACTTGGTAAGAACCGCAGGTCGGCGTTGGATGCAGGCCGCTTCCAACTGCAGTTCCTGGAGATCAATGAGGGAGGCCTTTGTCCAGCAGTGGACGTCCTACGGCTGATATGATGATGATGATGATGAAACAAACATGCATACATACACCCCGATTTGCCCAAGTTGATTTGGAGATCTCGCTTCGCTTGATCATTAACATAAAAGAATACGGAAACCTCGATGTGCGAGTCAGACTCGCGCGCGCGGTGCGAAACATGCATTGTCACGCCTCGGGGGTAAGACCTACTCGCACAGTATAGGCTTATTCCCAGATACCTAAGGCCACTTTCTTTCCAGCCAATAGGATCTACTAATTAAATAACAATAAGGCAACTAACTCGTTCCATCCAACCAATGCAATGCAAGGACAAGCAAGTAGATATGCAGGTACAGTCAACGACAACGTCGTTGATGATCTATCGTCGTCGTCTACGATGATGTTCAGATGGTTTGTGTAATTTTGTATGCTAGTATTGGTAGATTTTTAGTGGAACATTTTTCTGAAACCCTCAACCTTGCCCTAAATTTCTTACGAAACAAAGATATTTATATTAGGTACTTACTATCTTACATATTTCATTGGATAAAGTAAACATCGCTCCCTTCCAACAACATGTCCCTGCCAGTCAAAGTATGTACATAGATACCTACTCGTACGTACCTACAGGTACACCTACAGCGAATACTGCACGTTTTTTGTCTTATTGTTGTAGATGTATGTGCATTACATACTCGTACCTACCTACATGCCTAAAAATCGTAGCATTTATTGGGAAATAAATAATTGGGTATCAATGTACATTCCTTTGAAGTTTTAAATTCAGAGAACAATGTAGGTAGGTATTTTGCACTTTTGTCCATGGTATTTTGTATTGGTGGGAATAACATAAATGATTAAAAACAGTTTTATATTCTTTCAATAACCATCAACGTTGTGCTACGTTGTGTGACGTGTCACACACAGTGGCGTAGCTACCGGAGGGCTAGACGGGGCAGTGCCCCGGGGCCCCCAAGCTCAGGGGGCCCCTCGGACTCTGACTTACAAACTATAAATTGAACTAGTGAAAATTTCTACCACATTCGGAACACTAAAAGTTTTGCGTAACTTAGAAAATCAACATGTTATAACCAAAATGTTATGTTTATTGCGTTTCAAAATACTCTCCTTTACATTTTAAACATTTTTTCATGGGATCGAACCATTTTTTTTAAAACAGGAGGACCACAGATCTGAAGGCATGTTTTCTACGTGCTGATTGAACGCTATCACTGTCTCTTCGGAGTTGGTAAAAGTGAAACCTCTCATCAAATCTTTGATTTTGGGGAAAATACAGAAATCACAGGGTGCTAGGTCGGCGCTATGTACAGGATGGGTGACGAGTTGTACTTTTTCGGAAGCTAAAAATGACTTTGTTTTGTTGGCCGTGTGTGAAGAAGCGTTGTCATGATGTAGGAGAACGCGGCTTTTTGGTAGTCTTTCGCGAACTTTTTCTATCACCCTGGGTAAACAAATGGTAGAATACCACTCGGCATTAACACTCTTTTGATCTTCAAGTGGAATTGTGCAGATGGGACCCGTAGCTGAGAAAAAAAACGCGATTATTTTTATACCAACGTTTCTCGCCTGCCTCACTTTTGTTGGCCTGTTCTCATTTTCAAACACCCATTCACAAGATTGCTGTTTTTTTTTCAGGTTCAAAACCATAAATCCAAGTTTCGTCTCCCGTGACAATGTCATAATTAAGCAGCATTAGAATTTCACTGGTCGTACTTCAGTAGCATCTGTGAGCATCATTCCACGCGAGCCCGCTTCTGCTCCGCTGTCAGTTCATGAGGGATCCAACGACAAAAAAGTTTCCGAACTTTCAATTCTTCATGTAAAATTTTTTGAATTTGCTCATACCAATCCCCAATAGTCCTCGAATTGTCTCATAGGTAATCCGCGGGTTTTCTTCAATTAGCCGCTTCACAGTAGCCACATTATTTACGTTGACGGCAGTTGAAGGCCGCCCTTCACGAAATTCGTCATGTAAAGAAACCCAACCTCTCTCAAATTCAGCAAACCATCGCCTTACGGTGCTCAAACAAAGTGCTTCTATCCCAAAAGCATTTTGAAGACGAGCGGCACAGTCTTGCGAAGAGAGAGAACTTTTAAAATCATAAAAATCATCGCTCTAAAATCTTTTCGACTTAATTCTATTTTCGTTGCGTATGTAGAACTTAGATGTGTGATAAAAAACAATTGACAAATGATTTTCCGCAAAAAAAATTTTTGTACTAAGAAGGTTGCAAAAAATATAACATTCGAAATTCAAATAGTTCCGATTAGCTAGAAGTGCAAAACGTTTAGTGTGCCCCCCCCCCCCCTCCCCCCCCCTCCCGATGTATAAACGCATAGTCGGTCAAGAAAGTGGTGTTATTTGTTTATTTTTTTTTAATTTAAAATAAATATAATATAATAATAGGGTGCTCAACGAGACCCTATTAACGTGCCTCCACTGTCTGTGTGTCTGTCACAGGACTGTATTTTTTTAACGGTAACAGGTAGATATTTTCATGTATTTTCATAAAATAGTTTTAATTTTTTAATTAAAATAAGTTACAATTTATATTTGCGGTTTTAAGTGGAGTCGACTGCATTACGACGACTCTGGAACAAACGATTTTAAATAGTTTAGTTGGGTAGTTTATTTTTTGCCCCAGGCCTTTTGGTTACCTAGCTACGCCACTGGTCACACACCCATCACGCACGCACACACAGCGCGAGATCTCAGCTCGGGGCGAACTACTAAAATTGTTTCGTCTAACAGTATGTAGGTACGTACTTAAGATACCGCAATTTCTATTCGGCAAAGCACTTGGAAACTAATTCAGTAACGACTAATTATCCTGGTAGGTACCTACCTAGTAAGAGGAAAATAACAAGCGACTTCGAACAGTACCTACTCTATTATCGTGTTTATTCAGTAATCGATTACCTAGGTACCTACTTACTTAATGACGGCTCATAATGGTAATATTATAATGAACTAATAACATAATTAAATTAGTCAGGCGGCAGCCGGAAACAACAACCAAATAAGTACCTACCTAATCTAACGGTGCGCGACCTACGAGTAGTAGGTACCTACTCGTAACTACCTAGGTACAATGGTAACCGCCTCGACAATTCTTGTAATTTGAATGAAACTGTAGGTCAAGTAGGTAGGTTGGTTGTGCATTTTGTGGCACTATTTTATTAAGCCAGCTTGCACAACGATCACTAAACGTATTTAGCGACTAAACATGTTTAAATTTTAAATATTTGTATGATTTGACAACTCCTTAAATCATATTTAGCCACTAAATACGTTTAGGCAACGTTGCGCGATTATTTTTCTTGTGTTTTGGGAGACTCGCGAGATTTCAGTTCGGGGCGAACCACTAGTAATATAAAATGTGAAAGTTTAGATGTTTGTTTATTTATCATATCGTAATGGCTGAACCAATTTCGATAAAATTTGGTGTATTGATAGATGATGACCTGTATTCAAACATAGGCTCATTTTTGGCGACAAACAACGCGTGCGAAGCCGCTGGCGGAAGCTTGTACATATTTCATAAACGAACTCTTGTACCAAAAAAGTGTATAGCGACATTAGCGACCCATAAGCGAAGAGACTGTGTCAAGAAGTTGGACGTGCTTATTGATAAGAGCTTGTCATGGGGACCACATCTCTCTCCTCGAACAATATTCGCTTCAGCCGCCTCGTTGAGAAGGCTACGAAATGTTCTGCCGACATCCACCAAGGTTACGCTCGCTGGTTCAATCTCTCCTACTTCCTATTCTGGATTATTTTGACGCCTGCTATTCGGATCTTACCGAGAAACTAGAACGCCTTCAGAACGTCTGTATTCCATTTATTTGTGGCGAAAATATGACCACGTTCTGAGTTTCGCAACAAGCTCAAGTGGTTACCCATACGCATATTCTCTTTCTCTTGGTACAGTATCATGTTTAGTCCTTCTTATCTCAGAGAGCGCTTTGAGTATCTTCATCACTCAAATCCTCGAGCCTTGCGCTCCTCTGAGCGTTGAGCTGAGACCTTGCAACCTAAAACTCCTGTACACTCTTCTAACTTTTATGATAAATCCTTCACTGTACAAGCTATCCGTCTATGGAACTCTCTTCCTCCACACATTAGAACTGCCAAATCCCTTCCCATCTTTAAAACAGTTCTATTTAAACATCTGTCTGCATTACAATGCTGATTTCTCATTTTCTCATCTATCATTAAGCTACTCTTGGTTTTTATTGCACCCTTCTATTGTACACCTATATGTACTTACTTATAGTATTTTATATAAGTACCTTTTTATTATTAGTATGGAATATTTATGTACTATGCTATGTTATTATGTACCTAATCCATTGATGAGTATATACATTTAAATGTGTATATATATACTTATATACATGTATAAGTATGTATATTTATGTATTTTGCTTATGTAAGTACACCGTTTATTCAATATTCAATTATTTTTATTAATAGCTACCGTCCTATAAGGTTCTCGTGAAATCCAGTACACCCAAAGGTTGTCTGGAAGACATCGCATTTAGCGATAAGACCGCCATTTTTATTTCTGCGTGTATTGTTATTTGTTTTTTATATTGTTTTTTTTATTTTAAGTGTGATTTACAATAAAGCGTTTTCTATCTATCTATCTATAGTAGGTACACACACCCCCTTCCTCACACTCCCACTCACAACTTCCTTATAGGGGGGAATAGGGAAGCATTTTTTAAGATATAACCACAAATTAAGGATTTTCGGATTTTTTTTTCTTTGATTGTGCTGTGAGACCTTACCTACCTACCCTACTTATACGTTTTGATTTATTTGCGAGCAAAATATGCGGCATAAAAGGCAGACAATGAAGTGATACTATAGGTAAGGGTTCCTTTTTAGGGTTCCATACCCAAAGCAAGGGCGGATCCAGGGGGAGGGTCATGGGGGTCATGACCTCCCCCCCCTGGGCTGGGTCCAGGACCTAGGTGGACCACTAATTAAAATTGTTAAACATAATGTTTCTTATATTTTTGTCACAATATAGATTTTATGTATATTTTATCAATATTTAATTAATTTAATATAATATTTTCATTTGAATAATTGATTTTGTTATTTAGTTAGTTAAAGGAATTTTTAAGTACAGTAAGTAAAATACCTACTTTTTACTTGTACTATGATTATAAAAATTAAAACTTCTTGTGACTTGACCACGACTATGTGACCCCCCCCCCCCCCCCCCCTGGCACCAAAGCTGGATCCGCCCTTGACCCAAAAGGTAAAACGGGACCCTATTACTAAGACTCCGCTGTTTGTCTGTCCGTCTGTCTGTCTGTCCGTCTGTCACCAGGCTGTATCTCATGAACCGTGATTGTTAGACAGTTGAAATTTTCACAGATGATGTGTTTCTGTTCCCGCTATAACAACAAATACTAAAAACAGAATAATATGAATATTTATGGGGTCTCCCATACAACAAACGTGATTTTTGTGTTCGACATTGATAACGGCAACAGGTAGACGCTTGAAAAATTCACAGTATATATATATAGTTATATATTCACTTTAAAAATAAATATTTAAATTAAAATAAAACAAATATTTAAGTGGGACTCTCATACATACAACAGACATGATATTTTTGCCGTTTTTATAGACACAGCGCAGATAGCACCTAGCCGGTTTTTATTTCCTTTTGGGGTACAGAACCCTAAAAATAGAAAGGTATAAGTAGGTACCTAGGTATAAAGAAGGAAGTAGACAACTTACTGACAATGATGATTCATACAAAATACAAATTCAAAACATTAATTCCATTTCAACTGAATGAAGTATGGAAAAAATGCTCCATCTAGTAATAAGGAAGCGGATGCCTCCATTAGGACGCGACGCGACGCAACGAGCAACCCACATACGGCGCTAGGAGCCGTTACGATACTCCCAAGCATACTTTACTACGCATTGTCCTCCGCACACAGCTTGCACAGCCGCCAACAACACCATTAGAACATTACCTACCAACCCACCACTGTACCCTCCGATAGAATAGCACTGTGCTGTGTGTGCTACACGGAACAGCACCCAGCCTGGGCTCTGGGCAGACGCAGAGCGGATCTATGTAGGTAGGTACCTACCAGACCGACTGCCGACGGCGCGGTGGTTTCACACTAAGCTCTTCTCATAAACAAGAACGGAACCCAACAAATCAGACATTGTCCTCCGCACACAGCTTGCACAGCCGCCAACAACACCATTAGAACATTACCTACCAACCCACCACTGTACCCTCCGATATAATAGCACTGTGCTGTGTGTGCTACACGGAACAGCACCCAGCCTGGGCTCTGGGCAGACGCAGAGCGGATCTATGTAGGTAGGTACCTACCAGACCGACTGCCGACGGCGCGGTGGTTTCACACTAAGCTCTTCTCATAAACAAGAACGGAACCCAACAAATCAGACATTGTCCTCCGCACACAGCTTGCACAGCCGCCAACAACACCATTAGAACATTACCTACCAACCCACCACTGTACCCTCCGATAGAATAGCACTGTGCTGTGTGTGCTACACGGAACAGCCGCAGCCTGGGCTCTGGGCAGACGCAGAGCGGATCTATGTAGGTAGGTACCTACCAGACCGACTGCCGACGGCGCGGTGGTTTCACACTAAGCTCTTCTCATAAACAAGAACGGAACCCAACAAATCAGACATTGTCCTCCGCACACAGCTTGCACAGCCGCCAACAACACCATTAGAACATTACCTACCAACCCACCACTGTACCCTCCGATATAATAGCACTGTGCTGTGTGTGCTACACGGAACAGCACCCAGCCTGGGCTCTGGGCAGACGCAGAGCGGATCTATGTAGGTAGGTACCTACCAGACCGACTGCCGACGGCGCGGTGGTTTCACACTAAGCTCTTCTCATAAACAAGAACGGAACCCAACAAATCAGACATTGTCCTCCGCACACAGCTTGCACAGCCGCCAACAACACCATTAGAACATTACCTACCAACCCACCACTGTACCCTCCGATAGAATAGCACTGTGCTGTGTGTGCTACACGGAACAGCCGCAGCCTGGGCTCTGGGCAGACGCAGAGCGGATCTATGTAGGTAGGTACCTACCAGACCGACTGCCGACGGCGCGGTGGTTTCACACTAAGCTCTTCTCATAAACAAGAACGGAACCCAACAAATCAGACATTGTCCTCCGCACACAGCTTGCACAGCCGCCAACAACACCATTAGAACATTACCTACCAACCCACCACTGTACCCTCCGATATAATAGCACTGTGCTGTGTGTGCTACACGGAACAGCACCCAGCCTGGGCTCTGGGCAGACGCAGAGCGGATCTATGTAGGTAGGTACCTACCAGACCGACTGCCGACGGCGCGGTGGTTTCACACTAAGCTCTTCTCATAAACAAGAACGGAACCCAACAAATCAGACATTGTCCTCCGCACACAGCTTGCACAGCCGCCAACAACACCATTAGAACATTACCTACCAACCCACCACTGTACCCTCCGATAGAATAGCACTGTGCTGTGTGTGCTACACGGAACAGCCGCAGCCTGGGCTCTGGGCAGACGCAGAGCGGATCTATGTAGGTAGGTACCTACCAGACCGACTGCCGACGGCGCGGTGGTTTCACACTAAGCTCTTCTCATAAACAAGAACGGAACCCAACAAATCAGACATTGTCCTCCGCACACAGCTTGCACAGCCGCCAACAACACCATTAGAACATTACCTACCAACCCACCACTGTACCCTCCGATAGAATAGCACTGTGCTGTGTGTGCTACACGGAACAGCCGCAGCCTGGGCTCTGGGCAGACGCAGAGCGGATCTATGTAGGTAGGTACCTACCAGACCGACTGCCGACGGCGCGGTGGTTTCACACTAAGCTCTTCTCATAAACAAGAACGGAACCCAACAAATCAGACATTGTCCGAGCTATCGCTACTGCATGCAGCCATCAGATTGATTTTATGTTTATTTTATCATCTGCTGCAGCTGCTGCTATGCAACTAGGTAATTGTACTACCTAGCCAGTTTCGCATTCAATAAATGAAATGAAATGTGAAAAATAGTTGTTTGTAGGTTACACTGTAGGTACCTACGTTACATCGATATAAATACAACTTGTAAAGCATTGCTATGCGGTGGACAAATTATCCAAACTATCAGAACTTTCCCCTGAATCCTACGTAGGTACGTACGAGAGGCGCGGCGAAGGATATCCTCACACTATTGCGGCTATTTTATGCTAATGACAATACCTACTCTCGATCTATAAACAAAGGTAGAGCCCGGTATGGCATGGCATACCTGCCGCCTGCACGCACAGGTATGCCAAGGAATCCTTTGTGTTGATTGACAATACAAAGGAGCATCAGAACGCGCATTTGGCGCGTTGAAACATCATGCAATTGTTTCACGACCAGGACTCGAACCCACATCCTCCGGGCAAAAAAATAGTTAGGGTAGGTAGATACTTTATTGACAAAAATAATACAAAATAATAATTATGTACTAAGACTGAATAAAAAAAACGAGTGTGCTTTAGACCAAACGACTGAAGTACCTACCTAAAACTTCTGTTTCTAAATATTATATATGTATTATATATATATATATATATATATATTATATACAACTGGATTACCACTCACTCATTGACATCATTGTTCTCCCAGATGCCCCCTCGTAGGGTAGAAATGTTTGGTAGGATCGTATAGAGGGAGTTTCTGTGAGTTGGGGAAAAATCCTAAAGTCCCCCTTTTGTCCCCCATTCGCTCCCATCCACCTCGTATCTCGGAAAGTGAAAGTCTTAGAGCATTAGCGCCAAAACTAATGTTGCACAGGACATTTTTTATATCCGGATCCATTAAAAAAAATCGTCTTTCGTACAAAAAAAAAATTGTCCAATACAAAATATTTTTGTGCAAATACCGTACACCGTATATTTCGTTTGCCGTAACTTTCTTACTGTTTTTGTAGGGAGCCAAACGGCTTGTGTGTACTATACAATTTATTTTACAGTAATTTTATTTATTGGTGGAGGGGCATGAGATAACTAAACTTTCAAGTTTATGCGACATCCATCATCATCATCATTTTGAGATGTCCCTTGTTTTTAGTTTTTAGAGGGGCATAAGGCAACTTTCTTAGTAAATTTTCATGTTTAAGCGACATCCATCATCATCATCATTTTGGAAGTCCAATTTTTTTTTAGTTTTTCGAGGGGCATAAGACAACTTGCTTAGTAAATTTTCATGTTTATGCGGCATCCATCATCAGCATCATTTTGCTTTGGATGTCAAATTTTTTTTTTTTTTTTAGTTTTTGGAGGATAAGGAAACTTAGTAAATTTTCATGTTTATCCATCATCAGCATCATTTTGCTTTGGATGTCAATTATTTTTTTTTTTAGTTTTTGGAGGATAAGGCAACTTAGTAAATTTTCATGTTTATGCGACATCCATCATCATCATCATTTTGGATGTCCAACATTTTTTTTTAGTTTTTGGAGGGGCATAAGGCAACTTGCTTAGTAAAATTTCATGTTTATGCGACATCCATCATCATCATCATTTTGGATGTCAGATTTTTTTTGTTATTTTTTAGTTTTTGGAGGGGCATAAGGCAACTTGCTAAGTAAATTTTAATGTTTATGCGACATCCATCATCATCATCATTTTGGATGTCCAATTTTTTTTAGTTTTTGGAGGGGCATATGGCAACTTACTAAGTAAATTTTAATGTTTATGCGACATCCATCATTATCATCATTTGGATGTTCAAAAATTTTTTTTTAGTTTTTGGAGATGCATAAGGCAACTTACTTAGTAAATTTTCATGTTTATGATTGTTTCTACCACCTCGATATCGTCTTTGATTGCTTCTTTCACTTTGTTATCGTCTTTGAATGCTTTTTTTACTTCTTCCACTTCGATATCCTCTTTGATTGCTATTTCCACTTCGATATCGTTTTTGACTGCCACTTCCACTACGATATCCTCTCAACAAAATTATGATTTTATTAAAAAAGACTTTAATTGCTTGTATTAATACCTCCTAAACGGAAGCAGTTAGACGTAGTGAATTTTACAAAATGGTAGTACTAATTTTTGGTGGAATCGTTTTTTTATTGTCATCATCGATTTTGATAGGTATCCTTTTTGATTTCTTCTTTCACTTCGGTATCTTCTTTGATCGTGTTTTCTACTTCGATATCCTCTTTGAATGCTTATTCCAATTCGATATCGTCTTTGATTGCGTCTTCCTCTTGGGTATTCTCTTTTATTGCTACTTCCACTTCGATATCGTCTTTGACTGATTCTTCCACTTTGATATCCTCTTTTATTGCTTTTTTTAAATTTAATATCCTATTCAACTGCTTCGTTAACTTCGATATCTTGTTTGTTAGATTCTTCCACTTCGATATCTTCGTTGATTGCTTCTACCACTACGACATCCTCTCAAAAAAATTATGATTTTTCTTAAAAAAACTTTAAATGTTTGTATCTCCTAAACGAAAGCAGTTAGGCATAGTAAAGTTTACAAAATGGTAAAACCAATTTTTGGTGAAATCGTTTTTTATTACCATCATCGACCTTGATAGGTATCCGTTTTGATTTCTTCTTTCACTTCGGTATCCTCTTTGATTGCTTCTTCCACTTGGATATCGTCTTTGATTGCTACTTCCATTTAGATAACCTCTTTGATTGCTTAATCCACTTGGGTATCCTATTTAATCGCGTTTTCTACTTGGATATCCTTTTTGATTGCATCTTTCCCTTTGATATTCGTTTTGACTGCTATTTCCACTTGGATATTCTCTTTGAATGCTTTTTCCATTTTGATATCCTCTTTGGTGATTACTTCTTCCACTTCGATATCCTCCTTGATTGCTTATTCTACTTCGTTATCCTCTTTGTTTGCTTTTTCCATTTTGATATCCTCTTTGATAGATTCTTCTACTTTGTTAACCGCTTTGTTAATTGTGCTTGTTGTTAAGTGTACTTTGTTAATTGCTTTCTCATTTTCGATATCCTCTTTGATTGCATTTTTCTTCGATATCCTGTTTGGTGGCTTCTTTCACTTTGATATCCTCTTTGATTGCTTCTTCTACAAACAGAAAAACACGCGAGCTACCAGCAGCTCGCGCACTATGCAACCTCTAGTTAATTTATAAAATTGTTCAATTACAAAATTGTCCACACGTCTGTAGGTCGATCAGTCTATGCTCATTCTGGACAGACACAACTCGCACTCGCACATTATCGTTTAAAAATAAACGAAACAAAACTCTCTCTCTTTCTATCTTCACTAAGTAACACTATCTCCCTCTCAACTTCCGTTTGCACTTTTCGTAACCCATTCACCAGCTTACTCCCCAAGTCAAGCGTGCGTAAAGAAGTTTTACTTCAAAAAGCCAATAAAATGGGTGGCCTTATCGCTGAGAGCTTTCTCTTCCAGGCAACCTTTGGATTGGGTACGTCCCACTTGGCTTACATGGCTTTTTATGAATGCTGGATGGGAAGGAAATTTGCAAAAAATAAGCGCTAACCGTAGCAAGATACGTCGTAGCGTGTCCGCACCTAAGTAGTACAACTAGCTAACAGTCGTGCGTGGCGTGGCATGTAAGAACGGACAGGCAGGACGAAGGTACGTCCGTCGTCGCGTCGATCGAGCTGTTGTAGGTAACTCGAGGTGTGAGAGCACACGCCGCCAGCGCCACTGCTGCGACACGACACGACATCGCTTTATATTGAGTGAGTGAGTACCCAACCCATACATCATTTACTTACTAATGATTACAACTCAGTGAACTACAGACTGATGATAGGTAACTAAAGATAGCACATTTACTTACTAATGATTACAACTCAGTGAACTACAGACTGATGATAGGTAACTAAAGATAGCACATTTACTTACTAATGATTACAACACAGTGAACTACAGACTGATGATAGGTAACTAAAGATAGCACATTTACTTACTAATGATTACAACTCAGTGAACTACAGACTGATGATAGGTAACTAAAGATAGCACATTTACTTACTAATGATTACAACACAGTGAACTACAGACTGATGATAGGTAACTAAAGATAGCACATTTACTCTACAATTATGATTAGGTAAATTCGTATCAGTACTTATTTGATCGAGTGAAGCGAGATCTCTAAATCAAATTAGGCAAAACGGAGTTTTATGTATGTATATATGTTTGCTTGTCCGAGGATAACTTTCGAAGCTTTGATTCGATCATCGTGAAATATAATACATAGGTAGTGATGGCACAATTTTGGTGTGACTAAATGAGCTAAAAATGTGCGAGATATTGGGGGTTCACGAGGGGTAAAAAAAATGAAGCTATTTGGTCAAGTAGGACGTCAAATGAAAGGTCTTTATTAGTATTTTTAGTATATTCCCTATAGTTTTTCAGTTTTTAGCCATAACAAACACTAAATTTTGACAAAATTCACAGGTTACACCAGTGACCCCACAACGCTGTAATTTAGTATGCGTGTAGCTTAAGTGACACAAATATAGGCAACAGTCTGAAATCTAGAATAACTGCAATTTGTACCCCAAAAATGAATAACCACATTACATGAAATCCCGTTACCTGTAATTTGAATAAAACTGTAGGTCAAGTTATTTGGTTATTTATTTCGTGGCACTATTTTGATAGTCAAAGATTACAAATAATATTATTTTTGTTTTAATCGGAGACTCGCGAGATGTGGGGGCGAAGGAACCACTATTCTTAAATCATATAAAATAGTGTAAATAAACTGCCAGAATAGCAAATATTCTTCCTTCTCGCACAATCAGCTGTTACTCGTATATTCAGTCATCTCGTGAACCGTTTCTTATTAGGTTGGGGAAAAAGTTTCTTCGCATTTTTTAAGAAAATTCAAAACATTTTTTTAATATAGTTTATTATCATTTAACTAAAGCATGTAGGTACCATTTTGTTCGATAACTTTTTGCCATCTTGTAGGTAGGGACATGATCCCATTGCTATAGAAATTTTGGGGCTTCTGATCAAAATACCGCAACAAGTAGTTTTGGCAGTCCTCTCGTGATGTTAACCTGACACTGCCTAAAGAATTTTGAAGAGACCGAAACAGGTAGAAATCTGAAGGTGTAAGGTCAGGACTATACCGCGGATGCATTAACACCTCCCAGCCAAACTCTCTTAATTTTTGCTGAGAGGCTAAAGATGTGTGAGGTCTAGCGTTATCATGATGAAAAACCACACCCCTTCTGTTGATTAATTCCGGCCGCTTTCTCTCAACTTCTTGCTTTAATCTCATCATTTGTTTGCAGTAGAGTTCAGAATCGATGGTCCTGCCTGGTGGTAACAGCTCATAATGCCTTTCCAATCCCACCACACACACAGCATCACCTTGTTGCGAGTTAACCCGGGTTTCGCCACAGTCTGTGAAGCCTGACCGGTCTTTAACCCCGACCTTTTTCGCACGTTCTTGTCGTACGTGATCCACTTTTCATCACCAGTTATCAGCTTCTTCAAAAATGATTCGGTTTCATTACGTCGTAATAAAGAATCACAGATGAGTACACGGTTCATTAGGTTTCTTTCAGTGAGCTCGTGGGGTACCCAAATATCGAGTTTTTTTGTGTACCCAGTTTTTTTCAAATGCGCCAAAACTGTTTTGTGGTCAATTCCCAGTTCTTCAGCTACGTGGTAACTACTGATATGCCGATCTTGCTCCACTTTTTCAAAAATGGCATCAATTTTATCCGTAATAGGGCCACCAGAGCGACGTGCATCTTTGACATCATAATTTCCGGATTGAAAACGCTTAAACCAAATTTTTGCTACTCTCACAGACACTGCACTAGGTCCATAAACAGCAATTTTTTTTCGCGGCTTGCTTTGCCATTTTACCTTTGTTGTAAAAAATTTTAAAACGTATCGAATTTCTTCATTAGATTCACTCATCTTTACAGTACGAAAAACAAATAAAAATCACACATTTTTCTAATTCGAATTTGGAATTATCTTCTTTAAAATTTAAACTTTGAATGATACTAAAACCAGCCAGATACAAATAGTATAGCCAAAGAGATTTTATTACAAGTTCATACATACTATAGCGCGAAAAGACTTTTTCCCCAACCTATTATTAGATATTTATTTATTATCTAAACTCAAAAGGGAGAGCTAAACCCCTTTAAATAGTATGAATATTCCCTTATTTGGGGTTTACCTCTTTTCTAAAGTTTATATTGTATGGAAAATAAATATCAAATCAGTTCTAGAACTTGTGTTAATTTCCTAGTCGATCTTAACCAAACATCTACAAAGTACACAAATAGATACCTAACTCCCACAAAGTACATAGTTTAATTAGAGTAGGTACACCGGGCCAAGGAGAAGCTAGTTTATCGCGTGCCTTTACCTGTCAGAGACAACTGACCCGACTAGTCACACTACACACTATTCAATATTTCAATTTGTATTGTAGTGGCAACCGAATTAAACACAGCGCGTGGTGGGAGGCACTGAGCGCGGGTTCGAGTCCACGACATGTTACATATAGATTATTTTGAAACATAATCTCTTTTCTTTCTTTCTTTTTCTTTCTTTTAATTCTCGATACCATTAATGTTTTTCACGGATTGCGTTGCATTTTACCTTTTTTGTAGTAAAATTTTAAAATGTATCGAATTTTTTCATTATATTCACTCATCTTTACAGTACGAAAAACAAATAAAAACCACACATTTTCCTAACTTGAATTTGAAATTATCTTCTTTAAAATTTAAACTTTGAATGATACCAAAACCAGCCCGATACAAATAGTATAGCCAAAGAGATTTAATTACAAGTTCAGACATACTATAATGCAAAAAAACTTTTTCCCCAACATATTGCGAGGTTACTCATATATTCAGTCACCTCGTGAACCGTTTCATATATTACGCGGTTACTCGTATATTCAGTCACCTCGTGAACCGTTTCATATATTGCGAGGTTACTCATATATTCAGTCACCTCGTGAACCGTTTCATATATTACGCGGTTACTCGTAAATTCAGTCACCTCGTGAACCGTTTCATATATTGCGAGGTTACTCATATATTCAGTCACGTCTTGAACCGTTTCATATATTACGTGGTTACTCGTATATTCAGTCACCTCGTGAACCGTTTCATATATTGCGAGGTTACTCATATATTCAGTCACCTCGTGAACCGTTTCATATATTACGCGGTTACTCGTATATTCAGTCATCTCGTGAACCGTTTCATATATTGCGAGGTTACTCATATATTCAGTCACCTCGTGAACCGTTTCCTATATTACGCGGTTACTCGTATATTCAGTCATCTCGTGAACCGTTTCATATATTGCGAGGTTACTCATATATTCAGTCACCTCGTGAACCGTTTCATATATTACGCGGTTACTCGTATATTCAGTCATCTCGTGAACCGTTTCATATATTGCGAGGTTACTCACATATTCAGTCACCTCATGAACCGTTTCATATATTACGCGGTTACTCGTATATTCAGTAACCTCGTAAACCGTTTCATAAATTGCGAGGCTACTCATATATTCAGTCACCTCGTGAACCTTTTCATACATTACGCGGTTACTCGTATATTCAGTCACCTCGTGAACCGTTTCATATATTGCGAGGTTACTCATATATTCAGTCACCTCGTGAACCGATTCATATATTACGCGGTTACTCATATATTCAGTCACCTCGTGAACCGTTTCATATATTGCGAGGTTACTCATATATTCAGTCACGTCTTGAACCGTTTCATATATTACGTGGTTACTCGTATATTCAGTCACCTCGTGAACCGTTTCATATATTGCGAGGTTACTCATATATTCAGTCACCTCGTGAACCGTTTCATATATTACGCGGTTACTCGTATATTCAGTCATCTCGTGAACCGTTTCATATATTGCGAGGTTACTCATATATTCAGTCACCTCGTGAACCGTTTCCTATATTACGCGGTTACTCGTATATTCAGTCATCTCGTGAACCGTTTCATATATTGCGAGGTTACTCATATATTCAGTCACCTCGTGAACCGTTTCATATATTGAGCGGTTACTCGTATATTCTGTCATCTCGTGAATCGTTTCATATATTGCGCGGTTACTCGTAAGTTTAAATATTTGTTTATTTATTTGTTTGTTTGTTAAACAGAGAATCATTACGCAACAATTTTAAAGAAATAAATATTATGACATTCCCTTGTCAATACATCTATGAAAATCTGATGTATGTTTACAAAAATATTAATTTGTTTAAGAAAAATAGCGATAATGAAATAAAAATAAACTCGCTGTTGCCACTTATATACTCCATAAAGTTAGTACTTAAATCGTTTAAAGGGCAAGGTGTACGCTTTTATAACAAACTCTAAAGTGATGAACAAAAATTGACAACAAAAAACGTAATTAAACAAAATTTTTATAAAAAAAATCCTACTATAACTTACCAGATTATTTAAATAGAGAGCTTGGGATTAAAATTGCTCCAACTCGTTCAAAAATGGTACAATTTAGACGTAATATATTTTCTATAATGTTATGTATTCTCAAAGGATCATTACAAAGAACAATCAGCCTTGTTTCTTGCCTGTTCTTTCGTGGCTTGGTCACGAAAGAACAGGCAGTAAAATTGACGTTTCAAAGTGATAGTGATTTAATGGATAAAAAGATTTTGATTTTGTTTTTTTACTCAATCACGTCGAAATTATTAATTTTAATGAAATTTGGTATGTACAGTAGGTACATACGTAAATTATAACCTGGATTAACACCAATGTTGCGCATGCGCCCAACAAATCATGTATTATTAATGAACGTGGCTGTCCCTGGGTCATGTTCTATGTTGTATCTGACACAATTGTCCTCCACGAACTCAACGCAGTGGTGATATCAATAATATTGATAGTTTAAAAACCTACCATCAATACCGCCATGATAATTATATCACTGTAGTAGGATCACGATCCAGTACTAATAGTGTAACAAACACCCCTCTATGAGTGTTATTGGTCAAACATATAATATCTTTAGGTAGGTACTGGGTGTCATCATGTTGTGAACAAGTAGGTACATAGTTACTAGTAAGTTTCCATCGGTTCACAAGTAAAGGAAGTGATAGCTCATGAGTAGGTACATCGATAGGCGCGGTCCAAGGTGCGCGGCGCGCGCAGCCACGGCTCCGCGCGGAGCGCTCACGTGATCCACGCGAAGCAGCCCGATCAGCTCATCACTTACCCCTACCTACTATATCTACGCTTACCGTCGTATCTTAGTATTTCCTTGTTAATCAGATTTTGAGTAGGTACTATCCATCTTCTGTAAGAGGCGACCGCGATGCCGCGCGCGCGCGCTTGCAACGAATGCCTAACCTTCCTGACAATGTAGATACCTGAACCAAGGACGCTGAAAATACGTATTTACGGACATGAACAAAGTACCTGTCGCAGGACTTCCAATTCATTAATTTTTGTCTATTAGGTGGTCTAATGAGTAAAGCTCGTACTAAGTACTTGTGACTGACTTATGGTGCGTTCCTATATCCATCGGAAACCAGCTACTACTCGTTTCTCTTTGAAAACCTGTCACAATTTTGACACTAGTTTGACACTTTTTCAAGGAAATACGAGTCGTAGTCGGTTACCGACGGACATAGGAACCCGCCGGGATGCGACAACAGTAACTATGCCAAACATGTTTTCGAGAAAAACGCTGTTATAGAAAATAAAATTGTTTTTGTTATAGCTTTCTAACTATGATAGTTACAGCGACGTAATAAATATAAAAAAAAAAATAATAATATTATATTAATATAATATACTTCAAAAGAATTATAAAAATAACACTCATCATTAGTAAAAACCACTAATTGCTATTTTATTTATAAATCACAATTTGAAATTAAGCAAGTTTCTTCTGATACATGCAGTAACTACATTGTTACTGCATTTTTTGACAAGAAGTTAGTTTAGCTTAAAACTTTTTTTATAAAAATAAATAATAATAATAATAATAAATATAATAAATTATTTTGAAGAATTTTATTGTGATCAATTCAGCAGCAATCAGTTCGCTATTTATTAAAACAAAAAACTCATCAACACCCAATTTTTATTTTGGGCCGTGCATTTATCCGCCCACTAAATAATACTGTCACGTATTATTATATTATGTATTAGAAATTAGCTGCAAGCTGAAATTATATTCCTGATTTCTTCCAGTAATGGTTTCATTCCAAAGAACAGCGTATAGTACATTTTAATTCTTGCAAGATCCCAATGGGACAAAGCTTTTTTTTTATTGATGATAGCCAAGCGCTTTACCACTACCTCACCTGATGGTAAGTGAAGGTGTGATCGAAGATGGAGCACGTTTGCCTAGAAAGAACCTATTCACTCTGGACTTGAAGACTCCAAGATTATACTGGTTTGGAAAAACATACGCCGGAAGTGAGTTCCACTCCTCACTTGTGCTAACAAGAAAAGTTGAAGCAAAGCAAGCTTTCATTAAAAGCTACTATTCGAGGACAAAATATTGCAACTTTGTTTTGGTTCATCCTAGGAAACATAGTTACTTTGTGCAAATCTACAAAAGTATTTGGATTCTTTGTCATTGTCAGTCTGATTTAAACTAATGTACTTTTTTCCCTTTGCCCGTAGTTCTTACTTTTACTTCTTCAGATTTCACATAACTGTTGATATTATAATCCTCTTCCTTCACAGTTTAGATTAACAAAGCGTTCATGTATATCCTTCCTCATTTCTCCAGTAAATTTTGTTAAACATTGTTTTCTGTAGGTTACACCACACAGGTTTCAAAGACAGCTTTTCAATTCAATTTTCTTTCTTCTGTTTTACTCTTTCTGCCAACTTTTCTTCAAATTTCGTGGGTAAATCTGATTTTGTCTTTTTTACTGTCAATACTGTGTTACAAATTCACTCTTTTATCCGATTCTACAAAATCTTGGATGATTTGCTGGAAGCCTCTCTGGTAGCATTAGCAAGCTGTACTTCATTTGGACCAGATACATATCGCTGAGTATCCCTAGAACATGGATCTTTTGTTCAAGCACAGTGTACATCAACGGGCACCAAATAAATTTGTTTGATTTCTACAAATCTGTATGTTTAAATAATTAGAATCAAAACCCAAAAAGTCAATAAAAAAAACCATAATGAGAAATCATAATTTTTATCTTTGACACTTTTGTCAGAGTTTTCAAAGATATCACAATTGATAGTTGATAATTCGTTTTTATCTGAATAAATCATCGTCTCATAACATTTCAAATGTAGCTGCATTGATTGATTACCTCTATTATTGGTTTGTTCTGTTAGCTGGGAAGGTTTCATGTTTTGCGGGGGAGTAGCGGCAAAATTATTAGGTGTTATTTGCTGAGGTTTAGGCTGAGGGCGCATAGCTGGCTGAGACGCAGGAGGTAGCGGATTCGATTCCCGCCGCGGAAGAAATGATTGCATTATCTACAGATATTTGTTCCGGGGCTGGATGTTTTTTTATATATTACAAGAATGTATTTACAAAAAATAAAGAGTGTGCTTAAGACTACATGACTGAAGTAAAACTTCTTTTTCAAAATATTAATTTATAAAATTGATCAAGAACGAAATGAAATTACAAAAAATAATCAAACGAACTATTGACTGAGATATTCATATTCATATAGATATTATATTATATTTTATGCACTGGCTATGAGAGGAAGAGAGAAAGAAAATGTGCACGCGCACCTTTCTGTCTCTCTTGCTCCTACAGTAATATACAAAACATAACTCTCTCTCTCTTTCTATCTTCACTAACTAATATCTCCCTATCAACTTCCGTTTGCACTTTTCGTAACGCATTCACCAGCTTACTCCCCAATCAAGCGTGCGTAAAAAAGTTTTACTTCAAAAAGTATATAAGTATTTTATCAGTTATCTGATTCTCATTCTACAAACTCTGCTTAGTATGGGGTTAGATCGCTGTGTGTAATGTCCAGCTATATTTATATTTATTTATTGATATTTAATGTCTATGTTAGTAAAATACCATGTTTTGCTGTGGAATAACGTCGAATTTTCTGGTAGGATCCATTTGCTTGGTGGTAGCATCAAATTTGCTGATAGGTTCCATTTGCAGAGGTGTATTTGACGCGTACACGAAGCGCGAAGATAGGAACCAGACTGTCTGCAAACCAATTACACCTCCCTGCTGCATACACTGCTTAATGTCTTTTTACTAAACATAAATGCAGTTTCACGCTAAGTTACTACGGTTTTAAGAAGTATTTTGGTTTTAAATATTGTATGATTTACTGCAAACACCTGCAGCAGCTAATAGATACTGCACTTATTATTAGTTTTAGTTTAATTATATCTTTTAATACCAATGAAATAAATATATTATGTATACATACTGCGTCTGGAACTATAATTACTATACTTCCCTTCCTATCAAAAGTCCTTGAACGCCTTGTCCATAAACAACTTAGTACCTTCCTATCCAATAATATCCTGTTAAATCCTCTCCAATCTGGTTTCGCCCCGGACATAGCACAGTCACAGCGCTCGTCAAGATAACTGATGCCATTCGTTTTGGAATGGAGAGTGGAAAGGTCACAGTGTTGTCATTACTTGATTTCAGCAACGCCTTCAACAACGTCGATTTTGTCATACTTCTGGGTGTATTAAGCTCTCTTAACATATCTCCAACGGCTATTGACTGGTTTCATAGTTATTTGTTTAGACGCCGGCAGCGCATCTGTATTGAAGATAATTACTTTTCATGGTGCAGCCTTCCTGCTGGTGTCTCCCAAGGCGGCGTCTTATCTCCTCTCCTCTTCAGTGTTTTTATTCATTCAATATCTCAAAATCTTTTTTCTTCCTACCACTTGTATGCAGATCACACAAGCCCCGATTGACAACATTAACGGAGCTATCAGTTTAATAAACTCAGATTTGGACCGAATTTGTGACTAGAGCAAAACCTTTGGTCTTACCGTAAACCCTAGAAAGACACAAGTGATCATAATCGGTAATCACAAAATGATTCCTTGGCTAGATTTTGCACAACTCCCACCTGTACTTTTTAATGGAACACAAATAGCTATCAGTCAGACGGTGAAAAACTTAGGAATTATGATGGACACCAAGCTATCATGGGTGCCGTGTATTGCTGAGATCAGCCGCAAAATGTTTGCCTCTTCAGCTTCGTTGCGTAGACTTTGTAACTTTTTACCTACCGCCACCAAAATTACGCTTGCACAATTCCTTCTACTCCCTATCTTAGATTACGCTAACGCCAGCTACCTCGACATTTCCGAAGTCCAAATGAGTAAACTTGAGCGCCTTCAAAACCTTTGTATCCGGTTCACATTCGGCTTGCGCAAGTATGACCATGTCTCAGAATTCCGTGCAAAACTCAAGTGGCTCCCTATTCGTCTTCGCCGGAATGCACATATTCTAACACTTCTTTTTAACATTCTCTATAATCCCACTTCACCTTCTTATCTAAAGGAGCGTTTCGAGTTTCTGTATTAGGCACACTCTCAAACCCTTCGTTCTTCCGAAGCTCTACAGCTTCGAACTCCCATCCATAGTTCACAATTTTATGGTGACTCTTTTACAGTACAAGCTGTGCGACTGTGGAACGCCTTACCTTTGTCTATAAGGTCGTCCCAATCTCTTCCTATTTTCAAAGTCAAGGTATACAACCATTTCCTTTCGTTGTCTCGTAACGGCTAGTTAGTGTTTATGTTATTTATCCTCTTTATGTAGTGTATTTTAATATATTATTTATATGTATTTAAGTTTATGATATATATTGAGGTGACGCTTGAGCAACTTAAAACAGTTTTTAAGTCGCACTGGTGGATTCTAAGTTGAGATATAGTGTAAAATTTTGGGGAAATAGTTACGAATATAATATTAACAGGGCATTCGTGTTACAAAAGCGTGCTATTCGTACCATGTTGCGGATACCTCCGTGGGAAACATGTAAGGATCATTTCCAGAGCCTACAAATTTTGACACTGCCTAGCCTCTACATATTAGTAGTTCTTATGGATGTTGTCCGGCATTCACATAAGTATGAGATACCGGAACAAAAAGTGCTAAGATTGAGCACAAGAAGGAAAGATCTTGATGCTCCACTATGTCCAAAATTAAATGTAGCGATGCATGGCTCTCGGTATCAAGCAGTTATTTTATACAACTCTCTCCCCATTGACATGAAAATTATTGATAGTCCAATCATATTTAAGACTAGGCTAAAAAAGCTTTTGCTGGAAGGGTGTTTTTATTCAGTGGATGAGTTCAAGTCACAATGCAATTTAAAATGATTTATTTATTCAATTAATTTATGACATTTTTCATTTTTTTTTAACTTGACTTTTTAACCTAAGTGCTGTTTTTGTGATTTTTAATGTGACTTGTGTTTTGAATTGTGTCGGTTTATTGATTGTTTTTGTATTTAATGATGATTATTTTTAAAATTTTAATGTATAGTTAGTATAATTTAATGTATAACGTAGTTTCAAATACAATTGGTTAATTGTTTTATGAACAAATAAATAAAAAAAAAATATGTTATGTTATTGTTATGTATTTATGTTTATGTAATAGGTATATTTTATTTTGTGGGTTCTGTTTATGTCTGTAGGTACTCTTACACCGTCGTCCTTTGATTTTGTTTATCCTGTCCAACCAAAGGTTGTCTGAAAAAGATCGCTTTTAGCGATAAGACCGCCCATTGTACCTTTATTTATTGTTTGTTTCCATTATTACTGTATTTTTATTTGGTGTGCAATAAAGAGTATTTCATTCATTCATTCATTACATAATATTTGCTTTTCGAGTATGAAGTAAATATAGTTTCTGCATTTTTATTAAGAAAATTATTACATAACGCCGAGTTACTGCGGTCTTGCTTCCTCAATTTTAGTGTTCCTGCAGAAATATTGATCCGTGAGTAAGAATAAAATATAGATATTTTTTGGTGATTCCGAATATGTTCAATTTCGTCAAAAACACAGAATTGTCGGCGGCCTTGACTCGTTGACCCCCCTTCCCCCCATTTAGTAAAAACTACTAATACTTACTAGTCGTTCGCCACGAACTGAGATCTCGCGAGTCTCCTATAAAAATCTTGACTATCAAAATAGTGCCACTTGACCTACAGTTTCATTCAAATTACAGGAGTTCATGTTATTTCGTTACTCATTTTTGGGGTAGATATTGCAGTTATTCTGCATTTCAGACTTTTCCCTGTATTTGTGTCAAATTTGTTTTATTTGAAATAAATTATTTGTATTTTGTATTTTATTTCAGCACTGTGGGGTCACCAGTGTACCCTGTGAATTTCGTCAAAGTTCAGTTTTTATTATGGCTGATAATAATAACTTAAAACTAGAAGGTTTGAACTAAAAATAAAAACGAAGTCTTAATGTAGGTACTGATGAAGACCTTGTTCATTAAACGTGGCACTTGACCTAATAGTCTTTTTTATAAGTCCCATTTTGTTTTTGATTACCTATTAATGCCAACGCACCTTATTCCGACTAGATCTGATAACTGCCTTGATCACTGTTTCGCTAAATCCAGGAATGAGATAACAACCATAGTATGTGAATCAACTGTTACAGACCACTACACGGTAATAATACATTTTAAACATAAAACCACAAAGAGAACAAATGAATCTACCACAAATCTAAGAACCGACTATAATGCAATACTATCTGAACTATCGGCTATTAATTGGTTAGATACGCTGTCACATTATGTCAACCCAAATGAAGCAACCAATAAATTCATAAATATACTATCTGATATCCATACCAAACATACCCATGTAACACATGTTTCAAAGAGAAAGCGAAGTCTTAAGCCATGGGTTACTCCTGGCCTAGTAAGATGCATACGTTTTCGTGACAAACTAACCCAATGGGTTAAGAAATTTCAATTTGAAAAATTATTGCACATTACATATTAACGATATAGGAACCACTGCAATAGAATATGTAAAAACCTAAAAAAACAACACGAGAAAAAACTTATTCTTGAAAACAAGAATGATGTTAAACAGACATAGCAAGCTTTCAAGATATGTTGTAATCTTGAGAATAAAACACGACCACCTTCTGATTTAATTCAGAAGAATATATCCCTTTCAGATATTAACGTACATTTTGCAAATGAAGGTAAAAATTTGGCAAATGCTATCTTAGATATACTAAATATTAGTGAAGACGACCTAGTTCAGCAACATAACAGTGAAACTAGTGAACCTATAAACTTCCTAGTACTACTACCAACAGATGAAGTAGAAATTAAGAAAATTATACTGTCACTACGCAAAAGCACGTCCTCGGGATGGGATGGTACATCATCACTTTTATATAAAAAGACAATTGACTTTATTTCCGAACCAGTAACCTGTAACATCTGCAACCTGTGCATGTCCGGATGACATCGTTCCGGATGAACTAAAAAAGTCAATAGTAATACCAATACATAAGGCTGGGAATAGAGACAGTATAAATAACTATAGGCCAATATCGCTGCTACCCACGCTTTCTAAAATTCTTGAAAAAGTTATCAATACGAGACTACTGTAATTTCTAGAGAAGTTAAATTTGCTCTCATCTAACCATTTCGGTTTTAGATGGAAGAAATCAACCACAGACGCCATTGATACTGTGGTCTCCCACATTGTTGATAACTTAGACAGAAAAAAAAGCGTGGGTATATTTCTGGAGCTAGCGAAGGCTTTTGACACCGTTTCCATTCCCTTGCTATTTAAAAAAATTATGAGCATGGGAATAAGAGGTCTACCATTTGAACTTTTAAAAAATTACCTTCATAATAGACACCAATCAGTCAGAATCGACTCTCTAACTAGTAATAAAGAACCTGTATTATATGGTGTTCCGCAGGGTAGTGTACTTGGCCTAACGCTATTTCTTATTTATATTGATGGTTTATGCAGAAAACCACTAAAAATGCAAAAATTGTTACATTTGCGGACGATACTGTCATATTATTCAGTGGCAAAACATGGAACGATGCTCAATTCATCGCAGAGGAAAGCTTTCGTGAAATTGCTAGGCTAGATAGCAATTTGCTGACTTTGAACATAAATAAAACAAAATGCATATGTTTTAGTATGACCGATTATGGGCAACCTAACAAAGACTCATTCAATATTAAAGCCCACACGTGCAACATCCCAATTTCATGCGACTGTGATACACTAACGAACACTACTGACATTAGATACCTAGGAGTAACAATTGACCGGCACCTCAAATGGGATATACAAATAAAACTAATCACAGGACGTTTTCGTAAGCTTATTTACATATTTAAGAACCTACGACACATAGGCAATATTGAAATTTGAAAGAGCGTTTATTTCTGTTTGGGTCAGTCAGTCATTTCATATGGTATACTAGGATGGGGAGGAGCTGGAAAAACCTTTATACTTGAATTAGAGAGGGCTCAAAGAGCAATAATTAAGGTTATACTGTTCAAACCGTACCAGCACCCCACTACTCAACTGTTTAAAGAATTTAATGTCCTAACAGTTAGACAAGTATACATACGCACCTTAATCCTGAAGCAACACAAGGTTCCTAGAGACCCCGACAGAATCGGTAAAAGACGCCACGATATTGTATATAAAACCCCACAATGCAGAACCAAATTTACGAATCATTTCTCTTCTTACCTAGGACCTAGGATATACAATAAAATCATCAAATGTATTAATATTGAAAAGGTATCAATTTATTCGTGCAAACAAAAAATTTATAACTTTCTTAAACTACTTGATTACAAAGGTACAGAAGAACTTATGACAGTGATATACTAATTAGAAATAGAAAAAAAACAAACAATAAATAAATAATTAAGCAATTCACAAATCTACGTTAAAGTTAAAATTTGATACACACCTACAGAAGATAATTTCATATTTAGACACTATTTAGATTTTTAGATACTTATCAAAATAATTATTCGATAGTAGGTATTAGTTAAAAATTAAGCATTTCACAACTAGCAGTAATTATACGTATATTCATATAACAGATATGATAGTTAACATAGTATATATAAATAATGATTAGTAGATTTATAAGAATTTAACATATATCATTAACCTAACTAAAAAGTTTAAATTCTTAAGTCGATAGCATTATATGGAAGAGCAACGACGCCCTGCCGTCATACAATGAAAACTAGTACGGAGGGTAGTCACTTGACTATGTATTCATCATAAGTTATAACTGCAAACTTAAGTTACACTAGTAAACATGATTGTATATAGTTTAAGTCTAGATTTTAAGTTTGTAAACTTACTTTATCGAAATAAATTTTACTTACTTACCTACCCCTCTTGATTCCCAATATCTCAAGAATCCACCCACATTTTTAGCTCATTTAGTCACACCAGGATTGTGCCATAACTTCCTACCAAAATTCCTGATGATCACGAGCACCTAATCTCATGGAATAAATTACATGTGAAATAAAATGAAATCAAATCTATTTATTGCGGAATATAGATATGTAGGTACAAGGTGTTTAGTATTAGATAGTATAAGTGCAGCCATATTCAGCGTTTTACGCATGCAATGTTAATGTCGAGTTTAATTAGTAGGTTCTATTTTAATTGTAATAGTAATGGCAAAGTTATTGAGTTACTTATAATTATTAGGTAGGTAGTTACAAGTGGCTCGCTCCGCTCTGAACTGAGATCTCGCGAGTCTCCCAAAACAAAGAAATATTCTTAGGCGACTCGCGCATCAATGTCTAAACGTACCTATTTAGTGGCTAAATATCATTTATGGAGTTGACATATCGAACAAATACGTAAAATTTAAACTTGTTAATAAATAATAAATAAATAAATATTCCTGGACATATCACACAGCGCTATCTAGCCCCAAACTAACTATGCTTGTACTATGGGAACCAGATAACTGATAGAATACTTACATACTTACTTTTTTTGTTAATACCTACTTATCATATATAGAAAAACATCCAGACCCGGAACAAATATCTGTAGATCATGCAAACATTTGATCCGCGGCGGGAGTCGAACCAGCTACCTACTGCGTCTCAGCCAGCTATTCGCCCACTGCACCGCGGAGGTAGTCAATGTTTAGCCGCTAAATACGTTTAGGGATCGTTGTGCAAGCCGGCCTTAATCTTTGACCAATAAAATAGTGCCACGAAATGAATAACCAACGACTAGACCTACAATTTCATTAAAATTACAGGCAACGGGAGTTCATGTAATGTGGATAATCTTTTTTGGAATACCAATTGCAGTTATTCATGATTTCAGACTTTTGCATATATTTGTATCACTTAAGCTACACGCATACCAAATTACAGTACCTACTGTGGGGTCACTGGTATAGGTAACTACATACCCTGTGAATTTTGTCAAAGTTTCGTTTTTGTTATAACTCAAAAACTATAAGGAATTTACTAAAAATAGAAACGGAGTCTAAATGTACTAATGAATACCTTTTATTTGACGTCCCACTTGACCTAATAGCCTCATTTTTTTACCTCTCTTGAACCCCAATATCTCAACAACCCTCGCACACTTTTAGCTCATTTAGTCGCACCAAAATTGTACTGTCACTATCTACCTATATATTAAATTTCACGATGATCGGACCAACGCTTCAAAAGTTATCCTCAGACAAACATACGTACATACAACGCCGATTTGACCAAGTTGACTTAGAGATCTCGCTTCGCTCGATCAATTAAGGCGTATATAGTAGCTGATTGGTCTTATTTTGAGGCTTTCTCCTCAGAGAGGAATCAGTTCTAAGTGCTCAAAAAAATATATGTCATTCATTGACCTTTTATCTGCAAAGTGAACATACAGAAAAGTTCTACTTGTTTATTTACTATGAGATAAAAAATATAACGAAGTGTAGCTGTTTTCAACTTTCAATTTGATTCAACCTCTAAACGAGACAACATTCTGTAATTTTTCTTTCACCTAAATGTGGGCAAAGACTTTACCTTCAAGTTGAACATGTGATTCTGTGCTGTGACGGCCTTTCACGTGGCAATTAATTATTTTCGATTTTTCCGAATAATTAGTGGGCGTAACCTTATAAGGTGATCGCGCAGGCGACGGGCGGCAGTGTACCACTGACTGTCGTACGGGAGGGTTGTGCTCGTATGCCTCGCGCTCACCGTTTTTACGTGTCGTTTAATGATATCATATGTTATTCGCACATAGCGATTTATTTAGTATTATAAGCTATCCGCGCATGGACGCTTTATTTAGTGTTATAATTATAAGATATTCGCGCATGGACGCTTTTTTTAGTGTAAGATACGAGTTACGTAGATATAGTTACGAGATACGTAGTTTGTAAATGAGCATAAAGTAATAATTTGTAAGTTGCGCATGGACGCTTGTACTATTATTGTATAGTGTTTTTAACACTTTTACCAGCAAATTGATCCTAATAAAGAAATATAAATATTGTTGGACATTTAACACAGTGCTATCTAGCACAGCTTGTATTATGGGAACCAGATAACTTTATTAAAAACATGAACCAGATAACTGATAGAATACTTATATACAATTTTTTTGTAAATACATACTTATAATATATAGAAAAACATCCAGACCCGGAACAAATATCTGTAGATCTTGCAAATATTTGTTCCGCGGCGGTAATCGAACCCGCTACCTCCTGCGTCTCAGCCGGCTATTCGCCCACTGCGCCACGGAGGTCGTCACTGATCTTCACTGTCCTCTGTGAAGATCAGTGACTATTAGGTCGGAAGGACTAGGATTCCGTCATGCTGCCCTCCTTCCGAAGAGTGCAGTAACTGGTGTTTTTGACGAAACTGAGTATATATACATATTCGGAATCACCAAACAATATCTATATTTTGTTCTTACTCACGGATCAATATTTCTGCAGGAACACTAAAATTCAGGAAGCAAGACTGCAGTAACTCGGCGTTTTGTAATAATTTTCTTAATAAAAATGTAGCAACTTTATTTACTTCATACTCGAAAAGTCAAATATTAAGTAATTATAGTTACTAACGCAGTATTTATAGATAATATATTTATTTAATTGGTATTAAAAAAATATAATGAATCAAAAACTAATTATAAGTGCACTATCTATGAGCTACTGCAGGTGTTTGATGTAAATTGAACACTATTTAAAATTAAAATTCTTATTTAAACCGTAGTAACTTAGCGAGAAACTGCAGTTATGTAGCTCCTAGACTCCTTGCAACGCAGAGCCGTTCGTATTGTCGACGACCCAGTAGTATCTAAGGATCTAGAGCCGCTGAGTCTGTGCCGTGACATCGGAGCGCTCAGCGTTTTCTATAAAATATATAACGGCCAATATTCTGACGAGCTATTCAATTTAATTCCTGCTTCCCACTTCTACCATCGAACCTCCCGCAACTGGCAACGAGCTCACCCACATATTGTAGTGCGTGGAAGTCTCACACGGTGCATTTTACCCGGTCGTTGCTTCCACGCACCTGCAACATTGGAATGACCTTCCTCCGGAGGTTTTCCGGTGGGCTTCAAAATGAGCGCCTTCAAGAGAGGTGTAAATAGGGCATTAAGTGCTAGGCAACGCAACTGCGGTACCACGAGTGCTGCAGGAGTTTATAGGCGGCGATGACCACTTAACATCAGGAGACCCGTCAGCTTGTGTGTCTACAAGTATAATAAAAAAAAAATGTTTAGTAAAAAGACATGAAGCAGTGTGTGCAGGGAGGTGTAATTTTTTTGCAGTTCGTCTGGTTCCTATCTTCGCGCTTCGTGTACGCATCAAACACCTCTGAAAATGGAACCTATTAACAAATTAGATGCTACTACCGAGCAAATGGATCCTACCAGAACATTTGACGCTATTCTTACAGCAAAATATAGTATTTAACCAACATGAACATTACATACATAACATTACCCTAAACCCCAACAAATAAAATCTACTAATAATTTTGACACTACTCCCCCGCAAAACATGAAGTCTTCCCAGCTAATAGAACTAACCAATAATAGAGGTGATCAGTCAGTGCAGCTACATTTGAGATGTTATGAGACGATGATTTCTTCAGATGAAGACGATTTATCAACTATCAAATGTGGTATATTTGAAAACTCTGACAAAAGTGTCAAAGATAAAAATTATGATCCAAACTTCTCGAATTTTGATTCTGATTGTTTAAACATACAGCTTTGTAGAAAGTTTATATGGTGCCAGTTGATGTACACTGTGCTTGAAAAGAACATCCAGGTCCTAGAAATACTCAGCGATATGAATCTGGTCCAAATGAAGTACATCTTACTAATGCTACTAGAGAGGCTTCCAACAAATCATCAAATATGTTGTAGAATCGGATAAACAGTATTGAAAGTGAAAAAGAATTCACGAAAGCAGATTTACTTAGGAAATTTGAAGAAAAGTTGGCAGAATGAGTAAAGCAGAAGAAGGAAAAGGAAATTGAAAAGCTGTTTTTGAAACCTCTATGTGGTGTAACCTGCCGAAAGCAATGGTTAAACAAAATTTACTGAATACATGAGGAAGGATATACATGAACGCTTTGTTAATCTAAACTGGAAAGAAAGAGAATGTTGAATGTAATCTAATCATCCTAACCGAATGCTGTCTTGCTGTTCATAATAATAACTTGTCTATAATGGAAGGTTGTAGAGCTCATAATACCACTAATAGTCACAATTAAAAAGATAGAGTAGTAGTTTATGCTAGAAATTCATTATGCAACATATCTATAAAAGAATTGACTGTCATTGATATCTTGGACTGCACCTGTTTGTTGGTAAAAATTGGAGCAAGTATTGCTATTTTAGCTGTGTATAGATCACCTTCATTTAATAATATAGATTCTTTTCTTGACTCTCTGCACTCCCATCTCCAAACACTATCGTCATTTAAAAATACTCCTATAGTAGGCGACATTAATAATAATATTCGCCCAGGGTTTTGTGACGGAACGGCTCAGAAGTACTTAAATCGCTACTATTTCAGTGGCTTACTTCCAAGACTCACACTACCGACACATTAAAGTGGCTCCTGTTTGGATCATATCATGCTAACGACTTTTTTGTTAACTTTGGTCGAAAGCTAGCAGAAAAGGTTCGAAACTTGTTCTCGGCGCCTATTATAGACAACGTCCAGTCACAGAATAAATCTTTTGTGTTACTGGATATTGACGTTCCGTTCTATTAACGATAATTTATGTAACTTCCCTGTTATCTCATTTACTAATAATATTAAGTACCTTGGCGTTGTAATAGATGAAAATCTCTCGTTCAAAAAACATGTAAAAACTTTAAGTAATAGAATACGAAAATTGATATTTGTTTTTTAAGAAGTTACGCTGTGTTGCAGATTCAAAGCTAGTTATGCAAGTATACCTTACTTTATGTCAATTAATTATAACCTACTGTATAACGTCTTGGGGAGTAGCGTGTAAAACCTTTTTATGAGCCGCAGAAAGGGCACAAAGAGCAATCCTTAATGTATCCACTTTTCGTCCTTTCTCTATCCAACCAACTTATTATATAAGTCGTGTTAAGTTCTAACAGTTAGGCAGCTATTTATACTAAACATAGTTTTAAGACAACACAGAGCACTTCCCTATAGCACTGAAAGTACTAACAAAATACGAAAAGATATCGTCCGCATTAACAACACCCCAGTAAAGCATGCTTTTACATCCAGATTTCTAATGTTCCTAGGACCATTGCTATACAACAGGCTAAATCGTAAATTGAATGAACTTCTCAAACTGTAAAAGAGCCTTACAGCCTGCTCTATCCTATCTATCTTAAGAAGAAACTGAGGAATTACTAACCGTAATAAAGTAAGATTTTAAAGATTGTATAGTACGTAAACTCATACCTTCCATGTTTGCACTTAGTTTATTTAGTTATTTTTATTTTTTTCATTATGTAAATAGATTCTAAGTTTTGTTAATTTGAGTATTCATAAGTTACCCCAGTCCAGCATTATTCGCCTGAGATACAAGTTTTCCTAGTTCAGGCAATGTATAAAATCTTACCTACAAGTAGATCATCATCATCATATCAGCCGTAGGACGTCCACTGCTGGACAAAGGCCTCCCTCATTGATCTCCAGGAACTGCGGTTGGAAGCGGCCTGCATCCAACGCCGACCTGCGGTTCTTACCAAGTCGTCTGCCCATCTTGTGGGTGGACGTCCTACGCTGCGCTTGCCGGTCCGTGACCTCTACTCGAGAACCTTTCGGCCCCATCGGCCATCTGTTCTGCGCGATATATGGCCTGCCCATTGCCACTTCAACGTGCTAATCCGTCGGGCTATGTCGGTGATTTGAGTTCTCCTACGTATCTCCTCATTTCTGATTCGATCCCGTAGCGAAACCCCGAGCATAGCCCTCTCCATAGCTCGTTGAGCGACTCTGAGCTTATCCATAAGGCCAATAGTGAAGGACCACGTCTCGGTTCCATATGTCATCACTGGTAACACACACTGATTGAAGACTTTCGTCTTAAGGCACTGAGGTATGTTGGACGAAAAGACGTTGCGAAGTTTCCCAAACGCTGCCCATCCGAGTTGGATTCGACGATTGACCTCTTTCTCGAAGTTGGACCTACCTAATTGGACTGTTTGTCCTATGTATACATACGCGTCGACAACTTCAAGAGCCGAGTTCTCAACCATAACTGGGGCAGGGACGACATGGACATTCGACATGATTTTCGTCTTGTCCATGTTCATTTTAAGTCCTACCCGTTGGGAGACTCGATTGAGGCCTTCGAGCATCGTGCTGAGCTCTTCCATCGACTTTGCCATGACCACAATATCGTCGGCAAACCGAAGGTGAGTGATGTATTCGCCGTTAATATTGATGCCCAGTCCTTTCCATTCCAGAAGCTTGAAGGCATCTTCCAATGCGGTCGTAAACAGTTTCGGAGAGATTACATCTCCCTGTCTTACGCCTCTTTTTAAGGGAATCGCCTTCGAGCTCTGTTCGTGTACTCGGACTGACATAGTGGCGTTTTTATACAAACACTTCAACACTTCGATGTACCGATAGTCAATACGGCATCGTTGGAGAGACTCAAGCACTGCCCATGTTTCGATCGAATCGAAGGTTTTCTCATAGTCCACAAACGCGAGACATAGCGGCAAGTTATACTCTTCGGTCTTCTGTATGACTTGCCGCAGCGTATGTATGTGGTCTATGGTACTGTAGCCTTTACGGAACCCGGCTTGTTCGGGAGGCTGGAAGTCATCAAACCTGCGTTCGAGACGGTTCGCGATGACCCTAGAAAACAGCTTATAAACATGGCTCAAAAGCGAGATGGGTCTGTAATTCTTAAGGAAGGTGTTGTCACCTTTCTTGAAGAACAGAACCACCACGCCCCGTTCCATGCTTTTGGCGTCGTACCTTCAAGCAAGGCGGAATTAAAGAGCTTCTGAAGGACTTTAAGTACCGGTGATCCACCCGCTTTCAGAAGCTCTGAAGTGATTCCGTCCTCGCCCGGCGCCTTGTCGTTCTTAAGCTGCTTCAAGGCCATCCTGATCTCATACAGGCTGATGTCCGGAATATCTTCGGTATAATGTTGGGTCAGTTTGGCTCTTGGGTCGTTGGCCGCACTGCAAACAGGTTTAGTGACCGAATCGTAGAGCCGTCAATAGAACCTTTCGACTTCCCTTAACACTTCCGCTTTACTTGACGTTATGCTGCCATCTTCCCTCTTCAGCTTCGTCATGCGGCTCTGCCCAATAGAATTATCTCTCGCGAACACTTTGGAGCCTTTATTCCGCTCTATCGTATCTTTAATACGAGATGTATTAAAGGTACGAATATCGTGCCGCAAGGATTTCCAAATCTTTCTATTGAGCTGCCTATGTGACTGAGCATCATCGGGAGACTGCAGTCGCAAAGAACGTCGTTCAGCCATGAGGTTAAGGGTGTCATCAGAGAGTTTCTGAGGTCTATTGGTACGGGGGGTCTTAAAGAACTGAGACCCCACCGTATGAACGGTTTCTACGAACCTGTTATTAATCTCGTCCACTGATGCATCTACTTCTAGACAGTCAAAGCGATTTGCAAGTTCGAGTTAAAAGCTCTCGAGGTTTTGGATATGAGCGCGAGTGGGTCGGAGCGTAGATTTCATCAAACGGGACGTTTCAAGTTTAACGTTCATATTCAATGTGGCTCTTACAATTCAGTGATCACTGCCGGTTTTCACCCTGTGAATCACAGAGACATCATTGAATATCCGTTTCTTGTTGGTCAAGATGAAATCAATCTCATTTCTCGTGGAACCGTTGGGACTCATCCAGGTCCATTTCCTGTGAGGCGGCTTCTGGAAAAAAGAATTCATCATAAAGAGTCCTTCTTTCTCCAGAAAATCGGCCAGCCTCTGTCCCCTGGGGTTCCGTTGCCCATATCCAAATTGCCCCACTCTCAACTCATCATCGCTTCTCATGCCTAGCTTTGCATTGAAGTCCCCCATAACAATAATAAAGTGAGTTTTGTTCGTATGTATGGCTCTACTGATGTCCTCATACATAGACTCTACTTCTTCATCTGGGTGTGAAGAGGTCGGCGCATATACCTGAACGACCTTCAGCGAATATCGCTTAGATATTCTGAGTGTCAGGTACGCGACCCTGCTCGACACACTGTCGATGGTGATAATGTTGTTGATGAGTGACTTGTGAACGAGAAACCCAACACCACCTTGAGACTGTTGGTCGCCCTCCCGGTAGTATAGTAGGTTACCAGACTTAAGGGATATCGTGTCCTCACCCTCTCTACGGACTTCTGATAACTCCAAAATGTCCCAGTGTAATCTACTAATTTCTTCTTCCAGCTCAACAATCTTTTCGTCTGTCCTCAAAGTGCGGATGTTGTGTGTTACCAGGGCCAGTGGTCGTCGTAGGGTTTGGTAGCCGATCGTCGCCCGGGGATTCTTAGCACCCCTGGCCCCGCCGTTACCGTGACTGCTACCATAGCCAGGATTAGCGGGGCCGCCGGGGACTCGGGGCCTGGTTTTATGTTGTAAATTTATCATTAGGGGGTTGTTGCCATACTCGCCACGCTTGGCAGGCGGGTTGGCGAGCGCAGTATACATAGGTTTTGAAAACACGAAAAGACGCTGCTGCCCATCTTTCGGAGGTATCCCTTAGCAGACTCCTACTGCATCCACGGGCAAGAGCGGAGGGGCAACATTCTATTGCCGGCGCCCCACGGCACTACAAGTAGATATTAATCCCTAATGTTAATCTTAGCAATATGAAAAATGAATAAAGATTTAATTTATTTAATTATTTATATCAAATATTATGTGAAATTTGAAGCAGTAACAGTAAGAACTACGGGCAAAGGAAAAAAATACATTAGTTTGTATCAGACTGACAATGACAAAGAATCCATATACTTTTCAGTAAATTTGCAAAAAGTAACTACGCTTCCTAGCATGGACCAAAACAAAGCGGCAATATTTTGTCCTTGAGTTTAAGAAAGAGTTTGCTTTTAAGAAACGATTTGTCCCATTGGGACCTAGCAAGAATGAAAATGTACCATACGCTGTTCTCTGGACTGAAACCATTACTGGAAGAAATCAGGAATATAATTTCAGCTAGCAAATTATTTCTAATACATAAACGTGATAGTATTATCTTGCGGGCGGATAACTGCACGGCCCAAAATAAAAATTGGGCCTTGATGGGTTTTTTGTTTTTATAAATAGTGAACTGGTTGCAACTGAATTGATCACAGTAAAATTCTTCAAAATAATGTATTAAGCTATTTTAGAAAACTGTTTTAAGCTAAACTAACTTCTTCAAAAATGCAGTAACTATGTAGTTACTGCATCTACCTGAAGAAACTTGCTTAATTTCGAATTGTGATTTGTAAATAAAATAGCAATAAGTAGTTTTTTCGAATGATGAGTGCAGTAACTAAGTTACTTGCTGCAATGATTGTTAGAAAGATCAGCTTTGACACCATAGCAGTTACTTAACATAAATATATTTTTCTAATAATATCATAAAATAACTACTTAATTAAACAAATTGTTAACATCACAAAAACCTACTTTTTTTAAATTCTTTTGACGTATGTTACGTCGCTTTAACTATCATAGTTAAAAAGCTACAACAAAAACAACCTTATTTCCATTAAGTGATTTTTTCTCGAAAACATGTTTGACATAGTTATTACACTCTTCGCAAAGACGGCAGCATGGATATCAAGAATTACGAGTATGTTTAGTTAGGTTACTTACTACCCTGGTACCTAGGTAGTAAGGTAGGTACTTACCACAAAACCCAGACCAGGTACAAATATTTGCAGATCATGTAAAACTGTATGATCCCGTAGTGGGAATCGAACCCGCATCTCGCGTCTCAGCCGTCTATTCGTTTACCATTCCATGGATGGCTTCAATTGCGGCTTACGTTAGGCGCGATAACTATTTCCTAGCAGGCGCGGTGGTGGCGGCGGCGCGGCATGCGTGTGTCGGAAGGTGCGGTTGGTGCGGGGCCGAAACAATAGCCACGCCTCACGCTCAAGGTCATCGGCTACTGTATGCGCCTTAAACAAGATTCTAATACATAACAAGATGAAATGAAACAAAATGTTATTTATTTATTTGCTAGAACATACGTAAGTATGTGATAAATACTGATCATATTAGGTCTTACATAAATTATAGGTCCATTACCTTTAGGTAAGTATGTCCTACCACAATTGCTGGCTTCAAATATTAATCGTCAATAAGTTATATCATAACTACATACCTACATTAAATCATTATATATATTATAAGCAATTAGATAATTAATAAAAAAAGATAGAGCGCGCAAATATTCTGTGCGAGTTAAAATTATGTAAAAGTTAGCGATAGTGCGGCCTCGACCTCCGTGCTATCGGACGGACGACACGTCACGCGGCGCGCTATCGCTGACCCCGCGCCCCACGGCCCACACCGCCGCCACCGCCGCCACCGCCCCCCGGCAATCGGCTCTCGAGCTGAATCCGCCACTAGGTATGGCTTCTTTCGTTGGAAGCCATAGGTACTTGCCTTGCTAATGCGCCGTACCTTCATATACACAAGCCGCCATCTCTCGGCATCCGGCCAGCGGGAATCATGCGCATTATATAGGTACGTACCTATACCTACCTACTGACTGCCTGGTGCGGAGTAGTGTGTGCCCTCTAGGAAATTGCGGAAGAAAGCAAGATACCCCTACCTCGATAGGTGCATCAGGTTATCAGTGTCACGACTAGTACCCGGACACGGCTGTTTGTAAATAAAGTGCAGGGTTGTAGGACGCATGCGCGGAGCGCGGGATGCCGCGGGTGGGGCGCGGGGAGCACGATGTTCCTGGGGCGCGTATCCGCGCTGCCTTAGTATATAAGGTGCGCTCGCTTCGGCACCGCCACAGTTCGAGTTCTCTCTCGTTGCAGATCTCATCTCCGTCTAAATACACTCCATCACCATGGCCGCTAAGTTTGTCGTCGTCCTCGCCTGTTTGGCTCTTGTGAGTACCACCAACTTACTTTGTTTTATCCATCAGTCCAGGGTTATTTAAAAGTCCATGTCAGCTATTTATTTACGATTTCAATTGAACAGTCCAAACAAAGCTAAGGTATTGGTATTTGTATGTGGTGCATTGCCTCACGCACGACGCGAATTGTGTTTCAGGGCCACGCCAGCGTGGTGAAGCGCGATGCGCCGACTCTGATGCAGGAGATGGAGTCGCACACTAAGGAGTTCGCGGAGACGTTCAAGCAGCAGCTGAATGCGCTCACCTCTTCCAAGGACTCGCAGGAATTCCAGAAAGCGATTAAGGACGGCTCCGACACCGTGCTGGCTCAGCTCACCGCGTTCGCCAACAGTCTGCAGGGAGCGGTCAGTAAACACACATTCATACATACTTCTTTTTTGTTTTCATCAATGTAGAGTTTTAAATTAGTAACCTACTTCGTGTTCTAACTGAAGTGAAGTGTAGGTACCTACTCTATTATTGGCTAAGTACCTATTCTCCTTTTCAACCGACGAATAACAAAAGAGTCTCCTCTTAGGATGTTCATTTATCTGCTATTTGTATAAACTTCCGGCCGCGCCGCGTGGTTTCTCAATGAAAACTAGTCCAATATGTCTCGATCCGAAACTGATTATCTAAGTATTTAGACATCAATATATCTATCTATTATCGTTGAATGAGTTATTATTGAGAGGTCGGGTCGGGCGTTGGAGCTCCAGCTCACTGGGTGGCGAACGAGGCGGTCGATTGAAGGCAGCTATCGTTTCAGATCGGCGACGCGAATGGCAAAGCGAAGGAAGCGCTGGAGCAGACCCGCGCCGACCTGCAGAAAACCGCGGACGAGCTCCGCAAGGCGCACCCCGAGGTCGAGCAGCAAGCCCACGCGCTCAAGGACAAGCTGACCACCGCCGTGCAGAACGCCATGCAGGTAACTAACTCGTAGTAGGTAGGTACAGGTAACCTGTGGGGTCTCTTAGGGCGTCATGTGATGCCATGTAGAGCAAGTCTTACTTGTACGAATCTTGTAAAGTACCTACTTGGTACAAATACATAATATGACAGTGATATAGTGAGTGATATAGACAGTGGTCTATAATTGAAGACGACCTCCGTGGCGCAGTGGGCGAATAGCCGGCTGAGACGCAGGAGGTCGCGGGTTCGATTCCCGCCACGGATCAAATGTTTGCAAGATCTACAGATATTTGTTCCGGGTCTGGAGGTTTTCTATATATTATAAATATGTATTTACGAAAAAAAGTAGGTATATAAGTATTTTATCAGTTATCTAATTCCCATAATACAAGTCTCTGCTTAGTTTCGGGCTAGATAGCGTTGTGTGAAATGTCCAGCAATATGTATTTATAATATTCGCTTGAGGTGGGCTATCGGCTGACATCTTAAACGCCTAGAGAAGACAAAATTTAACAATTAGGTACTGAAGTTCTGTTTGTGATACGGCAATGAGCTCAGAGACGCGATCGCGTCAGGTGAGAGTGAGACGCAAGAGCTAGCACAAAATGTTTTTATGATTAGTAAATGTTAGCTAGCACTCGTCGGATCCTCGGATCCTCGGATAGGAGCCTGTAGGAAGGTAGGTAGAGAGGACACCCTCGGAGTCGATAGCCGCAATGCAGTGCAGTGCAGCGTACAATAAACGCGTTGCAATGTGTTCGCAGGGGTCGCAGAAGCTGGCCAAGGAGATGGGCGCCAACATGGAGCAGACCAACGCGAAGCTGGCTACGCAGGTGAAGTCCGCCTACGACGCCTTCGTCAAGCAGACGCAGGAGGTGCAGAAGAGCATCCACGAGGCCGCCACCAAGCAGTAACCGTTCGCGTCCGCCGTCCTCTCACTTGAAACACATTAAACCACTTACTTTCCACACTACATACTTGTCTTATTCTATTTAGTTTCCGGTCGATAGATACATTGCCGGAGACAGACGCTAGCATCCGTGCCGTGGTACCTATTCCTCAAAGTATTGGTGACCTGTATCACAGGTTTTATAAACCTATCACAGGCAACAGTCTCTCGCAAAACAGGTGTACTTCAGCATAACAACCATTAGATATAAGTAATATTTGTAAACCTTTTGTCGAGAGAAAATAAATAAATTTATTATTATTATTAAAAAAAAAAGTGAACGCATCTCACGTTTCGACGAACACTTACCTACCTGCCTACTAATCATTATAGTGTAAGTATTCTGTGATACCTAGGTAGGTACGTATTTAACTGTAATTTTAACAATAAAAACAAGATCTAATGCTAGTTTAGTAAGTTTTTTTAATAAAACAATTTGATTTATAAAATACTAGCTTCCGCCCGCGGCTTCGCACTCGTGGTTTGTTGATAAAAAGTAGCCTATGTGTTAATCCAGGTTATAATCTACCTACGTAGGTACATACCAAATTTGATCGAAATCGGTTCAGCCGTTACGACGTGATTGAGTAACAAACAAATAAATAACGAAACATGCCAACTTTCGTATTTCTAATATCTAAATGTGATGGTTGTAATGTGATAAAAAAGATGATTCCTATTGAATTAGTATTTAGTAGGATGACTACTATATTTTATGATAGCTTCATATAGTCGGGGTACATTTTGAATAGGTTAGATCGATCGGGATGGCCAATCTAAAACGGATACCTACTGATTAATTATCAAGAGAACAAGCAGTAAGTGCGAGTAGGTATGCATTTGTTATCTAAAACTCGACTACTGAAAAATTACGCTCTGAAAAGTACCTATGAAACAAGAAAATATTCTAATCTGAAATTGTTATGTACAAACTATTCAATATTTATCGTTTATTAAATGAACAACTTACGTGTTAGTATCTTAATGTATTTAATACATATTTGATCGAGCGAAGCAAGATCTCTAAATTAACTTGGGCAAATCGGCGTTGTATGTACTTATGTATGTATGTTTGTCGAAGGATAACTTTCGAAGCCTTGATCCGATTATCGTGAAATTTAATACATAGGTAGGTAGTGATGGCACAATTTTGGCGTGACTAAATGAGCTAAAAATGTTGGGGAGTTGTTGAGATATTGGGGTTCAAGAGGGGTAAAAAAATGAGCCTAACTGGTCAAGTGGGACGTCAAATCAAAGGCATTTATTAGTACATTTAGACTCCGTTTTTATTTTTCGTAAATTCTTTATCTACCTATAGTTTTTGAGTTATTAGCCGTAATAAAAACGAAACATTGACAAAATTCACAGGGCACACCAGTGAACCCACAATGCTGTAATTTAGTATGCGTGTTGCTTAAGTAACACAAATATAGGCAAAAGTCTGAAATACAGCAAAACTGCTATTTGTACCAAAAATGAGTAACCAAACCACATGAAATCCCGTTACCTGTAATTTGAACGAAACTGAAGGTCAAGTAAGTTGGTTATTTATTTCGTGACACTATTTTCAAACATTACAAATAGTATTGGTTTGTTTTGAATATTCAAGATATTTATTTGTACAAAACACAGGTAAATTGTAGAAGACATATATTGTTATTATAGAGGAATCACTGTGCTTTACCTACTTGAGGTATACAAATATTTAAAATGGCTAAAAAGCATAACAGATAGAAACACATTAAGATAAAATGTCAAATTACAATATTGTTTTAATCTGAGACTCGCGAGATCTCATTTTCTAATTCAAATTCAAAATTGTTTATTTGGAACTATTAACACAATATATACAAGCATGTTAATAAACGTTGGCACCTGCAAAGGTAACTGAGTAGCAATCAGTGCCAGCGCCCTCCTTATCTAACATAGAGATAGTATGGTTCCTAAAAGTATTGTGGCAGAGTAGTGTATACAGTACGGTACAAATACAAGATATAAGCAAATTAAGTAAAATGAGTAAAAAACGGAATAAAATTACAAACTAAACTCTTAAAACCAAATAATGAAATAAAATATTACCATTTTGTGCCACAACAGCGGTAAGGGAGATAGGATTGGGGGAGGGATGGGATGTTGGAGGGATGGGATGTTGGGCGTAGGAGTAATTAGGTACATAATATTTATGAATAAATACATAATTATATAATATATTATGTTATTTGCCAATATTATTAATAAATTCAAATGTTTTTAGGAGGAACTTTTTAAGAGGTCTTCCGTTTCCTCAAACGAAACAGCTTGAAGCCAAGTGGAGCATTTTAGTTTGCATTTGTGGTGTGTCAAAGAATATATGTCCAAAACTCCATTTATTTTATTGTACAGAGAGTTTGGGGCCAACCACAAGTTGGTTTAAACCAAACTGGTTTAGTATAGTGATGTAGGTACCTACACAGACAGAGGATAGCCGTGGTCGTGTGCATACAACATACCCTAACAAAACAATAAATTCCAACGCTAGTAAGCAAGCGATCATACTCGTACCTACTTATGCTTTAGGGCAAAGTAATATAAGCACGGCTATCCTCTGAACATCACTAAGCATATGTATTGTATATAATATAAGCACGGCTATCCTCTGAACATCACTAAGCATATGCATTGTATATAATATGAGCACGGCTATCCTCTGAACATCACTAAGCATATGTATTGTATATAATATGAGCACGGCTATCCTCTGAACATCACTAAGCATATGTATTGTATATAATATGAGCACGGCTATCCTCTGAACATCACTAAGCATATGTATTGTATATAATATGAGCACGGCTATCCTCTGAACATCACTAAGCATATGTATTGTATATAATGCTACATTGTTATACTGGTTCGCGTGAGATCTCGCGAGTCTCGAATAGTGCCACCAAATAAATAACCAACTTACTTGACCTACAGTTTCATTCCAATTACAGGTAACGAGAGTTCATGTAATGTGGTTCATTTATACATACATACATACATACAACGTCGATTTGCCCAAGTAGACTTAAGAGATCTCGCTTCGCTCGATCAATTACTTCATTCTAATTTTATGTTAACACCAATTAGTACCTAAATAGTTCTTACAAGATTTGACTTGTCTAATGAAGGTTTTGCCATACCTAATAACAGCATCGAGCCATTGATCGGTGGCGAGGCATACCCAATGCTAAGCTGAAACCCATTTGCTGTAGTATCACATAATACAGGGTTTTTGGTACTAAACTGACGATATTCAAGTGACGGTTTCTCAAAACATAAAAAAACTAATAGTAATAATAATAAAAAACGAATAATAATAAAAGCCCAACCCCACGTCCGTGTCCGTGTCCGTGTCCGTGTCCGTGTCCGTGTCCGTGTCCGCGTCCGCGTCCGTGCTCAACATCTATGCCACGTGAGGGGCGGACGTCTGCAATAAAATAACCTAGCAAACACATCAACATGACGAAAAGTAATAAAGTAAGTCGCTTCCCGGTGGCGATCACCGGGGCGCGCCTGGAGCCGATGCTGGGCGCTACAGCATGCAAGCCATCGGTGGCGAGGGTAATGGACGGCCCTCAGCCGGGGAACCCGAACAATGCGAGTCCAACAGGAGGTATAACCTACGGCCACTGACTAGAAGCCGGAGCACATCTTCCGGCCTTATTCGTCGCAGTAAGACGAACAAAGACGACGCAGGAGTAAACGGCTAGCTCCAATCGAGGAAGGGAGCCAGTATAGCCGTACTGATAAGGCTAAAGAGCCTCAGGAAGCATATCATCTTCACCTTTATCCTCGTCTTCATCTCTTTTTTCCTCTCCACCTTCATACTTAAACTTTAAGCCTGACTGTTCTTCCCTTTCGCCTTCTCTATCTAAATCTTTGGTCTCAGAGACCGAATTTAAAACGCAAGATGGACGCAGAACAAGAAGCAGTAGTAGAGCAGTAACCCCAGTTGAGGATGTTTCACAGCCGGCACCACCCACTCAGCTTGTGGAAGCAGTAGTAGAGCAGTAACCCCAGTTGAGGATGTTTCACAGGCGGCACCACCCACTCAGCTTGTGGAAGCAGTAGTAGAGCAGTAACCCCAGTTGAGGATGTTTCACAGGCGGCACCACCCACTCAGCTTGTGACCACCAAAACTGCTCTACCGAGAGTTCGCATCAAATGGAATGAAGAAGTTAATACTTTCATCATGCGTACCTACTTACACGTAACAAAATTAGAAACAGACAAGACAATGTACTGCAAAAACTTTTTGATCAATTTAAAACTAAATATCCTGACTTAAGGGCCCTGTCTTCTGTTACCCGTTTTATGCGAATATTTCGAACAAGTCTGTGGCTCGGTTGATAAAGAGAGATAAACAAAAATAAATACACCCAAAGTTTGGTTCAACAAAACTTAATAGATCAAAAAAAAGTTTAAACATATCACATTCGTCAAATAAATTAATTTGTAACTCGCGTTTTCGTAAAATGAGCAATTGAGTGAACTATCTAACCCTGTTTTCACCCAAAAAATGAGTCGTAAAGTTTTTAACAAAAATAACATTACAACAAAAATATTGTCTTCTTAGAAATGCGTTTAAAAATTTTTGTATATTAATACAATATTTCAAAAAAAAATAACGAATAAAAACTGCGCAATTTTACGCTTCAAAAGATGTCGTTTATTCGAAAGTAGAAAGTTTATAAGTTAAAATTCACATACTATAACAAAGTTCAACCTTTTATTTACATATAAAAAAAACTAGAAGTGCACTATCCATTAATTATTATAATATGATTTTTTTAAAATCACATATAAAATGATGAAACGCAACGCGGCCACTGGCAGTACCCTCCGTCGTCCGAGACAACCCTCCGTCGTCCGAGACACGTTCTCGGAGACCCGGATGACGAAATCACTTCCGCTAATGCGGGTGAGTCATCCACATTAGACAGAGCAAACACTACACAAATACACCGACCTCGCCGGCGAGGTCGACGAGTCCCTTTAGTCGCCGCCTACACGAGGTACAAGCACGTACCCGGGCGTTTCTCTCCTATCCCCGTCCCGGCAACAGCCCAAGCCGGTTCGTACCTAAGTGGTGCCCTTGCGCTAGTTGCCTCATCAAAAATAAAATTATAGGGCTGAGCGCCTTCTGCGCTCGCCAAAAGCTCGGTTAAGCTGCAACGGCCTCAGAGGCCAACTGCGCCGAGCGCTTTTGGAGGGAGGACGTGTCGCTCTTTGTCACGAGCACTATACATAGTTACGTATATTACTACACTATAGTTAGTTATATATATATATTTCTAATGGAAGCCCAAATACAACATGGTAACATCAATGTCGACATCTCTTTGATCTAGTCATCCAATAACTCTTTTTACATAAGTTTAACTAAATCAATATATTTTAAATAGTTACCCATATTTATTTATATATATAACAATTTACCATAACTTTAGAAATCGTAAGAAAGTTCATAAGTTGTATGTTTATATATATAGGTATGTAATATTATTTTAGTAAAGTATAAAATTTATATTTACATTGAAACAAAAATCTACACACCTTTTATTTAATCACTTCTTTATTTATTTATTTTTCTACGTAGCTGCTGCACTACCTATTGCTTCTGGTTTCAGCTGAAAATCAGCGTTGGGTGCTTAACATCCAACATAATGTTGGATGTTAAGCACCCAACGCTGATTTTCAGCTGAAACCAGAAGCTACCTATTGCTTCTGGTTTCAGCTGAAAATCAGCGTAATGTTGGACATAATGTTGGATGTTAAGCACCCAACGCTGATTTTCAGCTGAAACCAGAAGCAATAGGTAGTGCTGAGCTGAACGCCATTTTGGTACGCAGACGCATGAGTCGAACTTGTTTTATTGGATTCAATTGTATCTACTGTTCCTTTAAATTATTTCATGTGTTATTTAGTGTGTACCAAATAAATGATTATTCTATTGTAAGTGGTTCGCCCCGAACTAAGATCTCGCAAGTCTCTCAAAAAACAAAAAAAAATTTTATTCATGTAAAGAAGATCACACGACATTAGTATCGTGCCTTTTTTATTATTTACAGTTATAGAATAGAGAATAGAGGTCAGTGGCATTCATGTGAGTGATACCGACTATATGGAGATAATTTTTATTACGTGATAATTATTTTAGATTAACATGAAACAGCAAATAATTTGCTGATACATAGAAGGAAGTATATAAACTAAACTAGAAGTAAAGCCTTTAAATGTTGTTTTTTGTTATTTCAGGTAAGTTACTCTGTTTAAAGAAATTGTGTTAAAACTTTGTATATAATTGTGTTGTGAATAAAGTAATTTTGTTATTTCAGAAAACGCAATTTCGTGTTTATTTCACGAAAGAATATTACTATTATAAAACAACATTTTCTGCAAATATTTCAAGAAGTATGGAGAAGTTAAGATTTGATTTTTGTGTGAAAACAGCACCAGATGGAAAATCAAACATTATTTGCATCACCTCAATAGGAACACCTGATGGTAAAACTTTTGGCAAACCGGCCGCATATCAACCTGCAAGTTTACATCAATTAATAACAAATACATCTAACTATGCCAAGATAATAAAAACATTGAATAAAATACATCAGACAAGGAACATATGGATAACTTTAACTGATGAGATATCAAAAACATATTTAGATGGAGAATAAAATATACAGTTTCATGATTTTTACCTTGAAGAGATTATGGAAAACATAAATGATCAAAAATCTTTAACTAGAAGCTCAGATTGGCTAGAAGCTCATTGGAGAAACTATTAGAGAAATTACTCGAAGAAAAGCAAAACGAATCTGAAACTCGTAATTTAGGGAAAATTTCAAAAGATTTTGTGATTGAAAAATTCACTGGTAGAAATGCAAATGCATATATTGATGAAGACAGAAAAACAATTGAAAGAAGTAGTTTCCTTCTCGTAAGCTGCTCTAGCATAGTTGACCGTGATCTTTCGGTCTGTGAAATACGAACATACCATCCGGTACAGATTTCCCGGACACCTTTTTTTGACAAGTTGGTGTTTTAAAGCTGGCCACCACGCGTTGTCGAAGGCACCCTCTATGTCCAAAGAGATTAGGAGTACGATCTTTTTACTATTTACTCCTTCTTTTATGTGCTCTAACAGGTCATAGAGGGCGTCCTCGGTTCCTCTCTGCGGAATGAACCCATACTGCTTTTTGTTCAGGGTAGGAAGTAAATGCCATTGGAGTCGACCAATCATTAACTTCTCGATGGTCTTCCCGAGAACAGATAGTAGTCCAATTGGTCTGTAGGACTTAGGATGAGTGTACTCTGCCTTTCCTGGCTTCCGAATGATGACCACATGTGCCATTTTCCAGTGAGCGGGGAAGTAGTTTAACAACAAGCATTTGTTTGCTATCGCCATGAACACTTCCCTGTCACATCTTATGGCTGCGGCGCAGATGTCAGCGGTTAGCCCGTCTGGTCCGGGTGCCTTTTTGGGGGTTTGTGCTTGCAGCGCTTGCTCCAATTCCGCTGCCGTAAATGGTGGATCATCATCCGAAAGGTCTTCCAAGGCACTCTCCTTCATCTGTTTCCGGAGGTTCGAGTGAAACGGCTGGTCGGTACTCTCGCAGTCGTCTGGTTAGGTTAGGTTAGGTTAGGTTTTTTTTTTTTTTTTTTTTTTTTTTATTATTACAGCTGCTCTCCACAGACTCAGTGGTCCGTGCTTTTTTTTATTTTGTTATTTTTATTTATTAACTTTATTACTACTTATATTGACAAAAGCTTACTCAGTAAGGAAAAAGACTTATATTATTGACTCTATATAAATTTTAAGATTTTAATGTAACATATATATTTCTAAGGAAAAATTTACTTATTCTTTTGATTCCATATATATATATATATATATATATATTTTTTGTGTATATGTATTGTTTTTTTTTTTGTTTTTTTTTTTAATTTAAATATAGGCTTTTGTTTCTTTACATTGTGTTCTGTTCTTTTTTTTTTAGTTTGTGTTCTTTTCATTATGGGAATTTACTTAAAATTATTTTTACTTACAATTGAAATTATTGATTTACAACATTATGACATTTAATTACTTACAATTAATATATTATTGATAACATTGACATTAACTTTACTATGGACTATTATTACAACTTTAGTTTACAAATTGGCACACCTCATCTCCTGAGCCAACTTGTCGACGACCGCTGCGTTTCGGTGCTTTATTGACATTTTAAGATTATACTCCAAGATCTTCTTAGTGGACGCGGCCATAGCTCTCTTGATGAAGTACCCTATTGCGTCGTTGTCATCATCGGTGTAGTAGGTACAGCTGGTGGTGTGCCGTGACACTGCTACTACCGCATGGGGAACGCTCTGATGTAAACCGATTGTTCTGCCCTTAGTTTGAACAATGATTACTGTTTCGAACGTTAACCCCTGCGCTTCATGGATGGTGAGCGTTCGCGAACCTGTGCCTTCACCGCAGCCCTGTCCATTGAGTTTTTCTTTTCGCCCTGAGTATGGACTAGAAAAAGCGTGTTGGGGAGCGTAAACGGTATTTGGGCACCAGTGTAGGTTTTCACCTTCAACGAGTGAGCTTTTAGGGTTGAGGAGTAAATCCCGGAGTAAACCTCACGTAGGGCGTAGGCGACGTCCAAGGGGTTCCGGTGTGTGCAGAGCAACTCCTGGCTGATGTTTGCTACCAGGTTTGGGCGGCAGTACCTCAGTTCGAAGAGATTTTCTCTGTCGATATAAGGTTGGTTGGTTGACATCTCCGATGAGGACCATTTCTTTGGCATCACACAGCTTGGCAGCCATGACTATGGCTCCGAAATGGTTCATGAGAGCCTCGTCAACCATGAGACGGTTGAATTTGTCGGACTCTCTGAAGCCATTCACCAAGACTGAAGCCATGGTGCGTACCCTGGTCTTGACAAGGCCACCAACACGAGGCGCTAGCTTCTCCCTTAGGTCGCTAGCTGCATTTGATGTTGTGGTGATGATGGCGTCCTTGTCAGCATCAAAGTGTCCTACCACCCAGGTTGTCTTTCCACACCCCGGTACTCCATTGACCCACTCAATTGTTGGTAGTGCCCAGTCCTTCCAGCCGGATGCAGTGTCCTGATTACCCGATATGGTTTTCGCCATATCGAGAATCCTGCCATCCAGTAGGATCCTTGTGCACTTTGCGACAACAACTAAGGGATCTCCTTGTGGGGTATTGAACTTAGGTGCTCCGCTCTCGGTTCCCTTAATGCACATCTCCACAAAACCACTGGTCGCGTTGTAAGCCGCCATATAACTACCTGACATTTTTCCCTTTATGACTTGGGAATTGCCGTTGTTGTATATGGCAGCCTCTGCCTCCTCGAGTTTCTCCTCTAGCAGTTTCGCATTGCCCTGCTCAAAGTGTTGCAAGATGGTTTTGCACACTCCGAGGTTGACATCTGCGGTTGCTTTGGTGATAGCTAGAAACTCGAGGAAGGCGTTGTACGCGTGATCCTGCGGTGACGTTGCATTTACTAGACGAGGTGGAACGACCTGCCCCATGTCGGCTCTAGTTCTTTTCTCCTGCGTTGGTGCCGGTTTTGTTGGGATTTTGGACTTAGGTATTACTGTAGTTAGTGGAGCTTTGAGTTTCGCCTTTTTTTTGCTGGAGCTTCTACGAGTGCCTCTTTGTCTTTCGATCTCGTTGTTGGAAAAGGATTTCCTGACAGCCCTTGCAGCATCAAGCTGAAGGTGTCTAGAAATCCTTTGAGATGGCCTCCGACTTTGGCTCTCTTCTTTTGCTCCTGCACACTGCTTTGATGTAGTGCAGTTTTTTCGGCGGCTGCTTTCTGTTGGACACGTTCGGATCCGCTGATCGAGGTTGGTATGGGATGTCCCCAGCTATCGGTTGCGGTTAGGTTAGGTTAGGTTAGGTTAGGTTAGGTTAGGTTAGGTTAGGTTAGGCCTACTCAGGCACGGCCTACTCAGGCCGACCCCAGACCAGCGGCTGAAGGCCCCCCCTCCAACTTTGAGGATATCATCCGCAAGGTGGTCATGGAGGAAAGGGCCTTTACGAGAGCCTGCCTTGCTGGCATCGAGGACAGGCTTCTTCCCGAAAAACGCCTCCGACCACCGCTGGCGGCGGCCAAGAGGCTGAACCAGCCGGGGCCATCCTCTCAAAAGGAGGACGCCCAACTACCTTCAACCACTCCATCCAACCAGTCGTGGACGGAAGTGGTTAATAAGGGAAAGGGCAAGGCGAAAAACAAGGCGAGAACGGCCGCCGCCCCTGCCACCCCCACCGCCACTCCTTCCTGCCCGTCCCAGGCGACTGGCAAGGGAAAGGGGAAGGGGAAAGGGAAAAAGTCGGCCCCCAAGCCCATTGCCGCTGCCTCCGCAGCCAAAAGGGCCCCAGGTGGCGGAAGGAAGCACCTGGTTCCTCCCAAGACCGCGGCCGTCGTGGTGACGCTCACCACGGAGGCTGCGGAGCGGGGTGAGACGTACGAGTCCGTCCTCAAGCGGGCTCGTGCCAACGTCGATCCCATAACATTGGGAATCGGGGCAGTCGCGTGCCGCCAGACCCAAACCGGGGCTCGAATCTTCGAGTTCCCGGGGGCCCAGGGTGGCGCCAACGCGGACCTCTTCGCAAGTAAATTGCGAGAGGCCATCGCGGACGCGGCTAAGGTCGTCAGGCCCGTTAGGTCTGCGGCCTTGGAGGTGACCGGTCTGGACGACTCGGTCACCAAAGAGGAGGTCGTGGCGGCGATCGCAGCAACAGGGGGCTGCGACGTAGCAGCGGTGCAGGGTCGGGACATCAGGCCCGGCCGCGGTGGCATGGGCACTATCCGCCTTGAGTGCCCCGTCATCGCAGCTAAAGCCGTCCTCGCTAAAGGACGACTTCTGATAGGTTTCAGCTCGTGCAGAATCCGGGCACTTGAAGATCAGCCTCTACGCTGCTTCAGGTGCTTCGGAATCGGGCACACGCGGGCCCTCTGTCCGTCCAAGGTGGATAGGACGGACAGCTGCTACCGCTGCGGCAAGGAGGGGCACAAGTCCGCCTCCTGCAAGGCTGCCACGCCACACTGTGCAGTGTGCGCAGCAAGCGGCCGCCCGGCGGGACACATTATGAAGGGGAGGAACTGCAATCCTCCCCCTAAAAAGGGTAAAGTTCCGGTACCGAGCCCGCCTGCCGCTGCAACCGCCGCCCCTGAAGCGGGAATCTCGGCGGCCGACGAGGGGGGTGCGATGTCCGATTGATGGATAGAGTCGATCATCGCATCCTTCAGGCGAACACCAACCACTGCAAAGCAGCCCAGGACCTGCTAATGCAGGCCATGGCTGAGTGGTTGGTAGACGTGGCGGTGGTTGCCGAGCCGTACTCGATCCCCGGCCGTTGGCTCGGCGATCAGGATGGCCTGGTGGCGTTGGTTTCGCGGTCTTCCACAGACTCCCCTCCCCTCTCGCTCTTAGAGAGGGGACCGGGATACGTGGCCGCCGCGTGGGGAGATATAGCCCTGGTGGGCGTCTATTTCTCCCCAAACCGCCCTCTCCAGGATTTCGAGAACTTTCTCGAAATCCTCACCGCAGTTGTGGGTAGGGCGGCGCCGCGACAGGTCGCCGTATTAGGCGACCTGAACGCAAAGTCGGTGACCTGGGGCAACCCGGCCGCCTCTTGCAACGTCAGGGGACCCGCCGTCGAATCTTGGGCGGTTTCGTGTGGTGTGTCCCTCCTCAACAGAGGGACGGTCCAGACGTGTGTGCGGCGATGGGGGGGGTCGGTGGTGGACGTCTCGTTTGCCACCCCCGTCCTGGCCGCCCGCGTAGTGAACTGGCGGGTGGAGATGGTGGAGACCTTGTCGGACCACCGATATGTGCGGTTCAACATCTCCACCCAGAGCCCCCGGAGGTCGCCTCCCTCGAGCCGATCTCCATTTCCACGGTGGGCTCTTACCCGTCTCGACCGTGAGGCAGCAAAGGAGACGGCGTTCCTCCAGGACTGGCTCACGCCTCCTGCTGACGTCCTGGACGTGGACTCCGCAGCGGCCCAACTGAGGAGGTCCCTGACCGAGGTGTGCAACTCCAGCATGCCTCGGTCTCGCCGTCCACCTCCCCGTCGCGCCGTCTATTGGTGGTCGGAGGAACTGGCGGGGCTCCGGGCTGCCTGCGTGGCGGCCAGGAGGGCCTACACGCGGAGCCGACGGCGCAGCTTGCGGGACCCTGAGAACGAGGACCTTCTCTACGCCTCTTACGTAGTGGCAAAGAGGGTCCTCAAGTCGGCGATGATCGCCGCCGATGACGCGGCGAGAGCCGAGATGCTGGAGGGTCTCGACAGGGACCCGTATGGGAGACCGTACAAGGCGGCGCGGAACAAACTGCGTCCCTTCGGTCCCCCACTTGCGGAGACCCTCGAGCCGCCATTGCTGGATGGGGTGGTTCGGTCCCTCTTTCCACCCGGGACCAGCTTCACCCCACCAGTGATGGACCCCCCGCGGGAGGCAGTTCCGCCGGAGGAGGAGATCCCTCCAATCACGGAGGTGGAATTTGGAGTGGCGGCGCTCCGCCTCCGCGCCAAGAAGACGGCCCCCGGGCCGGACGGCGTCCCCGCACGGGTGGTGGCCATCGCTGCCACCCAAATGGAGGATAGGTTTCGGGACCTCTTCGGCGCGTGTTTCGCGACTGGAAGGTTCCCGAAACCCTGGAAGGAGGGGCAATTATGCCTTCTCCGCAAGGAGGGACGCCCGGCGGACTCCCCCTCGGCATACCGGCCCATCGTTCTGCTCGATGAGGCTGGTAAATTGCTCGAGGGGATTATCGCCGCCCGGCTGAATGGCCACCTGAGGGGGGCAGGGCCGAACCTGTCGGACGCCCAATTCGGTTTTCGAGTAGGGCGTTCGACGGTTGACGCGCTGTCCCGGCTAAAGGGCCAAGTGAGGGAGGCCGTGGAGGCAGGGGAGGGGGTTTTGGCTGTGTCATTTGACATAGCCAACGCTTTCAACTCCATCCCCCACCCGACGATACTAGAGGCGCTCCGCTACCATGGAGTGCCTCGGTACTTGCAGGGCCTCCTGGCCAACTACTTGGAGGACCGGGCGGTCCTCGTTGTGGATAAAGTGGGCCAGCTTCGGCGGTACGGCGCGGAGTCCGGTGTTCCACAGGGGTCCGTTTTAGGGCCACTCCTGTGGAACATCGGGTTTGACTGGCTCCTGCGGGGAGCTCTCCTCCGTGGCACGAGTGTCATCTGCTACGCGGATGACACTCTTCTCACTGCCCGGGGGAGTGACTTCAGAGAGGCGGCGAGCCTGGCTTCGGCTGGCGGATCCTTGGTCGCGGGAAGGATCCGCCGGCTAGGATTGGGGGTGGCGCTACACAAGACCGAGGCCGTGTTCTTCCACGGGCCTCGGCAGCGCATCCCCATTGACGCTCATATCGTCGTAGAGGGCGTCAGGGTCGACGTGAAGGCCCAGATGAAATATCTGGGCCTAGTGCTCGACAGCAGGTGGCGCTTCGGCCCGCACTTCAGCGGGCTGTCGACGCGCCTGTTGAAGGCCGCGGCTGCGCTTGCGTGGCTCCTCCCGAATCTGGGGGGGCCAAAAGCGCGATGCCGGCAGTTGTATGCCGGCATCCTGAAGAGCATGGCCCTCTACGGGGCCCCCATCTGGGCGGACTCCCTCCGAAGGAGGGAGAACGCTACTGCGATCCGCAGGCCTCAAAGGGCCATTGCGCAGCGGGTAGCGAGGGCCTACTCCTCTGTGAGCTTTGCGGCGGCGTGCGCTCTGGCGGGCACCCCTCCCTGGGAGCTCGAAGCGTGGGTGCTCGCCAGAGTGTACGAGTGGGGGGCGGGGCGTAAGGCTCTCGGGGAGCACCCTGCCCCGGAAGAGCGGGAGGCCGTCCGCCGAGAGGCGAAGGACGCGATCTTCCACCACTGGACGGAGGACCTCGCCTCCGCCGCGTTTGGCCGACGAACGTTGGACGCTCTCGGGCCGGTCCTGCGAGATTGGCTCGAGAGGTCCAACGGTTACCTTTCGTTCCGGATGGTGCAGGTGTTGTCCGGGCATGGATGCTTCGGATCGTACCTGCACCGGATCGGAAGAGAGGAGACTCCGTCGTGCCATGATTGTGGTGCGACGGAGGATTCTGCACAGCACACCCTCGAGGTGTGCCCGGCGTGGTCGGAGCCACGTTGCAGCTTAGCTGCGGTAGTCGGGCCGGACCTCTCGCTTCCCAGCGTGGTCAACTCCATGCTGGGAAGCGAGGGGGCCTGGACAGCGGTCGCCTCCTTTTGTGAGTACGTGATGTCACAAAAGGAGGCGGCGGAGCGCACGCGGGAGGATGACCCTCTCGTGGTGCCGCTCCGCAGGCGAAGAAGGGGTGGGAGAAGGCACAACCGCCTTCCCCCTCTTGGTGGAGGATAGCGGGAGATAGGCGCGGGGGCGTCTACTCCCGCATTGCACGTATCCTCCAATTCCGCCGGGCGGGAATGGCCGAGCACTCACGGTCATTCCCGGGTCTCTCCCTGTCAGGAGAGACGTGAAGGCCCCACTGTAAAGGTGGGCGGTCGTCGGCGGGGGATTGGAAGTAAAGGCTTTTGCCGGTTTCCCAATCCTCCTCCACGCAGACGATGCCGGAGTGCCGCTGGGTCGTTTAGTGGGTATACCGGTCCGGTGTGGACCGGGGAGTCCCACATACCCCTCCCATCCCCCAATGGGGGGGCATGCGTAACGCATTTTTCCCAGCGCAAAAAAAAAAAAAAAAAAAAAAAAAAAAAAAAAAAAAAAAGGTTAGGTTAGGTTAGGTTAGGTTTTTTTTTTTTTTTTTATTTTCCCTGTCCGGACGCAGAGGTCCGGCCCGCGAGCTATCCTACCTATTGGCCTCTGATTAAACTTATTCAGAGCCTTTGGTATTTCTGGGGTATTAAAACAACAGGTTTTATTTATTTAGTAAAGTACACGAAAAAAATTTCATACATAATTTTTGATTGTAGACAACGGTTCAACTAGCTTCTATTCTTAATTTTAGTTTATAATTTAATATTATTATACATTATTTTACTGTTTTCTCTTCTTAATCTAGTCTACATATAGCTTTGTACATATATTCTATTACATCCTTCATGCTAGGAGTGACACACAGAAAGTTTTCAATGACGGATAAATATTTTACAAGTTGTAGTTTTTTAAAGTTATTAAATCTGGTCTAACAGTACTTATCTTTCTTTTATATCTTTGTTTTCCTATATAATATATTCCTATGAATATATTATATATTCATATTAAGTACTATGTCTATAATTTGGTAGAGTATTCGCTTAAATTTCCTACTGATCTTCTTTTCTCTTTACTTAGGTTCTTTATATCTTATTTTATTTTATGATTATATCTAGTTTTTGTGAACAATTTCTAGTTATCAAGCAATTTAAGTATTTTTCTATTATACATTTTCTTAGATTACTATATTATATTATATACTACTATTTTAATAGAGTTTTTTCAAAATTTTTCATTGATCTTGTTTATCTCTTGTCTTAAGTTCTTATTAACTTACTATATTTTACTAGGTGTAACAATTATTATATTAATACTTTATCTAGGCATTAAACAGTATATCTCTCAGTATATCTTTTTTATTTCAAAACAATGTTGCATATGCTGCTTTTATATATACTTAATTATATATAATCAACATAACTTATCTATCTTAAATGCTATTTATTTTCTTAAGTTATTATATTGGTATACTAAAATTAATGTACATATGCCCAAACATTTCCTACTTATCTTGTTTTCCGATTTGCTTTAATTATAACTTACTAGGTTTACATTAATTTTTATCAACTATTTTTATTTAAATGATGTTTCCATATATACTTATTATATATTACAAAACATACTTATTATCTATTTGTATTTCTACCCTTTTATTATCTAACCGTTTAATAGTAAGCTATCGATGCTCTAGCAAGAGCATCCCACTTCCTTCTGATGCTACAACAATCGCTGAAGGCGTTATGCTCCGTGTTTTCTAGTTTAGCTTTGATGCAGTTACTACAAGCCGGGGCAGCTCCGGCAAGCCAGTCTGCACATTGCTGTTTCAGGTGAGCGCCTCCGCAATGACTACATGTCTCATGTGAGTCCCTGCAGAAGCGTCGACCATGGCCGTAGCCGAGGCACTGGGAGCATTGGACCAGCGGCGACTGGTCCATCACCTTAACTCTCTGTATGTCCATATACACCATTTCAAGTTCCATCATTCTTTGATAAATTTTTGGCGAGACCCTCATCACTATATGGGACTTTTCCGGATGGCGCGTCCGTTTTCTATAGGCAATCCGGATCCTATCATCTGTCTCGTCTAGGCCAAGAGTTATGGACTTGTTTTGGTTCCTTAGCGTCAGGATAACGTCTTCGTCCGTGTCCGTGTATTCGGTCATCCAGACGCTCTTTAGGATTACTAATGGATCCTTGTTTTTGATGTCCTCTACCTTTAGTTCCTTAGTCTTACTCAGCCTTTCCTTTACTCTTTTACGCTCTTCTTCATCCCTGCATCCCAGTATTATCTTCCTATCTTTAGCTTTTCTGACTTTCTCTACCTTTATTCCTCCATCTGTGGCTTTCATGACATTTATCATCGTGTACAGGACGTCTTCTCCGGTCGCTGTCTCATTTGTCGCCGTTACTACTAGTGAGTGCAGTGCGGTCTGCTCCGGTTGAGGCTTCTTTGGGGGCGCCGCTACTGCACTTGCGTAGGTTTTCTTTTCTAACGCTTCCTTGAGTATTTCCATCTTTTCGTTATTCTCTTTTATTAACTTAGTATGCTCTGCTAGGGTTTTCATCAGGGCGTCATTATACTTCTGCACGTTTTCTTGAGCAATCTCTTGTGCATCTTCTTTTATTTTTGCTTGTGTACGGCCACCCTTCGCCTTCAAGGAAGCTATTTCAGCTTCTGCCTCCTTGAAGAGCTGGTAGACTCGCTCTACACTTTGCGAGACTCCGATTTTAATATCGGTCCTGAGGTTTCGGGCGTCCCCCAGTAGGGTTTTAGCCCTTATGAGACTCGCCTTTGCCTCTGATGCCCTATCTGGAAGCTTTCTTCCTGGCTGGGATGCGTTGTCGGTCCTGCTGGAGGGTCCTGCCCTCACAGTTACCCCCTCTTCACTCGTTTGGCAGATGTCTTCTGCCTCGCTCGCGGGTCTTTCCGCATTTTTAGTCGGGGTTCGGATTCCAAACATTTTTGGTTAAGTTTTTATTACGCAGAACAGGTCGTCAATTTATATTTGTAAAATTTTAAAATAATTTGCTTAATATAATGTTTATACTAGAAAAATTCTTAACATCTAAGTAAATTTATAAAATTTGTAAGGGCTCTACCAGTGATATGTCTCTACAGACAGGCTTGTAATTTTTCTACTAGTAGGTATCCCAGTAAAGTAAAACAGTGTATGTAAAGTACACGAAAAATAAGAAAAATATATAAAAAATTTTTTGCTCTACCTAGAGTCCGTCTCTACACGTAGGATAGTAGTCCTATTTCAGGTCAGTTATTATAAAAAAGTCCCGTCAAAATCAGACGGCGGGTTCACGAGATATAGGCTTTTTAAATTTTTTAAAATGGCGGACAAGATGGCCGCCGAAAACAGTATTAGCTGTAACTCTGTCAAAATAACTCCTAGAGATTCGGGGTTTTTACAGCAGTATTTGTCTCGTGCCCGTACAGTCTTCAACCTCAAAAGTAGAGTCAAAAATTTCTGACTCTACCTAGAGCCCCAAATGAAATTAAATCAGAAAGGGGGCAGTTGCAGTACCAGCAGTGGAAACCCCGTCCCAATCGGACCACTCTAGCGAGAGCTATGCCCGTTCAAGACAATCCAAGATGGCGTCAAATATGGACGTTCAGGGACTAACTTCGGCAGTTTCTGTCCGAACCAAGCCGAGTTTGGGCTTGTTTTGAAGGGCACAACTCACACAATGGCTTAAGATGGGCCACGTGCTGATAAGACCCCCCCCTGATTTAATAAATTTAAAAAACACTCAATTTTTCACTAGAAATGGTTTATCTACTCGGATAATTGCCAAAAAATTTTTAAATTTCGCAGAGCCCTCTTATAGATTTTTTAAATTTTATCTCTAAACTAAATTTTATTCTAAGTTTAAATTTAGGGGTACCTTGTGTACACTCAAAAACTTTAAAAAATTTTTTCGCAAAAACTAGTTGATTAACCTACGTCGAATTTTTTATATGTTATAAAGGGCCCTTAGATCTATACAAAACAAATTTTAAAAAGATGTGTTACCGATCGTTTGATCGTGGTAAAAATATTTAAAAATTTCAAAAATTTTAAAAACGCTATAACTAATTCAAAACCTAACTTATACTAAATCTAAAAGTGCCTCCCAGATGCTTGCGACAGTGTCCTGATGGTCCCAAAGTCAAATTTTTCCTAGCTGCCCTGGATCGCCGACCTCGTGACCACGTGGCTTTTGTTTTTTTGCCTTTATCTCCGCGCTCCTGCGCGGGAAAAATCGGGAAAGGCAGAAAAACAATAGTGCTTCTGGAGGCCTTTAAGAAGGCACTATAAAAAATATATGTCACCGCTGCAGAAACGGAGAAAAAGTCACTTTTAACTTTGAAAATTTTCAAAATTTCACTTTTTTCGCAATAACTTTGCTACGAATGCACTAAGCGACAAGGCGTTTTCACTGCCCTATGCGCCACGTAATTTCACAACTTTTGGTATGTCGCACGGCACTGTAAGTCACTTTTTTGAATTTTGGCGAATTTTTTCGCGTGGAGGTTTAGTTGCAAGTGGGCGCTCCGGAGTGCGGTTGGAGCCAGACTGGTTAGGTTAGGTTAGGTTAGGTTAGGTTAGGTTAGGTTAGGTTGGGGAACCCCCCACAGTGCTTGCTTCCACGTAGCGTTCCCCGGGCAACGACCTGGTCCTGTCACCGTAACGGAGTGGCAGGCCAGTGATCGGCGAAAGTGCACTGTGCGTTGAAGACTTTTTTGCGGACTCTTCAACACTTGCGGCGGCTATGCCTAAGCTACCATCGCGGGACGCCTCCGGGCGGTTCTTAAAAGGCCCTTGTCAGGGCCAACCAAAAGGCCCTTCTCAGGGCCAACCAAAAGGCCCTTCTCAGGGCCAACCAAAAGGCCCTTCTCAGGGCCAAACCAAAGGCCCTTCTCAGGGCCAACCAAAAGGCCCTTCTCAGGGCCAACCAAAAGGCCCTTCTCAGGGCCAACCAAAAGGCCCTTCTCAGGGCCAAACCAACCTAACCTAACCTAACCTAACCTAACCTAACCTAACCAGTCTGGCTCCAACCGCACTCCGGAGCGCCCACTTGCAACTAAACCTCCACGCGAAAAAATTCGCCAAAATTCAAAAAAGTGACTTACAGTGCCGTCCGACATACCAAAAGTTGTGAAATTACGTGGCGCATAGGGCAGTGAAAACGCCTTGTCGCTTAGTGCATTCGTAGCAAAGTTATTGCGAAAAAAGTGAAATTTTGAAAATTTTCAAAAATAAAAGTGACTTTTTCTCCGTTTCTGCAGCGGTGACATATATTTTTTATAGTGCCTTCTTAAAGGCCTCCAGAAGCACTATTGTTTTTCTGCCTTTCCCGATTTTTCCCGCGCAGGAGCGCGGAGATAAAGGCAAAAAAACAAAAGCCACGTGGTCACGAGGTCGGCGATCCAGGGCAGCTAGGAAGAATCTGACTTCGGGACCATCAGGACACTGTCGCAAGCATCTGGGAGGCACTTTTAGATTTAGTATAAGTTAGGTTTTGAATTAGTTATAGCGTTTTTAAAATTTTTGAAATTTTTAAATATTTTTACCACGATCAAACGATCGGTAACACATCTTTTTAAAATTTGTTTTGTATAGATCTAAGGGCCCTTTATAACATATAAAAAATTCGACGTAGGTTAATCAACTAGTTTTTGCGAAAAAATTTTTTAAAGTTTTTGAGTGTACACAAGGTACCCCTAAATTTAAACTTAGAATAAAATTTAGTTTAGAGATAAAATTTAAAAAATCTATAAGAGGGCTCTGCGAAATTTAAAAATTTTTTGGCAATTATCCGAGTAGATAAACCATTTCTAGTGAAAAATTGAGTGTTTTTTAAATTTATTAAATCAGGGGGGGGTCTTATCAGCACGTGGCCCATCTTAAGCCATTGTGTGAGTTGTGCCCTTTAAAACAAGCCCAAACTCGGCTTGGTTCGGACAGAAACTGCCGAAGTTAGTCCCTGAACGTCCATATTTGACGCCATCTTGGATTGTCTTGAACGGGCATAGCTCTCGCTAAAGTGGTCCGATTGGGACGGGGTTTCCACTGCTGGTACTGCATGCTATTGGTGGTCGGAGGAGCTGGCGGCAAGTGCGGGGGTGGCGAACGACACGTCCACCACCGTCCCTCCCCGTTGCCGCACACACGTGTGGGCCGTCCCTCTATTTAGGAGGCACACGCCCGACGAGGCCGCCCAAAATTCGACGGCCCGCCCGCGGACGTTGCAAGAGGCGGCCCGGTTGCCCCAGGCCGCCGACTTGGCGTTCAGGTCGCCCAATACGGCGACCTGGCGCGGCGCCGCCCTACCGACTACTGCGGTCAGGACTTCGAGAAAATCCTCGAAGTCCTGTAAAGGGCGGTTAGGTTAGGTTAGGTTAGGTTAAGTTAGGTTAGGTTAGGTTTTGAGAGGGTGCTCTCTGCCCGCATTTGAGAGGGTGCTCTCTGCCCGCATCGTCCGGCACCTCTGCGAGGTTGGCCCCGATCTGTCGGACGCCCAATTCGGTTTCCGAGAAGGGCGTTCGACGATCGATGCCGTAATGCGCCTTAGGGCCGTGACCGAGGAGGCCGTGAGCTGCGGCGGAGTGGTGTTGGCGGTGTCCTTGGACATCGCCAACGCCTTCAATAGTCTGCCATTCAGCTGCATCAGGGAAGCGCTCCGCTACCACGGAGTGCCGGAGTACCTGAAGCGGCTGGTGGCGGACTATCTTGAGGAGCGAACCGTCATGTACGAGGACCGAGATGGCGTCTTGAGACGCAGGGCCATGTCGTGCGGTGTTCCGCAGGGGTCTGTCCTAGGACCTCTCCTGTGGAACATCGGGTACGACTGGGCCCTACGAGGGCGTCTCCCCCCCGGGCTGGGTGTAATCTGCTACGCGGATGACACCTTACTCACGGCCCGGGGGGCTAACTTCCAGGAGGCGGCGCGCCTGGCCGCCACGGGAGTTTCCCAGGTGGTCGGGCGCATTGAGGCGTTGGGATTACGGGTGGCCCTGGATAAGACGGAGGCCCTATTATTTCATGGGCCCCGTCGTGGTCCACCCGCCGGCGCCTCAATCGAGGTCGGCTCGGTCCTCGTACCGGTCCGGGCCCAGATGAGGTACCTGGGTCTGGTCCTAGACGGTAGGTGGCTCTTCAACGAGCACTTCCGACAGCTTGGTCCGAAGCTGGTGGACACTGCCTCCGCCCTAGGGCGACTTTTGCCCAATTTGGGCGGGGCCAGTGTTCCCACGAGGCGGCTGTATGCGGGGGTTGTCCGGTCCATGGCGCTGTATGGTGCACCGGTGTGGGTGGCGGCTCTGACTGCTCCGAATAGGGCGCGCCTCTGGCGCCCCCAGAGGATATTGGCGGTCAGAGCCATACGCGGATACCGCACGGTGTCCACCGAGGCGGCTTGCGCCTTGGCCGGAACACCCCCGTGGGATTTGGAGGCGGAAGTGCTCGCCGAAGTTTATCGGCGAGTGGCTGACTTCCGGGCGGAGAGCGGATTTCGCCCTCCGCCCGAAGACGTGCGCGAGTGGCGCGAAGCCGCTCGCCGAGCCACCATGGTCAGATGGTCGTTCCGGCTGGAGACTCCACGCGCTGGCTTCGCCGCCGTGGATGCTCTCCAGCCAGTCATCGCCGAGTGGGCAGGGCGGCAGCACGGGACTCTTTCCTTCCGGCTGACGCAGGTGCTTTCCGGGCACGGTTGCTTCGGAAAGTACCTGTACTCGGTCGCTAGGAGGGAATCGAGTCCCGCCTGCCACCACTGCGACTGCAGTGAGGATTCGGCCCAGCACACGCTGGCGGTCTGCCCCGCATGGGCGACGCAGCGCCGGGCCCTCACTGCAGTCATCGGAGCGGATCTCTCGCTACCGGCCGTAGTTCGCTCCATGGCCGGTAGCGACAGTTGTTTTACCGCGGTCGCTTCCTTCTGCGAGGAAGTAATCTCGCAGAAGGAGGCGGCGGAGAAGGCCCGGGAGGACGACCTCCACTCGGACCCGATCCGCCGCCGGCGAACCGGACGGCGGAGGCGCGCTTTCCTGCGCCTCATGCCGCCCTGAGTGTGGCCGCGGGTGGACGGGATGGGTTCTCCCCTCCACCCGCATTAGTTTGGCCAACCGCGAGGGGGCGGCGTCCGCGTGTGCCGGACGTCGCCTAAGAGAGGTCCTTGAGACGGAGCCCGCGCCAGGAGCGGGCCGGCGCTGGGAGGGGTCCAGAAGGCGATAACTACCTGGACCCCTCCTAAACTGGAAGCGCAAAGAGGGCACACCGTGTGGTTTTTGTCGGTTCGAGTCCGACACACCGCCCCGCCAAACGAGAGCCCCGGTGGGGTGACGGTCCGAGGGGATTTCCACACGCTAAAAAAAAAAAAAAAAAAGGTTAGGTTAGGTTAGGTTAGGTTAGGTTAGGAGGCAGCGGAGCGCGCGCGGGAGGATGACCCCCTCGCAGCACCGCTCCGCAGGCGAAGAAGGGGTGGGAGAAGGCGTTTGTACGACAACCGCCTTCCCCCTCCTGGTGGAGGATAGCGTGAGACAGGCGCGGGGGCGTCTTCTCCTGCATTGCAGATCCTCCATCTCCGCCGGGCGGGGATGGCCGAGCATTCACGGTCATTCCCGGGCCTCTCCCTTTAGGGAGGGGCGTGTGGGCCCCGCTGTAAAGGCGGGCGGTCGTCGGCGGGGGACTGGAAGAAAGCCAGTTTCCCAGTCCTCCTCCACGCAGACGATGCTGGAATGCCGCTGGGTTGTTTAGTGGGTATACCGGTCCTTTATAGACCGGGGAGTCCCACATACCCCCCCCATCACCCAATGGGGGGGCATGCGCAACGCATTTTTCCCAGCGCAAAAAAAAAAAAAAAAAAAAAAAAAAAAAAAAAAAAAAAAAAAAAAAAAAAGGTTAGGTTAGGTTAGGTTTTTTTTTTTTTTTTTTTTTTTTTTTTTTTTTTTTTTTCCTACCCGTACCACCATCTCAAAATGGCACTAAGTCGGCGACTAACATCCCTCTGACATGGTTTCTCAGAGTTCTTCAATAAAACGCAAAATTTATTTATTCGCTGCCCTCATGCCATTGGGCGTACATACTCTTAGGGCTAATATAGGTCTAAATTAGGTATACTTAGGGTTTTACAATAAGGGTTTACATTGGGGTTTTATATTTACAGTATGATTCACAGGGCACAATATAGTACGCAGTACAATTGCTAATACTTATACACAAAATTTTCTTATACACAATACTTATGACTATATCTGCTTATTTTATTTACATTCACTACTTTCATATTTTAGTACAAATGTCTTAATCCTATGCTTTGTATTTGGTAATACTAATAACTTATTATACTAATTATGTTTATATGCATAATATATATATTCAATAATATATATAAATCATATTATTATTTAACTATTTGTTTCTATTTATTACTTTATTAGCGATTTCTGTACAAAACTCTAGGAATGGCGACCTAATGTACTGGTTTGAAACGATACTACTGGCGCTGGCGGCATCTATGTTGCAACCTATTACGTTTTCGACCTCGAATCTCTGGCGACCGAAAACTGGGCATTCAAAAAGGATGTGCGCAACTGTTTCCTCTATGCCAGGCTCACAGATGCACGATGGGTTCTCCTTACACTTAAACCGGGTTAGGTATTCTGAGAACCCACCGTGACCCGTGAATACCTGTGTTAGCACATTCGTCAGATTGATCTTTCTAATTATACTATTTGCGGTTATGGCATCCGGAAAAAACATTTTAGTTACAGCGCTCTTGTCCTCCGACTTATATCTCCCGTTCCACACGCCAAGCGAATCCTCGCGGATCTGTCGCTTGACGTATGAAACCGGACATACATCGTACTCGGGCTTTGTCTTTAAGCCAAGTGCCGCTCGCTTTGCCAACTCATCGGCTCTTTCGTTCCCACTCATCCCGGCGTGTGCTTTAATCCAGAACAAGGATATTTCCTTGCCCTGGAGTACGATTGTTTTCATATTTTTCCGTATTTCTGTTGCCAGGGGATGGGTGGAGCCGTTGTTCGTGACCGTTTCCAGCGCCGACCGTGAATCGCTGTATATGCCAAAGCTCACTTCGCTGCGCTTCATGATTTCCCGCGTGGCTCTGCATATGGCGTAGAGCTCCGCCTGATAGACCGTGCAGTACGATGGCAGTTTAAGTTTGAGGTTCTGGATCTCCGCTTCGCCACTCCATAAGGATAGCGCTGCGCCGACCTTCCCCTCAATCTTACTGCCATCAGTAAATATGCGTACTGTCTGGGTGTTATGACGCTCTACGTCTTGTTGGTCCATCAAGCAAACGATCTCCAGGCTCATATGCTTTGCCGGGTGCGGGGTCATGTCGTACGGCACTCTGCGCTCTACCTCTCTGCCTCCCAACATCGGCTGCGGGACTCCATGTTTGGCTTTATAAAGAGCTGCTGCTTCTTGGATTCTCAGATCCAGTGGCAGTATCCCTGCCAGCAGTAGAGCCGAGTTGAGGGATACAGTTCGGTAAGCCCTTGTGAGCTTTTGGGCAAACACCCGCTGGACGGCATTTAGCTGTTTCCGCACTTTAGCCTTTCTCGTTGCCGGGGCCCAGACGCTGGCCGCATAAGTCATGACGGGTTCGACTGCTGCTGTATATATGATGCGAACAACTTCCGGGTGCAGTCCCCAGCTGACCCTGGCGGCTCTTGACAACTGCTTATAGAAATTCAGTGCTTTGATGCAGGTGTTTGCAGTATGTTTGTTAAACGTAAGCTTGTTGTCGATGGTGAGCCCCAGGATCTTTATTTCTTCTGACATGCCAATGCCGACCCCCCCCATGCTCAGCAGTGGTGTATCATATTTTAGTTTGCGGGTAATGATCATCGCACATGTCTTGTGCGGTGCAAATGTGAGTTTATTACTAATACCCCACTCCCGAACATAGGCGAGGGCAGCATTGGCCCGTCTCTGCACCTCAAGTGCTGTGTCCCCATCAAATACTAAGGCCACATCATCCGCAAATGCCTGCACATAATCGCCGCGCTGCTCAAGACCCCTAAGAAGGGGATCCAGGAGAATGTTCCAGAGTATCGGTCCACCAATGGATCCCTGGACGCAACCTTTGCTGGTGCGCTTCTGGTATTCGCATCCCAGGTATCGCACTTTGACCCTTCTGTCCTCCAGATAGCTGTCGATCACCCTTCTTAGGTTAACGGGACACCCTGCTTCAGCCAACCCCAGCCTAATGGCCGGCCACCACGCATTATCGAAGGCTCCCTCTATGTCCAGTGGTACCATGACTATAAGTTTCTTCTGGTCTAGTTTAATATGTATATGTTGCATAAGGTCATAGAGGGAGTCCTCTGTGCTCCTTTGGGGCATGAATCCATATTGGTGAGCGCTGATTTTCGGAACAAGGTGCCATTTGAGCCTCCCGACGATCATCTTCTCCAGGACCTTGCCCATGACTGGTAGCAATCCTATGGGCCTGAAAGACTTCGGATTCGTATAATCGTCCTTTCCAGGCTTCCGTAGGACCACCACTGTGGCTTCCTTCCACATCAAAGGAAAGTGACTGAGAGCAAGGCATCTGTTGCATAGCGCAAGAAAGAGTTCCAGATTGTGGTGTATGGCTCTGCCACAGATGTCTGCTGTTAACCCGTCTGCTCCCGGAGCCTTCTTTGGGTTAAATTGTTTAACCGCGAATTTCAGCTCTTCAGTGGTAAACGGAGGGTCATGGTTTTCATCATGAGCCCAGCCGTTTACTTTTTCAGCTGCTTTTCGGGTCAAACTCTGGCTCTCAGTGTCGTCCTTTTCCGGGTCTTCTGGGTAGAAGGTCTCCGCTAGAAACTGTGCAGATTCTTGGCCATCTAGAGTCTTTCCCGCCCTAACCAAAGGATGGTCCTGTTGCCGTTTCATCGTCCTGCCTATCACCCTATATATTCCCTCCCATACTCCCTCTTTGTCCTGTTTGTTGCAGAAGCCCTTCCAACTTTCTATTTGTGCCTTCTTGGCTTCGTATTGGTACTCTTCTTTTGTTTGTAGGTATTCGTCTATCACCTTCTGCTTCCGGACTGGCGCTGCGCAGCGGATTCTTCGCTTCATGGTCCTGACCTTCCTCTTCAGCTTCGTAAGTTTCTCCGACCACCATGGTAGAGTAAGTGTGCTGTTAGCTTTCTTTTTTGGGATGCTAAGATTGCAAGACTCTATTATTGTGTGCGTGTAAAGTTTTGTCATCTTTTCCAATTTTTCACTATCTAATATTTGTTCTATTTTATTTATACTAATTTGGTTTGACTCTAGCAATTGGGCCAGTTTCTCATGAAACTGGCTCCAATCTGCTTTTTTACTATTAAAAATTCGTGTTGTTCTACTAATATTTATACCCTTTGCCTTAGTTAATCTTATCCCAAAGGTCAGCACGTTATGGTCGGAGCTGGTCATTCCCACTACTACTCTCCAGTTCTCAATAAGATTAAGCAATCCCGTCGCGCAAGCCGTTATGTCTACGGAGCTGGTGTATGGTTTATTTCCCTTGATTGTGTAGAAAGTTGGAGTATCCCCCTCGTTAAGCACTTGTAAGTCCATTTCCTCGAGTGCTCCGGCCATCTCCTCTCCCCTAACATCTACTTTTCGGCTTCCCCACCATGAGTTTTTTGCATTGGAGTCGCCTCCTATCAAGATTTGTGTTACTCCAATTTGAGATTTTATCTTCTTCAGGTGCTCAAGGTATGGCTCAATTGGTTCCGGCGTTGGTTCGAAGTAGAACGAGACCACCACAATCTCCCAGGCACTCGTCCGGAGCTTTACAGCAACGATGTTATTTGTTGTAAACTCCGGACAGAGAATGGCATCGATGTCAGAGTCAAAGACGGCGATTGCTGCCTTAACTGTGCCATTCCCTTGGTTCGTGTTCTGGAAGATTCTGGCACTCCCGTAATCCTTCATCCTGCCTATGCCTCCGATGTATGGCTCCTGAAGAAGAGCAAAAGCGAACTTTTCTTTTATTGCTTCAAGCATGAGTTCGCTGGTTGCTAAAGCCATTCGCTGTAGATTAGCTTGTGCGACAAGGTAAGCCTTCGCACCTGTCTGGGGAGCGTTTGAGTCCGGGACAACTTTAGCAATATGCTATTGTTGCCCTGGCCAGAGCCTCCCACTTTCTACGGATGGGACATACGTCACTGAAGGCGTTGTGGTCCACTCGATCCAGCTTCGCTTGACTACAATTAGGGCATGAGGGAGTGGCTTCCGCGTGCCAGTCTGAACATTCGGATTTCATGTGGGGCCCCCCACAGTGACAGCACTTTTCCACCGTCTCTTTGCAGAACCTTCTGCCGTGACCATACCCCAAGCAGAGGGAGCATTGCACGAGCGGTGACTGGTCTGCGACCCTTACCCGCTGGAGGTCGATCAAGACGGATCCTGCATCCACCAAGCGCTGCCAGACTCCAGGGGAGACCCTCATGACTATGTGGTGTGTGTGGGGGTTTCTGGTGCGTTTTTTAAAGGCTATTTCCATCTGTGGATCTTTTAGCTCTCTGAATAAACCTTTATTTTGATTTTTTAGGGCGTCGAGAACCTCTGCGTCTGTGTTATATTTAAGGACGTCCCTGAGAATCACTAACTGGTCCTTGTTTTTAACCTCCTCTACGTTAAGCTCCTTGGCGCCCTTAAGCCTTTCTTTGACCTTCTGTCTCTCCGTATCTGTTCTGCACCCCACTATTATTTTGCGATCCTTTGCTTTCCTTATTCTCTCCACAGCTATTCCACTTTCCTTCGCATTTACTACCTTCCTTATTCTATCTAGGACTTGCTCTCCGGTTTCCTTTTCGTCTACCGCAGTGACGACGACAGAGTGAAGCGCGGTCTGTTCCGGCCTCCGAGGAAAAGCCGCTGCCACACTTGCGTATGATTGCCTCTGCAGTATGTCCTCTTGTTTGTCCATGCTGTCTTTCAATTTCTCCAATCTTTGGGTATTCTCTTGGAGGAGCCTGGTATGTTCCTCAAGCTTTCTGATGAGCTCAGTTTCCTCCTTTCTCTTATCAGGTAGTTTATCTGCGTCTGGTAGTTTCTCTTCTCCGGTATTTTTCTTACCACTTACCCCTTCTTTCACCAATTGGTATAGACGGTTTAGGGCACTTGTCACTTCTTTCTTTATCTCAGTTTTCAGGTTTCGGGCGTTATTTAGGTATTCTGTGCCATGGTCTAAGCATGCCTGAGCCTCAGCTATCCGATCTGTATATTTGTGACTTTTCTTCTCAAAAGTCACATTCAGTGCCACGGAGCCCCCTGCCGCTTCCGTTGACGTTTTTAGGGTCGCCACTCTTGGCTCAGCCTGCAAATGCGCTGTCTTCGGTTTAAGGTTAGGTTAGGTTAGGTTAGGTTAGGTTAGGTTAGGTTAGGTTAGGTTAGGTTAGGTTAGGTTAGGTTTTTTTTTTTTTTTTTTTTTTTTTTTTTTTTTTATTATTACAGCTGCTCTCCACAGACTCAGTGGTCCGTGCTTTTTTTTTAATTTGGTATTTTTATTTATTAACTTTATTACTACTTATATTGACAAAAGCTTACTCAGTAAGGAAAAAGACTTATATTATTGACTCTATATAAATTTTAAGATTTTAATGTAACATATATATTTCTAAGGAAAAATTTACTTATTCTTTTGATTCTATATATATAAATATATATATATATATATTTTTTTTTTTTTTTTTTTTTTTTTTTTTTTTTTTTTGTGTACATATATAGTTTTTTTTTTTTTTTTTTTTTTTTTTTTTTTTATAATTTAAATATAGGTTTTTGTTTCTTTCTATTGTGTTCTGTTCTTTTTTTTTTTAGTTTGTGTTCTTTTCATTATGGGAATTTACTTAAAATTATTATTACTTACAATTGAAATTATTGATTTACAACATTATGACATTTAATTACTTACAATTAATATATTATTGATAACATTGACATTAACTTTACTATGGACTATTATTACAACTTTAGTTTACAAATTGGCACACCTCATCTCCTGAGCCAACTTGTCGACGACCGCTGCGTTTCGGTGCTTTATTGACATTTTAAGATTATACTCCAAGATCTTCTTAGTGGACGCGGCCATAGCTCTCTTGATGAAGTACCCTATTGCGTCGTTGTCATCATCGGTGTAGTAGGTACAGCTGGTGGTGTGCCGTGACACTGCTACTACCGCATGGGGAACGCTCTGATGTAAACCGATTGTTCTGCCCTTAGTTTGAACAATGATTACTGTTTCGAACGTTAACCCCTGCGCTTCATGGATGGTGAGCGTTCGCGAACCTGTGCCTTCACCACAGCCCTGTCCAATGAGGCTTTCCTTTTCGCCCTGAGTATGGACTAGAAAAAGCGTGTTGGGGAGCGTAAACGGTATTTGGGCACCAGTGTAGGTTTTCACCTTCAACGAGTGAGCTTTTAGGGTTGAGGAGTAAATCCCGGAGTAAACCTCACGTAGGGCGTAGGCGACGTCCAAGGGGTTCCGGTGTGTGCAGAGCAACTCCTGGCTGATGTTTGCTACCAGGTTTGGGCGGCAGTACCTCAGTTCGAAGAGATTTTCTCTGTCGATATAAGGTAGTTGGTTGACATCTCCGATGAGGACCATTTCTTTGGCATCACACAGCTTGGCAGCCATGACTATGGCTCCGAAGTGGTTCATGAGAGCCTCGTCAACCATGAGACGGTTGAATTTGTCGGACTCTCTGAAGCCATTCACCAAGACTGAAGCCATGGTGCGTACCCTGGTCTTGACAAGGCCACCAACACGAGGCGCTAGCTTCTCCCTTAGGTCGCTAGCTGCATTTGATGTTGTGGTGATGATGGCGTCTTTGTCAGCATCAAAGTGTCCTACCACCCAGGTTGTCTTTCCACACCCCGGTACTCCATTGACCCACTCAATTGTTGGCAGTGCCCAATCCTTCCAGCCGGATGCAGTGTCCTGATTACCCGATATGGTTTTCGCCATATTGAGAATCCTGTCATCCAGTAGGATCCTTGTGCACTTTGCGACAACAACTAAGGGATCTCCTTGTGGGGTATTGAACTTAGGTGCTCCGCTCTTGGTTCCCTCAATGCACATCTCCACAAAACCACTGGTCGCGTTGTAAGCCGCCATATAACTACCTGACATTTTTCCCTTTATGACTTGGGAATTGCCGTTGTTGTATATGGCAGCCTCTGCCTCCTCGAGTTTCTCCTCTAGCAGTTTCGCATTGCCCTGCTCAAAGTGTTGCAAGATGGTTTTGCACACTCCGAGGTTGACATCTGCGGTTGCTTTGGTGATAGCTAGAAACTCGAGGAAGGCGTTGTACGCGTGATCCTGTGGTGACGTTGCATTTACTAGACGAGGTGGAACGACCTGCCCCATGTCGGCTCTAGTTCTTTTCTCCTGCGTTGGTGCCGGTTGGGATTTTGGACTTAGGTATTACTGTAGTTAGTGGAGCTTTGAGTTTCGCCTTTTTTGCTGGAGCTTCTACGAGTGCCTCTTTGTCTTTCGATCTCGTTGTTGGAAAAGGATTTCCTGACAGCCCTTGCAGCATCGAGCTGAAGGTGTCTAGAAATCCTTTGAGATGGCCTCCGACTTTGGCTCTCTTCTTTTGCTCCTGCACACTGCTTTGATGTAGTGCAGTTTTTTCGGCGGCTGCTTTTTGTTGGACACGTTCGGATCCGCTGATCGAGGTTGGCATGGGATGTCCCCAGCTATCGGTTGCTGTTTTTGGGTCGTGTGCTTTGAGGAAGTTTAGGTTTTCTCCTCTGTCTTCGTACACGACCACCTCGTGTTGTTCTGAGGCTTTTAAACAGCTTAGCCGGTCTACGACTTCTCCCTGCTCATACCCGACCGTCATCGCATCTACACTTATTACACGGGGATCTTCCGCTCCTCCGCCCGTTTCTCCCAACATGGTGAGCATAGAACATGCCTGTGCGAAAGGGGTGTAGTTGCCTTCCAATGCGAGCAGAACGATCGTCTTGTTGTGCGATCGGACTAGTCGGCATCGGTGGCCCGCCACTTCCGTTTCAGGTAACGCGCTGTAAACTTTGCGCCTCATGGTCGTTTTGGATGTGCTCCCATTTATGAGTGCTGCCAAGCCGGGTGAAATCGAAAAGTGACTTCTAGTCCCGGTTCGGCAGAAACCTATTCCCAGCCGCTCGCCGGCGCTGTCCATGAAGAGTGCCACTCCTCGGATTCTAATCCCAGGCACTCCTCTCTCCCCGCAAGCGAGGAGCGTGCGGACAGCGACGCTTTTGGCTATAGGTTCCCGCTGAGAGCCGGCACTACTTGTGGCTTGGCTAACGGGTGTTGGTTGAGATTCGAGGGGCAGAAGATCCGTGTGCCTGCTCGTCGCAACTCTGAAGATCTTCTCGGCGAATGACAGAAAATGCGGTCTGCAATCGGGATCTGCAATGATGTTGTGCAGTTCCGATTCGACCAGGTTTCTGTCGATCCGGGCTTCTAGATCTATTCGAGCCGCTAGGAAACGGGGACAGTCGAGTATGATGTGCCATACTGTTTCACAGATTTCCGGGTCGCATTCGCATCCCGGGCTGTTTTTCAGCTTGAATCTGTGAAGATACTCGGCTATTCCCCCGTGACCTGTCAAGACTTGCACTTGTACTGGTGTAAATTTTGTAGAGCGAGTTATCCGGTACGCACTGTGGACGTCTGGAAGGAACCTTCTCGTTACCGCACCTGTGCTGGAGGTTTCGTATCGATCCTGCCATTTGCGGATCGATTCTTCACGAATTTTCCTCCTAACGTAAGACAGGGGGATCCTTCCGTAGTCCTGAGTGGTGTCCTCGAGTGCAGCAGCTTTCGCTAACTCGTCTGCTCTCTCATTACCGACAGTGCCTACGTGAGCCCTAAGCCAGAACATCCGGATCTCTCGTCCTCCTTCCTGGATCCTGACAATGTTCTCCTTTATGCTTCTCGCCAGAGGGTGGTTCAAGCTGGGACTCCGCAGCAGGTCGAGTGACGATCTCGAGTCACTCAGTATGCTAACTACGGGGTCCCTGCTCGAATTCACCATCTGAAGAGCCCTGTGCAGTGCATATAGTTCCGACTGGAAGACTGTGCACGCGGGGTGAAGCTTAAAGGTGGCGAAGTTTGACTCCTTTCCCTCCTCCCACTGGGTTAGAGCAGCACCTACTTTTCCGTCGATTTTGCTTCCGTCTGTGTAAATTTGGGGTCCGGTGATCTGCGGGACGGCGTCTTCTAGCAGTTCGTACTCCACGGATGTTAGGGTAGATGGATGGGGCTGTTCAAGATATCCCACTCGGAGTTCGAGCTCCGTCTCGGGTGGGAGATAGTCCTTCGCCAGACCTTTTTTGGCTCTGTATAGGTTCGCCGCCTCCTGGATCCTTAGGTCCAATGGCAGCAGACCCGACAGTGCCAGTGCTGCGGTGAGTGAGACCGTCCGGTATGACCTACAGACCTTTTGTGCAAATCCTCTCTGGAGCGCATTGAATTGATTTTTATTCATTTGCAGCTCTACAGATTGGTACCAGGCACTTGAGGCGTATGTCATAATAGGCTCCACCACCGCGATGTATATGGTTCTCGTGATTTCACTATTTAGACCCCACGTTACTTTCGCTGCGCATGCAAGCTGCTTGTAGATATCAGCTACTTTCTTGCATTGCGCGGACACGTGGGATTTAAAAACTAGGTTTCGGTCGATGATAAGGCCCAGAAGCTTTATCTCCTCAACGAGGTCCAATTTTGTACCGGCCATGAATAACTGTGGGGTTTCATACTTCAACTTCTTCGTTAGAAGCATCGCGTTGGTCTTATGCGGTGCGAAGTTGAGTTTATTTTGTTTTCCCCACGTTGCCACATGATCCAACGTTGAGTTGACAGACCGCTCTAGGCTGCCGACCGACTGTCCTGTGAAAACGAGAACCACATCATCTGCAAAGGCTTGGCAGTATATTCCATCCATCTCTAGGCTTTGCAGCAACGAGTCTAGGATGACATTCCAAAAGATTGGTCCTCCGATGGATCCTTGGACACAACCCTTCGTAGTCTCCTTCTCGTAAGCTGCTCTAGCGTAGTTGACCTTGATCTTCCGGTCTGTGAGGTACGAACACACCATCCGGTACAGATTTTCCGGACACCTTTTTTTAACAAGTTGGTTTTTAAGGGCTGGCCACCACGCATTGTCGAAGGCCCCCTCTATGTCCAGAGAGATTAGGAGTACGATGTTTTTCCCGGTTACTCCTTCTTTTATGTGCTCTATAAGGTCATAGAGGGCGTCCTCGGTTCCTCTTTGCGGCATGAACCCATATTGCCTTTTGTTTAGGGTTGGGAGTAAATGCCATTGGAGTCGACCAATCATGAGTTTCTCGATGGTTTTTCCAAGAACAGATAATAGTCCAATTGGTCTGTAGGACTTAGGATGAGTGTAGTCTGCCTTTCCTGGCTTTCGAATGATGACCACGTGTGCCACTTTCCAGTGAATGGGGAAGTGATTTAGCGACAAGCACTTGTTCGCTATCGCCATGAACACTTCCCTGTCACTTCGTATGGCTGCGGCGCAGATATCAGCTGTTAGCCCGTCTGGTCCGGGTGCCTTCTTGGGGTTTTGTGCTTGCAGCACCAACTCCAATTCCGCTGCCGTGAATGGTGGATCATCTTCCGAAAGGTCTTCAAGGGCACTCTCCTTCATCCGTTCTCGGAGGTTCGAGTGAAACGACTGGTCGGTACTCTCGGAGTCGTCTGGGTAGAAAGTTCTGGCTAAGAGTTCAGCCGACTGTTTTGGAGTTAGGGTGTTACCTTCAGAGCTTCTCAGGAGCATGTCCTCCTGCCTTCCTGACGTTTTCCTGATCACTCTGTAGATTTTATCCCACATACTCTCCTTTTCCTGAGTCGTGCAAAACTCCTTCCAGCTCTCTGTTTGGGCTTTCTCTGCGATGACTGCGTACTCCGCCTTGCATTTTTGGTATTCTTCTATAACCATTTTTACCCTGCAAGGGGCTGCGTTCCTGATCCTCCTCTTTTTCCTAAGGACCTCTCTCTTAAGATCTTCAAGCTTCTTCGACCACCACGGAGGCCTGGGATTGCCCGCCTTGCTTCCTGCGATAGGGATGGTTTGTTCGCAGGCTTCGTGGATGGCTTCAGTGTAGGCTGTGATCTTATCTTCGAGGTCCCTCGGGGTTTCGGACTCCAAAATTGAGACGGTGGTGATGTCTCTCTCTGCCAGGATGGTTTTTAGCAGATGTGCGAATTCGGTCCACTTTGCCTTCTTGGTGTTGTACTTGCGCGTTGTGATTGGCCTAAGAGTTTCTAAGGCCCTTCCCAAGCGCAAGGTGAAGGTGATAGCGTTGTGGTCCGAAGTCACAAGACCTCTCTCCACTCTCCATCCCTCGATTCTTCCGAGCAGGGGTGTGCTGCAAGCGGATACGTCCACTATGCTTGTGCATGCCCTACCCTTTCTGAAGGTCTCAAAGGTCGGAGTGTCTCCGGTGTTTAGAATTTGGAGTCCCTTCTCGTTCAGGAACGCATTGTACGCCTGTCCTCTGTCATCCTCAGATACGCTGCCCCACCAGTGGCTCCAGGCATTTATATCTCCCGCGACGATGAGGTTTCTGGTGTCCAACTTGGTACAAACTTTTTTGATGCGGTCCAGATACGGTACTATGTCCTGGTCCCCCTCTAGGTAGACGGATATTACTCCTAGTTTTAGGCCTCCCCCGATAAGAAGGACTGCCGCTTCGGTTTCGGTTACCAGCTGTGGGTCGTGTACGACTTCTAGCCGGTCACCGAAAATTATAACGGCTGCCTTCACTGGTTTTTGCCTATTTAGGGTGCATTGGATAACCCTAGTCCCAGGATGTTGTTTTAGGACGCCAGTCTTTCCGACGTACGGTTCCTGTACTAGGGCGACCGTGATGCCCCTATCCACCGCAACCTGGAGTAATTCCGTCGTGGCCAGTTTTGAGCGTTGCAGGTTAGCTTGGATAAACCTCAAGCCTGCCCCGCCCAAGTTTTGAGGGACCGAGCTACGGTACTGTGAGACGCCCTCAGCAATACGATACTCGGGACCGCGCTATTGCATCCCATTTTAGTCGCTCTGGGCACTCTTTGCTAAAAGCATTGTGCGCCAGGTTGATGCTTGTGCCGTGCGCGGCCGAGCAGTTTTTGCACTTTGGAGGGTTCCCCTCCTGTCTCCCCTTGCATTTCTCCCAGGAGTGAGCCCTTCCGCAGTGACTGCAGAGCTCGTCTTTCTCCCGGCAGACAACCTTAGTGTGGCCGAAGCCGAGGCATTTGGTGCACTGCACCAGTGGGGTCTGATCAAATATAGGTCTGCGTTGCATACCTATATAGATCTTTCCAGCCTCCACCAGGTTTTTATGGATGGAAGGGGAAACTTCCAGTACCGCATGGCACTCGAGCGGGTTACGTGCCTTTTTACGGTACCGCATCTTGACGGTGCTATCCTTCAAGTTAATGTTCTTTAAAATGTTTTTATTTTGCGCCAGTATATTTTCCACGATGTCTACGTCGGTGTGGTAGGATAGGACATCCCTGACGATGACTAGAGGGTTTGCTGCCCTCGCCACTTCCGCTTTTAGGCCTTTGTCCGTCCTAACCCTGCTCTGCACCAGGTCCAGATCTTCTTTGGAGCTACAGCTCAGGATGACCTTTTTGTTTTTGGCCTTCCTTACCCTGTCTACCTTGGCTCCAGTTTTCCTGGTGTCAAGAGCCACCCTGATCCTGTCGATCACATTTTCCCCGGTGTTCTGGGGGTTGTCTGATGTGATGATCAGGGTGTGGTTTGGCTTCAAGGGCGGTGGTGGCTTGGCGGCGACCTTGGCGTAGGTCAGCTTCCCTTTCGAGCTGCATCGTTCCTCAGCTTTGGCGAGCTCCGCTTCGAGGTTGAGGGACAGTGGTGGTGCCCTCATCTTTTCTTCCCGAAGGGTTCGGAGCTCAGATGTCACCGCTTCCATTCTCTCCGTTAGAGGATGCATATGCTCCTCCATGTTGATTAGAATGGGCTGCGGTGGCTCGGATGGGGGCGCTCGTTCAGCTGACATCGCTTTCAGGATGCCCTTCATCTCCTCCACTTCCTGCCTCAGGCCAGGTTCTGGCTGTGCTGATGGGGGTTTGGAGTCCATTTTCTCCATGGCTTTAAGGTTGGACTCCAGGATCTCGCGCGTGTGTTTATTGCTCTCTCTCCGGAGCTCATCCAGCTGATTCTGGAGAGATTCTACTCCTGCTTTGAGGCTCGAGTGGTCTCTCCAGATGGGGTCTTCCTCTTTCCCCTTTTGCCCGCTGGTTACGAGCTCTCCCAATGCTCTAACACGCTTGTCGAGGTCCTGGAGCGCTTCCGACGTTTCCTTTATAAGCCTATGGGGCTCCTGGGTCTCATACCCCTGCCAGTTTCGCACCGCTTGTATCTCCTTGAGCGATGCGCCGATGTCCGTTCTGGCCTTTGACATTTCCGACGTGAGATTGGTGGTAATGTTTATCAATTGTTTTGTATGGGCTCTCTCCACCCTTACGAGCTCCGTGGCGTGTCTCGTCCTTTCCCTTTCCAGACTGGTGATATGTCTGGATCTTGAGTCCGACAGTGAGAGGACTATTTCGTAAAGAGTCTGCAGGCTTTCGAGTGCGACGACTTTGCACTCCCTCTTCATATTGCCTGCAGACTCCAACGCGTCCTTCCCTTTCAGCAGCGTCTCGTTTGCCATCTTTGTGGCTAGGTCCATCTCCACCCCCGTTCGTCGACCCGCTTGCACGACGAGCATGCTCTGTCGTGGTCTGGGCCTGTTCGCGGAGGTGTCTAGGTCTAAGCAAGACGCGACCGAGTCTTCGTCGGACTCTACGGGCTTAGGTGGTGATATCCCACACTGTTCCCAGTTGATGATTTTGTCTGTGACCGACTCCACCGCGGACCGGTCTGAGGATGTGGCCAGGTGTTCGCTTGGCTCTTGCGGCGGTTTCGCAGGCGATGTCCTCTTCCTTCTCGCGGGGACCTTTGGGCTGACTTCCTCCGGCTGTGCTCCGACCGATGATGCCTTCTTCGCTTCGGGTACTGATGGCCGCGTCGACTTTTCTAGTTTTAGTGACTTGGCGACCGTTTCCTTCTTCAGTACCTTTTCACGCAGCGATCTCTTTGGTTGGAGGGTCACCTGAGGTGCCACTTCCGACTTTGGGACGGATCCGGTCACGGATTTGGCTGACATTTTTTAAATTATAAATACAATTTCTTAATTATAAAACTAAATACTAAGTTATTCTACTTAATACTAGCTGTAATTTTTTCGAGGTGGGTGTTGAGCCTCGCGTGACTGTAATTTAGCCGGCAATCAGACCCTCCTAGCCGAAACACAGCAGTGCTGTTTGGCGGCGGATTAGGGTGTGATGGTAGTACTTCCCCGGACGAGTCCTTGACAGTGACTCTTCTACCTTTACGGCTAGTATTATTTGTTAGAGTTTTACAATATTTTAATGTTCAGAACTTGTTACACCTGTTAATTTGTTACACTAATTACTTTAAAATTTTTTCTTACTGAGTAAAAGCCTTCTCGCGCGCCGCCGGTGTAGTGATGCTTGATGGTGATTTTGTTTTCAGATTTTTCTGCTGACGTGGGGTGGAAATTTGGAATTCCCTTGGAGCCAGATTGTAGAGCTCTCGACGCTGATTGCGGGGATACCAAACTTGGGGGGTCTATCTCCACTGGTTCCGGAGATATAGCCCGAGGGGGTTTTGGGAATTATGAGGGGGGTCGGGGGGGGGGGAAGGTCTCGGGGGGAGACTGGGGGGGGGGGGGGGTTAGGTAAGGGGGGGTATGGGGTAGGGGGGTAGGGGGGGTCCCTTAGAGCAAGGTGGTGGGGGCTCCTGTGGCCGGTGGTGGAGGTACCTTACACCAGCGGTCCACCTCCTTCAGGTAATATGACCCCGGAGATAAGACTCGGAGGGGTGAGGTAGCCTTACGGCAAGGGGGGGGGGGGGAAATGAAGTTGGGGTGGGGGTAGGGAAAATGTGGACGTGCCTGGTCTCCCCTTTAGAAGGAGTCCAAACTCGGGTGTCCTAGGACTTTGGGTTCAGGAGTTAGACCAAGGTTCACCTGAGGGTCCGACGAAGGTGCTCCGCTGCTGATGTTCCGCAGTGGCGCAGTCCTGAGGCCGGATCCGAAGTCTTCACCTTGGTTGTCCGACGTCACGCCTCGTGTCGACTGAGTGTAACTAGGTTACACGTGTGTCGACCACGCGGTGTGTGAGGTTGTTTTTCCTGATTTTCGGTACCTTGTATCTCCCTTTGGCTTGGACGGATTTTCAAAATTCCAGCTCCGCTTGACAGATCTCGTCGAGCTCCGTCTGGTGGTGGTGATTGTTTGAAGAGTTCTCCGTCCTCCTGTGAGATGTGGTGGTCCAAAGTCCCGGGCCCCCTGTTCCAAAACGCCTTGGTGCAGGATGTTGAGTTAGGAGGTTAGGTTAGGTTAGGTTAGGTTAGGTTAGGTTAGGTTAGGTTAGGTTAGGTTAGGTTAGGTTAGGTTAGGTTAGGTTAGGTTAGGTTAGGTTAGGTTAGGTTAGGTTTTTTTTTTTTTTTTTTTTTTTTAAATACTGCTGTTCCTTTGACTGTTGTCAAAGACTTTGTTGTTTCTTATGTATTTTCAACAATTCTGTAATTTTATTTTATTACCTACCCATGTGGGCTCTCAATCAAATAAATTAATTTAAATTACTATATTACTACTTAACTACATTTATTTTGAAAACATTACATTACAAAATAAAAATAATAAATGAAATTACCTATCACAGCATAAAAATAAATTAATAAAATCAATTAATAAAATCAAATAAAATTAATAATTAACATTTTAAATTAATCAAATAAATTTCAGTTAGATGGGATGTTGACTAATTTACTTATTTCTTTTTGCAGCTGTCGTGGCCACCAGACCCGCGAAAGCCAGTAGTAGGTTCCTTGACTTGCTGTCGGCCAGGATTTCTCCGAGAACTGTTTGGTCCAGCTTTCGCTGGATTTTTACTTCCAGCTCCATTCGGTCCCGGCCGAATCTAGGACACTCGCATAGCAGGTGCCATACCGTCTCCTCACAGTCAGGGTCACAAGCACAGGAGGGAGAGTCCCTTAGCTTGAAGCGATGGAGGTACGATGCAAAACCTCCGTGCCCGGTCAAGATCTGGACGTGGGTTGGTGTTATGCTCCCTTCGTCCAGAATCTTCTTTGCCATTCTTACATTCGGTAAGAAAACTTTTGTGACCGAACCCGTGGTCGATGCGTCGTAACGTGCTTGCCATTTCAGAATAGTCTCCTCCCGGATGCGGCTCCTGACATATGAAATCGGCACCATGCTATAATCAGGAAGTGTTTTCTTTTTGAGAGCGGCATTTTTGGCAAGCTCGTCCGCTCTCTCATTCCCGGGCGTGCCTACGTGCGCTCTTAGCCAGAAGAACCGCACTTGTCTGCCCTCCTCCCGGATTACGCGTACGCACTCTTTTATTTTTGCCGCGAGCGGGTGAGTGACTGCAGGGCTTTTCAGCAGATCGAGCGACGATCGTGAGTCGCTCAGGATGCTGACAGCATCCTTTTTGCTGTCTCTCACCATCTTGACTGCTCTGTATAGTGCGTACAACTCAGATTGGAAGACAGTGTTGTGGCTCTCCAGACGGAAGGTAGAGGACTTCAATTCTCTTCCCCCGTCCCACCATGTGAGGGCAGCCCCGACTTTCCCTTCAATCTTGCTCCCATCCGTATAGACGTGGGGTTCCACTAGTTGGTGGAGCTCGACGGTTTCTGGGTCCAAGTTCTCCAGACATTCGTAGTCTGTTAATACGAGTTGGGACGGGTGGGGATTGCTACTGCAGTTCACTCTTGCTTCCACCTCGCGCCCCGGAGGGATGAAATTGTCTGAATGACCCTTCTTGGCCTTGAAAAGGCTCGCCGCTTCGTGGATCCGGAGGTCCAGGGGCAGCAACCCAGACAAGACCAGTGCCGACGTAAGGGACACCGTGCGATAGGCCTTGCATATTTTTTGCGCAAAGCCCCTCTGCAGCGAGTCCAGTTGATTTCGGACCATCAGCTTTCCCGCCGCAGGGGACCATGCGCTAGCCGCATACAAAATAATAGGCTCTATGACCGACACATAAATCGTACGTATTATTTCTCTATTTAGACCCCAGCTCACTCTTGCCGCGCATGCAAGGTGCTTATATATATCTGCAGCCTTCCTGCAGGTAGCCGAGACATGCGCGTTGAAGGTGAGCTTTTTGTCTATTATTAACCCCAGTAGCTTTACCTCTTCGACCAAACCAATCCTCACGCCTGCCATATGGATTATCGGGGGATCAAACTTCAGCTTTCGTGTGATCAGCATTGCGCTGGTCTTATGTGCTGCGAAACTAAGTTTGTTTTTAATCCCCCATTTCACCACGGCTTCCAGCGCGGAATCGGCCTCATGCTGCAGGTTTTCGACGTGATGGGCCGAGAAAACCAGAGCTACGTCGTCGGCGTACGCCTGACAGTATACGCCCTGGCTGGCCAGTGTTTCCAATAGTGAGTCCAGAATAAGGTTCCAGAAGGTTGGTCCGCCAATTGAACCTTGGACACATCCCTTTGTTGTGTCCTTTTCGCTGGACTCTCTCGCGTAGTTTACCTTGACCCTTCTGTTTTCCAGGTATGAGGCCACGAGGGCAAACAGGTTTCTGGGGCAGCTTTTTTCGACCAGCTGGTGTTTGAGGGCTGGCCACCACGCGTTGTCAAAGGCGCCCTCTATGTCCAGTGAGATCAAGAGTACGAGCTTTTTTGCTGCTCGCTCAGCTCGTATGTATCCCACTAGGTCGTAGAGGGCGTCCTCGGTTCCGCGCTGCGGCATGAAGCCGTACTGACCACGATGTAGCCTCGGAAGGATATGCCACTGCAGCCGCCCCATCAGCATCTTTTCCACAATTTTACCAAGGACCGACAGCAGACCTATTGGCCTATACGACTTAGGATGGGTGTAATCATCCTTGCCGGGCTTGCGGAGAATACATACATGCGCGACTTTCCACTGTCGGGGGAAGTGTGCTAGCGATAAGCATCTATTAGCCAGAGCAAGAAACACAATCCTGTCGCTCGTGATAGCTGCTGTACAAATGTCCGCTGTCAGTCCGTCCAGGCCGGGGGCTTTTTTAGGATTTTGGTTCCTGAGAACCATTTCCAGCTCCGCGTCTGTAAAGGGCGGATCGTCACTCGAAAGATCTAGCTCCGAAAGGGGTCTCGCTTCTGTGAGGCGTCTTATATACATGTGCTGTTCACTGTCCGTGTCTGTCGAGTCATCAGGATAAAAGGTCCTGATCAGGAGGTCTACGGATTCTTTTGGGCACAGGGTGTGTCCCGTAGGGTCTCGCAAAAGTGTGTCCTCCTGTCTTTTAGCCGTATTTCTGATGACTCTATAGATGCCGTCCCACATGCTTTCCCTTTCCTGTGTGGAGCAGAACTCTTTCCAGGATTGGGTTTGGGCTTCAACAGCACTGACTGCGTAGAACTCCTTGGCCTTTAGGTACTCTTCGACCACGAAGTCTCTGCGGCTTGGGGCTGCGTTGCGGATACGCCTTTTTTTTGTGGTTGCGTCTCTTTTGAGACGATCCAGATACTCGGACCACCAGAGAGGTTTGGCGTTAGCTTTCCGTGACCCTATTCTTGGTATGGTATCCTCGCAGGCACCGTGTATGGCACTGATGTAGCTGTCGACCATTGACTCCAGCTCCTCTGCACAGGATACCCCCACCATTGCACTGGGCGTTATTGCCTTCGCTGCTAAGGCGGCGATGAAGCGCGAGCTGAACTCAGACCACTTTGCCTTCCTCGTATTGTATTGGCGCGTCGAGATGGGTAGTAGGGGCTTGAGGGCCCTCTCGAGGCGCAACGAAAAGGTGATGGCATTGTGATCCGAGGTGATCAGACTCCGATTCACCATCCAGTTGTTCGCCCTTTCCAGTAGCGATTGGCTGCATGCGGTTACGTCAACGATGCTCGTGCGCGTTATGCCACGCGTGTGGACCTCAAAGGTTGGGACCCGTCCCCTATTGAGGATCTCAAACTCCATGCTTGCTAGGAATGCATTGTAAGCCGCCCCACGATCATCCTCTACACTACTGCCCCACCACTGGCTCCAGGAGTTAACGTCACCCCCCACAATGATATTATCTGTGGAGAGTTTGTCGACGACCCGCTTTGTAGATACAATGTAGGGCTCTATGTCCTCATCTCCTTCGAAGTAAAGGGAGAGAATCCCGAGCAACAACCGGCCCGCCTTGATCCGAGCGGCCGCGATGTTTTCGGTTACTAGCTGGGGGTCGTGAATGACTTCCAGTTTATCTCCATAGACAACGATCGCGGCCTTCACTGGCTTTTGACGACCCAGAGTGCACTGGATGATTTGCGTGCCAGGGGGTTGTTTCATCACGCCGGTTCTGCCCACGTATGGTTCTTGAACGAGTGCAACTGATACTCCTCGTTCATGGGCCGCTTGGTGAAGTTCTGCAGTTGCCAACTTTGATCGCTGCAGGTTGGCCTGTATAAATTTTAGCGCTCCTTGGGGTTCTCCCTGAGCCGCTGCGCTGGTGTTCGCCTGGCTGCCCTTAGCAGTATGTGATTCGGGATCTCGCAATGTGGTCCCATTTCTGCTTTTCCCTGCATTCGTCGCTGAAGGCGTTATGAATCGAATCTTCCCTGTGGGCCCTTACACAGTTGATACAAGTAGCGGGTTTGGCCTCTGCAAACTTAGGACAGGCCTTCCATGTATGTGCGCCCCCGCAGTGACTGCAGAGATCCATTTTTTCTTTGCATGCGGCCTTAGTGTGACCGTATGCTAGGCACCTCGTACATTGTACCAGAGGGGACTGGTCCTCTACCACGCTTCTCTGTATCCCCACGTGCACCGCACCGCTCCGCATGAGGCGGGTCCAAATATTGGGTGAAACCTCCAGGACCGGATGACATATGTGCGGGTTACGCGCGCGCTTGCGGTATCGCACCCGAATGGTTTCAGCCTTCTCTGTGCCCCTGAGTAGTTGCTGGTTCTGGGCTCGCAGGTAGTCCACAATCTCCTCGTTTGTGTAGCAAGAGAGTACTCCCTTCAAGCATACGAGGGGGTTAAGTTTCCGAGGCTCCTGCACAGACAAGCCCTCCCCACGCTGGACTCGCCCCTTTATCAGTTGAAGATCTTCATTGCTAGCGCAGCTAAGGACCACTTTTTGGTTTTTGGCCTTTCTGACCCGGTCCACTTTGGCCCCCGTTTCCTTTAAGTCTAAAGCAGCTTTGATCCGATCCATCACGTTGTCCGAGGTGTGCTTGGGATCGCTCGAGGACACTATCAAGGTGTGGTTCGAAGGCTGAACCTGTCTGGCCGCCGCTTGCGCATACGATTGGGGCTTTTCGGTCGTATTCAGCTCCGCCACTCCTCTGCTGATATCCTCTAGGGTCCGCTTGACCTGCACCATCGCAAGCTCCAAGTCGAGACTAGGAGCTGGCGGGTGTTGTTCCTGGCACATTGAGTCACGTATTGCTCGGAGCTCGGATGCCATTATATCCAATCGCTCCTCCATTGGCCTGAAGTGATCCGCCAGGTCAAGTGTGGGGGGTGGGGTAGAAGAGCGGGCAGTTGGTCCCGGGTTAGAAGTATACCCCAATATCTCCCTCAGCATGGCCCTCATCTCACTCAGGTCCCCCTCCAACCTCTCCGCGTCAGGTCCCAAAGCTAGAGAGCGAAGTGAATCTGGTTCAAGGGCGGAAGGAGATGGCGGTGCTTGTAGTGGGCGCAGCATTCTCTCCATAAGGGCATCCATCTGCCTGCGTAGAGCGTCAAGCTGATTAGACACATTCCCGACGTGAGAGCCCAGCACGAGGAGCTCCGCCTGGATAATGTCCCACTTCGGGCTTCCCCCCGGTTGATCCGCCGCGGATCCCGCTCGCTCCTCGCGGACGGACGCTTCCAGAGCTTTCAGTGCTTGCTCGATGACCTTTATCCCTCTAAATGGCTCCGCAGTCTCGTATCCGAGCCAAGAGCGAACCGCCTTGGTCTCTTCTAGCGTCCCACTGATGTCGCCGCGCGCGAGCCCAAGCTCGACGACAACTCGCTTCCTCATTTCAGCCAACTCCTTCGTGTGCGCCCTTTCTATATTAACGAGCTCTTTGGCATGTTGGCATCTCTCTTTTTCCAGGTTGTACTTGTGTCGTGACCTAGAGTCGGACAAGCCAAGGACCGATTCGTAAAGAGAGGTGAGGCACTGGTGAACTATCAACTTGCACTCGCGCTTCATGTTGCCAGCCGCCTCCAGTGCGTCTTTGCCTCTCTGCAGACAGTCGTTCGCCGCTCTGGTCGCTATATCCATCTGCACCCCCGTCCTCCCGCGTGGTGTCATGAAGACCATGCTGTCCCTCCTGCCAAGAGCGCCCGCCTCCGAACCTATCTCCGATTCGGTTTCGCCGTCGTCGGTATCACTGGGCGTTGGACGCGGGATCTCGAGATCATCTAGGCAGCGGTCCACTTCCTCCAATGTGCGCGGAGGAGTGCTCTCCGCCTGCTCCGGTGGCGGTGCGTCAGACATCCGAGCCGCCTCCCTCACCACGACCTTCTCCCTGAGGCCCTTGGCTGGTTTTATTCCGGCCGTGGATACCGCGACCCCGGCTGGCCTGGCGGTTTTTTTGATGGGTGGTTTGCCTGAAGAGGCAGCCGCTACCCCCGACCTAGACGAGGCGCTAGACCTAGCAGAAGACATCGTTAGAGTTCCAAATACTCTCACAGTGCAACTGGTCCAAGTTTATATGCCTTTATAAGTACACTAAAATAACTTCCTGAATATTTTTATTGTCTGTGTTGACCTAAATTAACATAAAATAGGATAAACTAAAATGTTAGAAATGAATATACCTAAAACATAAAACAATTTAGAGCACCAGGTCACCTTTCCGTAAGTTGAAATAAATAATTTAGAAATAAAATTTTTTGGATGTCAATAAATGTGGCAAAGCGTAATTAGTTTAAAAAATTAGAAACGTAAAAAAAAAGTTGTTAATTTATGTACAACAAATCTGCATTAAAATAAAAAAATAAATCAAGAAAATATTTTGTGTAAACTTTTTCCCTTCAGAATATGCGTTAAAAGTTCACCTAAGTAATACAGAATGGGTGGGTGGGCGGGCCCGTTTTTTTGATTTTTTCCAAATAACTCGCTCAAATTCAATTTTTTTTGTTTCAGGTTTTTGCAGGAAGATGGACAGCCCCGCAGCGGACCCAGGAAGAAGAACTCCAGGTAATTAATTATAATAATATTATATAATAAATTCAATAAATGTGTAAAAATTACGTTAAAATTATTTTAAATGTAGGAAAAACCCTATTTTAATTTAATTATTGCAATAATCAAAAATACCTCGGCAAAGGGGGCGCCTTCTAGTATTTCTTGATAAAACAACATCCAAAATTAAATGGTATTTCCTATAGATATATCGCTTTAAAATGCCAAATTACGTGTAAATATTGAATAAAATGCAATTTAAAAAAAATAAAAAATCCAATCAAAAATTAATATCTTGTGAAGGGTCCGTCTAAACCTTTCTTTTGAGACTATTAAAATAAAATTATATCAAAAATTGCGCTGTTAAATCTCAATTAATGTATTTCAGTCTATTGAAAAACAGAGAGCTATTATAATTTATATGTGAGCAGATGCTACCGTTTTTTTGATTTTTTCCAAATAACTCGCTCAAATTCAATTTTTTTTGTTTCAGGTTTTTGCAGGAAGATGGACAGCCCCGCAGCGGACCCAGGAAGAAGAACTCCAGGTAATTAATTATAATAATATTATATAATAAATTCAATAAATGTGTAAAAATTACGTTAAAATTATTTTAAATGTAGGAAAAACCCTATTTTAATTTAATTATTGCAATAATCAAAAATACCTCGGCAAAGGGGGCGCCTTCTAGTATTTCTTGATAAAACAACATCCAAAATTAAATGGTATTTCCTATAGATATATCGCTTTAAAATGCCAAATTACGTGTAAATATTGAATAAAATGCAATTTAAAAAAAATAAAAAATCCAATCAAAAATTAATATCTTGTGAAGGGTCCGTCTAAACCTTTCTTTTGAGACTATTAAAATAAAATTATATCAAAAATTGCGCTGTTAAATCTCAATTAATGTATTTCAGTCTATTGAAAAACAGAGAGCTATTATAATTTATATGTGAGCAGATGCTACCGTTTTTTTGATTTTTTCCAAATAACTCGCTCAAATTCAATTTTTTTTGTTTCAGGTTTTTGCAGGAAGATGGACAGCCCCGCAGCGGACCCAGGAAGAAGAACTCCAGGTAATTAATTATAATAATATTATATAATAAATTCAATAAATGTGTAAAAATTACGTTAAAATTATTTTAAATGTAGGAAAAACCCTATTTTAATTTAATTATTGCAATAATCAAAAATACCTCGGCAAAGGGGGCGCCTTCTAGTATTTCTTGATAAAACAACATCCAAAATTAAATGGTATTTCCTATAGATATATCGCTTTAAAATGCCAAATTACGTGTAAATATTGAATAAAATGCAATTTAAAAAAAATAAAAAATCCAATCAAAAATTAATATCTTGTGAAGGGTCCGTCTAAACCTTTCTTTTGAGACTATTAAAATAAAATTATATCAAAAATTGCGCTGTTAAATCTCAATTAATGTATTTCAGTCTATTGAAAAACAGAGAGCTATTATAATTTATATGTGAGCAGATGCTACCGTTTTTTTGATTTTTTCCAAATAACTCGCTCAAATTCAATTTTTTTTGTTTCAGGTTTTTGCAGGAAGATGGACAGCCCCGCAGCGGACCCAGGAAGAAGAACTCCAGGTAATTAATTATAATAATATTATATAATAAATTCAATAAATGTGTAAAAATTACGTTAAAATTATTTTAAATGTAGGAAAAACCCTATTTTAATTTAATTATTGCAATAATCAAAAATACCTCGGCAAAGGGGGCGCCTTCTAGTATTTCTTGATAAAACAACATCCAAAATTAAATGGTATTTCCTATAGATATATCGCTTTAAAATGCCAAATTACGTGTAAATATTGAATAAAATGCAATTTAAAAAAAATAAAAAATCCAATCAAAAATTAATATCTTGTGAAGGGTCCGTCTAAACCTTTCTTTTGAGACTATTAAAATAAAATTATATCAAAAATTGCGCTGTTAAATCTCAATTAATGTATTTCAGTCTATTGAAAAACAGAGAGCTATTATAATTTATATGTGAGCAGATGCTACCGTTTTTTTGATTTTTTCCAAATAACTCGCTCAAATTCAATTTTTTTTGTTTCAGGTTTTTGCAGGAAGATGGACAGCCCCGCAGCGGACCCAGGAAGAAGAACTCCAGGTAATTAATTATAATAATATTATATAATAAATTCAATAAATGTGTAAAAATTACGTTAAAATTATTTTAAATGTAGGAAAAACCCTATTTTAATTTAATTATTGCAATAATCAAAAATACCTCGGCAAAGGGGGCGCCTTCTAGTATTTCTTGATAAAACAACATCCAAAATTAAATGGTATTTCCTATAGATATATCGCTTTAAAATGCCAAATTACGTGTAAATATTGAATAAAATGCAATTTAAAAAAAATAAAAAATCCAATCAAAAATTAATATCTTGTGAAGGGTCCGTCTAAACCTTTCTTTTGAGACTATTAAAATAAAATTATATCAAAAATTGCGCTGTTAAATCTCAATTAATGTATTTCAGTCTATTGAAAAACAGAGAGCTATTATAATTTATATGTGAGCAGATGCTACCGTTTTTTTGATTTTTTCCAAATAACTCGCTCAAATTCAATTTTTTTTGTTTCAGGTTTTTGCAGGAAGATGGACAGCCCCGCAGCGGACCCAGGAAGAAGAACTCCAGGTAATTAATTATAATAATATTATATAATAAATTCAATAAATGTGTAAAAATTACGTTAAAATTATTTTAAATGTAGGAAAAACCCTATTTTAATTTAATTATTGCAATAATCAAAAATACCTCGGCAAAGGGGGCGCCTTCTAGTATTTCTTGATAAAACAACATCCAAAATTAAATGGTATTTCCTATAGATATATCGCTTTAAAATGCCAAATTACGTGTAAATATTGAATAAAATGCAATTTAAAAAAAATAAAAAATCCAATCAAAAATTAATATCTTGTGAAGGGTCCGTCTAAACCTTTCTTTTGAGACTATTAAAATAAAATTATATCAAAAATTGCGCTGTTAAATCTCAATTAATGTATTTCAGTCTATTGAAAAACAGAGAGCTATTATAATTTATATGTGAGCAGATGCTACCGTTTTTTTGATTTTTTCCAAATAACTCGCTCAAATTCAATTTTTTTTGTTTCAGGTTTTTGCAGGAAGATGGACAGCCCCGCAGCGGACCCAGGAAGAAGAACTCCAGGTAATTAATTATAATAATATTATATAATAAATTCAATAAATGTGTAAAAATTACGTTAAAATTATTTTAAATGTAGGAAAAACCCTATTTTAATTTAATTATTGCAATAATCAAAAATACCTCGGCAAAGGGGGCGCCTTCTAGTATTTCTTGATAAAACAACATCCAAAATTAAATGGTATTTCCTATAGATATATCGCTTTAAAATGCCAAATTACGTGTAAATATTGAATAAAATGCAATTTAAAAAAAATAAAAAATCCAATCAAAAATTAATATCTTGTGAAGGGTCCGTCTAAACCTTTCTTTTGAGACTATTAAAATAAAATTATATCAAAAATTGCGCTGTTAAATCTCAATTAATGTATTTCAGTCTATTGAAAAACAGAGAGCTATTATAATTTATATGTGAGCAGATGCTACCGTTTTTTTGATTTTTTCCAAATAACTCGCTCAAATTCAATTTTTTTTGTTTCAGGTTTTTGCAGGAAGATGGACAGCCCCGCAGCGGACCCAGGAAGAAGAACTCCAGGTAATTAATTATAATAATATTATATAATAAATTCAATAAATGTGTAAAAATTACGTTAAAATTATTTTAAATGTAGGAAAAACCCTATTTTAATTTAATTATTGCAATAATCAAAAATACCTCGGCAAAGGGGGCGCCTTCTAGTATTTCTTGATAAAACAACATCCAAAATTAAATGGTATTTCCTATAGATATATCGCTTTAAAATGCCAAATTACGTGTAAATATTGAATAAAATGCAATTTAAAAAAAATAAAAAATCCAATCAAAAATTAATATCTTGTGAAGGGTCCGTCTAAACCTTTCTTTTGAGACTATTAAAATAAAATTATATCAAAAATTGCGCTGTTAAATCTCAATTAATGTATTTCAGTCTATTGAAAAACAGAGAGCTATTATAATTTATATGTGAGCAGATGCTACCGTTTTTTTGATTTTTTCCAAATAACTCGCTCAAATTCAATTTTTTTTGTTTCAGGTTTTTGCAGGAAGATGGACAGCCCCGCAGCGGACCCAGGAAGAAGAACTCCAGGTAATTAATTATAATAATATTATATAATAAATTCAATAAATGTGTAAAAATTACGTTAAAATTATTTTAAATGTAGGAAAAACCCTATTTTAATTTAATTATTGCAATAATCAAAAATACCTCGGCAAAGGGGGCGCCTTCTAGTATTTCTTGATAAAACAACATCCAAAATTAAATGGTATTTCCTATAGATATATCGCTTTAAAATGCCAAATTACGTGTAAATATTGAATAAAATGCAATTTAAAAAAAATAAAAAATCCAATCAAAAATTAATATCTTGTGAAGGGTCCGTCTAAACCTTTCTTTTGAGACTATTAAAATAAAATTATATCAAAAATTGCGCTGTTAAATCTCAATTAATGTATTTCAGTCTATTGAAAAACAGAGAGCTATTATAATTTATATGTGAGCAGATGCTACCGTTTTTTTGATTTTTTCCAAATAACTCGCTCAAATTCAATTTTTTTTGTTTCAGGTTTTTGCAGGAAGATGGACAGCCCCGCAGCGGACCCAGGAAGAAGAACTCCAGGTAATTAATTATAATAATATTATATAATAAATTCAATAAATGTGTAAAAATTACGTTAAAATTATTTTAAATGTAGGAAAAACCCTATTTTAATTTAATTATTGCAATAATCAAAAATACCTCGGCAAAGGGGGCGCCTTCTAGTATTTCTTGATAAAACAACATCCAAAATTAAATGGTATTTCCTATAGATATATCGCTTTAAAATGCCAAATTACGTGTAAATATTGAATAAAATGCAATTTAAAAAAATAAAAAATCCAATCAAAAATAATATCTTGTGAAGGGTCCGTCTAAACCTTTCTTTTGAGACTATTAAAATAAAATTATATCAAAAATTGCGCTGTTAAATCTCAATTAATGTATTTCAGTCTATTGAAAAACAGAGAGCTATTATAATTTATATGTGAGCAGATGCTACCGTTTTTTTGATTTTTTCCAAATAACTCGCTCAAATTCAATTTTTTTTGTTTCAGGTTTTTGCAGGAAGATGGACAGCCCCGCAGCGGACCCAGGAAGAAGAACTCCAGGTAATTAATTATAATAATATTATATAATAAATTCAATAAATGTGTAAAAATTACGTTAAAATTATTTTAAATGTAGGAAAAACCCTATTTTAATTTAATTATTGCAATAATCAAAAATACCTCGGCAAAGGGGGCGCCTTCTAGTATTTCTTGATAAAACAACATCCAAAATTAAATGGTATTTCCTATAGATATATCGCTTTAAAATGCCAAATTACGTGTAAATATTGAATAAAATGCAATTTAAAAAAAATAAAAAATCCAATCAAAAATTAATATCTTGTGAAGGGTCCGTCTAAACCTTTCTTTTGAGACTATTAAAATAAAATTATATCAAAAATTGCGCTGTTAAATCTCAATTAATGTATTTCAGTCTATTGAAAAACAGAGAGCTATTATAATTTATATGTGAGCAGATGCTACCGTTTTTTTGATTTTTTCCAAATAACTCGCTCAAATTCAATTTTTTTTGTTTCAGGTTTTTGCAGGAAGATGGACAGCCCCGCAGCGGACCCAGGAAGAAGAACTCCAGGTAATTAATTATAATAATATTATATAATAAATTCAATAAATGTGTAAAAATTACGTTAAAATTATTTTAAATGTAGGAAAAACCCTATTTTAATTTAATTATTGCAATAATCAAAAATACCTCGGCAAAGGGGGCGCCTTCTAGTATTTCTTGATAAAACAACATCCAAAATTAAATGGTATTTCCTATAGATATATCGCTTTAAAATGCCAAATTACGTGTAAATATTGAATAAAATGCAATTTAAAAAAAATAAAAAATCCAATCAAAAATTAATATCTTGTGAAGGGTCCGTCTAAACCTTTCTTTTGAGACTATTAAAATAAAATTATATCAAAAATTGCGCTGTTAAATCTCAATTAATGTATTTCAGTCTATTGAAAAACAGAGAGCTATTATAATTTATATGTGAGCAGATGCTACCGTTTTTTTTGATTTTTTCCAAATAACTCGCTCAAATTCAATTTTTTTTGTTTCAGGTTTTTGCAGGAAGATGGACAGCCCCGCAGCGGACCCAGGAAGAAGAACTCCAGGTAATTAATTATAATAATATTATATATAAATTCAATAAATGTGTAAAAATTACGTTAAAATTATTTTAAATGTAGGAAAAACCCTATTTTAATTTAATTATTGCAATAATCAAAAATACCTCGGCAAAGGGGGCGCCTTCTAGTATTTCTTGATAAAACAACATCCAAAATTAAATGGTATTTCCTATAGATATATCGCTTTAAAATGCCAAATTACGTGTAAATATTGAATAAAATGCAATTTAAAAAAAATAAAAAATCCAATCAAAAATTAATATCTTGTGAAGGGTCCGTCTAAACCTTTCTTTTGAGACTATTAAAATAAAATTATATCAAAAATTGCGCTGTTAAATCTCAATTAATGTATTTCAGTCTATTGAAAAACAGAGAGCTATTATAATTTATATGTGAGCAGATGCTACCGTTTTTTTGATTTTTTCCAAATAACTCGCTCAAATTCAATTTTTTTTGTTTCAGGTTTTTGCAGGAAGATGGACAGCCCCGCAGCGGACCCAGGAAGAAGAACTCCAGGTAATTAATTATAATAATATTATATAATAAATTCAATAAATGTGTAAAAATTACGTTAAAATTATTTTAAATGTAGGAAAAACCCTATTTTAATTTAATTATTGCAATAATCAAAAATACCTCGGCAAAGGGGGCGCCTTCTAGTATTTCTTGATAAAACAACATCCAAAATTAAATGGTATTTCCTATAGATATATCGCTTTAAAATGCCAAATTACGTGTAAATATTGAATAAAATGCAATTTAAAAAAAATAAAAAATCCAATCAAAAATTAATATCTTGTGAAGGGTCCGTCTAAACCTTTCTTTTGAGACTATTAAAATAAAATTATATCAAAAATTGCGCTGTTAAATCTCAATTAATGTATTTCAGTCTATTGAAAAACAGAGAGCTATTATAATTTATATGTGAGCAGATGCTACCGTTTTTTTGATTTTTTCCAAATAACTCGCTCAAATTCAATTTTTTTTGTTTCAGGTTTTTGCAGGAAGATGGACAGCCCCGCAGCGGACCCAGGAAGAAGAACTCCAGGTAATTAATTATAATAATATTATATAATAAATTCAATAAATGTGTAAAAATTACGTTAAAATTATTTTAAATGTAGGAAAAACCCTATTTTAATTTAATTATTGCAATAATCAAAAATACCTCGGCAAAGGGGGCGCCTTCTAGTATTTCTTGATAAAACAACATCCAAAATTAAATGGTATTTCCAATAGATATATCGCTTTAAAATGCCAAATTACGTGTAAATATTGAATAAAATGCAATTTAAAAAAAAAATAAAAAATCCAATCAAAAATTAATATCTTGTGAAGGGTCCGTCTAAACCTTTCTTTTGAGACTATTAAAATAAAATTATATCAAAAATTGCGCTGTTAAATCTCAATTAATGTATTTCAGTCTATTGAAAAACAGAGAGCTATTATAATTTATATGTGAGCAGATGCTACCGTTTTTTTGATTTTTTCCAAATAACTCGCTCAAATTCAATTTTTTTTGTTTCAGGTTTTTGCAGGAAGATGGACAGCCCCGCAGCGTACCAGGAAGAAGAACTCCAGGTAATTAATTATAATAATATTATATAATAAATTCAATAAATGTGTAAAAATTACGTTAAAATTATTTTAAATGTAGGAAAAACCCTATTTTAATTTAATTATTGCAATAATCAAAAATACCTCGGCAAAGGGGGCGCCTTCTAGTATTTCTTGATAAAACAACATCCAAAATTAAATGGTATTTCCTATAGATATATCGCTTTAAAATGCCAAATTACGTGTAAATATTGAATAAAATGCAATTTAAAAAAAATAAAAAATCCAATCAAAAATTAATATCTTGTGAAGGGTCCGTCTAAACCTTTCTTTTGAGACTATTAAAATAAAATTATATCAAAAATTGCGCTGTTAAATCTCAATTAATGTATTTCAGTCTATTGAAAAACAGAGAGCTATTATAATTTATATGTGAGCAGATGCTACCGTTTTTTTTGATTTTTTCCAAATAACTCGCTCAAATTCAATTTTTTTTGTTTCAGGTTTTTGCAGGAAGATGGACAGCCCCGCAGCGGACCCAGGAAGAAGAACTCCAGGTAATTAATTATAATAATATTATATAATAAATTCAATAAATGTGTAAAAATTACGTTAAAATTATTTTAAATGTAGGAAAAACCCTATTTTAATTTAATTATTGCAATAATCAAAAATACCTCGGCAAAGGGGGCGCCTTCTAGTATTTCTTGATAAAACAACATCCAAAATTAAATGGTATTTCCTATAGATATATCGCTTTAAAATGCCAAATTACGTGTAAATATTGAATAAAATGCAATTTAAAAAAAATAAAAAATCCAATCAAAAATTAATATCTTGTGAAGGGTCCGTCTAAACCTTTCTTTTGAGACTATTAAAATAAAATTATATCAAAAATTGCGCTGTTAAATCTCAATTAATGTATTTCAGTCTATTGAAAAACAGAGAGCTATTATAATTTATATGTGAGCAGATGCTACCGTTTTTTTTGATTTTTTCCAAATAACTCGCTCAAATTCAATTTTTTTTGTTTCAGGTTTTTGCAGGAAGATGGACAGCCCCGCAGCGGACCCAGGAAGAAGAACTCCAGGTAATTAATTATAATAATATTATATAATAAATTCAATAAATGTGTAAAAATTACGTTAAAATTATTTTAAATGTAGGAAAAACCCTATTTTAATTTAATTATTGCAATAATCAAAAATACCTCGGCAAAGGGGGCGCCTTCTAGTATTTCTTGATAAAACAACATCCAAAATTAAATGGTATTTCCTATAGATATATCGCTTTAAAATGCCAAATTACGTGTAAATATTGAATAAAATGCAATTTAAAAAAAATAAAAAATCCAATCAAAAATTAATATCTTGTGAAGGGTCCGTCTAAACCTTTCTTTTGAGACTATTAAAATAAAATTATATCAAAAATTGCGCTGTTAAATCTCAATTAATGTATTTCAGTCTATTGAAAAACAGAGAGCTATTATAATTTATATGTGAGCAGATGCTACCGTTTTTTTGATTTTTTCCAAATAACTCGCTCAAATTCAATTTTTTTTGTTTCAGGTTTTTGCAGGAAGATGGACAGCCCCGCAGCGGACCCAGGAAGAAGAACTCCAGGTAATTAATTATAATAATATTATATAATAAATTCAATAAATGTGTAAAAATTACGTTAAAATTATTTTAAATGTAGGAAAAACCCTATTTTAATTTAATTATTGCAATAATCAAAAATACCTCGGCAAAGGGGGCGCCTTCTAGTATTTCTTGATAAAACAACATCCAAAATTAAATGGTATTTCCTATAGATATATCGCTTTAAAATGCCAAATTACGTGTAAATATTGAATAAAATGCAATTTAAAAAAAATAAAAAATCCAATCAAAAATTAATATCTTGTGAAGGGTCCGTCTAAACCTTTCTTTTGAGACTATTAAAATAAAATTATATCAAAAATTGCGCTGTTAAATCTCAATTAATGTATTTCAGTCTATTGAAAAACAGAGAGCTATTATAATTTATATGTGAGCAGATGCTACCGTTTTTTTGATTTTTTCCAAATAACTCGCTCAAATTCAATTTTTTTTGTTTCAGGTTTTTGCAGGAAGATGGACAGCCCCGCAGCGGACCCAGGAAGAAGAACTCCAGGTAATTAATTATAATAATATTATATAATAAATTCAATAAATGTGTAAAAATTACGTTAAAATTATTTTAAATGTAGGAAAAACCCTATTTTAATTTAATTATTGCAATAATCAAAAATACCTCGGCAAAGGGGGCGCCTTCTAGTATTTCTTGATAAAACAACATCCAAAATTAAATGGTATTTCCTATAGATATATCGCTTTAAAATGCCAAATTACGTGTAAATATTGAATAAAATGCAATTTAAAAAAAATAAAAAATCCAATCAAAAATTAATATCTTGTGAAGGGTCCGTCTAAACCTTTCTTTTGAGACTATTAAAATAAAATTATATCAAAAATTGCGCTGTTAAATCTCAATTAATGTATTTCAGTCTATTGAAAAACAGAGAGCTATTATAATTTATATGTGAGCAGATGCTACCGTTTTTTTGATTTTTTCCAAATAACTCGCTCAAATTCAATTTTTTTTGTTTCAGGTTTTTGCAGGAAGATGGACAGCCCCGCAGCGGACCCAGGAAGAAGAACTCCAGGTAATTAATTATAATAATATTATATAATAAATTCAATAAATGTGTAAAAATTACGTTAAAATTATTTTAAATGTAGGAAAAACCCTATTTTAATTTAATTATTGCAATAATCAAAAATACCTCGGCAAAGGGGGCGCCTTCTAGTATTTCTTGATAAAACAACATCCAAAATTAAATGGTATTTCCTATAGATATATCGCTTTAAAATGCCAAATTACGTGTAAATATTGAATAAAATGCAATTTAAAAAAAATAAAAAATCCAATCAAAAATTAATATCTTGTGAAGGGTCCGTCTAAACCTTTCTTTTGAGACTATTAAAATAAAATTATATCAAAAATTGCGCTGTTAAATCTCAATTAATGTATTTCAGTCTATTGAAAAACAGAGAGCTATTATAATTTATATGTGAGCAGATGCTACCGTTTTTTTGATTTTTTCCAAATAACTCGCTCAAATTCAATTTTTTTTGTTTCAGGTTTTTGCAGGAAGATGGACAGCCCCGCAGCGGACCCAGGAAGAAGAACTCCAGGTAATTAATTATAATAATATTATATAATAAATTCAATAAATGTGTAAAAATTACGTTAAAATTATTTTAAATGTAGGAAAAACCCTATTTTAATTTAATTATTGCAATAATCAAAAATACCTCGGCAAAGGGGGCGCCTTCTAGTATTTCTTGATAAAACAACATCCAAAATTAAATGGTATTTCCTATAGATATATCGCTTTAAAATGCCAAATTACGTGTAAATATTGAATAAAATGCAATTTAAAAAAAATAAAAAATCCAATCAAAAATTAATATCTTGTGAAGGGTCCGTCTAAACCTTTCTTTTGAGACTATTAAAATAAAATTATATCAAAAATTGCGCTGTTAAATCTCAATTAATGTATTTCAGTCTATTGAAAAACAGAGAGCTATTATAATTTATATGTGAGCAGATGCTACCGTTTTTTTGATTTTTTCCAAATAACTCGCTCAAATTCAATTTTTTTTGTTTCAGGTTTTTGCAGGAAGATGGACAGCCCCGCAGCGGACCCAGGAAGAAGAACTCCAGGTAATTAATTATAATAATATTATATAATAAATTCAATAAATGTGTAAAAATTACGTTAAAATTATTTTAAATGTAGGAAAAACCCTATTTTAATTTAATTATTGCAATAATCAAAATACCTCGGCAAAGGGGGCGCCTTCTAGTATTTCTTGATAAAACAACATCCAAAATTAAATGGTATTTCCTATAGATATATCGCTTTAAAATGCCAAATTACGTGTAAATATTGAATAAAATGCAATTTAAAAAAAATAAAAAATCCAATCAAAAATTAATATCTTGTGAAGGGTCCGTCTAAACCTTTCTTTTGAGACTATTAAAATAAAATTATATCAAAAATTGCGCTGTTAAATCTCAATTAATGTATTTCAGTCTATTGAAAAACAGAGAGCTATTATAATTTATATGTGAGCAGATGCTACCGTTTTTTTGATTTTTTCCAAATAACTCGCTCAAATTCAATTTTTTTTGTTTCAGGTTTTTGCAGGAAGATGGACAGCCCCGCAGCGGACCCAGGAAGAAGAACTCCAGGTAATTAATTATAATAATATTATATAATAAATTCAATAAATGTGTAAAAATTACGTTAAAATTATTTTAAATGTAGGAAAAACCCTATTTTAATTTAATTATTGCAATAATCAAAAATACCTCGGCAAAGGGGGCGCCTTCTAGTATTTCTTGATAAAACAACATCCAAAATTAAATGGTATTTCCTATAGATATATCGCTTTAAAATGCCAAATTACGTGTAAATATTGAATAAAATGCAATTTAAAAAAAATAAAAAATCCAATCAAAAATTAATATCTTGTGAAGGGTCCGTCTAAACCTTTCTTTTGAGACTATTAAAATAAAATTATATCAAAAATTGCGCTGTTAAATCTCAATTAATGTATTTCAGTCTATTGAAAAACAGAGAGCTATTATAATTTATATGTGAGCAGATGCTACCGTTTTTTTGATTTTTTCCAAATAACTCGCTCAAATTCAATTTTTTTTGTTTCAGGTTTTTGCAGGAAGATGGACAGCCCCGCAGCGGACCCAGGAAGAAGAACTCCAGGTAATTAATTATAATAATATTATATAATAAATTCAATAAATGTGTAAAAATTACGTTAAAATTATTTTAAATGTAGGAAAAACCCTATTTTAATTTAATTATTGCAATAATCAAAAATACCTCGGCAAAGGGGGCGCCTTCTAGTATTTCTTGATAAAACAACATCCAAAATTAAATGGTATTTCCTATAGATATATCGCTTTAAAATGCCAAATTACGTGTAAATATTGAATAAAATGCAATTTAAAAAAAATAAAAAATCCAATCAAAAATTAATATCTTGTGAAGGGTCCGTCTAAACCTTTCTTTTGAGACTATTAAAATAAAATTATATCAAAAATTGCGCTGTTAAATCTCAATTAATGTATTTCAGTCTATTGAAAAACAGAGAGCTATTATAATTTATATGTGAGCAGATGCTACCGTTTTTTTGATTTTTTCCAAATAACTCGCTCAAATTCAATTTTTTTTGTTTCAGGTTTTTGCAGGAAGATGGACAGCCCCGCAGCGGACCCAGGAAGAAGAACTCCAGGTAATTAATTATAATAATATTATATAATAAATTCAATAAATGTGTAAAAATTTAAAATAATTTTAAATGTAGGAAAAACCCTATTTTAATTTAATTATTGCAATAATCAAAAATACCTCGGCAAAGGGGGCGCCTTCTAGTATTTCTTGATAAAACAACATCCAAAATTAAATGGTATTTCCTATAGATATATCGCTTTAAAATGCCAAATTACGTGTAAATATTGAATAAAATGCAATTTAAAAAAAATAAAAAATCCAATCAAAAATTAATATCTTGTGAAGGGTCCGTCTAAACCTTTCTTTTGAGACTATTAAAATAAAATTATATCAAAAATTGCGCCTGTTTAAATCTCAATTAATGTATTTCAGTCTATTGAAAAACAGAGAGCTATTATAATTTATATGTGAGCAGATGCTACCGTTTTTTTGATTTTTTCCAAATAACTCGCTCAAATTCAATTTTTTTTGTTTCAGGTTTTTGCAGGAAGATGGACAGCCCCGCAGCGGACCCAGGAAGAAGAACTCCAGGTAATTAATTATAATAATATTATATAATAAATTCAATAAATGTGTAAAAATTACGTTAAAATTATTTTAAATGTAGGAAAAAACCCTATTTTAATTTAATTATTGCAATAATCAAAAATACCTCGGCAAAGGGGGCGCCTTCTAGTATTTCTTGATAAAACAACATCCAAAATTAAATGGTATTTCCTATAGATATATCGCTTTAAAATGCCAAATTACGTGTAAATATTGAATAAAATGCAATTTAAAAAAAATAAAAAATCCAATCAAAATTAATATCTTGTGAAGGGTCCGTCTAAACCTTTCTTTTGAGACTATTAAAATAAAATTATATCAAAAATTGCGCTGTTAAATCTCAATTAATGTATTTCAGTCTATTGAAAAACAGAGAGCTATTATAATTTATATGTGAGCAGATGCTACCGTTTTTTTGATTTTTTCCAAATAACTCGCTCAAATTCAATTTTTTTTGTTTCAGGTTTTTGCAGGAAGATGGACAGCCCCGCAGCGGACCCAGGAAGAAGAACTCCAGGTAATTAATTATAATAATATTAATATAATAAATTCAATAAATGTGTAAAAATTACGTTAAAATTATTTTAAATGTAGGAAAAACCCTATTTTAATTTAATTATTGCAATAATCAAAAATACCTCGGCAAAGGGGGCGCCTTCTAGTATTTCTTGATAAAACAACATCCAAAATTAAATGGTATTTCCTATAGATATATCGCTTTAAAATGCCAAATTACGTGTAAATATTGAATAAAATGCAATTTAAAAAAAATAAAAAATCCAATCAAAAATTAATATCTTGTGAAGGGTCCGTCTAAACCTTTCTTTTGAGACTATTAAAATAAAATTATATCAAAAATTGCGCTGTTAAATCTCAATTAATGTATTTCAGTCTATTGAAAAACAGAGAGCTATTATAATTTATATGTGAGCAGATGCTACCGTTTTTTTGATTTTTTCCAAATAACTCGCTCAAATTCAATTTTTTTTGTTTCAGGTTTTTGCAGGAAGATGGACAGCCCCGCAGCGGACCCAGGAAGAAGAACTCCAGGTAATTAATTATAATAATATTATATAATAAATTCAATAAATGTGTAAAAATTACGTTAAAATTATTTTAAATGTAGGAAAAACCCTATTTTAATTTAATTATTGCAATAATCAAAAATACCTCGGCAAAGGGGGCGCCTTCTAGTATTTCTTGATAAAACAACATCCAAAATTAAATGGTATTTCCTATAGATATATCGCTTTAAAATGCCAAATTACGTGTAAATATTGAATAAAATGCAATTTAAAAAAAATAAAAAATCCAATCAAAAATTAATATCTTGTGAAGGGTCCGTCTAAACCTTTCTTTTGAGACTATTAAAATAAAATTATATCAAAAATTGCGCTGTTAAATCTCAATTAATGTATTTCAGTCTATTGAAAAACAGAGAGCTATTATAATTTATATGTGAGCAGATGCTACCGTTTTTTTGATTTTTTCCAAATAACTCGCTCAAATTCAATTTTTTTTGTTTCAGGTTTTTGCAGGAAGATGGACAGCCCCGCAGCGGACCCAGGAAGAAGAACTCCAGGTAATTAATTATAATAATATTATATAATAAATTCAATAAATGTGTAAAAATTACGTTTAAAATAATTTTAAATGTAGGAAAAACCCTATTTTAATTTAATTATTGCAATAATCAAAAATACCTCGGCAAAGGGGGCGCCTTCTAGTATTTCTTGATAAAACAACATCCAAAATTAAATGGTATTTCCTATAGATATATCGCTTTAAAATGCCAAATTACGTGTAAATATTGAATAAAATGCAATTTAAAAAAAATAAAAAATCCAATCAAAAATTAATATCTTGTGAAGGGTCCGTCTAAACCTTTCTTTTGAGACTATTAAAATAAAATTATATCAAAAATTGCGCTGTTAAATCTCAATTAATGTATTTCAGTCTATTGAAAAACAGAGAGCTATTATAATTTATATGTGAGCAGATGCTACCGTTTTTTTGATTTTTTCCAAATAACTCGCTCAAATTCAATTTTTTTTTGTTTCAGGTTTTTGCAGGAAGATGGACAGCCCCGCAGCGGACCCAGGAAGAAGAACTCCAGGTAATTAATTATAATAATATTATATAAAAAATTCAATAAATGTGTAAAAATTACGTTAAAATTATTTTAAATGTAGGAAAAACCCTATTTTAATTTAATTATTGCAATAATCAAAAATACCTCGGCAAAGGGGGCGCCTTCTAGTATTTCTTGATAAAACAACATCCAAAATTAAATGGTATTTCCTATAGATATATCGCTTTAAAATGCCAAATTACGTGTAAATATTGAATAAAATGCAATTTAAAAAAAATAAAAAATCCAATCAAAAATTAATATCTTGTGAAGGGTCCGTCTAAACCTTTCTTTTGAGACTATTAAAATAAAATTATATCAAAAATTGCGCTGTTTAAATCTCAATTAATGTATTTCAGTCTATTGAAAAACAGAGAGCTATTATAATTTATATGTGAGCAGATGCTACCGTTTTTTTGATTTTTTCCAAATAACTCGCTCAAATTCAATTTTTTTTGTTTCAGGTTTTTGCAGGAAGATGGACAGCCCCGCAGCGGACCCAGGAAGAAGAACTCCAGGTAATTAATTATAATAATATTATATAATAAATTCAATAAATGTGTAAAAATTACGTTAAAATTATTTTAAATGTAGGAAAAACCCTATTTTAATTTAATTATTGCAATAATCAAAAATACCTCGGCAAAGGGGGGCGCCTTCTAGTATTTCTTGATAAAACAACATCCAAAATTAAATGGTATTTCCTATAGATATATCGCTTTAAAATGCCAAATTACGTGTAAATATTGAATAAAATGCAATTTAAAAAAAATAAAAAATCCAATCAAAAAATTAATATCTTGTGAAGGGTCCGTCTAAACCTTTCTTTTGAGACTATTAAAATAAAATTATATCAAAAATTGCGCTGTTAAATCTCAATTAATGTATTTCAGTCTATTGAAAAACAGAGAGCTATTATAATTTATATGTGAGCAGATGCTACCGTTTTTTTGATTTTTTCCAAATAACTCGCTCAAATTCAATTTTTTTTGTTTCAGGTTTTTGCAGGAAGATGGACAGCCCCGCAGCGGACCCAGGAAGAAGAACTCCAGGTAATTAATTATAATAATATTATATAATAAATTCAATAAATGTGTAAAAATTACGTTAAAATTATTTTAAATGTAGGAAAAACCCTATTTTAATTTAATTATTGCAATAATCAAAAATACCTCGGCAAAGGGGGCGCCTTCTAGTATTTCTTGATAAAACAACATCCAAAATTAAATGGTATTTCCTATAGATATATCGCTTTTAAAATGCCAAATTACGTGTAAATATTGAATAAAATGCAATTTAAAAAAAATAAAAAATCCAATCAAAAATTAATATCTTGTGAAGGGTCCGTCTAAACCTTTCTTTTGAGACTATTAAAATAAAATTATATCAAAAATTGCGCTGTTAAATCTCAATAATGTATTTCAGTCTATTGAAAAACAGAGAGCTATTATAATTTATATGTGAGCAGATGCTACCGTTTTTTTGATTTTTTCCAAATAACTCGCTCAAATTCAATTTTTTTTGTTTCAGGTTTTTGCAGGAAGATGGACAGCCCCGCAGCGGACCCAGGAAGAAGAACTCCAGGTAATTAATTATAATAATATTATATAATAAATTCAATAAATGTGTAAAAATTACGTTAAAATTATTTTAAATGTAGGAAAAACCCTATTTTAATTTAATTATTGCAATAATCAAAAATACCTCGGCAAAGGGGGCGCCTTCTAGTATTTCTTGATAAAACAACATCCAAAATTAAATGGTATTTCCTATAGATATATCGCTTTAAAATGCCAAATTACGTGTAAATATTGAATAAAATGCAATTTAAAAAAAATAAAAATCCAATCAAAAATTAATATCTTGTGAAGGGTCCGTCTAAACCTTTCTTTTGAGACTATTAAAATAAAATTATATCAAAAATTGCGCTGTTAAATCTCAATTAATGTATTTCAGTCTATTGAAAAACAGAGAGCTATTATAATTTATATGTGAGCAGATGCTACCGTTTTTTTGATTTTTTCCAAA